>JAKEPQ010000179.1:0-1200000 GCA_024500445.1 Entomyzon cyanotis | reverse complement strand
ATGAGTTAATTTCTGTAGTTAACTTACATGGTGATTTTGAAGTAACTCAAGACCTTATATTGTTTGCTGGTTTTATTTTCATTTGACTTTAGAGATCGTCTTTTCATCTCTACTTTTGGCTGAACTGAAGAATAGCACATCAAGGGAACATGATCATAAGAGCTTAAAAAAAAGCCCTAATCCTCCACTCTCCTGAGTCTTCCATATTTCTCTCCCCACATTTCTTTGTACTATTCAGAAAAGAGCTGTGACTGATACTAAGCTTTTTGTGATTAGTGACATTCTCAAGTAGTCATTGCTACACTGATTCTATTTTGTATTGTATTTGTCTTCCAGAAAAATAAAGTATTTCCAATGATTTTATAATTTATTACATTGAGGAAATGAGGTGAAACTTTGCTAGAACAAGTTAATTAACACGCACAAAGAAAATCTCGTAACATTTCTTTCTTGGATACAGAAGTTTTTTTTATTTTATAAAATAAACTTAGAATGCAGCGCATGTTCCCAGATGTTTTTAAGATTCCTTTCAGTTTAAAGAGTATATTCTAAACTAAGATTTCCACAATTTTAAACCCCAAAGGACCCCTAAAACACCAGGTGCTGTCAGAATGAAATGGGAGAGAAAATATTTGCAGAAGGTGACATAAAACCAGAAGTTGGTAGGTGGATGAATTAAGCAGAAATAAAATATTAAGTTGCCATCCAGAAGAAAGGGCACATAAATGGCAATGTTTACATGCACAGAGAAGTGTAGATACAGTTTTAGGAGATAATGTCTAGCATCTTGCCTGGCTTTGGCTGCCTAAAATGAGGCATCTATTGAAGGTGTTGTTTTGGCTCGTGAAGTCACAGGAGAGAATAAGGCATCTTTGGGGGAATGATTCATCTGCCTTGTTTCAGACAAATACCCTCGGACGTTCTGCCTTGTCCTCTGGAGGTGTGACATTGTGCATTGATTAGAGAGCAAGACAGATAACTCAGCTTGGGCACGAAGCTGAGGGAGGCATTCCAGCTGCATTAAAGTCATGTCCCACTTCTCATTTTCTCTGTGAAGGTAACTCTGCAGTTAAGGGGATTTGTAGTTCTTAATTTTTATAGTTACCACATGTGCTGTTGTCCAGTGTTTACACAGAATCATTTTTCCCTTGTGTTGTTTTAGTTCAAGTAGTTGCTTTTACAACTGTCAAGTTCACAAAAAAAGTTACTTATATTGAGGTGATGCAGTGTTTAATCTGTTACTGAATTTTGTTCAACATTATATAAATTAACACCTTGTGGTTTATATAATTAACAAATGGAAATAGTATTTATTTTAATTCTAGAATAGCTGGTAAATACTCTATTTGTTTGGGTTTTTTTCCAGACAAGCAGATAAAACTTTAACTGAAAACCATGCTAACGCAGCCTTGTTCCCCAAGGATACTGTCTGCAAAAATATCCATTTGGTCTTTATCCTCAAACATCAAAATATCATCTGAGACTATTCACTTGTCTATGGCCTACATAAATATTGTAACAATAGAGGGGAGAGAGGTCTCTGTCATGTTCCTAATGGATTAAGAATTTGATTTCAGTTTTTTGATTAGAAAGGTCGTGATTACTCAGATTGAACAGAAAGTAATTTTAAAGGTTACAGAACAAGAACCAGTCTCAGCAATGACACAATTGTCTCTTTGGCCTTTATATAGTTTGTAATTGTGCACTGTTTATTGACCTTTGCAGATTAAATTTTATTTTAAGTCTCAAAAATTAATACCTTCTATTTATTATATAAAACTGTCATAAATAGAAGACAGCACAAATGTTATCCCTCTCACACAGTTTGCTGATACTGAAAGAAGCTTTCTTTTCCCTCCATCCTGCTGCTCTCCAGGCAGCTATTGTGGTGGGTCTGCTGAAGCCTTTGAGCCTCAGGGGGCTGGGAGGGAGGCTCAGTTCTGCTCCACTCTCTGAGTGCTGCTCTATGTTTGAGGAACCACAGCCCCTTCATCTCCACCCCATCTTCCTTGCCCTTCCTTGGCCTGCTCGGTGTCATCCCTTGTTTTTAAAGTGCCACATCAGCATGGGAACAGAAGAGGGAAGGCTAGCTGTTTTCACTCCCGCTCCCACCTTGCACCACTGTGAAGAGCCTGCTCCATCTCCTCTACCACCACCACGGGCACTGGTGGAGCTGCTGTTGGGTGTCCCCTGACCCACCCTTTCTCCCAGGCAGACCAGCCCTGCTCCCACAGTCTCTGCCCACAGGGACAGCACTGCAGTCCCTGGCAGTCTTGTGGCCTGTGCTGGGCTGGCTGCAGTTTGTCCAAGCCTTCCCTGAGTGCTGTCCCACATGTGGCCTAACAAGCCCTGAGCAGGAGGAGGTTAACAATCCTGCCCTGCCCTTTAGCTGTGCCCAGGCTTCTGCTGCTGCTGCTGCTGCTCTCCCCTGCCAGAGCACGCTGCTGGCTCGTGCTCTGCTCACTGTTTGCTGCCAGGACCCTCGGGCTTTTCTGGGAACTGCTGAGCCCAACCACCTCGTTGTTTACCCATCTAATTGGCCGCTTCTCCAGGTTTAACATCCCAACTGGATAGAAAGAGTGGCCGACATGTTCATTAGATAATAAATTCTCATTTGTTTTCTCATACTAGCATTAAACTTGTGCAAGCCTTGTTTGACAGTGAAACCTCATTCTTGCTTATTCATCACTCCATTGTAAATGACTGGAGTAACTCCCAGTTACAGGTAATTTGCTGATATTTTCACAGCCTCCTGACTCCCATGAGAATATGGTACAGGTGTTTATGTTCTTTCCATGCCTATATCCACAGCCTGCTGCAGACACAGGATTTTCTCTCGCTTCTCTGACAAGGATGAATCAAAACTTTGCGTCTCAGCAAGAACCTTTGTCTCAGTGTGTGTTGATCATCACGTTCCTGTGAGCAAAGTGAAATCAACAAGAATCCTCATCAATTTTGGTAAATCTCACTGGTTTCTTAAAAGCAATTTAAAAACTAACTGATTTTTCAGTCTTTAGTATTTGAGATTTCAAGTGGAAAAGCAGTTATTTGCATATTGAGAGGGTGCAGCATTTAACTATAAATGGAAAGGAATTAATTGCTGATGATCACTGCTAGCATTTTTAGTTGTATTTTTGTATTGAAGGCAGGCTATGCTCATAACAAAAAAAGCTGAAGTCAAAGTACTTTGCTTTCTCTTGAAATATAATGCTGAATAGTAATACCAGCTTTTTTTTTTTGTCTTTCTCATTTGGTTTTCTGAAACTTGAGAGACAATCAGAACTGGGAGAATTTATTAAATAGAGCATTCTGTACTGAGGTTTTTAGTGCAGTCCTGCATGTCCATAGTGGCATAGTCTAGAATAGAATATCTAGATGAGATTGTAAAATGAAATAATTGCAGTAGCTCCGAGTAAAGCCATTGTCTTGTGAAATCAGAATAAGTAAGAGCTGCATGATTTTCATGTGAAAATCAAGTCCCAAAGGTTGATTAGAGGTACTGTGGGGGCAGCCCCACCTCCTTCCCATCTATCACCAGAAGACTTTTTTTGGAGGGGAAAGATGGCAATCCCAAAAGAGAAGCACTTTTTTATACAACCACTTACTCCTTCTGCACAGAACTGACTTCTCTCTTATTTTATTGCTGTTAAACCCTTTCAGCTAGAGGCTAAAATATTTTGAGCCCTCTGCTTGTATCTACAGATATTTACCAACTCTATTTTTCAGGCAAGGGCTTTTTCAGAAGTATTGAAAAGGTCTTAAAATTTCATCCAGTGCCTAACACAAGAGTATTCCTGTTAGATTTACTGGAGCATTTAGATACAGACACTTTACTTGTGTGGAAAAGTCAAATAAGTTCCTTTGTCACAGAGGCTGAGATAATTTGAATAATTTGCATAACCTTTTGTATGTTTTTGTGCCCCATGGGTTTTACATATGTGACATGGTCTGGCTGTATTAAATGGGATTGCCTGCTAAGGGCTGTAAGTTACAAGAGTTGTGGATGATAGTTAAAATAGTGCCTTAGAGCTGAGGAAGCTGAAGTCCTTTGTGAGCAGTAATTAATTAAACCTCAAACCAGTCCCAGGAGATGGTATTATCCCCTGTTTTACAGATGGTGGAACACAAAGGATAAGTGTATTGTTCAAGGGTGGGTAGCCAGGCATTGTCAGATCAGAGATTAAACCCCAGACCTCCTTTTTATAGGGCCATGTTCTAATCCACTTTGTGTTTCCAGTGCTTTGAAATTTGCTGATACTTATTCTGTAAGGCAACTTTTTCATCTCATTTGATCTTTGCTGTATGAGATGTTCCTTGGGAAAAACAGGGCATTCCATCGATCTACTTTTGTTGTAAGTCTCCAAAAGGGATTAGGTTATAAATTCTGTCCCTTTAGTACTGTCCAGGATAACTCAAAATGTAAGCACATCCCTTTCTCTCAGATCACAGGATTTCATGCTGGTGCTTTGCCCATAAGAACTAGAACACAATTACAATGCCACCTTTTCTTCTTAGTGTAGTCATTAGGGATGGGGTGGGAGTGGGTGTTCCGGTGCTCCTATAGAGACAGCATCAATGGGGGAAGATGGAAGAGAAAGACATTTGGGCAGTTCAAGTGTCATTTTAAGAAATGCTGCTACTTAAAACTTCTGCTTGTGGTTGTATACAGAGTTCCTCCTGTTGGAGGTTGAATGATGTCAAAGACTTTATCTCTGTTTTGGCATGTGGTATCACACAGCAGCTGAGGCTCTTTGGCTTGTGGGATTTTTCCAAGTGAAGAGGGAGCACATGTTCCAGAAGGAATTTCAACACTGGCGTGTGTTTCCTCTGGAGGTGATGAGGATGTCATGTTGTGTCCGGAAGGCAACCTGGAATGCTGCCCTCACTGAATTTCTTCGCAAGTCTTGGTGAATGAAGTCATCTGCTTTCTGTCAAAGGATCTGAGGGGAAGGAAGAAAGATTTTTGAGTAACAAAGTACTGTGTAGTAAACTCATTGACAAAATGCTTGTTTGGCTTTGCACTTGTTTTAAAAGCCTTCCTAAAAACCTTGTCTCTGAAGTAGTCTGCAATAGGTTAAAGTATCTTAAAGTATACTTCTGGGTAAAACTCTTCTAACTTAACTGAGTTTGCTGACAGCGCTTAGGTTAGTGCATCCACAAAGCCAAAATAGCATCGCTCCTGAGAATTCCACTGAGTGAGATAAGCCAACAGGGTCATCTGTGTTTTGCTTCTATTTGGAAATAAAACATTTGACAAATTTTCTTAAGGTTTTGACTTTGGTTGTTAGGAAGTAACCTGGGGACTGGTAAAGCTGGTAATCTCTTACATTCTACGTTACTTCTGTGCACGCCAGTTTTTGTAGAGTGTCTCAGTAAGGTGGACTGGAAAGCAGCTGTGGTGATAGACTTGATAAAAGTTTTCTCATGGATGCATGCAGTGTTTGAGGTGCCTAGCAGACAAACACAGTACGCAGAGTCCTCACCCAGAAATGTGTGAAGCAACAGCTCATCACAACTTGTTTTCCCTCCAGAAGAAAAGGTGGGGTGATAATATCAGTCTGATGATGACAACCCAAAAACTGATTCACTGAAGAGAATGGGGGCCAGGCAAGATTCAATGTAATCAAATGTAATCACATTTTTTCCATAAAATCTCAGCTTTGAGTAGAATGCTTTAAACCAGCCCTATTAATAACATGTGTCAAAGCAAGAAAAGATTGAGTGAGGAAGAAACTATGCAAAGAGAAAATGAGTTTAGTTGAGTTAGTGCTCTCTCCTGGGTTTCAGCCATTTATTAACATTTCAAGACAGTATGGTCAATATTGTTGTTTTGAGGAGTGAAGAGTGAAAAAGGTGAGTGGCAGAGAAAAAATGAAAGTGCATCAGAGAGTAAGAACAAAATTCTAATGGGATGACGTGGACAGACAATGAGAGAAGAAGGACTTTCCAGAAAGGTGTGACAGCTTGCTGGTAGAACTGGAATGCTTCCCCTCCCATGCAAAACTAAGGTGGGAAAGGTTTGGTAGGGCACTTCCCATGTGGTTGGAATTGTACAGGAAAGGCTCATACTGACCCTGTTTTGGTAGTGTTGGTCCCTGCCCCATCCTTTCTCCTTTTTGTGATACTTCTCCTATCAGGTAAGTCTTTCCCTATGCTGAGACAGGGTGTAAAGCAGTAGGAGGTTTTGTCTGTGCTCTGTGGTCTGGAATCACTCTGTTTGCTCAGCTGCACACTCCTGTGCTCCAGTGAATCATGTCCCTCTCTTTTGAGATGACAGCTTGCTTTACAGGGCAAGTTTCCTGTTACAGAGCAGAAGTTAGTGGAGGTGAGGGAATGAAAAGCTCTGCTGCTGGGACCCTAGTGGTCCTAACTGCCTGTTGCTTACCCTTGCTGATTTTGGAAACTGGATGTTCTACCCTTCCTGCTCTGCATGTGCATCACCTGACTTCTGAAATGAGTCACATCTCCCCTACTTTCTTCAACTTTCATTTTTGCACTGTGTTCCCATAACTACATGCTCTTTATCTTCCCCATCCTCCTATGAGCTCCAGCCTGAGTTATACTCTTCTCTATATTCTCCTGCCTCCTTCACCTCCATACCCCACACCTTTCCCTGTGTAGCCTGGGAGCTTTTACCCTTTGCCTCAATTTTTCCTGCTCCACAGCCCTGAGCAGAGAGCCTGGTTCCTGCCTCTGGCTGGCACAGTGTCTGCAGCAGGGGGAAACCAACTGGCTTCACAAGGCTGCAGCTGCCAGCTTCCATTTCCAGGGGAGCTTGTAGCAACAGCAATAGCAGCAGCTCTAGACCTTGGCTTATGTGCAGGATCTCGCAGGGGGCAAGATGCTCTCTGTGATTCCCTTTTACATTTTGTGGATGGAAAAGTCAGGACCCGCTTTCACTGAAAATTATCAACATCTAAGAAGGTTTACCTACCAGATTTTACCAGAGCTTAGTTTGATAATGATAACAATTAACCTTTTCTAAACCTGTCTTAAATGAGCACAGGAAGTATCAGATTGCAAACTGATTTAAATCCTTTTTCTTCATCTTTTTTTCTTGTATATTTTTTTCTTTTTATATTTCTTTTTATATTTTTTTCTTTTATATTTCCTCTTGAGTGCATGGGTTTGGTTTTCATGAAGGGGTTTAATTCTTGGAGTGTGTTTCAAGGGCTATCATATTGGCCAGACACAGAGGAGAGGCAGCAATTTGTTCTCCAAAACTGCTGCTGAATACTTGGAGACACACTAGAAGTCCTTGTAGTGTTACACACACAATTTGTACTCTGTTAAAGTTAACTACTTGCAGAGATTCCCCACACAAGATAACTTACCTATCTGAGAGTTGCTTTTGCTTGATTGCTTGTTAAATAAATTTGTTGCTTTAAAAAATAAATTAATACTACTTTTTTTCCTGATACTATGCAATAATTAAACCCAAGCATTGTTGTTCTTGTGTTCCTGCTAAAATGACTTGGCACCAGAATCATAATTTTTGTATGTCTTGGGCTCTGTAAGTTGAAATGTGAGACTTGTCAAAAGCTCCTCATTCTTAATTCTTCACTTTTAAGTAATTGGTGAGATTTTGAGAAGCTTTCTGGTCCCTAGTTAAACAAGTCCCTTATTTTCAGGACCGTTCCATATTTAACAGTTTTCACTACAGACAATCAAATTATTGAATGGTGTTGCAATCATTTTAACAATTGAGTCACATAGCCGCTGGAATTTCACAATAGGTATTTAGTTGTCAAACCATTAAGAAGCAATGCCTGGAAATGAAACCAGGCTTCCCTTTTTGTTGTGGAGAGCACTTTCTGAGAACAGTATATGCAAAGCTTTCTGCTTTTTGGCTTAAATGTTAACTTGAATATATTTTGAAATGTGAATAGAATGACCTCTTGCTATTTTACCTTCTAAGGCCAATGGCTTCTCTGTGCTTTTACACTTCATAGCTAAAATTAATTTTTATTAAACAAAATGAGTATGAGCGGTATGTTAGGAATGGTGATAACTTGCATATGACAGAAGGAGGAACCTGAGCACAGGCAAGCCACTGGATTGTCGGCCTAACATGAGCCAGGGTAGGTATAACCCTTTGAGAGATACAAGTCCAATGAACAACTTGAATTGGATATGAAGGCCTGAGACAAAACCCTGTTATTGCAATGACTGAAGAGAAACCATAAAGCTTGAAATCCCCTGTGAAAACAACAACAAAACCCCCAAGCCCCCAAACTCTTCTCTTAGGTTCTGCTTTGCCAGTTCAGTTTTCCCCTGGACTCTTCCATGGTTATAGAGCAGGAGCAGAAGTTCTCAAGGTGTTGCTGTTCCAGCTGCTGCTGACACCTTGTTCTGCTAAAATGTGTGTGCCAAGTTTGTGAAAGATCAGATAAGTTGCTAGTTAACATGGGGCTTTCTGATTTTTCCCATTAATGAAGGGTAGTATATTTGGATCTCTTTATATGGAAATGAATCCATGTTCTATTTACAGCCATCTAGTAAAGACACATATTATGAAGAGAAAATTGGGTTCTGGGTAGCCAGAAAGATTAATTAAAAAACATGATGTAAAATTAATGCAGCCCATCTTCAGCTTCCTTGCAATCTGAATAGCTGTAAACAAGGGGCTCTGAGTGGCTGTGCCAGTGGATTCAGGGAATTAGTGTGTTCTGTACATTTTCCAAGTATTGACTGAGTTTTGAATGATGTGTCCAGATACTCTCATGAGAGTTGCTCCCAGGCCTGAGGGCTAGAAGACAGGAATTCTTTTTTCCCCTCCAATTTGCAATGTCTTTTGGAGCCAACTCACACTCATATATTCTTAGTATTGTGATTTTTTTTAGTTGTGCTTATCTCTAAACACAACAGTAAATTGAGACATCTCTAGCTGTTTTCAAGGGAAGTGTAATCTCCTGGAATGCAGTTCATTTTGAGGGGCTGGCAGTGGCCCTTTCTCCATAGTACCAGAGGGCTGGTAGTGCCACAGCTGCAGATTTCTTAGTCTTGGTAAGCAAAAGTACTGGGATGACCTTGGTTTTACTTGGTTTAGTTTGGAATCAGGTCTTCACTTTCTCAGGGTTTTCATCTCAATGGGACCTGTGTGAGAAACATTGTAACTCACGTTTTATTATGTTCCAAAGGCACTTCAACCTTTTATTGGTAGAAGCACTGTCTATTAATCTTATTGAAGGCTTGTATTAAAAGGTTATTTTCATTCAAGGTTTGTTTTTTCTTTCTCTTTTTCTGGTAGTGGTGATTATGCACACATTTACAACTTCCAAATACTATTTGCAAGGCTGGGGTGTTTTGTATCTTTTTAATCTTAAAGCTTTTACTGCTTTGTTAACTTTTTTAAACTACCTGTCATTCTGTTTGACAATTCTTTAGTCCCTACATGTCACCAAGTACTCTTTGAGTAGTAAATGATGGTTCCAAATGTAAGAGCTTCAAGTTAATGACTAGTGTGAAGCAGCAGAATGATATCTAAAATGAATGAAAATGTATCTTTTATTATCAGGGAGTGATTAAAGAAGTAGCTGAAATTATGACCGAATGTGAAAGGAAGTGGAATAATTTGTTTCTGGTTGGTTCCCTGTTCAAAAATTGAACTTCTCTCAGCTTAATGAATGAGTGGTATCCTGGATCCTCTAGTTTCAGTGGCAGCACCTCACTGATAAGTGTGGGTTACTCACGATTTGTTTTGGTTTAGGTAAAGCTTAAAGCTGGTTGAGTACAAACTGATGGTGGGAAACTGATTTTCACCCTCAGCCCCCAAGCAGAGCTGTCAGTCAGGATTCATGGTGAATGTCAGCATTTCAGGAGAGCTCCATCTCAGCTGTGCTGTCACCCACTGTGGCTAGCACAGGTCTTTCCCATGAGAATTTCTTTTGTGTTTTATAAACAAAGATAAAGTTTGGATGTTATTAAAAACAGTGTCTCGAGATTTGGACAGTGCAGGCCTGGCCAATCAGGCCTAGGGGGAGGTTTCTAACTGACCAATCTGAGTGACCTCTGAAAAGTCTATATATATGTTGGATTCAAACAATGAAGTGCTTTTTCTATGCCATGCTGAGAATCTGGGCTTTCCTTCTCTGCTAGCAGCTCAACAGCGACAACCCACAGCCTGCTCCTGGTGAGCAGAGGGTTTTGTGCTGTGTGTGCTCATCACCCCTGAAAAGTGGGGCTTTTTGGCGTGTTGAAGTGGATCTGGTTCTGTTTATGGGCACACAGTCTATATTCATCAGCTATCCTGTTAGACACATTAATACGTATCTGTGTAGAAAACTGAATATATTTTAGCTGGCAGTTAAACGAATCAAGCATGTTTGGCCTTATTTCTCACGTTTTTTTATGTGATAGAGTTTTTCTTTTGCAACTTAGTCATCTTCTCACCTCACTTTTGTATTGCAGCTATCATGAATTCTTTCAAATTGAATTACTGTCTTCATTTTAAACAAATGGAAGCATATTTCAGTGTTTATGATTTGTTGAAGCAGACAATTGGCAAAAGGAAATTGAAGTTTTGAATGTAAGTTAGAGGAAGTTGGCAGGCAATATGCTCCAGTGCAGAACCTAAAGCTGCAGTAGAGTGAAATATTCATAGAAAAATGTAAATGGATTGTTTGTTACTCTTCCATTACATCAGTAAAGATTTATTCAGCTTCAGGTGAGATTTTATCCATTATAGTTTTATCGTAGTGGTTTAAGTAATCAGGCAGGGCTGAAAATGAGGTTTTAAACCTTTGATACTGTAAGATATTTCAGCCTTCCAGGCACAACATTTAATTATACCAGGCAGAGTTTGCTTTGGCTTTAATGAACAGTTTTGTCTGTGTAGACCAGTTCAGTTTAAAGGAGAGGAATTCACACAGCTGTCCCAAGCTGGAAGGGGAAACACCTCCTCAGCCTCTGTGGCCTGCAGCTCAATCTGTGACTGAAAATCCTTTATGTGAGGGACAGGAATAAGTGATGTGGTGGTTCTAAGATGTGACCTGGGGTGAGGGTGTGGGAGGGAACAGCTCTGCTCTTGTCTGCTGAGTGCCCTTTAGGACCAGAGCCCTTTGGTGACCTTTGGCAAATCACATAAGCTGTCTGCACCTGGTCTTCTGTACAAAGAGAATTTGCCTTCTTCACAGCAGTGTTTTGAGACCTAATTAAGATTTTCCAAGCGCTTCCAGAATCTCAGATGAAAGGCATGCAGAGAAAGCATTATAATTAACAGGAGCTTATCAGCTGAGCTTTACAGAATTAATTCTTATAAATATAAAACTAAATGCTTTGTAAGAAGCTTTTCTCTATGTTCCATACCTAAAAAGCATCATTTGTGGATATGAGATTTTAACATTAGTAAAAAGAAATGTCTATTTTCTTGTACTGGGATATTCTTCTGAGTGCTCTCATGCCTTATTGTGTTAGGGATCTTGAGATTTGGGAGCATGTGCATTGCTCCAGGATATATCCACATAAGGAGAAAAATTGATTAGACTGTGTCTGCAGATACTTTCCCACTTCTGCTATAAACATTGGATTGTTTTCAAAATATTTTTTATTTCTCAAAGACAAAAAAACCCCCCAACTAGTTAAAAATTAATTGACTGTACTTCTGCTTCCTGTGGGTTTTCTTTTTCTGCATTTGGCATATTCAAGTACTGCTGCTGCCAGAGGGAGAGGTGGAGCTGCTGCTGACTTTTAAGGCCATTGCTTACTCCATCTCTTTGGTAAACCTGGGAGTGACTGGACCTAAATCAGAATCAGGATGGCTGCATGACTGGTATTGGAAGGAAGCTGTGGCTTGTGTTGTCCCAAGCATCTGCTGCCACTACTGGGTAGTTACAGCAAAAAAAAAAAAAGCAAGGAACAGGAGTGGTGGGTGCTCCATAGTGCACACTAATATCAGTGAGCTCATAGTGATACTTGTCCTTACTTCAATATCAGCACAAGGCCCAGTTCCTGCTCTAGACAAACACAGAATTTTACAGACTGGGCCCAATATGTGACGACTGTGATTAGGATTATTTACTCTCTGGAATTTAAATGGTAAAAATTTTGTCTCCAGAATGGATCTGATCTGCAAGTGTTTTCAGGAAACATGCAATAGGATCATGTTTAATGATCTGGGTGGTCTGCTGGGCAGGGCTGTTTTGTGTTTGTCTGTAAAATCTGTTACCAGGTGTTCTTCCACAGTAGTCTGTTGTCTGCTAGGAAATGTATGTCAAGCAGAATCAATATTATTATTCCTTTTGGCTTGTCTCTGCTTTTAAGTATAACTGGAAAATAGTCTGTGTGATGAGGCACTGGGACCGTTTGTCACAATGCTTTTATTGTCCTGCTCATCTGCAGTGTAACATTCATATAGTGCTCTCGGAGCGTGGCATTTCCATTTGTGATGCAGCACAAGGGAATTCTGATTCCATTTCCTAGAAGATTTTGGCAAAATTAGGAGGCAAGTAACTTATCTTTGTCATATTTTGGCTGGATGTTTTCTGTTTCTTTTTCCTCTCCCTTGGATCAGCAAAATGGAAAACAACTGCGGAGACAGCACTGGATAATTTGGTTTCTAGGTTAGGTGATGGTCAGAAGCAACAGACAGTAACATAACAGACAATGTAGTGTTATGCTGATGATGTGATGATGCAGACACAGCTATTTATTTACATTATGCTGTGATCTATCACAGTATTTATCACTTACTTATCTGTCTTCAATTTAGCATTTTGCTTGCAAATTTTAGGCACGGCGTAGCCTGTCTTAAATGCAGAGACTGTGCCTGGTTAAAGTACTACTGGCATGCTTAAAAATTGAGTAGAGAGATGCAGAAAGGGAGAGGGTTAGAGCAGTAAAATGGCATGAGCTAGCAGATCATTTCCCAAGTTTGCAGCCAGAGCTAGTTGCGTGCCAGGAGGGCACATATGATGGATAAGGAATGCCCTCTGTTTCTGAGGCTCAGCCTCAGCCTGAGCAGTGACTGGCACTGGATCCACAGGTGGAGCTCCTTGGTATGACAGGACAAGGTGCTGCAGCCTGAGTGCTGGTTGAGTGCGTGGGTGGAAGTGCAAGACCTTGGCGAGGCAAAGAGCAATGAATTTCCCCTCATTGGCTTCTTTACTTTCCTCTCTGCTCAGGACAGGTCGTTCTGGCACAATGATTTTGTTGTGCCCAGAAGTCCAGGGGGAGACAGTTGAGACCTTAGGAGGAGGAATTGGTTTCCCCCAGGGAGAACAGCACCATCGGAGTTACGCCCTTGCTGTGGGTGTGTTGTGTCCAGCCTGCGGCATCAGGAGAGGTCTTTGAAGTGGATCAACAACTGGCCTAAACAAACAAGCAAACCTTTACTTATCTAACAATAAATTAATATAATTAATGGTTGCTTTGGGCAGCTCAGACTTGTTTGAATAAGAACTATCCTTTCAAATTTAGTTGCTGGTAGGTTATGACAGTTACAATTCAACTCTCACCTGAATTAAAATTGTATTGATTCTGATTTTGCCTGTTAATACTCTAACATGTTTATTTATTTTACTGGCTAATGCAATTGAACCAGTACAAGCCCAAGGGTGAAAGCAGCCATCTTAGTAAAAACTGATTTATCTACTCTACAACAGGGTATGTACTTTGTATCTCAATGATGCAAAACTGATAGAACTAAGGTAAATCAATCTTCCACTGCAGGTTAGGCCTCAGGTTGGAAAACTATATTTGCGAAATAAAAGCAGTAAAGGAATATTTAACTTGTTTAAATAAATATTTTGACTTTTGTTACACTTTTATTGTTATCTGACTCTCAGACTGTCTTTGTATCCTTGAGAATATCTGAGGTATCTCAAAGGTAACAAGGTTGTTTCAAGTACTCCTGGACTAGCATTAATATGCTGAAATTGAAACACAGCAAGAAAACTCCCAGTGTAATGCAGATTTTTACCTTGACAGTGGTTAATGTTATTTTTAAGGTCTCCTTTATGCATTCAGTCACTTAGGACCTGTCAGCACATCCTTTATGAGTAGTTCCACTGTGTGATGTTGCACTCTTGGTCACTTTTATTTTTGTTATTAATTTGTCTGATTTATTTTTAACTAGAGAACATTTGTAGGAGTGACAGGCAGTGGAATTTTCTTTCACACAGTAGCATGTAAGAATGACATTAGACACTGTAAAATACTGCAATAAAATCACAAAAGTGAGCCAGCAGTTGGATAAATTGAAGCTATAATGATGGGACTGTTATTGTTTTATTTGAAATGCATCAGATTTTAAGTCAACGATATCTTCGTGAATTAACAGCCTTTCCAATTAAGGGAGAAGGGTTGAATTGTGATCTTGCAGTGACATGAAGTCAAAAAGCCTTGTGTGGATGGGTGGAGGGCTGCTGATTGCATGGAGAAATGAGTGATATGAATGGATGGCACAGAGCTGCTGGTGGGGATGGCAAATTTATGAAAAGCAAAGTTTCATCGACTTAGAGGCTGCCTGGATGATTTATGTTAAATTATGGTGAGTGCAGTTGGGGCACGTGTGAGACATTTTCCTTTCTAAACATAAATGAAATAAACCATGTACCAGTTGAGTTGCATTAATCAATTGTGAAGCATTTGTTTATTCAGTTCTGTTTTGTAGCACTGCAAATAAGATGGCTGCACATACACAAATAAAGGCAAAACTAACCTAATTCACAGTGATTCATATAAAGCAGCATTTTAATTTGAAAGTGCAGCTGGGGGATGTCTTACATGTTAGATAATAGCTTAAATTTTCTTTTTAATTGGTTATGCACCTAACAGATTCTGACTTTCTGGCAGAGGGATTGTTGGCTTTGTTTGCCACAGTCTTATGTCACAGCCTATTACAGTGTAGAAAATTGGAGTACTGAAGGATTTAAGAGGCTTTTTCCTGCAAATTCTTACTCTTCACTACTGAAGAAAAATTGCCGTAAAACTGCACAGACTGTGAGAAATGCTGTCAAATGCAATGAAATATTTTTTCTTTTTTTAACTTAACCTATAGGGTTAAACGAATCATAGAGTGGTCTGGATGGGAAGGGACCCCAAAGGTCATCCAGTTCCAACCCCTTGCCATGGGCAGGGACACCTTCCACTAGACCAGGTTGATCAGAGCTCAGTCCAACCTGGCCTTGGACACTTCCAGGGATAGGGTGTCCACAGATTTTCTGGACAACTTGTTCCAGTGACTCACAGTCCTCTTAAAATTAACAGAATGGTTTGACTACCTACAGAAAAGTTCTGAAGCATTGATGAACCTTTTAATAAATGTTAAGAACAGAAACTTTATATTTAAAGCATATAACTGCAACAGAATCTGTTAAAGCATCCCCTCTTCAGAATTTCCTGTTCAAAATTTACTGGAAGCAAAACACAGAGATTTGTGTGATTGGGAAGTGATATCCCAACAGTGGGGAGTTCCTCTGTGAAGAGCTTCCACTGTAAAGGACCATTTGTGTCTCTGGTGTAGTGAAGCCTATCCCATGGAGTCTGTAAATCCACATAGGCTCCACTGTCCAGCCAGGGATAGCTCTGGGATTAAATCTGCTGCTGAACCGAATCACATTGGCAATCTCAGCTGCCTGGGAGGTCTCATGTTGACCAGGAGGCCCTGGATATGTGGTATGGAGTGCTCTAGTCTAGTTCTTTGGGTAATTCCCTTTTCTCCTCTTTTAAAGCTCCTTGAGAGCATCTTTCAGCTCTTATATTCATGATCAGGTGCTTTGAGCCAACAAGCGCTATCTTTAAAGTGTCAAAAAATCCATTGTCTGTATAATTTCCTGTCACTCCAATTTCCAGACTTCATCAAGTCAATGATTTTGACAACTTTACACCAGTCAGATACACTACTGGGGAAAATTTGTACATAGGAATGTTTCTGGTTTTGCATGGTGAAACAACTTACTAGACTTTCATGCCTTTTAATTTTATTATGTTTTTAATAAAAATGCTCTTTTGTAGAGAATTGAAAGAAAATGGAGCTTGGGTTTGTAACAGACAAATTTTGGAAATATGGTGAACCAGGAAGCTGCTAGACAATTTTCTGGTTCTTTCAACAGTCAGACTGTATTTCACATCACAGTTTACATTACAGACAATGTTAAATAACATATGGTAACATTCTTTGGATTAAATCCTAGCTCTTCCTAGGTTAGTGACAGAAATCACATCGATTTGAAAATTGTACTCATTGCCTAATTCATAATGAAAATCCTTCCAAAAAATGGTATCCTTAGGAGAAATTTTAGCCTGCAAAAATCAGGCATGCAACTTGTCACTAGAATCTTGTGGAGTCCAGGGGAAAGCAGAGAGTGAACAAGTATTAACTATTTCCTGCTGGGCAATTTAGCATGGCCAGTAAAAGCTCAGAGCTCAGTTCTAAAAAGCTGGTTGTAATTCTGCAGCTCAGCTGTGCTTTTTAAGCTCTCATGATACATCTGTTGTAAACAGTGACAAATAGAAATCCATTGCTTTCCTTCTGTATTCTTAATTTCTGGCAAACATAAGAGATCAGAGAGAGATTTGGTTGGCTTTAAAAAAGCAAACTGATGTGACTGGGTTTGTGATGCTCTCAAACCACAGAATAACTGTACTGTAAATTATTTCATGTGTTTTCCCTGAGCTCATTCCATCCAGCTTTGTAATTAGGTCCGTGAGGGCCGAATGCAGGCCAGATGAAATCACTTGCATTCCACCTGCCTGCACTGGAGCAGACTTTGGACTATATATAATATGTGGGAGTAAGTGATAAGATCACCATGAATAGTCCCTCTGTTCAGTTATGATCATGGGGAATTCTAAGAATGTCTGAAGAGAAGCATCTTTCTTTTGGAAGGAATTTATTTGTTGCTTTAGGAGATTCAGGTTTCAAGGAGGTTATAAAGTGCCTATGCAGACTGTTGCCCTAATTTTTATAAGTAAAATAAAATCCCAAATTGTTGCTGTTGAGCTATTTCAAGTGGAGAATTTCTTTCATCAGAATGACAGCAAATTTACTTTGAAAAGTATAAAAGTATGCCTCACAATTTTTCCATGGCAAGCCTCATTGAAGTGAGTATAATCACAGGAGTAAATATGAGCAAGATGTGCAAGATCAAGGCCTTTCTGTGTTGGGGTGCAATTTCACACAACCTCCAAAGGGTCTTCCTAGCAGATCTAAGTGAAATTACTGTACAAGGCTTTGTTTTGAGAACACACTGAACTTTCAACATAATTTTAGTACAGGATGCTTTGGACTGATCCTTTTTTTTCCTTTTTCCAGTTTCAGTGAGAAAGAAGTACTTGACAATCTACCTTTTTTTTTGTTTTTTAAAATCATTCTGGATAATCTTTTATATAAAACTTCGTAGAAAGTCATTGTATATAAGAATGATCCATGAAGTTTTATATGGCATTTTATTGGAAACCATTACAAAATGAAACAGGGTTAGCATAAAGTTTGAGTAAGATTTAATTTATACACTGGAATTGATTTGAAGATTTAGGTGATTAATTAAAATCTTTGCCAAAACTGTCTTATTAAATGAAATGGAAATTTCAACTGTTCCATCATATAGTCCAACCACTGGGATGAAGGTGTATCTTTGTCTTTCTGCAAGTTTGCATATTTCCTTTATAAATGGTACTTCTTTCTTTATTTAGTGTTATTATCTATTACATATCTAAATACATCAAACTGAAAATTTCATCATAGTTTTTTTTTGTTTATACTGGAAATGCTTAACTTAATACTTTTAAGATTGGAACTACTTTACTGTAGTCCTGTGCTAAATGTCTGTATATGTTTTTATGTAGTTCTAACCACGATCATTTGACCATAGTGAGATCATGAATATTTGTGTGCGTTCATGAACTTTTCCTTGGATAAAGAGTTTGCAATGCTGAAACCATTACCATCCAAATGATGTGAAAATATTCAAAGCTCATTTATCATTTATAAGCTCCAACAGGAATGCTTTTTAAAATGGGAAGCAGCAGAAAATTGAGTGAGTTCCATGAGTCCTGTGTTGCTACAGATGCATCTTGTACCAGCAGAGTTAAAGTGAAAATAAAAATAGGACAGCATTACATGCCTGTATATGCACAAGTGTGGATTCTCCTGGCACGGATGACCCTTCAGCCATTGGGCCACTAATAAACTTCAAGTTGACTTGAATAAATCACCGCCACAGTGGTTTTAAAGGACAAATATAGACACACACAACTTTCTAAAATCCTTTATTATGCTCCAAGTGGGTTGTAATGAGAGTCACTTTATTCTTTTTTTTTCATTTATATTGGTGGTGGAAAAGGATATGGAAGAGAAAATCTGTTTTGATCAGAGTGTTGTGAAGAAAAAGGAAGTAACGCAGAGATAGTTAATGTAAAATATGTCACTTATTTTATTGAGATATTATTTTGCCTTGACTTTATTATGTTGTCACAACCTTTTTATACTGCCAAACTGTCTCCATCTAAAAAAACTTCATAATTTATTCTGCAGCCATACTGTGGCCACCTTTTTCAGTTTTCATGTTTAATCCTTAAGAACACAAGGTGAAAGTTTTGGGAATCATCACTTGGTATTTTTGCTTAATGCTTTTTTCTTTGCAGTTCTTTGCAAAGAATTGTGCTACTCAGAGCACTCAGCCCTCACCAAGTATACATAAATTCCTATTTCTATTTCTGTTCAGTTTTCACTTGTTGCAGACTAGTTTAGCACCTAATTTCTGTTCCATGTATATTTTTTACCTTTTGAGTAAGAATTGGGTCCATTTGTAAGAAATCCCCACGTGTTTTGCTGCTTTACCACTTTCCTTTGTGTAGCCCTCTGGGAAGGATCTCCCTTGAGCCCTGCTGTGCTTGGGAGGATGGAGGATGTCTGAGGCCCTCACTGGTGGCACCTTCTGAGTGTGGAGAAGGGAGTGCACAGTTCAGTTTTAGCCCCTGGTTTTGGCTGACTGTTTTGGTGCAATGATTTAGGTGTTCCTGCTCTGCACTGGCAGGTTTTATCCCTCCTGAGTCACTGGGGAAGGAATCAGTGATGCATCAGAAGGAAACAGTGGGTTCCATCAGGGTGAATGAGTTACTGCTGTGATGAAAGTATCTTCTTAGGTTTTTCTCTCTGTTCCTGCCACAGCCTGTTTTTACAGAAGGTTTCTGTTCGTTTTCTGTGGTGACCACAGGTTTCTGTTAGAGGACTCTGCAAATCTTTGCAACTGGGGTATGGATATATGTTGATTTTTAATTTTTTTTTTTAATGAAATAGCTTTGTGGTTTTGGAGATTTTCCTTTGATATTCTAACTTGAACAGAGGAATTAATATAAAAGGTTGAGTTGCTGTGGGAAAGAGGAGTGATGTGTAGCTCTGCCATTTCAACACACAGTCAAAATCTTATCAGATACAGAATCTTGAAATTTGGAATACTCTCTTCCCCACATCAGTTTGGACACAGCTTTTACTGCTTCTCTTACAACCCTTTGTTGACAACAATATTCCTTGCAAAAGCAGCTTGAAATCACAGCCTTTACATCCCTTTAAAACATTAATCCCTACTTCCAACATGTTGTAAAATGCCAGCTGCTTGTTAGCATGATGCAAATAAAGCACACATAAGGCAGCACTGAAGAAAAAGAGGAATGTTCTGGTCTGCATGAAATAGAAATAGAAATGTGAGGATGCAGGTCCCTGTTGTATTGGCCTGGATATAAAGTTGTCTTAGCTTTCTTAGTTTGCTATTCCCTCAGCTGTGCTCGTGTTTCTGCTTGTCAATCCAAACCTTAACCCTCATCACTGAATTCATAAGAAAAAAGAAGGAAAGAGGTAGGTTTTGGTTGGGGTTTTTTCCTTGTTAAAATAATAGAAGAGACATTGTAAAACGTATTTGCCACTGGGGAATTGCAATGGTCAGTTTAAATTGTAGTCTTTGTGTAATTTCTGTGTTCCTTGTGTGATCCATGTGTACGGCTTGAAGGCCCTAATGCAGGTGTTTGCACTTGGATGGACAAACCCCCACTTTCCCTATTTGCTTGCTGTGGGATTTTTAGGACTGTCTCCAAGAACATGTCTTCTTCCTGCTGCCAGAATTAGGAAGAAGTGATCCATGTGATTTGGTCAGAAGTGTTTCATGGTCTAAAACCTGTCAAGATAACTCTCCAAGAAAAGAACAACAGTATTGCTCTTCCCTCTCCCTCTTTGCTGTATCCCCAGGTGAATGCTGGCCTTTTTATTTATCTTCCAAATGGTCCAGCAGTCCTTGTATTAAGGCAGAAATTATTGCTCTGCCTGGAATTCTACTGCAGTGCTTCCAGTCACAAGTTTTTTTGCTACAGCAAGAATAAAATATTTCAACTTTTAGCATACTGTACAGCTGACTACCCACACTGGGCACCAGAGAGATTCTATATTGTTCGCTTTGGCAGTTGCTAGATCTAAATCTTGCTCCATTATTTTTTTTTTATTGTGTTCTCTCGTAGCAATTGAATGTTTGATCTTTTAGAAACAAACAGCAAATGTTTGCTATTCCCTCTCTTGGAGGTTCCCTTTGCTGGTGGTACTCTGGCAGTCCCATTCACGTGTCAGCTGTGTGTGGAGCCCCTTTGTTGCTGTGGCCTCTTTGCTGAGCAGGATCTAGGAGCAAGGTTCACTGAGAGCACAGGTGCAGAGGCTGTGGTGGGAGCAGGACATCACAGTGGCAGCTGTGCGTTTGCTCATTGACGATTTTTTCCTTGGCTTCAGCTTTAGGGTAGAGGTAGACAAGTAGAATCAAAGCAAAGGTCTGTGTGTATCTTGTCCCTGCTACAGCAATGGCGAAAAGGGATTTGTTTACTGCCTGTCAGGGGTGGGTAGCTGGGGAGGAATCCGTGCTCAGGTGGGAGTGGGGATGGATCCTGTGCTGTCTCATCTCCTCTGTTGCTCAACTGCTACACTGGAAACAGTGTCTGGCAGTGGGAGTTTTCTTTCCTGTGGTCAGCAGGAGCGTTGGTGCCATTTGTGGCTTTGCTGTGATGCTGATTTGAAAAAGGTAACATGTAAAAGTGTTTTAAATAGCAAAGGGCTTAACCAACTCTCCCATGTTGTAACTTACATCCAACTGTACGTTACTATTAAGTATCAAGTGATTAGCATATATCTTAATAGTCTGAGGAATCGTTCTGTGGTTTCCACTGTGACTGGAAATTAGTTGAGTCCTGGCATGCATGGTGCAATCAGCAGGTTTCAGTGATTTATAAATTACACAATGTGGCTTAAAGCTCCGCTTCACAAAAATAAGAGAATGGGTTGCCTGATGTGCAGCAGGCCAGCTGTGTGATTGTACAGTCATTTCTGTGACTACAAACTGAAACTTGCTCTGTACTTCAAGCCTGTTATTGTTGATAAAACTAATTGTATACTTTGATGTATTATCCTGTAAGTATGCACAGAATTCCCATTTGACAATCCATTTGATAGCTTAAGGAGGCCCTGGACTCCAATTAGCACCATGTGATAGAGTTAGGCCTCAGTGCCACCGCTTGTGGATTGTTAGTAAATGTTGGCAATCAGTTGCTTAAATATAAAACTTTTTTTTTTTTTTAAGTTAAGTTAAGAAGCAAGGCTGGTAAGAGCAGATGATATCTTTTATCAGGCTGACTGCTGAGACCAGCCATTAGGCTTTCGGACACAGGCTCTTTTCCAGGTCTCTGAAAAATAGCTCTGACAATGTTGCTTCATTATGTGTGTGGTCTTTCCCCCAAAAGATTTGCGTTGGAGGTTCCAGTTCTTTCCTTGTAAAAAGGTGAATGGAGATGACTTGTAAAGATGGAGAAGTAAAAATAGGAATTAAAGTTTATATAAAATGTCCCTTTGTTACTTGTTCACTGAAGAAAGAGCCTAGTAATGCTCCTGTGAGAACAAGGCCAGAAGTTGTTCCATTTTTATGCCTTAGTTTCATATAAGCATGGACTTGCTTCTTTCAGAGGATGTTCACAGAAGAATGAGATATCAAAGCCTGTCCTAGAACAGCTCTTAAATCCCTCACAAATTAAGCTGTTCTTAGGCTTGACAGGCTCACTGCATGTTGCCTAATACAGGAATCCATTTTATGCAGGACCAGAGTTTGGTTTTTTTTCCGGTTTACAGAAAATTTTCAAGTAAAATTCATAGTTACTAGAGTTATTAGAGTTGTCCAGCTTTGTTTGGAGTCTGGATATGAGGTAGGGCTTGTGTTGGTGAAGTCCATTTAAAGATTGCCTTGTGGTAATAGCAATGACATCAGTTGTCTCTGCAGATCTTGTTATATATACATCACTAGTGTTCCTTAGCCCTTATCTCAAAGTATTGCTTGTTCTGATAACTAATTCCATTATTTTTAAGAGAACTCAGAAAATAGTGTAAAATCTTTGTGTGTGCTTCTGTGAAAAAATTTCAGATGATGTTAGAATGTAATGCAGAATGCAAAGCATGGAGAGTGCAAGCACCAGCTGAATGAGATTGTTAAATCAGGTTGAGCTTGTGTTTTCCTAGTGCTTGGCTGATCTTGGCACTTGGCTGGCAGCAAGCTGGCAGGGATTTAACCTGTGCCAGCCATGGACAGTGTTGTCTTAGAAAAGGGCAGGAAAAAGAGTGGCAAGGTGTTGCAGCTCCTTCTGCTGGCATGCTATGGCTGTCATACTCCTACCAAACTCAACTCTGGTGAGTTGTCTATCATGACTGTACATGAAGAAAGGGTTTTATGCCTTCATTTTCATAATTGCTATTTTAATTAACCCTGTAAGGGTTATTTTTTTCCTCTTATCTCAGAGCTCCACCTACTGTTGGTGCACTTGGTGATATTTAGTCTCCAGTTTCCTCTTAAACTCACACACACAGCAAAGAGCTGTTTTCCCCTTTTGTGCACTCTTGGAATTCAATACCTTCTTTGTCCTCCTTGGTTATCCCCAAATTTCTCTGCTACTTTTCTCTTGCCCCTGATTTACTTTAAGTGCTGTGAGCACCCCCAGGACACTTCTCTGAGTGATGATTTTATTAGTCACTCATTGTGGCTAGCACAGGTCCTTCCCGTGGGAACATTTTGCTATATTTCATAAACAAGATAAAGTTTGGATGTTTTGCAAACAACTTCTCTGGATTGGGTCAGTTTGGGCTTGGCCAATTGGGCCTAGGGGGAGGTCTCGGGCTGACCAACCTGGGGCACCTCTGTAAACTGTATATATATGGAATTCAAAACAATAAAGCGCTCTTCTCCTCTCTTTCCTTGTCTGAGACCTTGGGTCATTCCTCAGCTAGCCGCTCAACAGCGACAACTCATCTTTCTTTTGGTCACACACTGAAGACTGCTGCATGAGGGGATTGCATGGCACATGCTTAACATCTGCTGGAAAAGTCTTCATCTGTGCACACATCTAGTTACGTTCCTGTTACTGCAGCAAACTTGCCTTGATAATTGCAGTCTTACTTCACCAAATTGAAATGGTTTCATGGTTTTTAGCCTCTCTCTCCTGGCTTCTTGTACATCAGCTCAACAGATCAAACATCAGCACTCCTTTCTACCTCCAGGGCTCGTCACCATGATTCCTGTCACTCTTGCTCTGTTTCTTTTGGCAATAAGTAACATACTCTCACCCCTGATCAGTCCAAGACCAAACCCTTTGCTGTTCATTTTTTCCATTCTAAACTCAAAACCTTTATACCCTTTTTGTGGCCCTTTGCAGCAAAAGATGCCGCCACAACATCTGACGAACTGCCTCATTATACTTTTTCAGTGCCTCATGTAAGATCTCTTTTCTGTAAGCAAGGCACTGTTTTGAGGCTCTTGTGCAGGAAGTGTTTCCTCACTGCTTCCAGTGCTTCCAAGGAGCCTGCAGTTTAGCTGTGTGTATCTCTGGCAGCACTTCCCAGGAGCTCTTTGGGACAGGGAATAACTTTGGCTCTGTTTTGGTGCAACGCCAGACAGAATAGCGTGTGGCCTGACAGTGGTACTAACGTGCCCTTGCTAAACATTTGAGCTGCAGTAGGGTGATGCCTGGCCATGTGGCAGGCAGGATGTTTAGAAACCTTAAGAATGGATGTGCAGGAGGATCATTATCCTTGTATTTTGTAGTTCTTATACTGTACTCCTGTGATAGCACTCCTGTGCTACTGTTATTCATTCGGGAGTGAAATCTTCCCAAGTTTATGTTGCTCATCTAAGGAAAACATGAAACACAATTAAAATCAGCTAGCATTTATTCTTGGAAGATATAAATATGGCAGCACTGTTCAGCTGCTCCTTTGTGATTATTATTAATCATTCAGGATGCTTTATGAATGTTAAAAGCTGTCCTGGCATGGTGCAGTGGGGAATGGGATGCTTCATCCAGAGCTTCTAATGCTCCCAGCCACATCTGATTCTTCTCTGCGCAGGGTTATGTAGCAAAACATTTCCCATGAAGGATTTAGCAGTGGCGTAATCAAATCCTGTTCTGAGGTGTTTGTCTGGATACTGTACTTTTGTGGACTATAGGAGGGGTGTTTTTGCAATAGTGAGATCTAGCAGATAACACCAGGTCTCATACTGAACATCTTGTTTTATTGCTTCACAGAAGGAAGAGTTTTCCAGCACATCAGTCTAATTAGACTACTGTTTATCCACCCAGCCCAGAATTCCTTTGTAAGTTGCTCACTCATAAACTAGAGATCACAGTTGAGTTGCATTTACAAATGTGGTGCTAATGGAAACCTCTCCCTATCTCAATGCATCAGTTAAAATTTTCAGTCCACTATTGTATGGCTTTCAAACAATGGTGTGTGTACATATATATATATATAAAAAATGTATCGCTTCATATATTCTCCTGTAATTAGTATGATGAAACTGATTAAGAGTATCAGAGAGCAAAGAGACTTACTTCAGCACGTAGTTTCCAGGTCTTCTGTGTTTCACAGCAGTATTGGCTTACCATGTTTTAAAATGTCAGCCTACGACCATTTTCACTGCCTTCGGTGGAAATGTCAGGCTGTGAATCTCATCAGGAGCCAATTTTGTCCTTTAGGAACAAAGGGAAAGATACATTTTTTTGTACGATGGTGTATTCACTGCTGGAGTATCCTGTCTATTGCAGAGACACTAACAACTTGGCATTGGAAGGGAGGTCAGGGATCTGGGAGTGCCATTGCAGTCTTTGTTACCTGATCCAATAGCTTAAGATAGCCAAGACCCAAAAGAAACACCTTTATAACTGTGGAGAAAGCTTGGGGAGCAGTGGGGAGAAGCTCTAGCATGTGGGGAATGGGTTATTGCTGCTGGGAAACTGGTGTTTGATAAATTCGGGGATAGTGGCGTTATTTCCACAATTAGAGCCTGCTCAGTTTGTGAGGGAATAGGGGTTGTGATATATAAATGACCAGCTTGTGAAGAGGACCTTGGTGGAGTAGCAGTTAGAAACTGCTTCTGTACAGCATGGCTGCCTAGGCAGCTCAAGGATGTCAGAAGCACTCCCAAAGTGCAGCTTAACAAAGCCTTTTGGACTTGCCTAGCTCTGGTTTGGCCTGTGCTAACCTCAGTAATTGTCATGACAAACCCAGGCCAGCAGAAAGATCAGCCAAGTGTTCCATCTAGTTCGTGTTCTCATTAAATGGGAGATTTCTTCATGATTGAATTTAGAACTCTGTTGCCATGGACGAGTATCACCCAACACTGGCAACCATGAAACTGCTGCAAAGCCTGCAGACTAATAACAAATACTGGAATCAGTGACCCACACTCAGAAGTACTTTTTTTCATCCAGAAAATCCAATTTGTCAAGCCCAATGGCAAGTAACTATTCCTTTAGATAATTCCTTGTGGTACACCTCTGGATGTCTTGCTCCTTAATGCCTCTCTATGTATTGCGTGGTCTCTAATGTGTTAAATTCCCCTGGAGAAATGAGGATGAGGTTCAGTGATAAACTGTGTGACAATCCCTATGGAATGGCCACTCTGCCTAAATGTGTCACCTGCTGGACCAGTGTCACCAGAGGCTCTGGATTACTCAGGTGAATGTCATAGAGGGCAACTGAGTATGTTTCAATCTTTTTCTCTCCAGTCTGTACTATCCAGAAAAGCCTACGCGTAGCCAGCAGTGAGGGAGAAGGGAGTACTATCTTGTACTGGGATTACCTGGAATTGCCTATTTTACCCATAAAATGGGTTTAGCTCCAGGCTAAACAACTCATGTTCTCAGCTCCATATTTTCCATGGATATACCAGAGCATTGGTGTATCTTAACTTTCCCCTTTGCCACGGCTTGTCATTCAAGTGTCACTGGTTATCCCTAAATTGAATCTCTTTGTTACTAGTAAAAACCAGTGATTACAATACTTGAAAAATGTTACCCTTTTCCTGAAAATAAAGCTAATGCTTGGCAGAACTCGCTAATACAAACTTGAGAAATTGTGGGTGGATTTTGTATTCCCAAAGGGTAAAATAGTTGACAATACCATAGCAGCTGACAAATACCAAGTCAAGTCGTTTTTGGCATTCTTATGGGGCCAAGGAGAATACATGCTGTTCAGAAACCATGAACATTGGCTATGTTGGCTATGGCAGAACAGTAATATCCAGGCTGTCCTAGAGTTCAGAAAGCATTTGTAATGTTACAGAGCTGCAGTGGTGATTTGGTTCATATGGATTTGTGTGTGTATCTTAAAAGAAAATGAATCTTCAATTATTTAAGCTTCAAGATGCCAAAAATTATTAGGTTGAATTTGGACTTAGTTTTAAGGTGCTCTTTAAGAAGTATAAATAAGCATTGATTTTAAACCAAGCCAGACTTCAGCACTAGAGTTCACTGCTTGACCTATAACAAGATTCTGTGACCCATGAAGTCTCATCTTCATCAACGGCACTTGCTTTCTGTAAATAAACTTTATGATGGCCTCGCTGGCTTTCAGTGTTTTATATGTAACTTGGGAGCTTGTTTGATTATCTCTTGGAGTCCAGTTTTTCTCAGAGCAATCCTGAAAGTAAAAACCTGCACTTGAGGTCCTTGAAATAACAGGTATTAGAGAACATTCTCTTGTTTTAATTAAGTACATAAGATTGCACAGTGGATGAGATCTGTTTAGCAACTTGCTGGAAGTACTGGGAATGAGAGCTTAAATTCAATAAGCAATTTTTAAAAAATACGGGGTTTGTTTAAAACATTTCAGCTGTTGTTGTGAATGGTGCTTTCTGTATAACAAAATGACACAGTGACTTTACTGCAATTAATAAACTCCTTGTTTTGATACTTGCTGGTACTTCTGTGTGAGCTGCTTTGCAATGTCCAGCTGCTGGTACAGCCTGAGGTTTTGCCTCACAAGGATAATATGTCACCTTTGTCAGATGTTGCCTCTTTTGGTCCTCAATCTGTTTCATAAATGCTTGGAAGTTCAGTTGTCTTTTGTGGATTTGTTTCTTTCCTTTTTCTCCCCGCTGCTTCTGTTTGTTAGAGTTAATTGTTGTAAGACCAGACTGAGACCCTTTATGGTGGAAAAGATAAATGACAGAAGCAATGAGGACATGTTGTCTTTTATAAAAACTTGAGGACCCCCTTTGTGAAACTTAACATCGGTTAAAAAAAAAGAAATTACTTGCCCTTTCATTTTGTTCTTTAAGTATTTCATACCTTAATGTTCTCTGCTACAGACAGTGTTTGTATTCTGTTTGCTGAGCTGGTGAAGTCTAAATGTTTCATAAAAGCCTCTTTGGGAGAAAGAACCAAGCAATTTCCCCTTCATGCAAGCAGCAGGATTATTAAGGCTTCATAACTTCTTACTCTCAGAGGCAGGAGCCAGAGAAAAGGAAGATGGGCCAGAGTTTCAGAATTAAGAAAAAAAAAAAAAAACAAACCACAAGCTGCAATGTATTGCTTTAGCTCCAATCTGATTTACTGAGTTGTTCTTCTGGTTTAAAGGTTTTGTATTCTCATGTTGCACTGTGATTCCATAGTTCTGTGGCCATCATACAAATGAAGTGAGGCCTGGAAGAAAATACACAGAGACAGGCATAGGCAGCAACCCTACTGCTGTCTCTCCTTGGACACCCATGCCTAGGTTCCAGGGGTGGAATTTTAGTCAGAGTTAGCAGATTAAATTATGTATCTGGCAGCTTGGTTTCTTGTTATTTAGAGCTTGTTCGTATGAATTAAGTAAGTTTTATATTACTTCCATGATACAATGAAAACTCATCAAGAAAACCATTTAACACCAAAATACTTACAGCTCAAAGCTTCTGAGAAGCAAACTGCAGAAGAATATTCTGAGAAAAGTGTAGTTACATGCTTGGTCTGATCAGGTGTGATCCCCTGGGTCTCACCTCACCATTGGCAGTAGAGTCTTTGACTGGGCCTTGTATGGTCACTGTGTTGTTGGATGGATATACTTCCTCAAGAGTTAAAATCCATTAAGAGCTAAAATGCTTCCATTCTTTTTGAGGTAAAAATCCAAACAGGGCAGGTGCTATTACATTGCTAGCAAGGAAGTGTAGGGAACAGCACACACCAAACTACAAGGAAATCCCAGTGGGAGCAAAAGATGTGGCTGTGAGGTGTTTGCTTTCCTCTCCTGTTGTATTAGACAAGCTCTGCTTGTTGGCATCCTGTTGACTCTATCCCTGTAATAAATAGTGAGCACGAGGACAGGGGAGTGTATTTTATTCCTCCACAGTGAGAAAAAGGTGAGAGCCTGCTGTGCCACGTGCTTGTAAGGCTGGCATCATTCAGTCTTTAGGTTTTGATGAATTTGCCTCTTTCCCCAGGACTTCAGTAACAAGGATGCTACCATGCAGCTGCCTTGTTATTTCTGCTTGTTATTTGGACAAAGGTCAAAATCGGCATGCGTGGCTTTGAACACGTCACTTACTGCCAGAAGGTCCCAGTCCAGGGGTGTATTTGTATCCTCTTAGGAATTGATGTGGATGGACTTCTCTCCACAGGCACTGTGGGTCTCTGGAGTTTCACTTAGCAGCTTCCTCATTAACAAAGGAACTCCTAAATTCAGTGTAGATGGTATCAGTAAGTCCTCAGCCAAGTTCAGCCAGCTCTGCCTGGTACACATCTAAATGCTGCTGAGATAAAACAAGCAATCAAGCAAAAAAACCCAGACTCAACAGTGTACCTGGGTGATATTTGCCATCAGCAGTGTTACTCAAGCTGGTGAGACTGTCAACAACCCCATGCTAAGATATTTCTGTTCTACCATATGACAGCAGTAGCTAAAATAACCCAGCCATACAGAGAGCCCCAGGACTTTATCAGCTTTGAAAGTGGACAAATATGCAATAAAAGAAGGTTTCTGCCAGAACAGATATAAACTGTGATCATGGAATTACATGTAGGAGTTAAAGTTGGGAAGATCAGACCTGAGAAATTAAAGATTTCTTGTTTGTTTGGTTTGGGGGGGGGGGGGGGTGTTGGTTTTTTGTTTTTTTTTTTTTCTGGAAATATCTTAAGTACTTGCAGCTGTAAGTGGAGGCAGATCCTTTTAATATTGTTGAAAATGAATTAAGTACAAATCTTCATACGCTATTTTAATCCCCCCTTGTTTTCTTTTGCCTCTGCCTTTGTTTTATTTCTTGCATCTCAGAAAAATTTATGCAGCAATTTGTTAATTAGATCTGAAAATTTGTAGCAATGACTAAATTACTTTCAATAAAGCTAGTTTTAGTGCACTGTAACACTCACAACTGTGCAAGTCTCAAATTTTCTTTTTCCAGATTATTTTCTTAGTTTTGGTCCACGAGAAGCCATATTATTTATATATCTGTATAACATATTATGCATTTGTAGACACCCAGGCAGCATGTTTGCCTTGTAGAAGCAATTTGTTTACAGGGCTTCTTGCCAAGAAAACAGCTTTCCTGACATATAGTGAATCTCTGAGTCAGTTTAACTCAGCACAGCACTCGCTTGCAGAGGACGTGTTTGCTGGATAAAACATCTCTAAGTAACTTTACTGACCCTAGGCTGGGGACAACAATCACAGAGAGTGGCTTCAGTGGTATGGAGGAGAAAGAAAATCCCAATGTGACCCATCTGGTTGCACTCCACTTAAAATAGATATTTGAAATAGCAAATTTCTCCCAAAAGTAAATTTTAATAAAATAAATACCTCTTGAAAAATCTCTTTGCTTTGCCCTGCTCCCTTCTTGCTGTGTAGAGATATAGAGGATTTTTAGGAGTCTGGTCTCCTAGCTTTTACCGTCTTGTAAAATTCCATACAGACACATCTTTTGGGATTTTTTTCAATTCTACATCTTACTCTAGAAGTAGGTAATTTTTGAATCTCTGTATCTCACCCTTAGCTGGAAAAATAGTTCACTTTTTGTATGTTCTGATTGTTAGGAATGAAAGCTCTATTTCAGAGTGGCTGCAGGAATTGTAACTCTTCAGCTGTGCTGCTCACTGGTAAGAATGTACAGCCAAAAAAATGAGATACAAGATCTTTTGCTGGACTACTTTTGAGTTGATCTGGGATGACAGAACCTATTTCAGGCCAACAGTTATTCCAAGGTTTCCATGGAGATTAATGATGTCAGAGGAGCAACATCTGAGTGCACTTTGCTAGAAAACAAGGCTATAATGTTGTAGTGGAGAAGTCAAGTCTGCATTTTTGTAAACTCACAGTATAGTGAAGCACATTTCCTCAATGGATTGAAGTTTGCTTTTGGTTTGTGCTGAATGTGAGCTGAAGTCATGCTTTTGCAGCATGGTGTAAGTGATGATTTCAGTACTGCTAAACCATCTGAGCTCCTACTGCTGTTTTCCTCACCTGCATTTTTTATGCATTCTCATATTACTTTATTAAACCCTTGCATTTTCTGTCTGCACTGAATTGATGCCCAGGTTTCCCTGCGAGTGTGTTTGCAATGGATGAGCATCAAAACTAGCATAAGTTACAGCTCTGCTGAGTTTTCTGAAACGTAGGAGGTGCTGCAAAGGACAGTAGGGGGAAGACAGTGGAGAAGTGGTGAAGCAGGAAAATACAAAAGGTTACCAGAGGCATAATTTAAAGCTAAAATTTGACCCTCAGGAAGGTGAAAACTGTTACCATTACTTGCAGTTTTATAGAGATTAAAACACCACTCCACTGCAGAGAGATTGATGACCAAAGAACTGAATGTGTTAATAATGAAGGCATTGTATTTTTGCACAGGGCTTTTGCAGTGGGAGGGATGAGGGGACCTAAAGGTGTCTTGATACCACTGAAATTCTGTAGATTTTTAGCAATTCCTGAATGGGAAGCAGGCTCTGCAAGCAGTGTTGGTTATTAACTAGGGTTTGTTTCAGTTCCATAATTGTGGTTTTACTATTCATTATTTAAGGGATTCTTATAAAGATGCTTGCCAAACTAGAAGTCAAAAAGCAGCACTTAAATTTGGCAGAATAGGGGGAATAAAGACTTTTTCAAAATAAGAAAAATAGAGGGGAAAATTTTTAATATTTTTATGTGTAAGCTGAATTCAGTTTTATTACTAAAGCACTTGTTGCCTTTATGGAAGCAACTGCATGAAGAAAGGTGCTCATGCATATTTGCAACTCTGTTGAAGAACAGTCAGAATAACAGTAATGATGGCAAACAGTGTCAAGTCTCGGCTTTCCCTGTTTTTGTCAAGGGACTATTAAGAAGAAGACAGCCTTTTCTGGGGCATCTACTGTGCTTCACTCAGCATACTTGGCTCTTGTTTCTTAACTGTAATTGCAACAGAAACAACTTTTGTGTAGAGAGGAGCGCCATACTATGGAAACTCACTTTTATGACTTGCACAAGTTATCAAAATGTACCCACACATTAGAGAACTTACCTTTTTTTAGAAAGCAAAGCAGCAAAGCACCTCTGGGCTTGGATCCTTTCATATCTGAATTCAGCAGAAAAGGCCTATTTTTTCCCTGAGGCGAGTTTCTGAATTCCTGAAATGCAAAGCTTCCACAGCGAGAGAATGGCCTACTCTTGTACAAACTTACTGACAGCTCCTCCTGAAAATCAGGACAAGTTAATACATTCCACGTGTTCCCTGCCCCAGTTTTGCAAATTGATTATTTTGAAAAGCTAAGTAAGCCTATCTTTATTTTGCAGGAAATGTTTGGTGCCATTAGGCTGCAATGCTGTTGAAAAGAACAAAGCTGGAACAGCTTTTGATAATGTCCTCAGAGAAATGGCCAATTGCTGTACAAGTGATACAAACAGGACTGTTTGTTCTCACTGGGTGCTGGGCACTTGAAAGTTCACACACTTCATCATGAGCCTGAAAAGGGGTGAATTTCTTTTGAAGCCTGCAATATTGGGCCGTTCTGAAAATCTGCCCCTGTGTGACTGTTCTACAGTAATGCAGTTCCAAGTGCTTGACTCTTACACGGAGAGTGCAGCTCTTGTGTATTACTTAAGTTCAAAAAAGGGGAATATTTATTACGGGATTAGGTTCTCTGAAGCAATACAGTCTTTTTGGAGGTCTGGGCATAGCAGGTTAGCAAATTTCATACACAGATGACAAGAGTTATCTCAGTGTGGGAAATGAAGCCTGGGTGTAACAACTGCAGGCTGTGATCTTGTTCTTGCTATTTCCTGTGAGAGATTAAGGTTTAATGAAATGTTTTGTAATCCAAAACAGTGTTGAAGCACCTTTGTGTTTGTTAAATGGACAGAGAACGTTCAGAGTAGAGGGAAGTTACTGAGAAATATTATTGTTCCATATGTTTTTAAGCACATTCCTTCAGGAGAATAATCTTTCACATCTACTGAGTCACACAGATGGTTGCATAATTGATTGATGTGTTATATGCATGTATTTTCTCATCCATCCAAATTTCTCCCTTCAAACAATGCCTTTTGACTCGCTTCTGTTACTGTCTAACCATGTTTGGCAATGTTTTGGCATGCTAAATTTACTTAACCAAATACAAACTTTGCTTAACCAAATACAAAGTAATGGCCTGACAAACCCAGAGGTTAGAATCACTATGCTTGCAGCAGTGCATAACATCTTTTTTAGTATTGCTTGGGGGTTTTATACTTTGCTATAAAAAAGAACAGTCTGCTTCTACCTCTTTATCTTCTAATGACCCGTCACCCCTTCCCCTTCCCATTGTGCCAGTGGTTTTGGCAATGAAAGAGCCTTTTGTAGGTACAAGCCTCCACTGGTGGACTGGTCACTAGTGGGAGGCCCCACCCACTGTTGGGAGCAGCTGATGTTGGACAGAAAAAGAAGAAAAGAGATGGAGCCCTATGCCCAGATCATACTTAGCAAATCCTTCAGTGCTGCTTCTTGTTTTTAAACAACTGATTTCCCTTTCCCTCAAAACTGGCACTGGAACAGCAGATGCATAAAGTACAAAGTGAAAAGGTGCAATTGAGCACTTGCCATGAATCTGTAGCCATGTCAGACCTTGGTTGGCAGGAGTAATCGGTGTAGGAGTGAAGGCTGGGACTTCTAGCCATGGATGTCTCACAGCATGAGGTTCCTCATTGCAGTTTTTCACTGCAGAGACATAAATGTTGTGCCCTTCAAGCCTAGCACTTGTGCATGGAGGGGGATGTTTGGAAGTGCACAGTCTGCAAATAGCTGCATGGCTGACTCCTTGTTTACCCTCATCGTGAATGTCTGTATGCAGAGTCCTGCAGGTGCAGCCAGCGCACAAGCATTTTTCCCACGCTCTGCAGCCATCCCATCATTTTAGAGCAGGGCCCTGTAAGTTCATATCTGATACTTTGAAGTTTTGGGGTTTTTTTAAATCAGCTCTGTTTGCCACCATAATACTGTTCATTCGCTGTGGGAGTTTTGGCTTTTAGGATGAAGTAAATCACTTGGTCCAAGATTTTTGTATTGCTTATGTCACAGAGAAAAGCAAAGACTAAAAGGTCTCCAGTTCTTTACATACTCTTAAAAAAGGAATGTTTTTTATTAAGTGTTGTTTCATTTGCATTTTGATGGAGCAACATGAAACTTCCTGTTTGCTCTTCAGTTTATAAAAATGAGTGTTTTGCTTCTGCATGGGAAAAACCCTGGAAGTTAGTAGAAAAGTTACTGTTATAATTCCTTCTATGTTAAGGGCCTTGAAGGTGTTCCATATGATGCAGACTGAAAGGTCTCTGACTCTTACACAAGAGGGATATGTTTGGGAGGTGGAAGGTGCACTGAGAGCACCAGGGGCTTATACACAGAGCTTGGGAACAGGAGAGGAGAGCTGCCTTACCTAGTGATGCTTAATAATAATGATTGGAAATTAGTTTCTATCAAGTGGGACTTGTGGTTCATCACAGAAAAGTCCCAGAAGTTAAGCCAGAACATTCTTCTGTGCATCTGTTTTTGATGCTCTGGAGAATTGCTTCCTTCTTCCCTGGGACTGTGGGGGGTGGCTGCAAATGTTGTCAGAAAGATCAGAAGATTAAAGGGGAAAAGCCTCTCTGGCTTCAACTTTGCTGTTTCTGTTTCTGTCATAAAAACACTGCTCTGTGTCCAAAGCTCGTCTGTTTTCTTTTCAGCTCTTCTCATTTAGTTACTGGGTAATTAATAGCTGTAAACTTGTCTCACCTGAAGTGCTGTACTAGTTTTATCAGTGAGCCTCATGCATGAAATCTGGAACCTTAGAAACTGGGAGAAATATATAGCTTTTTTCCTTCTGCAGTTCATGGGGTTTTTTATTTATTTACAACCCATGGGTAGGCTTCTTCTTTTTGAACTCTATGGGAAAACTGAAGAAAACAACAGGGCCACATGAGGGAACTCCAGATTTGCTTTTGGCATTTAATTTCCATAAAGAGGAGGATCCTGTTGCCGCATAACATTTTTTTCTATTTTTTTTTTCCAACTTGCAAATATTATGAAAGCATTAAAAGTTAGTTCCTTGTTGTCAAGGTTCCAAAATTCATGTTTGCATAGTAGATTAGATGTAATATTTGTGGAGCTTTGGAGGCAGCTTTTGGGCTGGTGTTTCATTAGCAGGATATGAAGCTGTATATTCAGAAAGGGTATTAATTCTCGAGTGTATGTTTCATATACAAAATTGATGAGATTATAGACAGATAATGTACCACAGTGTTTGAGGAGCCATGAGCAGATCATTAATAATATAAAAGCAGAGGAATGTTCACTTGTAACTTGTTCTCTGTGCTAAATATGGTTCAGTGTACCTAAGATCTTACCATGTTTTTACCACTGCAAACCTTGGAATGAGATGGCTTAAAACTGGAGAACTGGAGTTTGGGAATGTAAAATATCATATACAGGAAAGGCAATTGTATTTCAAAATAAAATCCTGACCTCCACCACCTGAAAATCTGTAGAGATAACATTTACCACTTACAGGATCCACATCATGCTGCTCCATGGCACCTACAGCTTTGCCTGCCCTGGTGCTTCTGGTCACAGTCCCAAAGACAGTAGGATAAACCCAGGAATAATGTCTATTTTCCAACAGGAATATTGAAGTGAGGGTTGGATTCATTGCTTGTCTTGATCCAGCTTTTGCAGTCCACTTAAATGGGACAGTGATTAGACTCTTTGTGAGGAAATTACACATTTAACTGTCAAATTGCAGAGATGGAGCTATTTTCAGAGATCCAACTGCCCATCCTTGTGCAGCTAAAAGTGGCTTGTGTTGCCTCAGAGAGAGGGATGACAGGACGTGCTGGCCAAGGAGCCAGTCTGGCCAGGCTGTCTTGCCCCTTGAAACTGTACTGCTGGAATTCTTTTAAATACTCTTCAGCACAGAGTTCATGTAAATTAGCTAATTACCAGCCTCTGCTCAGGCTTCCATGAGTGCTGAGTAGTGGAACAGAATGATTTAATTTCCCTAACATATTCTCTTGGCACTTCTGCATGAGGAATATGTTGCTCTAAAGCATCCCTTGATACCAGATCCTTGGCAGTGCTCCAGAAGGAGTTCAAGTTAAAAACCATTCAGCGTAATTCCAGGGTTGGCAAACCTAGATTTGTCACCTTCCCTGCTTCCTATAATTTTGCCGTCTGTAATGCGGGTTTTCCTCTTCTCTCGCAGAAGATGATGTTGCATAAGTGTTGAAACTGTGAATCAGGGATTACAGCTGGCACTGCTTATGCATATGATATTCTCTTGGGAGAGTAATTAAGCTGAGGTGAAGTGATCACATGAATCTTAATATTTGCAAATTCATTACTCTTAAAAAAGGACTGTAGAGTTCTCAGTTACATTGGCAAATGAATGTGATTGCCTCCCACTGTAATTTTCAGCTTTGCCTTGTGCTTACTATGAAATGTTTGCTGCTGTCAGAGGCAGGAGTAGTGCATTTTAATTTCCCATTGAAATTCTTGTGAAACAGTTTGTATTTAGGGTACAGGAACATTTTGACTGGCTGAGTGTAAATTATTTAAATCCCAAAAAGTTTTGGGATGTGGCCAGATTTAAGCTAACAGGAGGAAGCATTTGGTTGAGGTTCTGTTTCTCCTCAGTAGCTGGGTCCAAATCCTGGAAACACTCTCAGTATGTGTTCACTCATTAATTTTACTGCAACTATCAAATAAATCTAAATATAGACATAAGTACTGGCAAGTATTAGCCAGCTAGTTCTATTAATTGAAACATGCTGATGTCATTGAAGATTCCTTTAATGGTAGCTGCATTCTTTAGCTGTCTAGATACCATTAAAAAACAAAACATGTTTCAATCCTCACACAGGAGGAGTAGCGTCTACATGTTATTTATATAAGCCTTGGCAATCAGGAGGAAGTTGTAGATCTACTAATTATGTGTTGTTGATTGCCTCTCTCTCATCTTACTACAGTGTTTCAATGGCCAGAGATACCACAATTTCAAACTGAGAAAATTGATTTCATTTTTATGATGCTTCATAGTTAGACAATAGTGTTTTCTCCCTATAAAATGGTAACCATGGAACAAAAGTGTGTATTGGAAGTGCTGAAGATCAGTGTGTTCTATGTGTTTCTTTGCTCAGTAGAGATTCCTTTTATTGTGTCTTTCCAAAGTCATGGATTAAGGCTCCATTTTGGTTTATTTCAACAGCATCAGTCTCATGAATACCAGAAGACACCCTCCTCCCGAGACACAGAGTGGGTGCTAAGTGAATCTAGCTGTAGTCAGGGTAGTTAACCCTTTGTAAGTGTTGGTAGAACACAGTATTGATGTTATACTTGGACCTTGCTACTCCCATCTGTTTTTAGATGAGACAGCATGGAAATCTGTCTCAGAAAGCTCATGTTGTTCTCATTCTTCCTTCAGTCCTAGCATCTTTTTAATCCAGGATTAAAAGAAGCTGAATTGAAAATTTGAGGTAGTAAATCTCATGCAAGTACTATAATTTGTTTCAGTGACCTAAACATGGTAATAAGGACTGTGTGGAAAAGTGCTTTGGTCCATCATTTGTCTTCTAGTTTGAGCAGCTAAAAGCGGCAGTCTGGCACTAAGATAAAATCCAGTTTATTTTGCAGCCCTTAAAGATTCATGTTTCTATTTACTGGGCATCCTTATTTGTGTAATAATTCATTTCAAATTAGACTAAATTTAAAGTGGAAAAGTGGTTCAGAATTGTGTAAACTGGAAACTATGTAGCAAAAATATTTACCGCTTTTCTTTCAAAGTTACAATGGCTTGTTCTTTAAGCAAAATATTCCCAGCCAAGTTGCATAAATTGGGGTGCTGGCCTTTCAGGATCACTTCTACCCACTGGCCCAGCATGGGCTGATATTTTATGTCACATTATGCATGCTTTGTCATTTGTCAGAGTCTGCACATCTGAATTCCTGATTACAGGTCTTACTGGAAATCAGTATTTTTAATTACTGCTTGTATTTCAGGAAAAAAAATTAAACTATTGAATTTGCTAGAAATCTTAAATTAATGCCTACTGCTGAGTTTTCAAAGAGCCTAAAGGGAATGTAGCTTCTCTAGGTGTCTTCAAGAAACTCATACAGGGTGTAATGGAAGTCCAGCACTAAAGTTAAGTCATACCTGTTCTGTTTTTGCTTTGGATTGGGGTTTTTATAGTAGTCCTCTCCATGGCTTCTGAAGAATGGTCATTACCGGTGTTTGTGTGCTTCCTAATTGTTTACAGTGACAAATGAAGGATTTGATGGGCACAGAAACTCAGATGAACTTGAGAGGTTTCTGCAGAGAGAAGAGGAAAAATCCATGTCCTGTGGTGTCTGGGGTAAGAAATACAGAAATCTCTGAAGTGAGGATTATTTAGAGAAGGAAAATCTTTTCCAGGGCAAAGGACAGTGAAGGCCTTGAATAGGTTGGTCTGCAGAGCTGGTTGCCTTTGGAACAATAAAGGTGAAAATTTGTCACATCTATCAGAGTGGAATGGATTTGGCCCTTCCAGGGCCTGAATAATGGAGTAGATGACTTTTATGAGACTCCTCCAGTTCAAGGACTTAATGTTGGGTTTGGTGTTTCTGGTGGTTGTTTTGTATTTAGAGGGGTTTTTTTGTGGATTTTTGGGTTTGGTTGGGGTTTTTATCTGTAAAGATGCACAGACCTTTTAAAAACATCTCTCATTAAGCTAATGTCAGGGATTCAGTTTAATAAAGTGTTGAAGTTATTGTACATTAACATTCAAAACTACCTGAAATCTGATATTTACTGACTTACTGTGATTTACTCTTTCTGTATTAAAGCTATGTCCCTTTGCACAAGACTTGTAATCTTTGAATCCTTTAGAAATTAAATTTTCCGCAAACATTTAAATGTGTTTAGCTAGAAGTGAAGTATCTCAAAACAGTCTCTCTGCATTTAAAAATCCATGGTTTTATATATATATATATATAAACTTTCTGTACATGTATGTATGTATGTACAGATATATTTAAAACCTTGACATGTATCTTAACAACAGGTTTTATTTTCAGTGAGGTTGGCAGCACATCAGAAATTTAAATCTTCCTGGTTACTTTGAATCTTTTTGCCACTAAATATTGAATTTAAAACAGCTTGCTGTTTTATTTTATAGAGAGAAATAATTTCAAGTAAAACTACCCAAAAGGCAAGATCTTATCTAGTAGCAAAAGCTGTGCTTGTTAATGTTTCCAAGCATGTAGAGCACATTTGAAAAAATCAGATTAAAATGAAGCCAGTATTTATTTTTAAGTGGAGTTCACCACTGGTCACATCTTTAGCAGCTGCCAGTCACTTTGATGTGCCACTAGACTCGATGACATCTTCATATTGATTTTAATCCATCCTTTTAAGTCTGCCCAATCTTTTTGTATTGTTTCCCTTACATTGAGGGATCACTGCAAATAGGAGTCTTGGTGTCTTTAATATGACTGAAGCCATATTTTCCAAGAAATTACTCAGAATAAGAGTATCTAATAAAGGTGATTTAATAGAGGGAATTACAAAACTAAGCAAAGTTTAAGTCTTATTATAAATTGCAGATTCCTCTGCAGCACTTAGTTTGTGAATATTTGGAATGTACCTCAGGAAAATGGCTTTGGATCCAAGCATATTCAAAGCATGGAATAAGAACAAAAACCCTGCAAATTAACTGAAAATCTTGCACATACTACATGATGAGGTGATGAATTTTACTTTGGCTTGATTATTAGTAATGACTATTAGAAATATTGCCAGCTAGGATTGAGGAGCACCAACATGTAATAGAAGCAGGGTGCTTATTTCATCATTAGCTTGTGTGGTAATGGAAATCTGTTAGAGACTTCTGTGGGTATAAATCTCAACAGAGATTGGGATAAATCCCGTGATGACAAGAAGCAATAATGTGTGTGTTATACTTGGAATGAGCTTCCAGGCTGACCTGGAATAATTTGATAGCTACTGTGACAGTATGTGACTCTGTGGCTATCAGAAAGGTGACCTTATAAACAAGTGAAAAATCACAGGAAAATTATGAGTGAGCATTTGTGATGTTCAGAGGAGTGGACTGGGAGATGCAGTTAGAGTTTTGTCCCCAGGGAGAAAATGCCTTCAGCAGAATGAGACTTTGGGGGACTGAGCTATGCTTTGACTTCACACATTACTCGGACCAGGTTTGCAAGTGTATTTAAACATTTAAACATTGAAATGATTCTCTGGAGTTCACGGAAAGGTGTGAGTTAGCTGAGTCTCACAGGTGTTTCTGGCCACTTCACTAAATGTTTTATCATTATATGCCCCTGCTCCTGTGGAGTGTCCATGGCTTTCAAACCTGGGCTTGGAGCAGCTGTGTCCGTCCAACTGAGCAAACTTCTCCCATCCCACCCAGTTGGGATGTTAAAGCACAAATGCAGTCATTGTGCAATGATGTCAGATTAGCTGTTCTGGTGAAAATTGACCTTTGATATGTAAAATTAATACCGCTGCACATCTGGAGAGTAAGAAATGCAATTATTCTCTTAGGTCATCTCTGTTTTCTGTCATTCATAGCCTTTTCCTTGTCTGTTAGAGGGGTCTGTTTTTCTGGGGAGCTTTCCAACCATCTGATAAACAATGCTGTGTACAGCCAAGTGTATTACTGTACTAGAATTTGATTTGCTAATCCCGAAGAGATGTAAAGAGGAATTTTTCCCTTCTACCTCTTCATAGTGATTTGCTTTTTTTAAAGGAAGGGTTGAATGTATGTTGAATATGGCAGAAATTAAGGTGAAAATATCAAAAAGTGCTCTTTTAATTCAAGATTGTTGGTTCCTCCACATGTATATGTAAATTTTAACTTCACAAACCTGTTTATCTGTATGTCAGCATATATTAAAGAAAAATAAGATTAGCAGTGTGTGAAGAAGGTAAAATGGTGCTATTCATTATAAGATTTCAGTGGAGAAAATGTTTTTGAAGTCCTTAATGCTGTCTAGTATTTTCTCTTCAATTTAGTTTTGGGATTTGGTGGGTTTTTTTTTTTTTTTTGCTTTACCCCTTTCTGCCATTTTCTGCCCATCAGAAACCTATTCTGTGTTTTTTCAAGAAATAACACAACACTTAAGCGTAGATTTTGTCACTATGCATTGCTATGAAGCAGAAGTATGTTATGTTTCTTACACAGGAATGGGAAATGAAACAAGTTTGCTTTCATTTTTCTCCCTGCTTTCTGTTCTGATGTCCGCAATGCACATAAACCTTTCTTAAGTACTCTCCATTTCAGTCAATTCCACCTGTGTTCCTCACTGTTCCTCTGGTTTTCTGCCTGTTTAGGTGGTTAATATCAGCATTAGCAATATCTGTACCTGTTGCATACTCTTGACTGTTGGTTATGCACAAGAAAACAGCCCCCATGGCTGTATTTAGCAGAGATTGAATCTCTAGGTTCTGTATGTTTTGAGATAGTGTTCTGTTGCATTCATCCTACACGAAACAGGCAATGCAATTTAGAAAGACTTGCTAGTAGAACATAAATTCCAATTCCTTAAGTAGGTGGGACTGCCCTGGAAGGAAAATGAAGTAAGACCAGATCAGCTGGTTCTCCATCGCGGTATATGTCCACTGCAAACTGAGTTTGCAGTTTCTGTGACCTTTTAAAACTATGTTTTTTAATCATACTTTTGTTTAGCATCAGAATGCTATTTTAAAAATATTTATATTAAAGCAATGCAAAGACCTCTAGAAATGGTGTATAATTAAGAGTTGAGCAAAATATTCAATGCCAGACAAATGGTATTGGCTAATGTTAACCTAAAGATTCCCCAGCTTAGTGGTTCTGGATACAGCATCTCTCTGTCCTTCTGACTAGATCTCTATGTTTTAATATTTTTATTTTTTAACCTATAAGCTGTCTTCTGTGAGATTCATTCTGCAGCCATCTCAAATGTTTGGCTAGCACCTCTTTTTCCATCCTTCTCCAGCAGAAGATGAATAAGAGACAATTCAGCTGGTGCTTCAGATGGTTTGTATCACTTGAGACACATAAGGTGCCTCCGAGTACATTACACTGATGAGAAATGTCTGTTCCTGCCACAGCTTCAAACCCTTCCTGCGGCCAGGGCTCCCCAAAACTCTTCCCACTGAATGCCCAAGGAGTATCCAAAAGGAGCAACTAAATACTGTGTGTTTGCACTCATTTATTTGTCTCCAATCCTAATGATGTTAGAGAGACAACTGAGTTACATTTCTAAGTCTTATTTGTATGTCTCAAGCTGCACCAGGGGAGGTTCAGGTTGGACATGAGGAGAAATTTCTTCACAGAAAGAATGAGTAGACACTGGAATAGGCTGTCCAGGGAGGTGGTGGAATCACTGTCCCTGGGGGTGTTTAATTAAAAACTGGATGTAGCACTCAGTGCCATGGTCTGGTTGACACTGTGGTGTCCAGTCAAAGGTTGGACTTGGTAATCCTAGAGATCTTTTCCAAGAGAATGGATTCCATGATTCTGTGTGGAAGCTGGATGCAGAGATTCTTGTTTAATCATATTCTCTCAAGTGCTTTGAGAGAAACAGGAAATGTTGTGAAAATTGTGATGAACCTGTGCTTCTCACACAGGGTGGCACTGGTTGATCCTCTGCCAGCAGAATGCCTGGAACTTGCATCCTTTTCATCTTCCACATGTCCCACCATCCCACTTCTCTCTCCCATTGTCTACAACAGACACACTGGGCTCTTCCCTGAAGGGGACAGAGCAGTTTTATGTCATCTCTGGATGTTGACTGTCACCATTTATTATGGTTTGTTTATGTCCTTTACAGAAAAAGAACAAAATAGCTTTAATGTGCAATTCAAGGTGCTCTTAAGATGGGTCACTTGACTCCAGCCAGTGTATTTTTTACACTGAAGCATTGCTTGCAAATTCTTGTGGGGTTCTCTTGGGTCCTGGCTAAGCAGTGGTATGTAACCTGAGCACAGGTCAAAGTCAGTGGGGGAAAATGCCTATTTTCCCTGATTCAATTTGCTTCAGTTTCCTGAGTTTCAGCTTCAACTTAATCCTTAGACAATGGATTTATTGAAGAAAACTTTCAATTTGAAAGGCTGGAGTACAAAGCTGGGGTTTGGATTTCACCCATGCTTTGGCTGTAGTAATCTTACCTGGCAGTGCACCTGCCTGGAGATGCTGATAGTTGAAAGAAAGAAATCTATCAGAGAGCTGTGTTTTCAGTGTCTTGCTATGTTATGCAGGAGCAGCTACTCATTTTCACAACACATAATCAGTATTACAGCAGCACTGCTCGTACAGAGTGATTTATGGAAGTTCCAGTATCTGCAGGCTGTTACTCTGAACAAATACAAATGTTACAGGAGTGCCTTGGAGAATATTACTGCAGTCTAAAATCATCTCTGATTGCTTCAGAGACTTCTTCATGATATTTTAAGGCTTTCAGCCAACCTTCTTTTGGGTGAAGCACTGTGAAGCAGCATTCACACGAGTGTTGCAGCAGAAGGTATGGCTGCCCTACATACCATAATGGGTGGAAATTCCCAGGATCCCTGGCAAGCACTGTAAATGAGCTGGAAGCAGCCTAGCTGTAGTAACAGGGAGCTGTGTGTGGATGAGGAGATGACTAGATCAGCTAGCACAGTAAGGTGGTTGTGACAGCCCAGAAAGCAGGTAAAACACAGCCAGTTCAGAGCTGACTTGCACATCTGCACAGCATAAACGTGCCCACTGAGGGCTTGAATAAAACATTCCTGAGCTGCAGCCCATGGATCTCATATGCCTGGTCTTTGACCAGTGTTGGCACTCGGGAACTGCCTCGTTCCAGCTGGAAACATCATTTAACTCACGCCAGAGGATTTTTGTGTGTCAACAGAATGGTGAATTGAGGCATCACTTTCTCCAAGAATTCTCTATACACTTGATGCAGGAAAAAAGGGATGTCTCTTAATACCAGTGTATGAAAAACAAACCAAACAAAAAATTTGTATACATTTTTTTTTCTTGTTTAAAACATTGACGAAAATTTTAAAGATTATTATTTTAAAGAATATTTTTGTAAACAATATTGAGTACACAGGTCTTAGAGCATGTCATCTTTAAAGCAGGTTGGTAAGGGCATGCCTTGATTCCAGCTGCAGGTGTGATTGCAGTGTGGGTGGCTTTGCTCTGCAGTCTAGTATTGCTGACAGAATTACCTGATGGAACTCAAGTTCAGTTTGTGGCATATGCAGTCCGAGGGGTTCAGGGAGCATGGCTGGAGCTCTTACTTATAATTGTGCCTTTTTGTTAGCTTTGGATCTGGTAGTTTTTATCTCGGTGTATCAACCTGGTTTCTTTCCTGGTTTCATACTTCTGCTCCAAAACACAGCCACAACTGAGAAAGGCCGGTTTGGATAGAGATAATGTTATCTTGTGCCTGTCAGGCCCAGGTCTGAAAGCAAAAGGAAGTTTGATTTCTTTAATTGTAATGGAGTACCGCCCGTTACACCGCTTGAAAAGAGCAGCCTTTGTTCCCTAGATCTGATAGTTCTGCCACAGTGATAGGTTTGCCTGAGTAACTTATTCTTCCTTATCTTGTGTGGGAATTTGGATTTCCAATGAAAAGCATGGTTTCCCTGCTTACCTCATCCAGCACCTGCAGGATCTTGTATTCAACCTGATTTTCAAGTATTGCCATCCTGAACTTTACGATCAGGTTGTTCTTTAACTACAGCTTCAAAAATGAAGAATAATTTTTTTCCATCTTTGTTCTGCTTAATAGTTCTATCAGTTTGTGTTCAATTTATTAATAAATCATGGGATTTATTAATAAAAAAAAAAAATACGCTCTTGAAAATGTTTCAATTTACCAGCTACGGTAGCTGTTGGCTGCGGGTTTGCTATTTAACATTGCATTGGGCAAGTTCCTTACTGGCTTTGTAACCAGGTCTTAAAGCCAAGTTTTCAGTATGTTGTAAAATTTAAGAAGTGGCAAACTTGCTTTAGGATAGGGAGATTTACCAACAGTCCTGGCAAAATGGGCTGCATAGTATCACAGCTGAGAGAAATTCTACTGAAAGTCAGACAGTTTTCAAAATCCAGTGGTCTTTCTCACTAGTGTGTGTGAGATGCAGTTTGCTGCCACCAGATATTGGTGCTCTTGCTCCTCTCTGCCAGTGCTGTAGTGTGTCCTTTGTGCTACTCACAATGTGACTCTTGTGTGACCTGGGCACTGCACAGAGCCAGCAGAAAATCACAAGAGCTTTCCACCAGTGTACAGCTGTGACCTGGTTGAGGTGGATCACTCAGGCTAGCAGGAAAGGCATCATCACAAAGGAGGCAGAAGCAAAGGGTTAGGACTGTGCTTTTCAGTGCGAGAGAGTTGGATTGGGTCCTTTTCTCTCCCTTTGCACTGATGGCTGCAAAGGAGCTCAGTTCGCTGGCTCTCTGAGCAAGCAGCTGTGTGCTGCACTTTCCCGCGGCGTCTGCAGTGAGGTGGCTCTGGTTACCCCTGAGAAGGGCTTGTCTTCTGCACACACAGCTAACTCTTGGGGACACTGGTGCCCCACTACCCTGCCTGCTTTTTGCAAAGCTCGTCTATGGCTTTAATGTGATTAATAAAGAACACTCAGGAGTGGGCGCAGTTAGTTCACCCTTTCTCACACACAAATCTTTACACGTGTTAGTTTGCAAATGGCAATGAGCAGTGCTGTTGATTAACCCTTACCAAGCCTTTGCTGTTGAGATTTTGGAGAAAACTGTAGAAATGCAATTTAGGAAGGGAAAGCTGTAACTATGAAATCTGTTCTGTTTTCATGCCAGCCATTTCTATTTCAGGGGAAGCAGTAGCCTCTCCATTCCCTGTGCTGCTTTTAGCCCCCATCCAAAAAAACCTTGCCAACAACCTGGTATCTCAGTAAGCACAGCCTGGTTGCCTGCCTTCAGGAGGCTGCTGCCAGCTGCTCAGCTTAAAAAACTTGCAGACCACTCTTGGTGTTCCTGGGCATGGCAAGGGGCTTTCCAGAGAAACACCAGCTGGGCCTAGTCCCTTTTCCCTCCATGTGCCATTTCACTCAGATGCCCAAAGAACACAAGCATATATGGAGCAAAGCAGGGATTTAATTCAGCTGTGCCATGACTGTGCAAAGCACCCTCTGACATGGATGAGGGCTGTACACAAACCAAGACTGCAGGAGAGTGTGCTGACAAAAGGAAAGATTTATTGGTCTAAACCCTATATTAATATTTAAGAAAGCGAGTAAACAGCAAACCCACAGCGTGCAACCTCCCTGGTGCAAGCTTTCAACTTGTACACACAGTTATTTCACAGAAGATTAATTTTAGACATTGACATCTTACTTGGTCTGCTCTCCATTGTACAGTGTAGTTGTATTGTATCCAAGTGCTCCAAAACCAATAAAATTACTTTCCCTGGTGATGTTGAAAAACCACATTCTTGCTTTTAACAGAGGGGAATATTCTGACTTGCTCAGGAAAAAAGGTATCTTAAGGAGAATGGAAACCAGAAATGCGCAGTGGTGGGTCCATACCTGTATTGTACAAATCCTTTTACCCACAGTTTTCAGATGCGGAAAAACTGCCATTTTCCTCTCTTGACACAACCTTCCCATAGATATTCCCAAGCCCTGAGTTGTTTTCCTGAAGAGTGCAGTCAGTTGTTTCTTTTTCAACTCCTTTGATTGGCAGTGCACATTTTTGTCCAATCACAGAGAACAAGAGTTAATTAGAGTCTTTGAGGGGGATTAAGACTATTTTAAACAAAAAATTATCCTCAGGATGTTAGCACTGGTCTGGGAACAAATAGGGTACAAGAAGATGGAAAGTGGGACTTTGATACATGATTTGACAATCCAGTTGTGACCGGGCCAGAGTGATGTTCCTGTCACATCATGTTTTCCATTAATTCTTTTGGCAAGTTTTATTTCCTGGGGGAGTCAGCCACAATGAGTGATGTGCAGGGATAGTGTTTCTTCTGAAGCTTTTTCCATGGTATGGAGCTGGTTTTCCAGCATGCAAGTCATGCATGCTGATAAGAATCAGCTGCACCTGTTCCTTGACCACAGCCCCCTCCACAGATGCACATTTACAGCCCCAAAAAGAAAGGGCTGGAGGGTGTGGATGAGTTGAGCTGGGTAATTTCACTGCCAGAGGTATTTTTAGTATAAACTGTGTACTCGCATCTAAGTTTAGAGTGATTGTAATTATGTTAGAAATTTTGTTATACAAAAATAAACAGCTGCTGGAGACTGAGGGCAGCTCGGGACCACAAAGCATTGAATGTACTGATCCACACGTGGCACTGCTTTTTCTTATGGGCCCATTGGGGTTTCTTGCCTAAACCTCTACCTTTGCTGCCTGCTTTAGCAGAGTGTTTTGCTCTTCATCAATTTCAGCAGAACATTTTTGGGGTTTTTTTGGATTTTTTGTTAACTGGGCTGTGAGAAGTGCTCTGTCATCTTCTCCTCAGCAATGCCTGTACTTTGTTCAGAAACCCCAGATTTTTCCTTGCAAAGAAACGCTATGTTTGCATAAATGCTATATTGTACCTATATGCTTCACATTTCCCTGGGCTGGTCTCTCAAATCTCTCAAATTTTTGAAGATGCCTGAAGTGGATTTATTGGTGGATGTATGCAGCAAATGTGGGTTGCAGAACAGCATTTACATCATTGTGCTTACAAGAGGTTTGCTAGCCAAGGGCAAAGAACACTCTTCCTTAAGCTTTCAGTCAAAAGCCAGTCTAGACATTTTTATCACATTAAACAGTCTGAAGCATTTAATAGGTATGTGACAGGAAAAAAAAAGCAGTCTGAACTGGCTGACCAGTTTTCTTATGGGAAAAGCCTGTTGGGCTCAAGTATTTATTCTTTGCAATGGTAATTATTATGTTGGAAATGCTTAGCAGTGATGAAGTCAAAGCTGGTTTTAGACATGTAAAAATATTACCTTCACTTTCTACAGGGTCTGCTGTGCTTTGAGTGTGACACTGCTCTTTATTTTGATGGGCCCTGCCTTTCCTGAGTGTGTGTGCCACTTGTCACTGAGCTGTAGGAGGCCAGAGTGGATGGTGGCAGCTGTGGTTAAGGACCACTTGAGAACACTTCAGTTCATCCAGCCAGTGCAAATGGCAAAACATTTTCTTTCTGTCTATGTGAGGGTCCCTTTATCAATTTTTATTATGTAACTGGTTGTATCTCTTGATTCCCACTGCATTTGGTGTCTCCCAAACAGCCTGCTCTTTCTTTGACCTCCACCCTCTTGTCTAGAATCAATTCTTTCACCTTTCCAGGCTTTTTCCCCATCCATCCCTTGGTCTGTCTGCAGCACGGAGCAATACTGAACTCACATCCAGGAGCCCTGCCATCCCTCCTGCAGAGCTGTCCCAATAAATGACCTCTCTCTGCTCTTTCCTGGAATGTTGGCAGTGTTCTTACCACTTCTCTCTTTTTTACCCCCACACGAAGACACCAGCGGTTTTTGTTTTGTTTTTTGTTTTATTTTGTTTTGTTGGTCTTTCTTAGTGTATGTTCCATCTAGTTCCTTCCCTTCCAGCCATATTGCAGTAACCCAGCTTCATACTTGGAATAATCTCTAAAAATAGCCTTGCCTATGCTATCCCAAATAATTTCCATTTCAGCTTTCCTAAACTATCTGCTGTTCTTTTCTAGCATGGTGAAAATGTGGCCATCTTTCCTTTTCATTTTAGCTGTTGGCCTGCTCAGGCACTTTGTCATGCTGTCTCAGCCCACATCAGTGCCAGACACCCCATCCGTGCTTCCTGTGTTTTTTCCTGCTGTTAGTTCCTTCCTCCTCTTTTCAATTTGTGTGGTCTTCCCCACACGTCTGTTTTACTTTTCTGCCCTGATGGTTGTCGGGAGTCATGAATGTCCTCCAACATGATGTGCATGCTGTTGCTTTTCCAGGGAGAGAGGAGGAAATGCCGCTGGTCTCCCTGCCTTGTGTTCCACAAGTACCTGTGAGGGCAAAGGCATCCTCTGCTTGTGCTATGAGTTTCCCTTTCTTCCTCAGCAGAAGTGGGGGTCACAGCAGCAGGGGACAAGAAAGAACAGTGATGAGGAGCAGCTCAGAGAGGTATCAGCTCCCCCTCTTGATTCCTGGTGCTTGACACTGAAATGATACCTTAAAGTTAAAAATTCACAGAAAGTGAGTCCCCTGACTCTGGTGTCACCAGTTGGTCCAGAAAAAATCTGAATAAATGGAAGTTCTCAGCATGCTGTAAATCCTGCTGTTTATTACGAGCTGTCAGAGAAGTGTTCCAAATGGGCTGTGTAAGCCAGCGGACCATACCAGCACTCCTGACTGGCAGACTGGCTCTCCTTTTCGTCTCCATACTGGACAAATAGGTTACATACTAACGCTTTTATTTTTATCCCTTCAGGAATACTGTGTCAAATCATCCACTTGGAACAATCAAAAATTGAGATGCCTTTCCTTCAGAAATTTCATATATATATTATGAATAGTTGAACAAGCCAAAAGGCATCCAGCAGGAGGATTTGGAGAGCTTGCTGGCTTGGAACACTCTCCCACCCCTGTCTTTAATAGCTGACATGCCTGGTTTTACCCCATTTCTCAAACAAGCCATGCATTAATATCCAGAGTGACATTTTAGGGGTGCTAAATGTAAGTAATGTAAACAGCTGAATGTCTTGATAATGACTATATTAGCACTCTGAACTGTTTTATCAGATAAACTTCTGGGTAGTGTCAGGCAGCCTCCCTTTACCCCAAAGAGACAATAGCTGCCAGTTCGATAGCAACCGCTGTGACAGGAAACAGAGCACGATGTCAAGAGAGCTGTTTTAATATTTGATTAGTAGAAATGAATATGCAGATTGCACGAGTTCTCTGAGGTAGGGATTAGTGAAAGAGACTGTGATGCCATGTTTTATGCATTCCCATTTTCTGCTTGTGGTTAACTGTGAACTAACCAGATAAAGGAGTGGGGATATTTTTTCTTCATGCTTGGTCCTGTTATCTGTACAATCTTTCTTATTGTTTTCACAGCTTCTGGGCAGTGGCACAACAACCCTTTAAAAAGAAATGTGGCTGAAACAAATTGACAAGAAATGTTTACTCTGCCACCTACCTTCCATAATGAAGGAATAACTAAAAGTTCAGAACCAGTTGCTTTTCCTCTTGCTTCTTTATGAAATTAAAGCTATAAATAAGTGATAACCTGGTGTATCTCCAACATGGCTGTCCGTATTTGTTCTGCTAGAAAGAGGGCTTCTGGGTTTCCAAATTACAGGCAGCAGTTTATTTTTAGCTTTGCCTAGTTGTGATACACTGTGTTTAGAACCCGGGCTATCTTATCATCAGCAAAATGTCCAGTTTGTTAATGAGTTAACATTGGATGTTATTGGTGATGAAAGGTGTACTTAGCATCACTGAGTGTGTAATTAAGACAAGTCTTGCTAACCTCATTCTTTAGATGGAGGAAGAGGGAAACAGGAAATAGCAAAATGTCCATCCAGGACTCCAGAGCTGTGTGTCACCACCAACTCTAACCTGGATCCCTTGACTCCTCCCTACCCCAACGGGGATGTGTTTTTCCTGAACAATGCATGATGGCTGTTGGTTTTGCATACAACAGGCAGAGTGACTGGGGGTGAGAAAAATAGGCAAGTTGAATCCCTACAATAGTGTTTAGGCCAGGCAGTTATTATTATTATTTTCCCCCATCCATTAAATGTCATTCTAATTCACAGATAGGCTTTTTGCACAGGAGTGTTGAAGTGTACTCTGTGAGCACCACATAGGCTCTTTTCCTGATACTGACTGGGAGATTTTTTTTTTTGCTGTGAACTTGAAAGCTTGGCAGAAAAATAAAATTAAACCAGCCAAGTAAAATCTCCATGGGGAGCTGCAGTCTGTTCCAGCCACACTTCAGCAAGGGCAGCTCACAGCTCTGCTGCTGCACTTACTTGAGCCTGGGTCTGTCACAGAACTGAGCAGGAAAAAAAGCTGCACCTAGAAATATCTCGTACCCAGGGTTTGGATTTACTGCTGGCCTGGGCAGAAAGGTGATAGATAATTTCCATTCCAAGCAGCTGAGAATGCTCAGCCTGCATTCCCCTACCTTTGAGACTTGATTCAGTGGTGATGATAAAGGGAGATGAAAACAAACAGGCTGACGGGTTAAGGGAGGGATCAAGTGCAGCTGCCAGGTCTATTTTTCTTGATTTTTAGTTCATATTATCTTCTCCAGTTTAAAGAAGGGAATGCAAACCCCTCCATATCTAGTGTGGAATGCTGCTGCTGAGATGGAATCTGAGCAGCATTACATCTTCTGAGATAGATACCAAAATCTTCTTACCAATGTCATGGGTTAAACTGCACAATGACAATTTTAAAAGTATAACCCCCCCGTGCATTTCCATGGTGACTGTAGTTCATAGGCTTTGTCCAGGGTACCAAGAAATTTGTAATTAGTTTAAACTTTCAGCAAATACCTACTTCTAACACACTGCCAACTGTCAAATAATGAATGCAGCTTTTTGATATTAATGCATTTTAGATTGCTGGAACAATTGCCAAAGATCACCTTAGCTTTGTCTGAAAGTTTAGGCCAGCAATGTGGGTCACTCTCATTTTCTCAGAAATCAGCTAGAAAATCAGCAAATTATAATGCCATTTTCCTAATTTTAGATTTTAAAGTAACATCTATGTTCCTCACAGCTTATTAGTTTTTAATATATCTGTATATTTTGAAAAAGATCCTATTAAATCATGTCCAACTTTAATAAAGTTTGGTTTTAACTAAAGTACCTGACCTAAGGAGGGATTATTTCAAAAAGGCAGGGATATAGAAGTTATTACAAAAATATGATCTTAACATTTCATTCTGTTTTATTAATCCAAAGTCTGAGTCTGTGTCACTGTTTGGAAACAGACAACTGTGTCCTCAGGATGTGGCCACAGAACAGCTGATAGTTGTAATTTGTTTTATTTTTGTTTGAGGTGTTCTTTCCAAAACTTTTCCTTGCACTTAATAATGAAAGGCTGCTGATATTAATGTAGTTTGGAAGTTTGTTTTCATTATATTTGTAGTTAATAATTCAGTCTTAGAATCTTGCAGTTATGTCCTTGGATCCCCAAACTCTTGGATTTGTTACACAAGTGGTACTCACTTAAGGTTATTTGTTGTTTATCTGTACTTCCACCTGAACTCTTCTTAGGATTTTAATTTCAAACATTTATTTATGTCTTCCTATCACATTAAAGTACAGGAACCACTTCTGCTAAGATCTTTTAGAGTACAAAGCTCCAGAAAGAAGCTAAAAAGAGGAAACTGGAGTTCTAAATGTCAAAACTGCCCACGACTTTAATTCAAATAATTTGCACAAATACTTTGTGCAGGTGTACTGCAAAGTGAGTAACACTACTCACTGACTTACCTGTCAGCAGCAGATTAAACAACAATAGAAATTAAGTCTGGTATTAATTCTCCAAAGACCATATTGAAAACTTGGTTTTTTAATAAATCTGCCAAATCCCGTTCTTTCTGGGCTCAATGCTGTAATGATACAAGGTATCAGAGTGTACAGAACTCTAAAGAGAGAGTCTGGCCTTCAGTAAATCAGAAAATACTTGAGATGTTTTACAAGTGCTACGTGTTTGTTTGTTTGGTTGGTTTTTGTTTGTTTTATTATTCCATAAGTGAGCCTTTGCTTTAACACTGCCTTCTATTGAAAGCCACAGAGAGCAGTAATTAAACTTAATAAAAGTCACTGCTGGTTAAATCAAGATCCATTGTATACATCTATCACATGCTGTAGCAATTCAGAAAGGATCTTGGCAACTATTGCACAAACCATTGTTTTCATTAAAGTCTAATTTGTTCTCTATTCCTACCTGTGGACGAGATGGCTTCCAGGAAATGGGACACTTGACATTATACTAAATAAATCTTGAACACCTCTAAGACTTCTGCTTGACTAAAGATAAAAATGTAGCATCTTTCATATTTTTAGGCAACTTAATGTTTTATATGGTTCATGTTTATTATTGAGACAAAATATTGTTTATTGTTTATTATGAGACAAAACAGGGAAGGTTCTAGGGGAAAGTTCCTCATCACATCATCACATTATGTAATGAAGTTCCCTTGACAGATCAAAAGCAAAATATTACTGTTAGATGCATACTGAATAGTATGTATAAGTGAAAATAAATTGTCATTTACTGTTTTTTAATGAGTCAGGTTGCTAAATTCTCTGTACAATTCACAGAATTATGAGTATTTTCCTTCCTTAAATAATCCCTTGGGAAGATCTGTGCCTTTCACCTTTGCTGTTACAAAATCAAGAATGCAAACACCAAATTTTCTGTCACCAGAAGGAAAGAACAACAGTAAAAACAACTTTACTTTTTCAGTGAAGTTTGTAGTTTTGGATGTATGGTTTATTATTTTTTAACACTGAAGTTTTTTGTAGCTTCCAGTTATGACAGCTCTGCATTTTGGCTCACTCTTCAAGTCATACTTTTTTCTAGGAATATGTATAGATTCTCTGATTGCTTTAGGAGTTTCTTTGAGATTGAGTAGAATTTTACCTTCTTTTTTTTGAGCACTTTGGTGTTGAAATTGCCAAGTTACTTTTGTTTTTCCAGGCATTTCAAGTGACACCTATCTCAAGGCTCATTTTGGTTGGCAAGTGATGCTAATAAAGTTGGTTTACAATGGTGGCACAGAAGGAGTGATCCCAGGCCTATCAAAACTGTGTGATGACTTTGATGATCAATTCAGATCCATTCAAAATGGAAATTCTGCTCCAGTGGCTCTGTGTTGCTGCTGAGCATAGAAATAATTTGCCTTCTTTGGACTATAAATGTCTGTCATTTAGAAATTGTGAAATTAGACCTGAGTGAATAATCTGAGGAGCTTTCCATAATGGCTTGATTTAAAGATATTTCTAAACTACAGAACATAGTCTTGTTGCAAATATACCAGAGTAAGATTATTTAGAAAACCAGCATGTCTCTTTACACACCATTCACTCCTCATATAGGCAAATGCTCTCCCCCTAAACAGGATGGGTGGGAAGCACTTATATCAAAAAATGAGAGTTTTCAAATGAATGGGAAGACTGGGAAAAACTCTAGATATGAACTAACCAGGAAGCCCCTAGGACAAAAAGAAAAAAAATGTGAGGAAGCTGGGATGTGATGCTTGAATCCTGTGTTTTATCCTGGGAATTCTACTTGTTAGAAATAGTGGCTGTCATCAGAGGAGGTGACTGAGGCACAGCTGGGACCTGAGCAGGTACTCCTTTCTGAGCTCTGCAGTGGGCAGCCTCACCGAACTGGGGAAAATGCTCTAGAGCTGGTTCAGAAGAGGCCACTTCTTGTTTTGGTCAAACCCTTTAGCTGCCCCTGCATGCCAGTGCTTTCCAGCAATTAAAACGAAATGGCAAATGAGACAAAATGGAAATTGAGACCAGTGCTAGACGATACATGCTCAGGCGCCTGAGCTCTGTTGTACGTCTGTTGTTGTTCCTGGACCTTGCTTTGGGGAGAATTGTTTTAAGTTGCTTGCATTAGCTGTGGGAATACTGCATTTAAAAATAGCCTGCTGAAAAATTACTCTTTTAGAAACGGAAAAAAACCAACAAACCAGCAAAATTTGACTATGGAAGAGCCTGAAGAGCTGTGAAACCTTGAAAGTGTTTTATAGTATAGTGTGGATACCGCAGAAATTCAGCAGTGTGGCTCTCCCTGATATTTTTCATGTGGGATTCACACTATAGTGGCTTTTATTTTCTTAAAACTTACTCTGAATTTTAAGTTCTACTGTTGGAACCAAGGTGTCATGTTTAAAAAACAGTCTCCACATTTTGCTTATGTTAATCTCAGTACCTTTATGACCAAATGAATTTGACATTGAAGAATAAATACATGAAGATCTGACTTTCCTTGAGGTTTCTAGAAACAATTACAGTATTTGCATATGAAAGTATTTCAAAGCCTTGCTAAAAAATGAAAGAGATATTTTTATAAGAATTTCAGTGATGCACTGTCTGTTTAGCCTTGGGCAGCTGGATTCTCACTCTAGTCCACAGCTCTTGCTGGACTGGGATGGACTCCATAAAAAACCCCCAAAAGTTAGAGAAGTCTGCTGATCTAGATCTGGTTGTCTTTGTTACAAATAATCTTGTTTACTAAAGAGGAGTGGTGGTGAAGGTTATATGTATTTCAGGGTGGGGGGAAAGAGTGGGAAATAGATTTGTTTTTTGGGATTTTTTATTTGCTTCCTTGTATCTGTAAGAAAAAGATGTATTCCTGAGCAAGATTACTAAACTCAGCATAGTGTTGGGTTGGTGCTGCACCTGAAACCCACACAGGCAGTAACTGGGGCAGGTTTAGGGGGTGTAATTCAGAGAGGTAGGTTTGAAGTAGCAAACACAGAGCGTGGCGCCTCCTCACCTCTCACTCAGCAAACAGGGATTCATTCCAGAGCCAAAAATAATGATTACAAAAAAAAAAAAAATTGCAAGTCCTGTCACGATATTCAGGGCTAAGCAAACTGCGGAAATGGTGAGTTTCTATGTTTGAAACTGGGGGGGTCAGCTCTAAGGAACACTGCTGTCCTTTCCAGCAGCATCTCAACATTGACAGGATGTTTATGGGATCCAAGGAGTATCCTGTCCATCATGCTAGCCAGCCCTGGGGATTAGTTTAGAATATCACCTCTTTCCCCAAACATTTGTCTCCTTCACATTAACAGAATCCTTTCCTCCTCATGTTCAGCCACACCTTGTCCTTCTTTTGGTCAAAGAATGAAAAAACCCAGGATTTGTAGTCCACACGCTCTAGATTTAGCTTAGTATGGCCAAGCGTACAAAAGAGGAAGACTTTTGTGTTAATTAATGCTATTCTGGACATGGTTAATTTTCTGTCCTCACTCTTTGGGTACTCCAGGTGAATTCCATGTGATCCAAATCATGCCTTCAAGACATAAATCAGTGTTGAAAGAAAGGGAGATACCTCAAAAGGCATTTAACTACTGCACTTCACCTGCCCCTCCCTTGTTGCCATTAAGTCCTGAGATGTGTTTATATGAGTGTTCTTTCTCTTTTGTGAATGGTATGTATTCAGTGGAGTTGTTACACTTTTAGAACTCTTAAGTCAGTAAGAAGATTAAATTTCAGTTTTTAAAGGCTGTATAAAAGTTTTGAAATTAAATGTTTGCTCTCTTTAAATTTAGTTCCTTAACCTTCTATCTCTCCCAGCTGAATCTTCACACATTTCATTGTTATTATATTTCTCTAAAGAGAGTAATTCTTGATTCTCATCATAGTGAGGATATATGCATGCATATATTTGCTAGCATATGAATGCTAGAATGTCACGTTTGTTTGGGTTCGCTAGTTGCGATAGGTTTTGTTTTTCACTGTCTTTGAACTGCTAAAAAATTGATGAAGATTACCAGAGGTGCAAAGAGTGACAGGGGAATATTTTGCGGTTTATTTTGGTGATCTTAAAAGCTAACAGGGTTAAGAAAAACTGGCCTTTTGAGAGGAGTAAAAGAAATGTGAGAGACTGAAAAGAGCTTTCCTAAAGGCAGAGAGAATTTTCTTCACCTTCTGCACAGCTGCCAAAGCACACGGCTTAAAAATGTTGTTTGTTACAATTCCTCTGACTCCTTGCTGCATGTACTCAAGCTGTCTTTCCCTCACACTTCATCTGTCTCAGTTCATCTGTAAACTGAAGTGACCTGCGAGGGCAGAGCTAGAGAAGAGACTGGGGAGGTGGTAAATAACAAGGAGCTCGAGTCCCCGAGACAGAAGTTGATTGCTTGATGAATTATGAGCAATCAGGGGTGTTTTCTTGCCTCTAAAAGCGAGGTTATGCAAATAAGATGAAAGGCTGTAATCCTGGTTCCTGTGACAGAGGGTGGTGCTGGGTTTCTGTGTCCTGCTCCAGACCCCTGACTTCAGAGAGGCAGCTGGAAAAGTGGAGAGGGCTCAGGCTGACTCCAAGGTTTGAAAAGTGCGCATTGCAGCCGAAACTGAAGAGCTCCATCTATTTGATTTCTCAGCAATGAAGTAACAAGTTCATCAGACTGTGTGAGTAGCCAGATAAGGAGGAGACCCCTGTGAAGGAGGGATTTTACAGAGCTGCATGTCTGTGACTGAATGATGAGCTCAGCCAAGCTAACCAAGTGCATGTATGTAGTGTTAAGAATAACGAGTCTTTCTGAGAGTTGAATGTCTGCTCAAGCACTCTTTACATCCAAGTTTCAGAGTGCTAGGTGCTGGAGGGAGCATCAGATGTGTCTTACACATCCTGGGACGTGTCTTACGGGAGTTTAGAGCAGTTGCAGAGCTTGAGGGTTTTTAAATCTGGGTTTATGTGGGGTTCAGTGCCAGTGTAAGAGCGTAAAAGCTATGTATATGGGCTTGGCACTGTGGAGGAGTATTCACAGTCTTAGAAGTGCCACCACATTTCTGATGTTTTAGCACAGAATGTGTCAGCTTTTCCCACAAGGATGTGAGCATTTATTGCTGCATGAACTGCCTGCTGTTTATGAAGGAACTTTTCTTCTTGAGAACATTCTGATAATAAAAGACATTTAAATAGATAGGGGAACAACAATCATGCCATCAAAATAGAGTGGTTATCACTTCAGGTGTGCATGTTTTAAGTTTTCTTTGCTCCAAGAACAACCACTAAGTTTCCAATTTGTTGTGATTGTTCCGAGCTGCTGTGTGAAGCCCATGAGTTGTAAAGAACATGACCCCATCATGCTACTGCAGTAGGGTGGCTGTCCTGTCATCCAGCTTCCTTCATGAAGTGAGGGAAAAGCAGCTCTGTGCTGATCTCAACTGGAAGAGACATGACAATTATAGGTGTATTTTCAAAAAAATAATAAAAGTCAAAATAATTTGGCACAGTCTTTGAAAGGATCTCAAAACATCTTGGAATCCTCATGAATTAGGTATTATTCCTTGTTGACAGAGTGCCAAGGGCCAAATGTACAGGACTGGCAAAAAGAAAAGGGGGCTTTTGATAAGATATTGAATGTAGATGATTTATTTTATTTAAAGCATCGCTTCATTGGGAGAAAAAGGGTACAGATGAATAGTTTAAATATAATTTAGCCTTTTTTTTAATTATAGAGTACAGATCTATTATTTTGAATTTTCCTCCCATTTTCAATGAAAGTGAACACTTAGTGGTGACATGTATATATAACTTTCAAAATGTATTTTTTGTTGTTATAGATAATGAATTCATTTGTCTAATTCCTAAGGATTTGGAAATGTGATATATATTTTTGATACTACTGTATAAATTACCAAAAAAAGGCAGGAAATGGGTTAACACAAAAATGTACTTTGCATGTTTTAAGTAGTAGGGTTATTTTTTCAGTAGAAAATTATCAAAATAACTGTTCTTAAAGCCAGCATTGGACAGAGTCTTCTAACAGTTCTTCTGTTCTCATTCTTTTTCTTGTTAGAAGTTGTTCTATGTGAATGAAAACAAGACAGAGAAGGGGGATACAACAAAGTTCTTAAACTTTTTTAAGCACTTGCATTTACTCTGGGTTTAAAATTCAGTCAAAGAAGACATTTCTGTGTGCATGGATTGCACAGGCTATCACGCTCTCCCTGGAGTTTTATGAAGGCTCTTTATTCTTCTCCCTTGGACAGGTTTCCCTGGGCCTTGTGCACTGTGCTGCAGTGGAGCAGGAGCGGTGCTGGTCACACTTAACCCCTGCAGTGCCCTGGGGACAGCCAGGAGTGGCTGAACATCACCAGTGGGCAGGGAGCGCTGTGCCAAGAGAGCAGGCGAGGCAGCACGGCTGAGCTCAGGCTGTGACCCTGTCCTGCTGTCACCTCCATATCTCATCTCTCACAATCATTTCCTCACATCCAGCACTGGGCTTAGCTTGCCTTGCCACTGCCAAGGGTATTCCCCTCCTTCTGCTCCAGCGTAGAAAGGGATAATCAGGATACTCTGTGTCCTAGACGGCATTAGGAGGCAGGAGCAATCAATGCAGATCAAATGAACTTCAGTGTTTCAGAGTATTAAGTTGGGGCTTTGTCTGGTGTAAGGCAGCGTAACCTGGAAGGAACCAAGGCATCGGAAAGGATACTGGATAATTTGCTGATCTTTATTGTAATGTCCATACAATATGACTTCTGCATTGTAGTCTAAATTAACAGTTTTGCAGAACACATTTGTTCTCTTGCCAGAAGTGCACAGTACAACGAGCTAGCTTTATTTAATACCCTATACCGCCAAACAGTTTTTGTCCCTTTGAATTTTTACATATATAATATTCATATCTTGAGTTATGGATAAAATGCAACTGAAAATACCCAGGACTTTACTTAATATCAATTAAATTTGAAACAAAAAATGTATTTTGTCTACCTAGCATGCAGTTTAGGATGTTAAGGAAAAATGCAATCTGTCTCTGTAGCATTTGATGTTTTCCACTAAAAAAAGAAGCACTTGTCTACATTACACGTTATGGCATTCTGTCACCTAGAGCTGGGTTAATCCCAGCCTCATTGTACTCCAGAAGCTACAGTGCGAGGGTTTTTGAAATAAATAATTAAGTTCATACATACACACTTCACAAGTAATTTTCATTTTAAAGATATGAAACAAAAATACTCCTTGGAGGAAAACTCTTGATTTGGAATGCACTGTGACTTCTTAGTACTTCTGTGTGAAAGGAAAAGCTAAAAGTCTTTTTTTTCCTGCTCAGCCTTTGAAATACTCCTTTTGAAGGACAGTAATTGAACTGTGCTTTTCCATTCAATTTCAGGTTTTTCTTCCATAATCATGGCAAAACCTTATGAATTTAACTGGCAGAAGCCAGTTCCCTCTTTTCTGCAAGATGGAGCTGTGTTTGATAGATACGAAGAGGTAAGAGGCCAGTTGCCTTTCATTTGCTATTCTCTTAAATATGCATACGTTCTAGGATATTTCATGTTTTCATGAAATACTTTCATTGTACACAAAGAAACTTTAATTTTATCTGGTAATACCTCTGGGAATGTCTGTGGGGAGGCAATACCAACACACTTTATTGCTATATAGGGTTTTTATGCTTGTGAAAGAAATAGCTTTAAAATATATTTAATCCTTCTGATTTGAAATAAGCCCTGAGGGAGAGAAAGGGAGAATTGGATCAAAGTATCTGTGACATACATAAAACTCTCATCTTTGCAGATTCATAAAGCACATTATTGAACAAAGTGAATCCTTCAATTTTTTTGTACTATCTGTCAACTGGAGGGAGGAAGCATATTGCCTTTTTTTTAATATATATAAACTGAGGACCTGCCTATTACAAGGGAAAGTAAGAGCACACAGAACACTTATATTCTTATTCAAATGCATCATTTGAGATCTGGAGTGGTTTTATCTACTTTAGAAAATCAATCTGCACTCTATCTGAAATGTGATTGCTATGATCCTGCATTCAGCTATGCTGTAATCCACATTTATTAAAGGAATGCAAAACAGGGCATTTTACACAGGCAGCTGAAATGGAGTGCTGAGAAGTTTACCTTATACTCAGCACTGATATGGAGGTAAGAATAATTTTATCAGGGTCTATTTTTAATCTTGTTGGAACAGGAAATCTCTGTAAGTTGAAGGTAAGTGCCTTCAGGGATATTAGTATTTTCTTATCTTTTTGAAATGTAAGTAAAAGGTACTTTTTATCACGAGGCCTGCCAAGATAGGGATAGCTGGTTTACCCTCTATTTCCAGATCTGTGGCCAGATAAATAAAGCAGATACTGGTGGACATGGAATTCCTTAGAAAGGCGGTTCAGAAAAGCTTTATTTTCCTTCAGCAAACACTGCTCCAGAAACAGCCTGTGAGGGGGCATGGCCTGTGTTTGTTCTCTTGCACTTCGCTGAGAAACAGAGAATGGGCAGATAGAGGAGAGAGCTTGAAGTGCTCAGATATTCGGTGTGATTTCAGACACTCTCGGTGGACAATCTCAGAGGGGCATCGTTTGTTCTGCTCTCAGCAGGCACCTCAGCGAGACTCCCCAGTTCTGGGCACACGTGGGGTGACGAGGTGGCACCGAGGTCTGGCTCCTTGCAGCTCAATTTGCTGCCCCAAAAACCCCATAAAAGGGGGTCCTGCTTGCCCCCTGTGGAGCAAAAGGTTGCTTGTCCATCCTGTGATCCTCTGCTGTTTCAAGAGTGGCTGCAGTTGATTCCAGGTTTTCTGTGGCTCTGTTGGGAGTTTGCTTTGTTTCCTCACAGAGGACTCTTCTCACAAATGCTCCTCAGTTCTCAATTAAGGAAGTCAGGAAGTTCTGGATCCCTTTTTTCTTTAAGAATTGATTGATTCTGCACACTGTTTTCCTGCATTTTAGCTTAATTTATGATGCTCTAATTGAGGCTGGAGGTGTGTGGAGGAAACTTATTTTTAAATTCAGCTAATCTGATTTTTTGCCTTGCGTAGTCTCTTTGGAATGCCATTCTCTTCTGATTTCTTCTACGAATCAATATCCTTCAAGCTCTGCTTGTCAGATACTTTGGCTGCAGAGCACTCACAGAATGTACACTGCCATGGTCCAACAGAAGAGTGCTTCCCAAATTCTGAATGTTAAAAGGAAATGTGGCCATTTGATGCTGATGGCAGCAAATTATATATTTTTCACCTTACTGTGTTTAACTTTCAATAATTTTTTTTGAAGTTCCATTTCATTGAGATTTTTATTAGGTAAGAATTACTGCTTTTATTAAATAAAACATCTTCATAGTTGCAACAAGGTAGGAAAATACTAATTAAGTGCATTCCAGTGTCTCAAGCATCACCAATAAGACAAATCATGAAAAATTATTTCCTTTTTAAAAGCCTACCTCCCTTGTTTCTGTTTGTTTGGGAATAGAGGATTCTGCAGGAAGATATTTGGGAAGAAATGTAACAATTCTTTATTTTTGAATGATAAATAAATTATATTTGTCAAACCAACTAAAATTATGGTCTGTATTTTATTTTCTATAGGAATCTTTTGTCTTTGAAAGCAACTGTCTCTTCCAAGTGGATGAATTTGGTTTTTTTCTGAGCTGGAAAAGTGAAGGAAAGGTATATTACAATTATGTCAGGAATGTATATGATATATTATTGCACTTGATTTATATTCTGGTTAGTTTTTAAAAATCTAAAATACTGTGATAGTTCATTTACAAAACAAGCCTTCATCCTATTATTTTAGAATTGACAGAAGTGAAGCATTTAAGAGGGAATTAACTGATATTAAAGGGAAATATACTGTTTTGTGTTTATTAACAGTGCTTGCAAATAAGATTCACTGTTTAATTTTTATGAAATTCCCAATGGAGCCATGTCTCAACTGACCTTTGAACTTGTACCCTTTTTGTCATTTTAGGAGGGACAGGTATTAGAATGCTCCCTGATCAACAGTGTTCGTTTTGGAGCTGTACCAAAGGTATTTTATAGTAACTTTACACTCCTTATTTAAACAAAGATTATTTAAACTGAAGGTGAAATTCAGGAGGACATTCATTTCTTTAAATACCAGTAACATGGCTTTTATTTTGCCATCATAGCCTAAAATTTTAAATTTTGATGTGATTTATTGTGATTGCAGTGGGAAGGTTCAGTCATCTGTTTTTTCTGATGTAGTACAGGATTCAGGAAACTGAACTACAGTCATTAAGAGTACAGACATGAAGGAGTTTTTAATTATCTTGTAACAGTGTAATGTGATACTTGTTTCAGGGATGTGGGAAAAAAATGTTTCATTTTCCAAATGTTGTTCCTGTCTGTTTGAATTTATTTTATCTTTTTGCTCCATTGACAAAAAATGGAAAAAGTTTTGTTTGCATCCCTCTTTATGCAGTTAGGTGGTCAGAGAGGGCAGCAGGTCACAATCTGCCGTTTTGAAGAGTATCAGCAGAAGTTCTAGCTAGGAGTTCTGGAGAGCCCCAAAACTTTGGAAATATGCTCAGTGGTATTCTTCAGGAGAAATATGTAGGATCTTCTGCAGTGATTTATGGCACCCCCTCTCCTCCAGGCCTTCAGATTAGAAGGTTTGTTGTGAACTCTGGGCTTTCACTTTCACATGTTAAGTGGTTTTGTGTTGACCGTAGGTAACTATCTCTGAGAAATTGTCTTGGGAATCCACAGACTGAGATCTCTGCCCCATAGAGAAGGTGTGGATGGTGCAGACACCCCCATTCTCCATGAGCTGACAGCCACACCAATGTGCTTCAGATTCACCTCTGTCTTTGAAAAAATATGCCCGTTAAATCTCCAGCAGCACAGACAACAGCTTGTGTGAGACGTCGCTAAGAAACAGCCAAGAAGTCACAGAGATCATGACTCTCAGGAACTATGGCCTTAACTAGATTGGAATAATTAACTTAGAGATTAGTACTATTCCTCTGTTTCCAGTCCCTGCAGGGATTAATTTTTTCTTTTTTGTGATGAAAATATGAGTTCTCACAATGTTCCTAACTTTTAGAATATGTTGTTTTTTCAGGTTTGCACACAGTAATTCTAAGTGAAAGCACTCATTTAAGATGACTGGTAAAGGTTTAAAGGTGTAAATGTACATGGAAGTGAAAATGCATTTTTACCGTAGTGCATTGCTTAACAGAAGTGTTGCAAATGTAACAAGTTATCTATTCTGTTTCACAGGATCCCAAAATACTAACTGCACTCGAGGCTGTTGGAAAAGCAGAAAATGAGTTGGAAGGACGGATAGTGTGTGTTTGCAGTGGCACGGATCTGGTGAACATCAGCTTCACTTTCATGGTAGCGGAAAACACAGAAATAGCCAAGGTATTTCACAATTAAACAGTGTGTGGGAGTTAAAAGAAGAGCTCATCAGCAGTGCTCAATTGTTTTCCCTAAGTCTGCCTTGCTTGGCTGACTGAAATAACCTGGCTTAGTGTCTGCTGCCTCACCCTTCCAAAGGACAGCAAACATCCATGTGGAACATTCTATAACATGTCTGTGTGCCATGGTGAGAGGAAACAGTGATTTTATCAGCCTGTGCATGCAGTGATTTATCAAAACTAGACACAGAGACCTCACATAGGGCAGAGCATTCCTTGAGCTCTTCAGTGTCTCTGTGTGGTTCAGCAGACAAGGTGGTGATGGTGCAGTGGGTCTGTAACAGGGATGCTGAAGGGAAGTGCAATTACTTCCATTTTCCTGGTGGGTGGAGTTCAGCCCTTCAAAATTCTGTTCAGCGATAACCGAATTGTACTGTGTGGTTCATGTTATTTTAGAAGACAAAAGCAGGAAAGAAAATTCTCTACAGTTATGGGGATGCCAGTGTATCCAGGTTCTTTTCTGTTTCCCGTTGACATGGAACAGTCTGAAGAACACAATGGTGCTTTTTTACACATCATCTTTCCTGAGAGCTTGAGACTGTAGTTCACATGCGAATTCTGTGCTCTACCTGCCCTGGTACTCAGCTGTAAACTGCTCTGAGAAACCTGAGCAGAGTGCTAATAGTACACTGCTAGCTGAGATCCAGACATTCATGGGGTTTGAAAAATACACACTCTTTGCTTTTCTTTTCTGATTCTATGTATTTAGAGTGTTTAGGGTTAAATCTGTTTTGCCTGTGAGATAAATATTAAATAGTGATCGGTATCACACACCTGCTGAATCCTCTCCTTTAAAACTGCTGAATGCAACACTCAGTCACTAAATCCCTTGGCAGACCTGGTTTATTTTTCATTGCTTTGGATCCTTACCTTCGGAAATGCTGGCAATGCTGAGTAAACTCCTTTATAGGAGAAATACTTTTATAACTTAGATGGGTACACTAAATTGATTTTACTGTGTGTATTTTCATCAGGCTTTAAGGGAAATAACGTGTCAGAGTTATGTTTTGAAAGCATTTGAAAAAAGAAGCAAAGCAAAGGAGATGTTGACAGCATACATTCTATACTTAATCCAGCAATGTCTCTGATTTATTGTGAGAAGAGCTGCAGTTAAGTTTCTCAGCCACCTTAGATCTCAATAACCTGTATTAGAATAATTGGTTTGTGAGAATGTTGGCCCATTACACAGACTGTCACAAGAGATGAGCTAATTATGCTGTCGAAAAGATCTACTGCTCATTAACAGCCAAGCCTTACAGAAATGGTGTGTCATGCTGCTGTGGGCAGGTGCTGAGAGGCCCGTGGATGTGAGAGTCCTGCGTTTGGGAGCCTTTCCACCAAAATACATATCCAGTGCTGTCAGCAGTGATGATCCACCTCATCTGATATGATATGTTTGAGGCGCAAGGGAGAGCATAAAGCAGATCAGGCCAAAAAATCAATGTAGAGCTTTTTAAGTGCCTTCGCTGGGGAATTTGGCCTGTACTGTGTTGACCTTTGGTATGTGGTAAATACATCAACTTGCTACTGTACTTCTTGCTAAAATAGAATTTTCTAGGCGTTATCTGCACACAGAGCTGCTCCTGCTTGATTCTCCTTGTTTTGTTCAGGTGGAAATATCTTTCCACTGGATACAGTAAATCTCCTCTAGAAGGAACAGGCCTTTGCATGGCATGAAGTAGCTGTGCAGCTGCTAAATGCAGTTTAAAGTAGGCCTTGGTTTAATCAAATATGTTCAAATATAAGCCCCTATTTTAAAATGACAGAGGCAAGAGTTTGTAGAAGAGGCAATGGCTGCAGCTTAAGCAGCCCAGATATGTGTGAGGGTTGTAAGACAGGTGAAAGAAACCTGTGATTTCTGCTGTTCCCCTCTGTTGCCGTGAGGAGCAGAGCATTGCTCTATCCCTTCCTCGGATAAACCAAGGTCAGGACCAGTCTGCACCTGAATGGGATACTTTAAAATGAGGAAATTGAGTGGCAGATGCAAACACAAAAGCTCAGAACCTTTCAAAGAAGAACAGAAAGGTTCTTCTTTGGTAGGTGATAATTTACAATTGGAAAAGGAGTGTTACTCACTGAAGGCTGGGTTACAATGGGACTGAGTAACCATGACAAAGAAAATTGGTGGAAATTCCTGCCATCTTCAGCCTATCCATGCAAGGAGTGGTAACAGTGGGGGAAGCATGTTCTGCTAGGTGCCTGGCCCAGGGTGGCAGAGTGGGGCAGTCCTGGGGTGCCCCAGCTGTGGCAGGTGTGGGCAGTGCTGAGCTCTCCCATCCAGGCCCACCCTAGGCTGGCCACTGTCATCTGTCCTCACCTCTGCCCTGGGACAGCCCTGTGTGCTCAGCAGGTCTGGCCAAGGCATTGCTGAGCTCCAAGTACAGCTTTTCCAACAACAAGAGTGTGTTTATTATCTCTCCACTTGTCTCCAAGCTCCAACTCTGGTATTTACATTCTATCTACTAAAATTTTATTGGTGTTTTCAGCTGAGAAATTGGTTTTCATTTCCACTCTTAAGACAGCCCCAAAAATAGGATGTACTCTGTCTCTGATTGCAAGCAGCTGTCATGGTCCACTCCTAAAGCAGCTCCACTGTGGTAGTAGAGAGTGACAGTAAAAGGTAGAATTAAAAACCTGATGTTTGAAATCCTGATTAAATCAGGTTATATAAATTATCCTGAGCTAAAATTGAAACACACACACACACACATATATTAGAGATGAGAGACTATGTATGTGGGTTTTTTTACTTCCCAGATGGACTTTCTGTGCCCTAGTATTTGGATAATCTGTTTTCCTCAATCTAGGATATTTGAAAAGGCCAGTGAGTATTTTGGGGTGATTTTCCTTGGGGCAGAAGAGATGTAGTGAGGCCTTAGCCCTTGGCACGTGGGCTGCCTATCCAAAGCTGGCATTAGTCCAATAAAGCTGTTGTACTTCAGTGACTCAAAATCTGGACTTCTTGTCTTCTTTGCTCATCCACTCTGGCAATGCATTAAGGAGTTTGACTTAAAAGATGAATCAAAGTTAGCTTGTTTAACATTACTTAATAGTAGTGCATTTCAGGGGTAAATTTGCCCTGGTGGTTGTTCTTTCCCAGTTCCAGCTGTTTTGTTGGAAAGGATCATCTCTTCAATTGATAGATTTTGCCCTTCTGCTTGAAAGTACTGCCCTGCTGGCAGAGGAGTTCATGTGAACACTCCTAATTCTATGCAAGGAAGAGCCATAGTGTTAAGCTCATGCTTAGAGGCAAAGCTCCTAACAGTGTTTAAGATAACCTGGCTTTGGGAAGTGCTGGTGCATTCCTCTGGCAGTAGGTCTGAGATAGGAACAGCCACAGGAGAGACAGGCTGGGAAGGGGAGAGGAGCAGCCTTTTACACTGGTTTTACACTTCTAGCTGGATTTGATAGAAAATAGATGTTTTCTACAGGTCTGTTACTGAGACAGTGATTCACACGTTGATGGCTTAACCTGTGAGGCACCAGAATGAACAAAATGTGCTAAAATGCTTGATTACTCATATGCTGACAAACAACATAAAGGTAAATGCAGGCTTTATCATACAGCTAGCAATATTCATGGCATGAAAGACAACTGCAGTTGAAAACATTTCATTTTGACATTCTTAAACTTCCCAGCTTCTCAGTTGGAATGAGAAATTAATTTTTTTTTTCAGTTTGTTTTAAATGGTTTCGGTAAGATGAAGCACTTCAGGCTGATGATTTTTGTTGGTGTTTTTTACTATGTGGCTCTTTTTGACTTAGAGAAAATTTCAGTTTCATAGAATCATAGAATGGTTTGAGTTGGAAGGGACCTTTAAGACCATCCAGTTCTGACATCCCCTGCCATGGGCAGGGGCACCATCCACCAGAGCAGGTTACCCATCCAGCCTGGCCTGATTGACCCTGATGTTTTTTCCCCTGAAAGCTAATAAATATTTGCCCAAATCGTATTATTAAGAGGGCAAATAGAAAGTAGCAGAAGATTCCCATGGGAACATTCCACAAATATAATACAGAAAAGTTCTGTTTCCCAGTAACTCTGGATTTTTTGATGTTTCGAAGCAAAACTCTCCAAGAAACCTGCAAAACACTGTTGAACTGATCTCTGGGAGCCTCTTGCTGTTCCTGTGTCCCACTGTGGAAATATATGGCTTATGTCTTACGGCCCATGTGATAAACATTTCTATATCATGACTGCCTTAAATATATGACTACAGCTTACCTGTGCCAAGTAAATAATGCCATGTTTTCTAGAGAAATCTTCATATCCCAGCCTGCAATTAACTACTGGTTCTTTGCATGTGCTTTTGTGCCTTTTCATGTACATTCGTGGCTATGCCACTGTGGAATTATCAGTAAGTGTACAGCTTTAGCCATGGTTCTCCATAGCCAGAAGGTGGATTTCCCTGTGTAAATCTCCACTGTGTTTCTCCTAGTTTGCATACAAAAACGGGCAAAGTGATTCTTGCAGCTCCTTTCAGAGCAGGCCCCTCCAACGCTGGAAAAACCATTCGAGGGTAGGAAGCTTCCCTGAAGTGTGGTAGCAGTCTGGACACATCGGGCAGCTCCCAGTAGGGAGTGTGTTACCTCAGCTTTCCTGATGGAATGCATGAAAGTCAGAAGGATCCCTTTCATCTTTTTGCCAGTGTCTTCACAGTGACATCCTGCAAAAATCAGCGCTGCAGTTGGTCAGGTAGAGAAGAGGTTTGGCACTGTCACTCCTCAGGTCTCCTTGCTTTGGCTGCCTGGAGTGAGAGGAAGGGTGATTTTCGTGGAGCAGAGATGAGTTTTGAGATGTCTGCATTGAGAGAAGAGGGACATCTGCTGGCTGAGGGCAAGTGCCAGGGATTCCCGCCAGCCCTCAGCTGTCTTGGGAAGAGGTGGGATAGCCCACTATTCTCTGTGGGCTTCTGAGCCTTCGAGCTATGGAGCCCTTGACAGCCAGTGCCAGTCACTGAACACCAAAATCAGAGGGCAATGCCTCCTTGCCTTCTGGGCTTTCCCACTGCCTGGAACAAGTGGAGTGCAGCTCCCCAGACACTGCACTGGAGAAGGGAATGTAAAATCTCAGGAGGTCTGGGTAATACTGACCCCATCGGTCGATAAGCCATGCATGACCTCGTCTGGAATTTCATGAGCTGTAGGCTACGGTGATTTTTAACTTTTCATAATTCTTGTTCTTTTTAACCCTGCCTCAATGAAAGGTTGATGGCTAAAATAGAGCTGAAAGGCCAAACTTATTTGTGCACCCTGCCATTGCTGCCCATGTTTCATCTGTGAACCTCAGCTAACACAGGTCACTAAGTGCTTCAGAAGCATTTGAGTCCTCCAGCAGAAGCTAAGAGAGTGCTTCTTTGATTGATTTTTCTTGCCCCTTCTCCTTCTAGAAATGTTTGACAGTGTTTGATCTTGTCTGAAAAAAACAACACAGAGCTTATTACAGCCTGCAGTGTAGATTTTGGCCTCTTGTGTCAGCCTAAGGGTCTGAGCTTAAGGTGCACTGGTGTTTGTTTTTGTTTCTTTTCATGATTGTTGATTTTCTAGGATTAGATAGCAGGGCCCAAATCCCTCTATGAATCTGGAATAATATTTGTATATAGGGAGCCATTCAGGAGTTACCTTGATATATGAAAGGTACTGAACCATATTGAAAATTGGAAAATATTCAGCAGTGGCATCAGGAAGAATCCAATATACCCTGATTTCTATCAAAAACATTTTTTTCTAAGACCAAAATGTTTCCTATCCACCTCATTTTAGAATTCATCTTGTTACAGGATTTTCCTTCTTTGCAGATATAGTGATTTGAAAATGCTAGACATGAAATAAGAGAGCTGAGGGTCTTTATCCCTGTTACTTGCAGAGATTTACAGATATATCAGCTTCATCTGTGGAATAAGGAGTGCTGTTACAGGATATAAGCAAGGCTGCTGCTATATTCTTCTGTGTGTTAGCTGAGAAAAACCTGAGCCCATCTTTCATCCCTCCTGCAAGGTCATCATACATTAAATCTGGGAATGGTTTGTTGTCAGGAAAGCAATATATTGCCAGCTTGACATTGAATTTTGTGAATATCTGTGCGCTGCATCACAGTGCCTGAAAAGCAGGTATGAAGGCAGCAGTTGATTGGAGACTATTCTGGCTCAGAGGGACAAAAAGTCTAACTGTGTTGAATGTGTTGTTGAATTTGGTTTTTTGTTGCATTCCTGGTTAATGTGGGGCCAGCTGATAACCATGGGCAGCATCTGATGAAACACTGCAGAACCTGCTTGAGTCCCAAACTGGAGGGCAGCCAACTGCTGCACTGGGGTGTGGAACAGATGGGCAGACATGTCTCTGGAACTGCCATGTCATGCCCAGGGCACATCATGGCAATGTAAAGATGATTCAGAGCTGGACAGAAGCTCTTGGGTCTCTCCTTTGCTTGCTGCCAACAGAGATGTGATGCTTTTGTGGCTCGTCTGTGTTTGGCTGGAGGTTTGTGCTCTTTTACTCCGAGGGAGTGCAAATCCTGATTTGGCATCTCTGTCAGGGAAGGGCATTAACACTGAAAAAAGGTTAGGGAGGCCTCTAAAGTGGGAACCATCAAGACAACTCCTGCAAAAAAATCACTTGGGAAGTGCTTAGTGTATTGATTTCTCTCTCTTCTTGGTTTTTTTTTGTTTTTTTTTAATAGCAGTGTTCCTTTTTGGCGGCTTTTCTAGATGTGCAGAAGTAACGCCAGAGCTGGGTGCTGGCTAACCTTACTTTTAAATGTTAGTACTTGTTATATCTGGTGTATTTGTAATCCATTGCCTTGAAATCAGAATGGATCTGTAGGTGTTTAGTTCCAGTTGGTGATATTGTCAGTACTGCATCTGTGGTGGTTTGGGGCAGAAAAAAAAACATGGGACAAAGAGTGCAGCTTATTCACAACATGCCTTTGGTATAATTTAATTTTGCAGGGTTTTTTGTTTGCTGTGACTCTGCCATTGAATGGTTGGGTCAGTGTTGGAAGGTTGAGGAGTTTTGAAGGGGTACAGACCAATGCAGACAATGTGAGGACAAGTGTTTGCATAGCTGTGACAGTATTAATGCAGCAGAAATGTTACATTTTATTGATATAAACAGCAACAACCAAAACCAACCAAACAAAAATCTGAACAAACAACCCCCCAAAGACCAAAATAAAGCCAAAACAAAAGAACCCCAAACCCAAACAAACCGCAGACCCCCAACTGCAGGTAGTTGATGATACTTGAATTTCAACAGTTCTAGGAAATTGAAGTATATGTAAGATTTGTTCAGGCATTTACCCTGGAATTATCACAAACACCATTCCTTTATCATCTGAGGTGAGGGAACATTTGTAGGAAAAGATAACAGTTTCCTAAATCTGTCAGTGGTTTCTAGTTATATCAGTTGTAATAAATAATATTATCTTGCCCCTTGAACCTTGTTTCTTTATCTTCCTAGGCAGTTCCTTCATCCTATGACTACAAAGTTGTCTTACTCATGCAGTTGGAAAAAGAGAGATGGGAGGGCAGACTCTTACTGGGGGATTGTTTTCAAGCCCAAAAATACACCTAAGAAAACCCTAATACTACCTTTTCTGATAGGTTAGAGTTCTATTTTTCAATTGACTGTCTGATAGACACTTGATCTATTTGAATGTATATTTTATGCAGTATTTATTTAAAAGATGACTTAAAAAAGAACACTTAAATATTATGCTTATCTTAATAAGTGGCGACTTTTCCTAAAGGAAAACAGATTTAGTATTTCATCAGTAGAAGGGTCTCCTTAAGTGTGTTGTTTGTCTGTTGAATTGACACCTTAGACCTTGTTTTAGCCCACAGGGATTTGCTGCCTGCAGTTTACATTATGCCATTTCCCAAAGATGTTAGTGTTCCTCCAATATAAATCATGAGTTTTTTTCATCTGTATTGCAGATGTACAGCACTCATTCATGTAAAGAAAAATACACTCATCTGCATCAATTTATAAGTGTCAGATTCTGGATCCTGCCCAAGTCAGCTCAAGCTGCATGCACAGCATTTGGCCAGAAGCAAAAAGCTCCTTTATTCATAAGGTTAATGTTTAGCAGTGGATCAAATCTCATCTCAGTTCCACCAGTGTAAATTATCTGTTGAGTAATCCTCGTGTTACAATGGCATAATTGAAATCGAACTTGGCTTGTAGCACTGTCATTTTTTCCTCTTCCCATGGCTTTCTCCTGCCAGGATTCTTGCTGAAATCAATGAGTGTTCATGTTAGGACCTAAGCCTTAAGCTGCTTCTCTACAGTTCTGCAAAGTCTGGGTGCAGGCTACAGCAGAAAAATAGATCCCTAAAAGAGGAATTACATTAATAATTGCTGTAATGCTGCTGTTGGCCAGAAGTCATCCCAGTGATTATTTGGAACGTTGTGCATTTTAAGGATGAAAACAAGAAAATAAGCAGGACTTGAATATGTAACAGGGTGTTAGGTGAGGTTGGTGTTACTGAGTGATTGTTGTGTCTCCAAATAAACTGTGGTTTACTCCAGCTTATTAATATTTTATTTCATTCCTTTTCTAAACTGGACCAGCTAAATATGTCATCACACATTGGATAATGGGGCTCAGAAATAGATAATATTGCCCCCGCCAATAGGGAAACAAATGTTCATACAGGGCTGTAAATAGAGGGCTGAATGAATCAGTCAATGGACCACTTGCCTTGGCTGGCAATAAACTGAATTATTAACACTGCTGATACTAAACTGATTTATTAACACTGCTGACACTACTTGTAGCATTTGGAAGAATGGAAAGCACAGTCCCTTGATTTAGTGGAGGATGAAATAGAAATGGGTAAAAGGGATAAAATGTGGCTGGATTTTTCCATGGTACGAGCTGTGAAGTTTTTTTTCCCTAAGCACAGGTTATTAACATTATCCACAGCTGCAAGGAGGAGCCTTCCCCAAGACAAACTCTCCTACTTCTTCGCTCTTCAGTTTTCCTAATTTGGTGTTTCTGTGTTTTTGTGTTTTTCAGCAATGGGTAGAAGGGCTTGGATCCATCATACATAACTTTAGAGCTAACAATGTCAGTCCAATGACATGTCTCAAGAAACAGTAAGTTACTTTCTTTCCTCCCCTTTCGCCTTTATTTTTTTGTCCTTGTAATTTCTTCGTTGGAATTGAAAGAGAAAACCCAATTGTTTCTTGTAGTTTGACATTTACACAACAGTGTCATAAAGAAAATGGTGTTAAATGAGTTACGAGTTTGTCTTTTATTGAGACCAAAGATGTCTCCAGGCTATATCTGGCACCTGCCCAGGAGAAATTACAGGAGAATTTATAACTGTTCATTTGATTTATTGTAGTGTATGTTTTAATTATTGGCTGGTTTGTTCTTCCCTTGATGTATATGCAAGTGAAACGCCATGAGACTTTCTCATCTTCACACTTGTGTTAATTGCTGTACTGATTTTCTTAGACTGCTTTTTGTCTTTACAGTTAAAGAACTGCTCTGCCTCAAGCACTAAAAGGTTACAGAAAAATGTTTTTATTACAGAACAATTATTTGTTTGTATTCAATTTGCAGACATGGTAATAAGTTAAACATAAGTATCTAGATCCCCATTTTAAGAAATAGTATTTTAAAAATATTTCATTCCTAATTTCAGCTGGATGAAGCTGGCCTTTCTAACAAACACAAATGGGAAAATTCCTGTTCGGAGGTAAGCACAGCTGGGGAGCTCCAGGTTTTTTCAGTTACTAGTTCTATAATTTAAATAGAATTCTGTGGCTTAATAATGGAATATAATACAAATTTTATTACTAATGCATATGTAAGTGTAAGTACAGAACTAGATATACTAATCTGATCTCCTTGGTAAGCTAGGCAGGACTTCTTATCAGCCTATTAATTTTTGTTTTGTTTTTGCAGTCCGTTGTAATGAAGATAGGAGTTCTTGTAACAGTTTTCAAAGTCACTTAGAGCTGAGGGCATCAGATTTCTCAGCCTAACACTCCTCAAACCCTGGGATGGGTTTTTCAGTTGTAAAATTTGATAAAATACTTTTTAAAAAGAACCATAAAAGCTTGCAGGCCGGTTAAGTTGAGGACGAAAAGGTACTTTTAAACTTCAGTTCCTTGTAAAAGAGACACATATGAGTCTGCCAAAAATACTTCTGCTTTTATGAGAACCTCCAGGATAATATTTGGTTTTGACCACATGGTAAATGAATTGTTGGGTTACTTGTCAGTAAGAGCAAAGCTAGAACAAGATCTTTCTTTCTGTGCAGCTATTAACGATTACAAGTTACTGATTTTCAGACCTCTCTGGCTAGGCAATAACACTCCCTCCTCCTGCTCTAGAAATTAATTCTTGCTCATGCATTGAGCTGCCTTTCTCTTCATGAAGTACATGAAAACCAGATTTTTGGGGCATGATGATTTTTCATAATTACAAAGTTGTGGAAGGGAGCAAGAAGGAGGACTTTGTAAGACAAGCCTCACACAACTTTTTTTTTTTTAAGGGAGGAAAAGAGGATTTTGCGTCTGTAGAACCTGCAAAAAGACAAAGGGCCTGCCATGCTGCTTTCCAGGTTTCTTTAGTTTCATGACTCAGATGACACCTTGGCAGTGTTACAGCTGCTTCAGTGTATTCATCTTCCAGTTCTCACACGGCTAAGTACCTGCTCATTTCTCAAACTCAGCTGCCGTGAAGCACCTCCTGTGCAGAAGTCCCATGAGGAATATCAGCTGGAGGGTAACGATGAGGGAACAATACCATAGGGACAAATCAATTTTCAGGACTTTACAGCTTTATGCCTGTGTTTAAACACAGAACCCCATTTTGCAGTAGGAATTTATAGTGTGCTAGCTTGCCTGAAACTGTTTCTGCCTTTAAATATTTTACATCGCATTTAGTGAGGCATAAATTCTCTCTGTTGTGCTCCAGCACAGTGATTTGTGTATGCAGACAAGCCTGTCTGCTGCTTAAAAAGTCCAGTTCACTAGGTCCAGTGTATTAAATCTTTAAATTTGAATTTGCACTATTTACAGGTTAACATAAATCAGTCTTCAACAGGTTAATTTATTGCAAAACTAGGCTGCTTATAAATTCGTAGGGGGTCTACTATTCCATGCAGCTGAATCTCCTTTACATCTGGATGCTTCAGGGAATGTGCTATGTTGGTGTGGGTAAAATGTGGCAAATTTCTGGAAAAAAACGTGGGAAGCACTGTGTCACCCACTGAAAGGACTAGGAGAGGTGTCAGTGAGAAGAGGAATGGGAATGCGGGAAAGAAAAAAAAATCTATCTGCTCTGAATGCCTGCATTGGAAAAGAGTGGGAATCAGATTTCACCTGGAAAATCAGAGCACCTTGCATTTCTTCCCAAGTCTGAAACAAATTTTACAACGAACACATTCCCCACAGGGAATGATGAGCCTTGAGAAGGTGAAACTCCTCGGGCTGTTGGTGGTAAATACCATAAATGTGCACAGCTGGGGGTTGCAAAGTCACAAAGATTTTTCTCAAGCTACTTTTGGATTTTAGAGTATTCTGGGGCATATATCTGTTGCTATCGATATACTGCGTTTGGGAGAGAAGAAATTCTGGCAGTTAGCAGTGCGAAAACCTTAGGAGAGTAGCAGTTTTGCCTTTTGGGCTTTAATAAATTTTAGCAGTCTGAATCTTGACTTACATTTACAGATCTTGCAAAGATTTGGCATTTGTAAGATATTTTGTATTTTCCAATTTTAACACTGCTGTAATAGACGAGTAAACAGGTCAGTGTTTGTTAAGAAAAAAAATCTACTTGGTTTCTGCAGCTTTCTGCTGGCAGAAAATGGATTTTCTGTATGAGTGAGTTGCACCTGCTCATCAAGAGCCTGTTTAGAATTAGCTTTGCTCAATCTATGCCTCTCCCTTTGTATAACTACATTTCAAAGGATTTAAGCAATTTCAGGTTTTAACTGTGAAAATATATAGTAAAAAAAGAAAAAAAAACTGTGACAAATGAAGCTTAAATCTGTTTTGCAGTGGTTTAAATAAGTTAATTTTAAAGTAGACTTTTTTGTAAGTGTGTTTCATATCAATTACTCCAGAGTGTCTAGAAGAAATCTGTTTCAATACTTCGGTGTTGCTTGGAAGTCAAAGTTAGATAATTTCTTGTACAGTGTAGGCAGGGGTACTTCCAGGTCAAGCCAAGCTGAGAAATTCATTGGAGCTGTGGTGGAAGATGGATTTCCACAGTTGGTGTTGGCTTGATTTTTGAGGTAATGGTTACAAAGTGGTGAAGGTCTGAAGTAACAGAGTCCTTTAATTCATCAACCAGCACTATAGAGTCATATCCCTCTCTTCCAGAGCTGGGAAGTATTTTAAATATTTATGTAGAACTACACTGGCATGTTACCATAATCCCCAAACCACTGTGGGTGGAACATGAGAAGTAAACACCTGTGGGTGTCAAGGTGAATGTAAGTCTGCTAGGATGAAGTCTCTTCTGATAGAGAAGAGGGAAAGGCAGTTTTATTTGCAATAGCCTTAGCAAAATGAAGGTGTCACACTGTATTTTTACAATCTTTTTTGATTCATGAAATCTCCACACTGCTGCTCTCATTACAAATTACTGCTATGTTTGCTGTCAGCTTTTGTGAAATAAAAAAATTCATTTGGCATCAAAAATAAGTTCCCTGCAGCCATGGAATCTTGGCACATATCTGATTAATTACTTACACCAATATTACATGTTTTACAGGACATTTATTATTGAAGCCCGATTCATTACAACAGACATAGAAATTTATAGGGCTGGAAATAGGTTGTAAATTGTAGAGCTAACATTACTCTGTGGTTTAGAATTAGCAGAAAAATAGATGCCTGAGAATTTTTTTTAAGAAACAAGTGCCTGAAGTTAAACTCAGTCTATATTTTAGTGAAAATATCTTGTTACTTATCGGCTTTAGAAAATCAAACAGCTAACTTAGATGCCTAAATAGGGACATTGATCTCTAGGTGCTGTAAGGACCTAGGAAGAAAAGAAAAATGGCTAAGATTTGTTAAAATATTTTTTTATCATTTAGATATTCCACTTCCTGGTCTTAATTTTATTAGTATGAAATAGGCAGTTTAGAGTGTTTTGGAGAGTAAAACAACCATGAATTGCTGTGGCAACAAATAGCAGCAACAATTTGTTTCACATCTCTTGTCGTGTGAAATTATTTATTATGCATAGATTAACTGAAAGTCTCGGCAAATGTTTGTCTCATTTGAAGATAAAGAGCAACACATTCTTATCAGCAGCCATAGAGTGTTTCCCAATGTACAGCTTTTGTTAGAAATGTAGATTGGATACAGACTTCTCTCCAGGCTGAAACAGCAAAATCAAGGGGTTGCAGGAGATACCATTTTAGCTCAAATTCTAAACAGAAGGCAGGAGAGCTGTCAAGTTTGGATCCCCCTTTCCACAGTCAGAGCTTATTCAAACTCATCTCAGATGGAAACAGAAACAGAGCACTTTCATATCAGTCATACCAAATAGCTACATTTTGTGGGATTTATCTCATTCCAAGTGAAACCAGTTTGTCAGTCGTATGCATGGTGAAATCATGCTTTGGGAAGTAGCAGGATGCTCATCAGTTTGGTGGAAATATTCCATTGGAACTGAGACCTGCCTAAAGGATTTGTGTGCAGTATGACTAGGACAGGATATCCTCAATGGCTGTGAGGTGAGGGAGCATCCAGAGGGAGGATAGAGCACTACAGCAGGGAATGGGATTTGGCAGGTGGCTGGGAGTCTCTTGATGGCAGCAACTGCTTGAAAAGGAGAGGGGAAGGAAGGCCACTGGCAATGGCTCAATCCTACCTTATGGGTGACCTGGGAGACACAGGCTAATGCCTGGAATGGAAGGGAAATCACTGCAGTGGGGAATGGCTGGAGACACGAGTCTCCTTGCTTAGACAATCCACTGCTTTCTAAACAGTAATTTATCTCAGTGCACAGCTAAAAAGAGCAAACACAGGAATGCTTTGCATGGCTCTGTATCCCAGCGTATTGAGAAAAAAGCCCCTCTTTTGTTCTGTTTGCAGTTCATTATTTTGATATGTTTTCTAATGGCTGGCTTGCAGGCAGAGCAGTGCTGCTCTGTGGAGCTTAGAGCACTTCTTCAAGTGCACTATTACTTGGAAGCTGCTTACATTCATCAATTGAAGCCAGAGGAAATTGTTGGCAGTAAAAGCAAGAGAGAGAGAACTGATTGTTTAAAAAGTGACTAACATTTCTCTGTTGTTTTTTTTTTCTCTCCACTGTTTTTTGTTTTAGCATAACCAGAACCTTTGCATCAGGTAAAACAGAAAAAGTGATCTTTCAGGCACTTAAGGAATTAGGTCTTCCCAGCGGAAAGGTATTTAGTGGTTTTGAATAACTCTTTTTGTATACTAATAAATTGATGACTCATTCACATTTGTAGCTGTAATCTAAGTCATTTGCATCACAAAAAGCATGTCTATTGTGTGTTACTTACTAATCACTGGAGGTTGTTTACTAGAGCCAAAATGTAATTAAATCTGTATGACACAGAGGTCCATAAACCTCTTAGAGGAGGCTTCCTTCCTTTTCTGTCACAAACTACCTTTTGTTCATTTATGCAAAATATATAAGCACAAAAAAATGCATGTAATACATTTTTGGTTGAATTTCTTGGGCTCTTCCTGCTCTTTGCTCCCCTCCTTTGGCGAGCTGCTCTCCAGCTCTGTCCCACACACAGTGGGAGCCCCTGCCAGTAGCCCCAGAGAGGTGATGGCTTGAACTTTTGGGGGTTTTGGGGTTTTTTTCAAGCTTCAGAAGAATACCAGATTCTTTTCCAGCTCTGTGTGTATGTAGAATTAATGTTGCTGTGAGGTTAGAACACAAGCACATCAAACAGATCTGGGATAAAGATGAATTTAGAACTACTTTGAGAGAGTACAAAAGAAGCCAGGTAAATTTATACTTCGTAAAGAGCTAAATCAATTCTCAGTTGCTTTTTTCTGATATAAGATATTCTCTTGGGAAAAGAGCACATAAGCTCTCTTGTCTGGATAAATGTACCTTTGCATTTCATTGCAGAATGATGAAATTGAGCCTGCAGCTTTTACTTATGAGAAATTTTATGAGCTCACCCAAAAGATATGTCCCCGAACCGACATAGAGGACCTCTTTAAGAAGATGTAAGTTCAAATGTAATAAAACCTTGCTTTAAAAGACATTTGGCTGTATTTTTAGTCCATAACTGATAGTGACAGAACACTGTAAAACTGTTCTACCCTTGAATCCTAGTAGCATCAGGAATACTTTAGAACAAACTCCAGTCTATGTTTTACCCTTCCCTCTCAGACTGTTAATGTAAAAGTTCACTCTGTATTTTAGAGCAACTTTTATGTGAGTTAAAGGAAGCATCTGGAACTTTTTCTTTCTTTCTTTTTTTTTTTTTTTTTTTTTTTTTTTTTTTTGCATTGGCTGTACTAACTACTGTAATTTTTAACTGGCTCCTTTAGGTGATTAACACAGTATGTGAACTAATTAAATTAAGTAAAAAATTTGAAGTCTGAAAAGTTTCTTCACTTAATTTATTTGCAGCTGGAGGACTTACATGTTGTTTTATGGAGTAATGTTTGTTAAGTGATAGGAAGATATGTTGTGGGAGATGTACTGTGCCAAGCACAGACAGTTAGTATGTTTTCTGTGACTGTTCATTTTGAGATTAGAGAGCTACTTTCAAGTAGAAAAGTAGGTGGTTTTAAAAGTATCAACAATGTCAACATGTGAATCATACCTACTGTAGCATCGTGTATAAAAACTTACATTCTCTAATAAATTTCTTTTCAGCAATGGAGACAAAACTGATTATTTAACGGTAGACCAATTAGTGAGCTTTCTAAATGAAGTAAGCTTTTTCATACATTAACTACCATACAAGTCTGTCTGCAGTGGCTTGCTTCTTCCAATCTTTCCATTGCATGCACCATGACATTATTTGCTATGCTTTTGATCTGCTGATCTTTCCATTATGGTAACATCCAGGTGCAAAAATCAGCTGCAGCCATGTGTGGTGTTGCGCTTTCTACATGTTGGCTTTGCAGTTGCATCTGTTGATTACTTGCTGCTGTGTTATGGTGTGTGTTCTGTGTGTTTTATGCTTTTTATATTTTTACATTTGATGCAGTTTCCACTAAAATACACCCAATATTTTATTACGGGCAATTATTTTACCTGTAGGCCCCAGCTAAATATGTCTGCTCACCCTTCTAGAATAATAGAAAAACTGAAGTAGGCTTTTATAAACAGGGGTTTGATTCTTCTCAGCAGTATTATTTCAATCTGTTACAAATCTAAGAGCTAAGAGGATATTTTAAGAGTTTGTATATGATTTTTAAAATACCATGTGTGGAGAATGAGAGGAAATATTTTTATTGCTGTATTTCCAGAATACAGTTGTTGGCAGAGGTATTTACTATATCTTAAAAGCATCATGAGTGTGTGAAGTAGTTCAGTAAACACTGTGGGGTTGGCTCTTTTCTATCCCTAAAGCACAGTAAGTTATAGAAGACTGACTCTCTTGGAATTCCAGTGATAAATGCACCATGTGGATTTGACAAGAACACACACACGGAAAACAGACACATCCTACTTGGTTTTGTACCAGTAGATTGTTGTCATCTGGAACATGGGAAGCTGATGACCCTACTATGTGACATTTTGGGGTGCATTACCAAAAAATCCCTCCATCTAAAATTGTTTTACTAGTTATAACTCAATTTTGTATATGTTTATGCATATATTTATATACTGGAGACTTCAATATGAAGATTCAAGCTCTAAGTTCCCCAGATATCAAATTTAGAATATAATTTTATTTTTAAGTAGGGAATGTGTGCCTTACTCTTCACTAAACCTGAATTACTTGTAGAAAGGGTATTCAAAAAGAAAAGAGAGAGAGAAGATTAACAGCTTGGTTACATAATTAGGGTTACATACCTGGGGCTTTAGTGCATATCTATTGGCAAATTGGAGCACAGGCTTTATCTAACTGCTGTGAGACATCCTTTTATCCTTTTACAGCTATTTACACAATTCAGTGTCTAAATGTTTGCAGGACTGGGGCCATAGCTAAGGCTTGTCATTTTTGCTTCTGCATTGGAGAGAGAAAGGATAGTGTTGTGATTTAAATTATAAATGATCCCTTTAAAGCACCTCAGCCCTCAATTCACCTGCAGTGATGAATGCACTTTATTGCTTGAAGCACACAGCTCTTTCCCCACCTAAATCATGTTGGCTTCTTTTTTTTTATTTTATTAGTGTCAGTCTTCATTTTCAGGTGACTCTTTTATCATTATTTAAAAATTGCTCTCTAATTGTTTTAATTTAAAGTGTAGTTCCTTGAAGCCCAGACTGCTGAAGAGCTGCCAGCATTTTTAAGAACCCCCTATCTCCAGTAACTGGTTAAAAACAAGAGTTGTGCTCTCAATTTTGTGTTGCTTTAGTTCTTTTTACAGAATTAGAAGCCTTATTTTATAGGTACTATTGGTGAAAGTTGCATCTTGGCTACATTCTTATTGACAAAATACATTTTGCTTTTGGAAATCTTGTGGTTGGGCCTTTAGTTGGTGATCAGACCTCGGAAAAATTACTCAAGTTTTTTTTATGGAGTAGGACATTGATTCTGATGACCAAAACCAATTCCTTTGGTCTGTGCTGGAGGTCTTTTGGTCTCCAAATAGAGTTTAAAGTTTTGGTCATAATTTGAAAGGCACAAAATTACCCAGAATCTGCCTCCTGAAGGGATTGTTTCTGTCCCCTTGGCAGCTGGCCAACACTGCAATTAGCAGTGGTGTTTAATGCTGGAAAATATAAAAGGATTATTTTCATTACATAGGAGAGGGGAGTTACTTGGCCGAGCAACTCTTCATGAGACTCTTTATCTTAAATTATTTTGAAGTAACCTCCAAGGCATGCTGCAGAAACTTTAAGTGTTATGGGCTTTTAACAGAGCATGAGGATATGTTACTGGGTATGAGAGGAGAGTGAGCAGCTTTCCTGGAGTTATTCCAAACTCCTGTCTCTATTTGACTTCTAAATGCTGCTGGCTGACAGCTGATTTAATTGTGCTTCAGTATTAAAGCTTCTGGGAAGTTTTTAGAAACTTAATTTTTGTCATGCAATTAGTATTTTGTCTAGGTCTCCTATTTTTAAAGTCAAATTTTGAAAAAAAAAATGAAAAAAAGAAACTATAGTAGAAAAGGGACTGAAATCATTACCATTGTGATTTGCTCCTGCAGTTCATTTACAGCAATAAAATAACAAGGCAAGTTACAATTAAAATGGAATTTTCAGTGGTCTGACCAGGACTCATCCATTCTTTTGGGAGAGTGGTATGGGGAGATCCTTTCCTATTCCCAATTCCTCGCTCTTCCCCCCTGCTTCTCATTCACTCTTTCCATCCCCCAGTTGTTCATCTCCCCAAAGGAATACCCTTCTCACCACTCACAGGGCAAATTCAAGAGGCAGAATTGGTTTTAGCACATTTTCAGCTGTTCTGTGTCTCAGTCAGTACACACTCCAAGGTGCTGGAGGCAGGCTGGGGAGGCTGAATGAGCTTTCTCTCTTTGCAAAACCCTCTGGGCATTCTTTCTCTCCATGTTTTTAGTCAATGGTTGGGAATGCCTGGTGTGAGTGTCCTGTCAGGTGTGGTAACTAAAACAATCAAATACTACTTTATTGGACATGTGCAATTAGCCCTGAAATCAGTCTTTCTAGATGAAACTTCACACTTTAAATTTTGGTCTGCTTTTGTGTTACAACTTCTCTGTGCCACCAAGCTCCATGGTGCAGAACGTTTCCCCAAGAGACACTAGAGATCATTCTCACTTTTTTTAAAGTAAATCTTTATCAATTGCCAATGTTATTTTATTTTGTAAACAAAGTGAACATAATGATATGCTTTTGTCCCAATGGAAAATTGATAACGAGCAATGATCATTGCTGCTGGAAGATTATTTTGCTCTTAGCTCCTTCTGATAACTCAGGGACTCTTTCTCAAGAGAAGACTTTTTGCTTTATCCCATTTATTTTCTTCTGTTTGCTTATTGACTAACTGTAGACGAAAGCAAGTGGGGAAGAGCCCTTTTCTTGAGCAAAGAACCTTCCCTGCCATTTCTTAAAATTTTTTTGAGGTGGTGTATTGTCACTAATGGCATAAAGCCTTGTCCTTTGTCACCGTGGAACTGTTGCATGCCAGTGTTGTGGTGTTGTTGGTGTGTGCTGCTGAGCAAGCCATGTCCTGCATCCATCTGCTCTCATGTTGTGTTTCATCTGAGTTTCACTCCGTTATCCCCACAGCTCATCTGGCCTCAACAAACCTGCTGTGTTTAGATGCTGCAGACTGCCAGTAGCATTCCTTGAAAGATCCCTCCTTAACTGCATGATTCAAGTGGCATTGGTTGTAATTTCTTGGAGTTAATTAAGCACACACACCAATGAATTGGTTGTAAGAGAAGAGGTTCAGCTTTGGATTGGATATTGCTTTTCTCATGGGAAAAAAAATAGTCAAAAAAGTTTCCACATAAGGAATTACAGCAAATGCTCATAGGGCTGTGTAAGCCATGTCAACACCATCCTGTCCACTCCAAATTATTGATTGCCAATATGGGGGTGGCCTGTTACATCTCTGAATTCTGCTTAATCTAGAGCTTGGAAACTGTGCACCTTCTGGGGTAAAAGAGTGTTTTCACAGTCATATTTATTTCTTTGTTTTGTTGCATCTGCTTACATGCCACTACTCCGTCAATTCTGGTCTTAATTTTCTTTTAATGGAGAATCAGGCACACAGTGTGCAGCTCTAATCCAGCATGGAGAAAAAACAAAGTTACATAGCACACTATAAAGTGAAAACATAAAAACTCTGAACTTTATTAGTCTACTTGAAATCACTGCTAAATTGTATCTAAACATTAGGTATATTATGAAATCCTAATATTGTAAAATATTGTGAATTGAAGAGATGATGCTGTGAAATTCTTGTGCATATTCCTTCTAAGAATCTATGCTGGTTTTTGAATAGTAAAAAACACGATGTTTCCATGAATCAACAGTACTTGCATATTTCTAAACTCAGATTTCAAATTCTGTAATTAGAGTATAGCTTTATTTTGCTTTTACTTTTTTTGCTTTACCTGTAGATATTGTGTAAGACTTGCATTTTTGCAGAGGTGATTACAATGCCACCAGTCAAGTCTGTCAGTTTAGAAAAAAGGATTAGAGAGAGAATTTACAAAGAGACATTGACCTATTTATTTTCAACATCTCATTTGCACAGATGCCACATGCAGTCATTATTTTCATGAATAAGCAAGAGTAATATCAGTTATATGATTGCATTGGATTTTTTTGGAATATTTTTGTGATTAAACTGCTTAGGTTTCTTAGGAAAGATAAGGTTCGTTTTCTACCTAATGCTGAAGTGGCTGTTGAATAGTCTGTAAGTTTTAGGGCTGCTTTTTTTTTTTTTTTTAAATGTCCACTTCTTTCTTTCTCATCTGCAGTAATGAAATACTCTTGGATGATAGCCATGCACTATATTGTTTTGCTGAATTCTGTTGTTTTCTAACCTTAGCATCAACGAGATCCTCGGCTCAATGAAATTTTATTTCCCTTTTATGACACAAAAAGAGCAATGCAGATAATTGAGACATACGAGCCAGATGAAGACTTGAAGAGGAAAGGTAAATAGGGAAGGGAATTTAGTATTCTCTGGGTTTAGGCATTTGGGGAATTTGTTCTGAAGCACCCAGACTTTTAAAAGGGAGTTTACAGTCCTTGTGGTCTGTGGACAAGCACTTGTGTGGCTCCCAGGGTACTGAACCAGAAAAGTGCTCTGCTGAAAAACATACCTCCCCCTCAAAATCAGGTATTTTTTCAGAAGGATTATTTCCCTGATCCAGGTTACAGTGTGTTTGCAAATCCTGATAGAAAAGGGAGAGGCTGGGATTGAGTAAATACCAGCAGAGACTCCTTCCAGCAAGGCAATGTGCAAATGGCTGTGATCAAGGTCTCAGAGAGACTGCAAAGCTCTGCGAAGTACAGATATTGTGAAAATGAAAAAGAAATTGCCATATGCATCCACCTTCTAATAATATAATCTCTCTAGGGCTTGAGGGCAGCAGCCTGGCTTAGAATGGGGTGGTTTGTGTGGGTGAGTTGAAAAACTTTCTCTCCAGGCAAGGCTGCAGGAGGTACCTGCAAGCCATTCTTGGGCTGCTCATGTCCTGAGCTGCTGGGAGCGTTGGAGGTGTCAGTGGCTGAACAGTTCCCACTTCTTACCCATTTTGCTGCAGCAGCTGTGTTGGGATCAACTGCAGAAATGGAAAACATTGCTTTCCCCATCTGTGCTCCCTGCCCTCTTTGCTGGGTTGCTGTTGTTGTAGCAAGCAGAGAGGAGAATGCAATTTTGCAAAGCCCGTCCTAAAAGGAATCCTCTTTCACCAGACATTTAGGCTCATGGATTTACACATCCAGCAGTGCTGCCACTGCATGTGAAGGAAGTGCAAAGCAGGCAACAAAAGGAGGCAGTGCCTAAAGCTGCCCCAGTAAAGCCTGTGGCTTTCCCTTCGTCTTTACATGAAATAAATTCTCTGAGTATTAATTGCTTGATTTTTGTCAATTCTATCACATTTTATTCATAACTTTCAAAGATACTCATCTTTGATTCTTGGTGCTAGTGTATATTAAATATTTTCCAACATGAGGAAGGTGCCACTAATGTGGCTGCCACCTGTTTAGGATGGAAGGTGTAAAAACATATTCTATGAAGGTGGAAATAAATCCAAAATGGAAAAAAATTTGAAACATTGGTTAATTATGTAGCTTCTTGTTTTGATTTTTATTTCTATCAGGTTTTTAATAAATGTGGAAAACCTTCTGCAGGGATGGGGTTATGGAGAATAACAAAACAGCAGAAGTCCCCTCTCAGTGTTCCTCCAGGGATCTCAGCAGTCACTGTTCTCTTCAGCTTCTTTTCCCTTCCTAAATAAAATTTTGCTGTTGAGCAAAATACTTGAGGACAACTTTTCTTTTTGTTGTTGTTGTTGTTTTATGCTAAATCATGTAGTTTAAGAAACAAGGCTGATTTACAAAAGGCAGTAGCAATAAGCAGCTGACTCTTCCACAGTCACATTTCAGTGACAGGAGTAAGTAAAGCTGAACAAGTTAATGCTGGGCAGTTCAGTAACCAGAGCCTGCTTGGGAACGCTACAAACCCAAATCCTTCCACCTGGTGAGTGTGAGTCAAAAATAAAAGTCTGATCTGTTGAACACATGGAGCTCTGTGGAGTTGCTGAGGTCTCAGCTGTGGTCTGTCAAGAACATCCATCCAGCTATGACATTTTTCCATGACATTTTTCCAAGACAATGCACTAGAAGTATGTATCATCTGAGATAAAACTGCTATATTGTCTGTGCTGCTGCTTTAAAGCACTTAGTGATAATAAAATAAAACCATTCTTCAAGTTGAAAATTCCCTTTTGCCCTCTTTCTTTCATACTCAGAATCAGCTGAGAGGATTTGAGTAAAACGTTCTGGAACAGTTCACCTCTGGCTGACACCAAGCACAGAAAATTTCAGCTCCAGTAGAGGATTTTTTTCAGAAAGTTGGGAGTAGAATGGAAACAGTGGTCACTCCATATCTCTGTATAAGAGAAAAATAAAGAAAATAAAAATAGAACTTTTGCTTAAAGACAATAAAAACGGAATATTTCCTTAACAATAGCTGATTGTTCATAAATTGCTTCAGAGAAAGAAATGTCCAAATTAGTGCCAGGTAACCACTGCCTGCAGCAGCTCTTTGTGAGTAATCCCTTCTTCCCTATCACAGATTATTTTCATTTTTCAGACTCTTGGCCCCTTTAAAACCGAAATTGCCATACTGATTATTCTTAATTTGGTTTCACTAAAAATTACCCCTTGATTTGTATTTTTCATACTTCATTGAAGCATAAACCAGCAGAGAGATAAGAGAGAGGTGTTACAAATTCTGTCTTCTGAATTCCCATGTTCATTGTAGATTTCCAGTTTCATTTACAAAGATGTTAACCTGTATTTCAAACAGTAAACTGGAAGGTATTTTAGATTTTCCTGATGTTTTGTAGATGAATCTGTGCAAGCATTTTCAGGTACAAATCCCCATGTTTTTGTCAGTGGGGAACAGTCTCCGTACAAGCTGGTTAACAGCAATAGAACACAGGACTAAATATGCAAGGGAGAGCAAAGGGCCATAAAGACTGGTCCATGCAAGCTCCCAATCCCTCACTTAGAAAGTCCCAGAGATCACATTTTTGGGGGCTATTCTGAGGAGATGTCACTACTTGCTTGCCTTCTTCACATCCTTTTGCTGCCTTTGGTCTGCTGATGGTGAGTGCTGGACATCAGGTCTTGGACTGGTGGGCACCTGGCTTTTTCTTCGGTTATCTGGCACTAATGGCACATTTTGCACCAGTTGCTGGTCAGGCTGGAGCAGAGGAAGGGGGAGAGCTGTTTGCTTGCAGGAACCCATGCAAATAACAGGTTTTGTGCTAGGATTCCTGCTCTGTGAGATTGTTTGACTCCTGTCGACTATAAATTCTAGTAGTAATTTACTATGCCTTCTTCTTCCTTCCAGGTGTCATCTCCAGTGATGGGTTTTGCAGATACTTGATGTCAGATGAAAATGCCCCAGTTTTCTTAGACCGTTTGGAATTATATCAAGAAATGGACCATCCTTTGGCTCACTATTTCATCAGTTCCTCTCACAATACATATTTAACAGGCAGGCAGTTTGGTGGCAAGTCTTCAGTGGAGATGTACAGACAAGTGCTTTTGGCTGGATGCAGGTTGGAAGCAAGAGATAAATATTTGTGAATCTAATACTTTAAACCTACATAACGTACCTTGGTGGTGATATATTGTACAACTGAATGTATAATTATGTTACTGTGGTAAATGAAAACACATGTATTTTTTTTAAGAATCTTACTTTTCTCACAAAAATAATTCCAGGCAGTGGGGTGTAGAAACTGATATAAGGAGAGAGTTTGTGAGAAAGTTAACAGAAGTTTGATCTCAAAATGTCAAAATAACGGCTGAAGAATTTCAGAGGACTTTCTGCTTTATAATTATGAAGTTGGTATGTAAATGAGAATCAGTTTATAATTTCCTGTTTAATTTCCTGACGTACTAGAATGAGAATAAGAAGGATGTTATAGTGCTATAGACATTGTTGTCCAGATGAAAATATATTGACCCACACGTGCCATTTTTAAGGTGGTATATCCAAAGCCTGAAATAACACATGTACAGCTTAGAAACAGTTATGCAATGCCCCGAACTGATTTGCAACTTACTGCTCTGACCATCCCTGCTCAGAACATGTCCCAGGTAGGTCTCCTGCAGTGAAACACTAAGGAAGTTAATTTTTGTTGGATCTCTAGGTGTGTTGAGCTGGACTGTTGGGATGGCAAAGGTGAAGACCAAGAACCAATAATAACCCATGGAAAAGCGATGTGCACAGACATTCTGTTCAAGGTAAATACCTGACCTCTACACTTGGCAGCAACCAAAGAGGAAGCCCTGGACAAGAATCCAAGCAGGATCCACTTTTTCACATCCTGGGGCTCTTTGCACCGCAGAACAAATATCTTCTCTGTTGTATGAAAAGTTCCTTAGCTGTGGGAAAAGCCTGAAGATTCAGGAGTTGCTCTGGAGTAGGAATTTTCCCTTGTAAAGGTGATAGCAGCCGATCCACTGATGGTTGTGGGTGAAGGTGCCGTCCTTCTGCAGGGGCAGGGAGGCTCCTGTTGGGACTCCAGGTTCTTGTAGAGCATCAGGGGCACAGGTTCATTCTTCTTCTGACTTCACTTGGCACATTTGAGACACAGCCCAGTTTCTCAGTTTGGGGTGGATAGCAAAAAATCCCTTTGGTTATGTTTTAATTTGATCTGTTCTAACTTTGATCTATTATTGCATTTTATAGGATGTAATTCAAGCCATTAAGGAAACAGCGTTTGTTACGTCTGAGTACCCTGTCATTCTTTCATTTGAAAATCACTGCAGGTAGGTAGTGCCCGTTTTGAATTTTTAAGTTGTGCATTGTCTGAGAGAGATGATATAGTTTAAAATACTACGCTATACTTGAAAACTGGGGGGGGGTATGCAGGCATACTGAGTGTCACTTAATGTACTGTTAATATACTAATCAGTCTTTATCTAGCTTAATAATGGCAATATTTTTATCTGTGGTAATGCTGTGACATGTGTTTGGATGTTCCATTAGCTGTGTGAGATTCAGTTATTTTACTTTTTTGGTCTTTTTAAATTCATCTATGTCAGATCATAGATTTTTATTGACAGTATAATTACGGTAAAGTAATAGTTCTCTGTTGAAACAAAGTGGGCAGTATATAATTTGGGATGTCTACATTACCTAGTATTATTCTTCTGTGCTGATTTCTTTTTTATATATACAAATCAACTGACATAATCTTTTCCAGCAAATATCAACAATACAAGATGTCAAAATACTGTGAAGATCTTTTTGGAGATCTCCTGTTGAAGCAGCCTCTAGAAACACATCCAGTATGTAATATCTGTCAGTCTCTTCTTCTTTTTTTTTAAAATTAGTTTATTTAAAAGAGATGATAAACTGAGATCATATCACCTTTAGTGCTGTTCCTGTGCTTTCAGAAATGACTAGTGGATTTGGGTGGCTGTGCTTTTTGGTACAACCTTGTCTTTATCTGATTTATTTAATCTCTTCTGTGCAGGGCTCTGGCAAGTAGCCTGGGCAAATAACTCCCCTTGATATGTGACGTAATCTCAGCACTTACATAAAATACGCCACATACATTGTCTTTGCAAGTCATATCTCACTCTGAAATTGCCAGTCACTGTTAAAAAACAATTAATCATAAGTTGCATGGTCTCAGCTGAAGAAGCCTCTTCTTTCAGCTGCACGTTGCATGTTTCATGCTCCGGATCAGGTCCTACAGTGTAGGTGGCACCACTACTGCCTTAAGAATCAAATTAAGCTCCAAGAGTTTCCTGCAGTCTCATTTGGACTATCAAGTGCGCTGTAATCTGCATGCAATCCACTCTCCTCCATGGCAGGAGATAACAACAGACACTTTCACAAGCACAGTTTTTGAGACTTTAACATCGTGTTACACAGTGCTTGCAGCTCCTCCTCCAGGCCTTCGGGCTCCTTACAATGAGCTCACTGTGTGCCAGCAGTCACCCAAAACCTGCAGATGCTCTGTCATGCTGTGGGGCACCACAGCAAGGAGGACGCTGCCTTATTGTTCAGGTTCGTGTGACCCTGGCAAAGGGGGCTCCTGGCATTAGCATCCCTAGAGCTTTGCTTTTCCTGGCTTTCCTTGCATATTGCAGGGGCAGCAGCACACAGGGCTTGTTGAATATCAGGTGGTTGCCCTGAAAAGTGCATCCCATAGAACTAAATCTGCAATGTTTCCCTGTAATGTGTGTAGCACTCTGCCACATCCCTCACAAGAAGCTTCCGGCAGCTCTCTGGGAAGCCTAAAATAGAGGTGGCCAAAGGCTGCCATGCTTCTACCTTAGGGCCCGGTATTAGGCCCCGCTGTTGTACTGCTGAGCCTTCAGCATTTTGTGTCCTTTTCCTTCTCGTGGATGAATTCAGTCCCCAGCTGCTCACAGAGCAAACACTGAGAGATGGCAGGAGGAGCTTGGAACATGTCCTTTCCCAGTGCTTGGATCCTGACAAGCTGGGCCAGTGGCTGAGGGGGGCAGACTTAGGAGAAACATGACACTCAGATGAAGCGGATTTGATTTGAAGTAAAAGCAAATATTTGTCCAAATGGGCATCCAAGTATGGCCTTGTCTGGGGATGCAGCCTGGCACCCTGGAAGGCTGGCATAAACGAGCTCTGCGGCACTGACATCTAGTGGCGTTAGAGCCGCAGTGCTCTCGGGAACAAATGTGTGTTCTCTTCAGCCAAGGTGCTGAAACTCCCTGCCCGAGCCGGCCTGCTGGCTGTGGAGAATCCTTACCCTCCCACAAGGAGGCTTGCACCCATTCTCCTGCGATTGGGTTCATATGGTTTTGGGTTTTTTCCGCTAGGTTGTTATTTGTCAGCTCTGCTGCTTTTATTTGGTTTCAAGTTGTCATGCTATGTTCTTTTGTTTTTTTCTGTGTAGCTCAGATTTGGATTTAGAGATAAGAACATCTGAATAGTTCTTCTAAGAATTGTCTCTATTTATGAAAATACCTTCTACTCCTGTATCATTTTGGGTTCACTGAAAACCCCAGTCCATTGGGGTGCTAAAAATGCCACGGTTGTGAGTTCAATCTCTGTATGGGCCATTCACGTGAGAGTTGGACTTGATGATCCTTGTGGGTCCCTTCCAACTCAGAAAATTCTGTGCTTATACCAGCAACTGCCTAAATAATATTCTTAGCCTTAGGTCTGAGGTGGAAAGAGTGCTAATTACCATACTCAAATCTGTTTCTTAGCCTCATTGATGTGATGGGGCTTAAAATGGGATTGTGTTTGTTTTCTCTTTTCTCAATGATATTTTTTCTCGTTCTCCAAACTGGAACAAACCTTTTATTAGAACTTCCTTGTGTATGTGAAACTTGCCCTTTGCCTTTCACAAATACTGAATTTGTGACCCTACTGGCAAAACCAGTCCTCATTACCTAGCTGAGGACTGGGTAGTTTTCCATTCCCTGATGCCAGTCTGTTCCCACTCTCTGAGTTGTGTGGGATGCCTCACTTGGGTTATTGCAGCTTGAGGGGACCATAGAAGGTGACTTACCATTATGAGATCATTATGAGATCAAATGATAACAGGCTAAGCTGTTGCTTGGGCTGTGTGAACTGGGGGGAGGGAGGGAGGGAAAGTGGGAATTCCTCTGGTGAGGAGGTGTAGGTCACATCCATGCCCCCTGCTAGGCAGGAGAGGGGGGAAAACATTTAGATCGGTGCTGCTCAGGGTGGCACAGGCTGGAGACCTGGGGGCTGGCTTCATCCAGCAGCTTTACTGGGCACAGCTTTCCCCTGGGATAGGGAGGAAGCAGAGGAGACTGTACCACTGCAGTCACACAACCTTCTGGGGTTGTGCCTGAGGTGGCACTGCTTGTTCACTGCCCCTTAGTATTGGTGTCCTAAAATCCAAATCCCAAACAGGGATACAGAGTGGCCAAATAGCTGTCACTAACCATTTTCTTTGAATTGTTTTCCAGCTTGAACAAGGTAAAGCCTTACCATCTCCTAATGACCTCAAAAGAAAGATTCTCATAAAGAATAAAAGACTGAAACCTGAAGTAGAAAAGAGTAAGTAACATTCGTCAAATATTAAATAAACAAAAGTCCAGATTGCTACAAATAGACTTTGTTACTAAAGTTTTCAAATTCTTTCTATTTTAGTGTTGGAAGAATATGAATTATATGTAAATAACATCTTGTTTGCCCTTGTGTTTCATGTGAGTGCCAGAGTCTAGGCCTTGATATCAACATGCTGCACAGGCACAGACAGACCCAGAAATGTAATCCTGGGACTTTTATCAGACTGCTAGTTGAGCTAAAATATAAGGCAGATAGAAGCTCTTGAAAATTCTGCCTATACTGGTCTGTTTGCATTGCTGTGTTTTTCCAGGATAAGCATGAAATGAAATGGAATTTCAAATTGCTCTTCTTGCTGTTGTTGCCAGTTCTGATATTTATCTCCTTTCAGTAACAAATATGTTGCTATATTAGTTTCCAGTATGGCAGTAAAGATAAACCCTGGTCCTTCTCCATCCAAAGATAAGCACCCAGACCTTGCACTGGTTTGAGTCATACATGGTTGTGCTCCTGTCTAACTGAAATGCACATGGAAACACAATTGAAAATTCAAGCACTTTGCCTCCATTTACATGGATCAAGCACCAAAGATCAGATGTCTGTTTATTCAGTGAAGAAGTAATATGCTTGCTCCAAAGACCTTCAAAGTCTATGGAAATTTAGAGGGAATTTCTTCACAGAAAGGCTGATTAGCCATTGGAATGGGCTGCTCAGGAAGAGGGTGGAGTCACTGTCCCAGGACATGTTTAAGGAAAGACTGGGCAAACACTCATTACTCTGCTCTGGTTGACAAGGTGGTGTTCAGTCAAAGATTGGACTTGTTTTCAGAGGCCTTTTCCAACCTAATTGAGTCTGTGCTTCTGTGAAATATTTTTCTTAACTTCAGTGAGTTTTGGACATAGATCTTACAGACCATTTTTCAGATCTAACAACAATCTATGTTTATTGATGCTCTTTACTCTGTAAAATTCTATTACTAGCTGAAAAGTCAGAGAACTCATTAAATAGAAGTAGCTCTGAGGCTCAGAGAACCATTTGTGAGGGTTCTCTTGTATTTCCTTGTGCTACAAACTGTTCATGTTCTGACTAATTTAATTTTATTTTTCATATTCACAGAACAGCTTGATGCTCTGAAAAAGATGATGGAGGCTGGGGAAACTGCTGCTCCTGTAAATATCCTGGAGGATGATAATGAAGAGGAAATAGAAAGCGGTGAGGATGTCTTCAAGAAGGGCTCTCAGACATTGCCTGCTGCTAGATCAGTGGGCTGGGTGCACCTTACCCACATGCCCATGGTCTGTGGCAGCAGCAGCAAGTCTGGGCTCAGTGCAGGACCATTTGTACAGACCCCAGCCTTACCACCTCATCCCAGATAATTTTGGCTTCCATTTGCTGTTCAGAAGTTATATTAGAGCACCAACCAAGTCAGATTTTCACTCTGTCTGTGAGACAGGGAATGGGAAGTTGTGATCTTTGCTTTGAAAACAGGTATTTTCACTGTGTTTAACACCTGTGTCAACATCAAATGGGATTACTGCATTATACTGCATAAGGATAAAATGAGGGATAGGATTTTTCTTGCCAAACTTTAGATATCTTCAGTGTAAATGTCTATCTCTAAGCCAGTGATGTGGCCAGCAGAGAAAAATACACATATTTAGGGTGTGATCAGCCCTGTCTGTTTTAAATGTCCACCTTCAGAAGGTGTAAATCATGCACTGTCTGCAAGTGTCTGAACCAAAGGACTGGCCTGTGACCTATGTCATAGTAAATGTCCAAGCTTTAGCCTGCCACTTGGTCCTCTCTTTTACTTTCTTTCTTTTACTTGACTTTTTAGCTTCTTTGACTACTGCAGGTTCTAACGGAAAATCACCTTAAAAGCAAATGGAAACAATTCCCTATAGTGTAGGCACACAAGGAGACTGACAATGCATGCATTGAGATGCTTAGACACTGGCATCTTCTTAGATCTTTATTTAAAGAACTCTATCATCAGTTCTTGTTATTTTCCCCAGGCTTCTTTTTACACTTTTGCTAGGCAAATTACTGATTACTTAAAAAATAAAGCAAATAAAATTTCTCTTACTAACCGTGTCAAAGCTGTGAGTATCTCAGGCCTTAGCTATAGTATACTACGCTTGGACAGAGTTAACTAACTCTCAGAAAGCTAAAACCCTGGATTTTATTCCTGTTTTTAAAAAATGCCAAATCCATGAATCTGTCATTTATTTTGTGCCTTGCAAAAAAGGCAGCAGTTGCTGTGGTTTTTGCACTGATCCTTTTTGTTCTCTCTGCAGCTGACCAGGAAGAAGAAGCTCATCCTGAGTACAAATTTGGAAGTGACCTTACTGTAGATGATTACAGTCAAAAAGAAGCTGTTGCCATCAGTGTCAAAAAGGTGGGATTGCTTCTTTCATATATATTTTTATGAAAATTTTCCATGGAGGTGGCTGCAAAAGGCAACCTGCTTTGTGGAAACATCAGAGCACTTGTCAGAAGATTCAAACCTGAGATCTTCACCAGATGCCCCTTACCTTTAGGTTCATGAGAGCACAAAGCTTTGCAGACAAAAATACTCTTGCCTTGTTCAGACAGAATGGACTCGTTGAGGAGACAGAATCAGTATGTAGGAAACAGTATACTAAGTGGGAGATTCAATCAAAAATGCTAATTAAAGGCAGCAAGCAGTTTCCTGATATTTTGCTTTGCATCTCAGGTGCAGAATCCTAATAAGAGGTGGAACATCAGATTCCTTGCTCAGCAGTGTTTTTCCAGGGCTGCATTCTGTGTCTTCATTGTAGGGTTTTCCTGCATCACTTTTCATGGTTAATGCTTAGGGTAAGTTCTCCCTTCCACCTACAGCAATGAAGGCAAAATAGGACAATAATTCCCAGTGGAGTGGTGTGGCAGCAGGGCTCTATCAGGCAGCCAGCTGGCAGACAGGGAAAGAGTTCTCTTTATCCCACTCAGACCTGATAATTACAGTTTATCAGCCGGTGTTCAGTAACTTGAATATCACTTGATGGTAATTAGATACAGAATATTGGAATTCAGAGCTAAGCCTGCTCTGGCGCTGAAGGCATTAGTGCTGCTTGCTTTTTTCTGTAAAAAAAGCCCACATGTGAGGGCCAGGTACCTTATCAGATCATGCTCATCTGTCACTCAAGTATTTTGGCCACTTCTTCCCTCCTGCTTAGTTTCCTTTGGATCTTACTTCAGGTAGAAGTATAGGAGTGGAAAATAGCAGTATGTCTGCAGCAGTACCATAGACATCAGACCTGCCTTCTGTGTATCTCTTGAAGTCAACATCTTTGCTTCTTCAGGACTTTTATGGATCCTCCCACTGAAGTCTCATTTAACTTACTTGCTTTAGGGCAATTTCATGTACTAACCTTAACTACCTGCGTGTTTTGGTGGTTTTATTTTGGTTGGGTTTTATTTTTGTTGCTGCTGTTTTGAGGATTGGATTTTTGTTTCCAGATTAGTCACTCATCCTCAGCACATGCCCTTGGGTAACTTCTCTGCTTCTTTGCTGATCAGTGACTTGCACTTTATTCTGTACATTCAATGCCAAGACAACATTTATCTGAGACTCTCAGTAGTGGTAACTTTTAGTTGAAGGCAAATACCAGACTGTCGCATTGCAAATAACACCTTGAGACAGGCCTTGTCCGCTGTGGATGTTTCAAGCACAGTTCACAGCAGTCTAAACCCTTGAGTTTTCAGAGCCTGACAGTTTGCACATGCACATCAGCTGATCTTTACTGTGGTAGCTTTATCTGGGTGTGTTATTCTTTCATTCTTCTCTGCAACTTCCTGTCCCGAACATCTAGTGATAGGTCTGGTTGAGGCTTCACTGTCTGGCATCCTTCATCCTGTTGCCATGGCTGGGCAGCTGTTGTGTTTTATATCTTGTGTACCCAAATTTGGAATAAACTACAAATTTTTGAAAATGTATGGGACAGAGGAGCCATGCAGGAAAGTGGCAAATGGTTTACTTTTTGCTAAATGCATTAATTTTTTGAGGATTTTTTTTCCTCCTTACTGTGAGTGCTTGCTATTGCTTTTTCTTTGGGTAATGTATATATATTTTTTTTCCCTTAGGCTGTTGAAGATTCTGAGCAAGAAAACAATAAAAAGGTGACACAGGATATTATGTAGTTTATTTGGTTGCTTTATATATAACATGCATATTACCTACCGTGCATTCTTAGTGGTTTAACAATTTTATGCTCAGTTTCACTGCACCTATTTTTGAAAGTGACTCTACCTCCTTTTGTCCTCTAGAGTTTCTTGTGCTATACTTTTATACTGGGGTTAGGGCTGTCAGAAAACTTGGGGACAGACAGGAGTGCATGACATTTGCCTGCTTAGAAGTATCTGATCTGAGTCTCCAATGTCATGCACTGGGAAACCAGTTCCTTGAATGGTGTTGAGATGTATCATCCCTGCTTTATTTTTGCCTCTGCCCTTACCCTGACTACACTTTGTTTTCCTCTCTCTTTTTCTTCCTTTTGCTTTCCCTTGGGACTTCTGCATTTATCTTCTCACAGGAATCCCTTCTGTAAGACTCTTCCCACCTCTTTCCTCTCTCCTTCTCCTCCTCTTCTCTCATTCAAGCTGCTCTTGTTCCTAATCACACTTTGTTTCAATCTGTGTTGTCTTCTAAGTGGGTTCTGCTTCTTTTCTTGAGGGGAGGGGAGGGGAGGTGTAAATAACATAGAGATCAACTTCTCCCTTTGTCTTCTCTACCCCCTAAAAGGGTCATGTGCTGTTGTAACCATTCCTTTGTTTCTGTAGACTTTTAAGAAACATTCCATCCTTACCCCTTTTCCAGTTCATAGTTTTAAATTTGTGAATAGTGCAGAGTATAGCCCACCTCGAAAAATGAAGGTCTGCTAGTGAGTAAGATAAAATCGTTGTCTTGGGACACTGTCTTTGAGCCAATGTGTCACTAATGCAGTCACCTGCAGGGTGCCATTGCTGGGGCACTGAAGCATCATAACCCCTTGTACTCCCTTTGCACTGTGGTTCCTTTAGGTGTATATATGGATGGATCAAGATATTTAAATATGGTTAGCTGTGCTGAGCAGTCAGCAGGAGGCACATTAAAGAACCCTGGGTTTTAGAAGATGGGTGGTTAGTTCTTCCTGAGTTAATGGCCTTTCAAAAATTAAGACACTGGAAAGAACTAGTTTCATTGAGTAAATGTTGTCTGAATTTGGCCTAAACTCCTTTAACAGCTATTGACCTAGTAACAAAAAATTATTCCTGTTTGCTACTAACACAGGGATGTGCTGTTTGGCATATTTTGGGATCAGATCTGTGAACTCTCAATATGCACATTCCTGAGAAGCAGTTGGGTTGAGCCCTGATGATCAGCATTAAAATATGGTGTCAGTTTGATTTCATGGGCTGCTGGAATTTTAATTCAGTCTAAAATGCACATACAACAATGTGTACCTGGACTCATTCTGCTAATTCAGTTATTCTATGCAGTCAGAAAATTGTGCTCCCTGTGACTATAATCATCTTATACCAAGGTATAAATGGTTCCACTTCACATGGTTTTCATTCTTTGAAATGTGTCTGTGCTGTCTGGCAGGCAGAGGTGCCATAATTCTGAGTTTACATTTCCTTTACTCTCCCATCTCAGTGAGTAAATGAGTTGCAGTTGTGTAGGTTCTGGGAACTGCATTATCCTCCAAGGCCAGAAAGGGCTTGGTAGTGCTTCCTCTTACTCACTATTTCCTGAGACAGTAACGAGGGAGAACTTTCTGACAAACATGAGCTGCAGTCCAAAAATAAAGAGCTGCACTGCAAGAATTTTCCCTTCCTAGTTCACTGTAGCCTACAGTAAGATTTTTTGTTAACTGGTTCGCTGGTAGAATAACCAAAAATGCATGGGTGGGAAAAACATGATGAATTTGCAGAGATTGCTTAGCTTGGCAGTGATCTTTTTTTTTTTTTTTCTCACTTCAGTGGAAAGAACATATTTCAAACTGCTTTAGGGAAAGGAGTATGTTGGACTGGTAGATCCAATTAAAACGTGCTTCCTGATGTGGGTTTCTAGCAGATGAGATACTTGTAAACTTTAAGTTCTGTTATAAATAAAGTGCATATTTATATTGGTGATGGATTCAGGTTTTTATCAGTGGAAGTGGATAAGAATATGAACTTGGTACTGTGTCTGTTGTTGCTGTTGTGGCATCTGTTTGTCCAGTGAAGGTTGTGGTTCCTGCATTTTGGTTTGCTCCTGTTAGTAAAGATTAATAGAACCTAATGGAAGCTATTTGTGTTTTGATGTTGAGGAAGTTCTACTGAGTGCCAGGTATGCACAGTTTCTATCAGAAAATATATATTAAATCACAATTTTTGGAATTTATTTGGCAAAGATCATTATCTCCCAGCATTATACAGTCTGTTGGATTATTTAGCTTTTATCCCAGTGTTGTCCTACTAACTTCATGTAATGTTTACCCACTGCTTAGGAGCTTTTCTTTCATCAGTCATCTTGCATGCATCCTGTAACACTGAGAGTCAATCAGCAAGAAAACAAATCTTAACTTGTGACACTAAACTTCTACTTTTCTTGTATTAATTTGCACTGTATTTAACCTTCTGCAGATTTGGGTATAATTTTGTCCCGCCTTTGAAAAATCCAACAACAGTGTTTGCGCACGGAAATAGTGATTGTTCTTTTTAATGTGTTTTCAGGGTTTAGTAACTGTGGAAGATGAACAAGCATGGATGGCATCTTACAAATATGTAGGTGCCACAACCAATATACATCCATATTTATCAACAATGGTCAACTATGCTCAACCTGTAAAATTTCAAGGTTTCGATGTAGCAGAAGGTAACATAAAAGGTTGAATGAAATAAAAGTATTTGCTTAACCTAGGTACTTTTTTAATCTCTACATTTCCTGAGTTTAGAAATAAAGGCATAAGACTTTTATGGTTTAATGACCATCATCAGTATGTTTCTAGACCTGCTTCCTTGAATAAGTGAAGTTAGCATGTCATTCCGTCAGTCATCCACATGGAGTCACTAAATTACTTGGAGAATATGAAGCTGTTGAGGTTAATTCTCTTCAATGGGCCTTTCCAACTAAAATGCTTTTTTTCAGTTCCTCTTCCTCTGCAGTAAGGTGAACACGATTGTCACAGTGGTAAGCAGTGAGCTGATACTGCACACCACACCATTTATCATGTTGGTTTGCCTTATCTACCACACAGTGCAGGCTCTGAATAACAATTTTGTCCTAAACAAAAAATGAAAGTTGTTGATTTCCCAAGAAGTGAAACAGAAAAGCAAGTTAGAAGTACTATGGAATTTCCATCATCGTAATTTGATTCTATGAAATTTCCTATCACTATAATTTGATTCGATGAATAATTTATAATGGGGAAAGAGATAAAAAATTGCTGTATCCTGCTATAACTAGTGCATGATTTTGAGTTTTGATTCATCATTCCAGAAGTGTTTTAAAATGTCTTGTCTTTTCTTTCTAGAACGTAATATTCACCATAACATGTCCTCTTTCAATGAATCGGTTGGCCTAGGGTATTTGAAGACTCATGCCATTGAGTTTGTGAAGTATCCTTTCACCTCCTCATCCCACTTTTCTACCAACCCTTAAATAAACCAGTGCACCTTTCTAGATTTAGTGTTGCATTTCCACAAAGGAAAAGTACCTCATGGAAGGAGAAATAGTAAGATGAATGTCAGAAGTGTGTTTTGATATTGAAATACTGAAGATACCAGGACATGACTCTACATTTCTATGATGTTTTTATTTCATTTTCCTTGATGAATTCTATAGTTATAACAAACGACAAATGAGTCGGATATACCCAAAGGGAGGCCGTGTGGATTCCAGTAATTACATGCCTCAAATTTTCTGGAACGCTGGCTGCCAGATGGTCTCGCTGAACTATCAGACCCCAGGTAGGCAGCAACGACCAGTGAACCTCAATCCTAAAGAATGGCTTGGGCAGGAACTCTCAGACAGATGCCATGGATTTGCTTCTGGCATTTTTTGAGGAAACAGACATATGGCTAAATAATACAGTGGGGTGGAATTACAGAAGCGTAAGAAAAGGAGCAATAAAAAAAGCCATACACAGAAGGAAAATTCAGTCCCCTTTTATGGAAAAATAATGGAGTGCTCCATCTTCTCACAGAAATGGTTTTTATTAATAAAAAGTGTTAATTACAGGGAAATCAGTGCTTTCACGAAGCACAGTCTGGCACAGTTGGGTGCATGTCTGCAAAGCAAAGATGGAGTGCACAGATTAAGATGGTAAAAAGTAATGACTGTGTGACAAATGCATTTCTAGACCAGTTGTTGTGAAGTGTTAGGAGTCACGTGCTCAGCAGCACAGGATTGGGTCTGAGATCCCAGCTGAGAGAATGATGCCAGGGAATGGAAATGCCTCTCCACAGGGTGATCTGAGTGGAGATGCATTGTTCCTGTTCAGTGAAGGTGTGGGTATAACAGGGCAGGCTTTTTGTTATTTTGATAATGTTTTCTGATTTGTCTAGGAATGTCTTCAGTCATGCACATAACAGACCAGTTTTTCTGGCTGTGGCAGGGCTTTTGTGCTTGCTTCCCCTCTCCCTGAATGGTGTCTTTGGTACTGTGGACACTCCTCATGGTCATGCCCTGAGATCTGTCCTGCAAAGCCGTGTCCCAGTTTCACCAGCTGAGGAAGCAGAAGGAATACACTGGGATACACTGCTTGTAGAGCACTCCACTGGACATGAGATGGAGGCTGGGGCAGAAATACAAACCTCACTCTGCTCCCAACCTTTGCCCACTGCATGTCATTCCCAACCCCTTTATATTGCAGATCAAGAGTAGTAAGTGGATAAGTGGAAGAAAAATATCTGTTTTATTGCTAAACAAGGAAATTATGTTCTCATGTAAGTGAAAACCTGCAGGAAAACATTTTATTTTTTTACAAAGTTCTGGAGAGGGTTGGGTGAGAGGGAGGTTATTACATGTTTATGATACATCTTTCCACACAAGTGCTGTAACAGTGCACTCATTCAAACTCACATGCTTTAAATGTTGAAACTAAGCAATGCCGCTGTGATCTTTGTGGTTTCTTTGGGTGTATTTTATTCAACTAAATCCATAGAAAGCCAGTGGAATATTCATCTCACCTTCTTTAAAACATCGGAATACAGATAACTACATCAGAGGTAGGTGTCTGTGGTCACTGTGAAGAAATACATTCTTCAAGGATGTCTCCTCTAGTATATTTTTTATTCAGAGGTTATTTGCACTATTAAAGGTCCTGTATCCCTCTGTTATTCAAAGTGATCTGCAGAAATAGACACCTGTACTGTAGATACCGAAAGTTAGATGATGGAAATCACATCCCAGGCACTTAACATGACCACAGGCTGTTGCTTCCCTGCTTGCCAGGTGTGGTTGAATTCAGGGAAAGACTGTTTCCTAAGCACAGCATGGACCTCAGTGTGGTTGGTAAAGCTGTTAGTCCTGTGAAGATACATTAAGTTTTCCTATTGCTTCCTTTTATTTTTTAGATGTGTGTTTCATATGCATTAAATTTAATCTTTATTTAAAATGATTATTCAGGACAAACAGTCTTATTTTCTGATCTAGTTCATGATCTCCATTATTCAGCAGGAAAGTCAGTAAATTTTCTCTCTTGGCAGATTTAGCAATGCAGTTGAATCAAGGAAAGTTTGAGTACAATGGGTCATGCGGGTGAGTGATATGATTTAAACTGTTGTCTCCATGTATCAGAGTCCTTGACTAAGGTTTTAATAAAATTTTGTCACTATTAATTATGTGTTACAAAAGGAAAATGGGATGCTAGGGGAAGAGTAGAAACTAGCAGAGTTCAAGGAGAATTATCCCCCATAAGGAGGTATTCTAATGAATATGCTTTTAATTATGTCCAGTTTTTAAAGATGAGATAGAAGAGAATAGAATTGTGTTCATATTATGAAGATCATGAATACTATACACAGTTATTAGAATACATCTCCAGCTTCTGTTCTCAGCCTTTCTTTGAAGATATGTCTGAGAATGGAGGCTCATTGCACTGTTCACAGAACTGCCAAATTAACTTGGACAAGTGGAGTCTGAATACATAGGGAACATTTTTTTAATCTGTGTACTCTAATTGGAGCACAGATTTCTCAGAGAATACTGAAGTGTTTCATCTAAGTTCTTGCTCTTGATTTTTGCATGACAAAGGATGTTCAAGGGATGCTGATAGATTTTTCTCAAATGTTGAGTTTATATGTTAATAGGATAGACTGATCATTGACAGCAGGAGAAAAGGAGAAGTTTAATGACAATCCAGTAATATATTAAAATCTGCTGATTCATCCTGGGAAGGAGCTGGTTTTTTACTATTGCAGATCCTATGCAGAAAGAAAATCTGAGTAGATGGAACTTGGTAAAATTCCTTATTTGCAGAATGGGCACACAGTGCTTGGCCATTCCATGCCTTTATTGCAGTCATGAGGTCTCCAGAAGAAGCTCTTGGTCTTGACAGTCTCTGTAATTTCTATCATCATAACAAGAATAGAAGAAAACCAAAGTTTTGTTGTGGCAGAGCTTGGCTCCTTTCTTATTGGGCCCACCAGCCTGGTGAAAAAGCACGTGTTTACTTTTGCCAAATTCTCTGAAGGACAGGCAAAATTGTCACGTAAATTCCTGGGCTCTTGTGTCAGTCTTTTGATACTAAAGTAATGTAGTGGTATTGCATGGTAATATTTTGATATGCATTACCAATGTGGTAGTGTTTGAATCTCAGGAAAAGAAACACTTAACATTTCCTTTTGTCTTTACTCCTCTTTTCTGAGAATTACAGCTTTCATGCTGGTGAAACAAGATCAAGCCGCTCTGGCTTCAGCATTTTTTTTTTCAGCAGGCTGAAAACAGAGGCTATTGGTGTTTCAAATAGTTCCTTTCTGCCCCAACTTACTTTAAATTAACAAAATATTAAGAAATCACATTTCTAATGGAAGAGAAACATTTTTAATGGAAGAGAAATAAGTAGTATTACTTCCAAACAGAAACCATGTTATGAAGAAATGGAAGAAAACATTAACTTCTTTCCATTGGATTTTTTCCAGCATTTTTAAATTATTTCTGAATTCTGTCTAGGCATTTATAATACTGGTTACCAGTGATTCACTAGAGAGACTAAGGGTGGATTAAAATTAATCTTCTAGCAGCTTTGTCTGTCAGGGCTGCAGAATTAGCAAGATTTTTCTGGTTACACATTTCCTTCCATCAGTGGAAGAGAACGTCTGTAATGTGCAGCCTTTCTGTGATCAACTGCTGTTTCATTTTGATGGCAGAATCCTTGGTTTTGGTACATCAGAGCACATATTGGCTTCATTGATATGTTGTTCCAGTGTGTAGTCCTCAGGGAGGTATTCTAAGTGTTATTATGGTGGTACCTTTCATGCTACTATAATTAACAATCTGTCAGCACTGACATTATCAGTTGTTTCCCCAAGGTTTCATAATCACAATGAAAAAATTAGCTTCAAGCTGAAATTTATTGTATGAGTCTTGACTCTAAGGAACTGCTTCATTTGGAAAAATAAATTGAAAAATCCCTCTGTGTTTTTCTAAAGTGTTAAAGTATTAAAACAAATGAGAGCATCTACATTTTATTGAATAGTAACTCCCTATATTTTTCAACTATATTTTTCAACTATATAATTCAGTTGTTTTGAAATGTCCTTCATTACATTACATTCATTTTTTTCTTAAAATCCGGGATTGATTTAATTTTTCAGTAGCTGGAAATTCAAAATGAAGATTAATATTTATCTGTGTTCCAGACAACCATAATACTTTCTTTTACTTCCTCACACTTGCAGCTGGAATGAGTCTGTATTTTACAGTGCTGTAGGAGGGTTCATTGTTTAAGGGTAGAACATCCATTTCACTTGCATTTAATACGGTTTTAATTTCCACGCAAGAATAATTTTCTCCTGTTTTTCCCTTGAAATAAGGTATCTACTGAAACCAGATTTCATGCGACGACCAGACAGAACGTTTGACCCGTTCTCTGAAACTCCTGTAGATGGTGTTATTGCTGCAACGTGTTCTGTGCAGGTAAAGCAGCAACAGACAGCTGTCATCACATCCAAAATCACATTTAAAAGTCAGCAGAAATAGGATATATACAGTAAATGTGTTTGGATTGCGTAGATTTCATCAAATAGTTTCTGTTTGGTTTTGGTTTTTTTAAATTGCAGGCCCAGATGCCTTTGTTTACTTGAGCTGAGTAGAATGTGATGGAATTAGAAATCATGTGTTATTGCACATCGTCATAATCCAACACCCTTCATGGTCTTTCTGAAACTCATGAGCCCACACAAATGGATAAATGAGTGACGTTCATTCCCATGTACAGTATGAAATTGCACAATATCACTTGTCACCACAGAGCATGGGGGAATCTGGGCACACATGGATGGGATATTTTCAAAATGAATGGAGAAAAGTGGTTCATGTGAGGGAGGCCCTTGCTTTGGAGTTATCTATGGGTAACAAAGTCCATAAAACTCCTGTTGTAGCTCTAAAGCATTGTTAGGTATCCAATTTTGGAAGGCAGCTGACGATTCTAAAACCTATTTTGCGAGCAAAAGACTTCAGCTTTCATTTAGCATTTTCCATATGCTGCATTTAAATTTCACACCCTCTCAGACCAAGCATTCCTCATGCATTCTAGATGTTGAACCAAGTTCCACTTGCACTTCTAGAAGAATAAACATGTTTTATTAATGTTATTTTTCTTAAATGGTAATGAAAGCACAGTCCCTTCAAGAAGGAAATGGGATCAGATAGTTCCTAGGTCATGTATTTTGCCAGTTACTTTTCTTTTGTTACTAAAACTAGCATGAAATTCCATATAAATTTTGTAATTAAGGAGTTGAGTGGACCAAAAGCCAGCAATAATACTCCTCACCCACACAACTTTTCAGGTTTACTATCTAGAGTGTTTCCTGGAAGGATGTTAGATCATGAAAACAAAAGGGTTTGGAATGAGCTTAGGTCTGTGAAATCGTGTTTCAGTTTTTTTCTTCGCTCCTTGATTGTAGTAATGAAAACATTAGCTGTATTTTAAAGTAATAGATCATCTTGATGGAATAAAAATATTCCCTGGAGTAATCACCTGCTGTGGCTAGATTAATCTTGACTCGAGTGCAATTGCAACAAATTTTCATATATATAACAATATAGAGGGGTTGTGTGGGTTTGGTTTTTTTTTCACTTTTTAAGCATCCTGCACTTTCCAGACACATAAATGGAATCAGACTGACACGTGATTAGTTACAAACCTTTTCCTAAGTGAAAGCAGAGGAATGGTTTCCTTTCACCTCTTGTAGTCAAGATATATAATAGAAAAAGGTGCTTCAGAACAGAATGTTTAAAGTTGTGGAATAGCAGTGCCAGCTTTGGTTGTTTCATTCAGTGTTTTCACACAGTGAATGCATCTGTGAGACCCTGGCTGGTTAGGATGACTGACTTACAGCTGGTAATACCACAGCACAGCCATTTCAAATGAAGGTTATATTCATGTATCTGATCACAAAAGCTCTTCTAAAGAGGTGCAATTTGAGATACACCATTTCCAAATGAGGAGCTAAACACACCTGTTTGCTATATAGCATTTTTTATAGCGATGTCAGTAAAAAATGGCCACTCTTTCCAATATTTTTATTTGGTATTGCTTTTCCTCCCTGTGTTGCTGTGTTCCAGGTGATATCTGGTCAGTTCTTGTCAGACAAGAAGATCGGGACGTACGTGGAGGTGGACATGTACGGGCTGCCCACGGACACGATCCGCAAGGAATTCCGCACGCGAATGGTGATGAACAACGGCCTGAACCCTGTTTACAACGAGGAATCCTTCGTGTTCCGCAAGGTAGGACATGGCATGTTTGGGAAGCACAGTTTGTGCTTTACCAGTGCTTGTGCCCATGAGCTTCTCTGCTCTCCTGAGCCAGCCCTCCCTGCTTCAGCCTGACTGCTCATGTGGATGAGTGCTGCTCCCATGGAAAAGGGTTTGTAGGGCCCCTGTTTACTGCAGTAAACAATGGAAAGCTGAAATCAGCTTTCAAGAGGTTGCTTGGTTTTGCTTAGTTTTATTTTTTTCACTTTTGCTTTGGTTTTATTTTTCTAACAGATAACCTCTGTAGCTATCACATGATTTTTTTTGTTGTTTTTGTTTCCATTTGGCTTTTTCCTCCCCTTTGCTTCCTCCTCCCACTTGGAGGTAGCCACCTCCTGTGTGACCATGCCTGTGTTCAAGGTATGCAGTCTGCTCAGAATGAGCCCCGCTGGTGGACACCATCATTCCCTGGAGATTTCTTCTTCCCTGCCCTGGCAGTGGCTGCTATCTTGCACTGTTCCTTCAGCCCAGAGGGCAGGTGAGATGCTGCATCCAAAGATAAGGTCAATGTCATTACATGGAAAAGTTGGAAGGGTGCTGTGTTCCTCAGACATGTTGCCAGCTCCCTCCTTCAGTAGTCCATGTGCATCATGTACCTTTTTCTTTATTTTTTTTCAATACCAAAAGAAAAACAACCCTTTTTTTCTTGGCATGGGGGATTTAAAGAGAGAGACCATTTGTCCGTGTTCAGTTTTTATCTCTCAGTCTTTATATATATGATATACATTTTTTTTTTTCTGTTGCCTGGAGTTTCATCCAGACTACATGTGTTACAGTGCTGTCTTGGATAACATCTGTTTTGCTTACACCTGTTTTGTTGTCATGCAAAATTGTTGCTCTGTTATTTCAAAGTTCAGACTTTTATTCCAAAGTTTAGACTTTGCTGAGTGGTGATAACACTTCACACTTGGGTATATTACACACTTAATCTGCTTTCCCAACAGCATAGCCAGTTTTTAATAGAAATTTAGTTGATGTAAGAGTTTTTTCCAAACTCATATTCTGGAAGGAATGTGACTTCAAGTGCATTTCTCTGTGTATGAGGCAGCACAGGGAAGATGCTTAGGTACAGGCAATTCTGCTGCCCATGGCTTGCTGGCCATATGACCAGCATCTGCTGCGGTCTGATTTCTTACAGCAAAAGAGCCATAAATCCCAGGGTGCACAGCTCCAGCATGAAAGGAGTGTTGGGACATGGGTACAGGGGCTTATGCCAATATTTCTCATTACTACTCTGCAATTAGCAATCACATGGTTGCATGTTCTCTTGAACTCTTGGTCAGCCAAGAGATTATTTTTCTTCATCTTAGCCCCTTATCATATCTTAGCATTGTAGTCAACATACATTGAAGACCAAGCAGGTGAGTGGCTTAAACACAGCAGGGAGGATTCCTCTAGCTGGAGGTACTGATGGCACAGTGCTAAAATGTCATGAGTGGATGGAAGTGCCTAGCAGGATACCACAGCACAAATTAATGGAGAGGGAACAATAAACTTAATCCCCACTTCTGCTCCTTGGCAAATCTATATCAAAGATCATCATGTAATGAAAGATGTGCTGATCTGTGACCTGTAGGGGAGAGATCTTACCTGCCCTGCTTGGGTTGCAGTGTTCTCCTCAAGTTGATGCATAACCCTACACAGTTGTTCTCACGTACTGTGTTTGATTGTTCTTCTGTCACGTTTTCTCATTTTTATTTTAATTAAAATAAAGCTTCAGTCATCCTAACCTGGGTCGTGTGTTGTCCCTTTGTTGTGTAAGGGGAGGAGGGGGTGAGTGCTGGTGCTGACCTGTGCTGGGAATGCTAAACTGTAGTCAAGTAGAGCAGGATATCCATGAATTGCTCTCATGGCTTCAGAGACGAAAAGCAGACTTTATTTTGTGCCCCCCAAAACTGAAAATGTAAGTGGCAGGGGAAAAGTTGAAGGGAGATGGTAGACACAGATTACTGAGGTCTTCCCTTTTGTCCCAAAGGCATTGCTGAGTAGCAGCAGGTGGGGAAGGAGTGGGAAATCTTTCCCATCAAGCAGTCAAGGTGGACTGGCAGGGGAGCTGCATGTGTTAGTCTGTCTCCTCCTCACTGCTCCATGCACAGAGGCAGCACCTTTGCTCCAGGGAGGGCAGGGGATCTCTGTCACTGTTCTGCTCAGCCCAGGTGGGGACTGACAGGTGCTGGAGGCTGCAGCCTCCCTGCTCGCCCTGCGTGCCTTGAACCCCTCATGTCCTGAGTGCAGCTCAGCATTTCAGCAGCTCAAACATCCCCGTCAGCCTGTGCTTGCACTCTCTTTACCCTTTTGGATGCATCCCAAATCCCATCTTTCTGTCATAACTCCTCCTGATCCAGCACTACCTGCGCTTTGATTGCTGCTCTGTCATTTCCCATGCGGTATTTACCTGCCTTCTTATCACTGTCACCAGTCTCCAGTAATGAAAAATAAACATACATAATACTTAACTGCTGTAACTGTGAGCTGCAGGGTTTACATAATCTGAAATCTACCCCTTATTTAGGGTGAAAAGCAGCTTTTCTAGGGAAGATTGATTTTGAAGAGTGGGGTTTGCAGGGAATGACCTGATCTTACAGTGGTGATAGTTTCTGGCGTACAAAGTTCATGCGTAGGAGGTGGGGAGGGAGCTACTGTATCAGAGTCATTGAATGTCTTCATTTTGTGGCTTTCCAGGTTATCCTCCCTGATCTTGCTGTCCTGAGAATAGCAGTGTATGATGACAATAATAAGCTGATTGGTCAGAGGATCCTGCCTCTGGATGGGCTGCAAGCGGGTTACAGACACATTTCCCTTCGGAATGAGGGCAACAAACCACTCTCTCTTCCAACGGTTTTCTGCAACATTGTGCTTAAAACATACGTGCCTGATGGTTTTGGAGGTGAGAGAAGCTTTTATCTCTGTGTGCTATGGCTCTTGAGTGGTGGTGTGCCAGTCCTGAAGTACTTCAGGGTCACTGTGTCAGCCAGAAGCACACATGCAGTGCAGGGGGTTGGAAAGATTTATATTTTAACTCCTTGGAATCTCTGGATACTGAGTTAAGAAATCTGCTTTTTGACCAGGTGCCTACCTTGGTGTTAATGGTGATAGCGTATATCTACTACATGACAAAGTAATACAGAAAATAAGCTACTACTACTTAGCTCAATTTGATTTTCTCTCTTGACAATTTAAAAAGAGCCTTCCGTTTTCTTTTTTAAAATTGCATGTTGTTAGACATAAATATTTGTAAGGTTAGTTATATTGTTTGGCCTGTAAGTATAAATAAATATATGCAGAATCTAAACTAAAAATTTCAAACAAAACCAATTCTATATTCTTGGGAATATTGGCATAATTTTAGAAATGGACAGTGAAATAATTCAGCATCCAGAACCTCTGCATTTTTCTCTCCCCATTTTGCATGGTTTTAATGTGGTTTAATTGATTTTGGGTTCGCAGGAAAGTTATTTTTAATGTGAGCCATTTCCATGATCAAGCTTGGCAGGGCTGTTGCCATTTATACTGAACGGTGGCAAATTGCCATGTGTGTAGGAACAAGGAGTTGAGAATAATCATTGCACCACCAAAATCAGTGTAGTGGGTGAGTTCCCCCTGAGGGTGTGCCTCTGGGAAAGGGTTTCCTCACCCCAGATGAAATCTGCTTGTACACTGGACAGCATATAAACCGTTGAAAACTGTAAAATAGGAGTTGCACTAAATGTGAGTGTACTGACCCTGAAGCAATTACCTCAGGGGTTCTTGGTGAACGATTATTGATCAGACCAATGTATTTCTCCTCACAAAACCAATTTCAAACCTGCTGTCTGTGCAAAGAATGGCTGCACTTCTCTGAGTGTGATTTCCATGGTACAAACTGGAGGAAGGGAAGGTTTGCCAGATCTATCTTCAAGTCAGTGCTTGCTGGTGTTTATCCAGACTTAAAAAAATTAACAGGCTGAGACTTCAGTAACAATATTTTGTGGGAAAAAGTGTTACAGAAGCATTGGTGTTGTTTGCATGTGAAATCCTGGTTTCTGGCAAGTCAGCTGGAGTTTTGCCACAGGCCTTGGAGCACCACCATGCCATTATGCAGCACTTTTCATTGACAATATTTAACTGCAGGGACTTTGTCTCGAGAGAAATGTAAGCTTCTGCTTAAACTTGAGGTTCTCAAGGGTAATTGAACCGTCAATCTAAGAAACACGTTTAAGTGTGTCCTTTAATTCTTAGCTGAACTGAAGCTTTGACAGGAAATGACTCAGTTAAAATATTTGCTCAACTAAGGACGTGCTTCTGATTTGGGATTGATGTTTTATGATACCAGACTTTTTCTAAGAATAGAATTGAAACTTAGCCCTGACTTTGATGTGGCTTGAGCTGCTGAGTGTGCCAGACCCATAAGGAGAAAATACGTGTTTATTTTATTTTTTTAAACTGCATTCTACAAATACTGAAATAGAAAACTTTGTTTTTCAAGGAGAATTTGAACAGCAGTTTAGAATTTCCAAATTGTGTGCTACACTGTCAGCATTGCTGAAGCTGGTTTATTTGATAGAGGTAGGAAAACATCGCTACCCCTAAGTAACAATATTGTTACAGTAAAATGCTACTAAGATGAGAGGACTTGTGGTTGTAGTTTATTGTCAGCAGTGGCAAAACCAGACTCCATATTAATAGAAACTAAATGAGTTCAATTATAGTTCTGCTCTCCCTTCCCAGATAGGTTGGATGTGCCTCATGTATTTTCCTCATTGATACAGAACAGCAGCATGATGAACAACTGGGAAATAACTTCTGACACTCAGGTGGAATCATTAGTATTCTGCTGGCATGTGGTTTTTAATTACTTATCATCTGCAGTGAACTTCTCATTGTTTTATAAGCTATCATTAGGATCTCCATGGTTTTTTAGCAAACCTGTAGGAAGGTAGAGCTCAAGTCAGTAGCTGCCTACTTTCTTTTTCTTTCTTTTTGTTTTTTTTAACCTGTGTGTGTAAGATTTAAAAATGTGCCCTAAATAATAACTAGAATGGGTGATGCATTGTAAGCTTTAGAAGATGTGTGTTTTTCTTTTTTTATTTTATAGCTTAGTAATTTCTTGTGGTTTATTTGCATCAGCCCCTCTGTTCCCAATAAAACACAATAATGGCACAAATTGATGCAAATGGACCAGCATTCTCCAAAGAGAAGCTTCTATAATAGAAATCTGTAGTGAGTAAGCCTGGCTGCTTAGGTTAGTGCCTGGTATCCTCTGTAATGTACTCTTCCAGTGATTCACAGAGTTTCCTATTTAATTGTAATTCTCCCACAAAATGCTGCTCCCCTCCCCCAGCTCACCTCCCTGGAGAGAAGGGGAAGCATAAGCATAGGACAAATGAAAATGTGAGAGGCAGGGATGAGTCACATTTCCCTCAGAAGTGCTGAGCCTTTGGTGATGTGCTGGTGTGGTTCCTTCCACAATGCACAGAGGTCCTGCTCTCCCAGACACGTTAGTCATTTTTACCTAGAAGCTCGTGATAATCAGGTTCCATTTTCAAGTGACGCATCGTGCTGGCAGGGTAGCCCTGGGTTTTCATTGAGAAGTGCATGCCAAGGACAAAAAGACATCCTTAATGAGTTAGGGAGAGGAGAAGCAGTCGGAGCTGAGCCACAGCCCATTGCCATGGCTAAAAATAAATTCTACATGGCTTTTGTGTATGTGAAGTAAATTTCAGAAGACATCAGTGGGTCACAGCAGTTATTGGAAATGACGTATTTGTGTAGATAAACAGAGCTTTCAAGGGCAATGCCAAGTGTTTAATACAACTTTTGTGGGAATGGGAAACCTGTCTGTGCTGTGGCTTCAGAGGTACATTTCACAGAATGACTAAGGTGTGGAGGGAGATGATACAGCCCAGCCCCTACTTTGCACAAGAAGTTTCTTGCCAAACCTTTGATGGCTTGGATATTTCACTCTTTTTTTTGACTGTTGGAGTAAAGCATGGAAAGGGATTATTAGATATGCATGTAAAAATTCACAGCACTCTGTCAGCCTGTAAACCTGTGCTTGCACATTTGTCACTGCATATGGAAAACAGATTCAGTGATCTACCTGGTACCCAGGGCTATGATACCACTGGTGGTACTGTGTTATGTGCAAGATTCAGATTTGCTCATTCCTAGAAGGGCCATTTCACAGCCTGTCGTGTTCCAGACATGGAATATCAAAAAGGCCGGTGAGATTTAATTTACCTGATTGCTTTAATCCACCTGAAACTGCTCTTCAACTAGGAAATAGAATGGCATTTTCTGCAATTCCCTGCAGTCCCAACTCAGTCAGCATCCCCTCAAATAACTGAGGCACGAAGTCAGTGGCTCAGGAGATCCCATCCTGGTTTCAAATTCCCAGTCATTAACTGGGAGGAAGTTAGAGCAGCTTCAGTCTGATGGAGTCCCTGAATTTTCCCTAAATAAGGTACCTGGATTAGTATCACACCCTTGGTGCATTATAAACTGATCCATGTCCCAGGTGCTGTGGAAATGGGCACTTCCAGTCCTGCCTAATTCACTACAGAAAGCTGGACTCTTGATTCAAGCCATGTCTTATAATAAAGTAGGGGGTAGAATAAAGCTTCTGTAAAATACTAATTTCCAGATTCAAAGTTCACAAAAAGTTGATTTTTTTTTTCTTACAGATATTGTGGATGCTTTATCAGACCCAAAGAAATTTTTGTCTATCACAGAAAAAAGAGCAGACCAAATGAGAGCTATGGGTATTGAAACTGTAAGTAGAATCAAAGACAAACACAGGCCACTTGTGTCCATGCTGTGTTCTCTATTTAAAGTAAACTGCTCCTTCTACAAACAATGCACTTTATCATTTCTCATTTTCAAATATAAGCATCTTTGTCTGGCTTATGTCATTTACTGAGATACTCCCTGACTTTTCATGGATCACATGAATACATCCTTTAGAAGGAGAAATTTTAATAAATGGTGACTGAGCCGTATTTTAGTTGAGTAGCTATTTAAATTGGTTACAAATGCTTTACTATAGTGCTGTTTGAAAATACGTTGCAATTTTATTACATTTAAAGTAAGCAAGTTTGGAAATTTTCTATGCCCCTACTTTTTACACAACGGGTAAAAGTTTATGATGATGTGAATGTTTCTTTCAGAGTGATATAGCTGATGTACCAAATGACACTTCCAAGAATGACAGAAAAGGCAAAGCCAATAATCCCAAAGCCAATGTAACACCTCAGAGTAGCTCTGAGCTTCGACCAAGCACCACAGCAGGCTTTGGGTCTGGGACTGACACTAAGAAAGGTAGGCAAAAATCACTCCCTCTGTTCTGAAGTGATTCAGAAAGTTGCAGACAAACACTCATTAGTCAAGTTTAGTTTTGCAGTTCTATTGCTTCTTAAAATTTTGCCACTGAGAATTGTCTGTCTAATTTGTAAATAAATTTTGTGTATTACTAAAATAACTGTATAAAGATAATACAGCTTAATTTTACTAAGTGACCTCTTTTTGTGGCTGTATACCTAGAGTATACAGCTCTATTTTTAATAGATATGTGTATATTATACACATAACCTGCATGACTCTGGGAATAGTTTACCAGTAAAGATTCCTGGAGGAATGTGAACAGGAGTGACTACTGTCTGGCATAGTCCACAGAAACTCTTCTGCTTTTTTTCCTCCTCTCACAAATCCCTTGGCAGAGTTGCAGATTTAAGTAATTAAAGGTATTTAGAATTCACTGGATTCTGTAGAGATTTCCCAACAATTAGAAATGTTTTCACAGTGTGGTTTTACTCTGAATAGTGATTATGGAAATGGCATGTTTATTGTAAAAAAAAAAAAAAATTAAATGTGCTCATTTATAAGTGAATAAGTCTTTTTCCTAGCTATTCACAGTTCACTCTACAAAAGTCATTTTATACAGTCAAATGGGATTATTTGCTTCTCCCATATCATCACAGGTAATGAAGATTAAGTGAGAAAATAAATTTGTATGAAACGCAATAAATATTTCTGTTAATGGGCCACAAGAATTAGAATGTGGTTCACTCACTCATCCAGCTTGGCCCAAAGCTATTGACAGGAATGAAAAAGAGCACTGAGGGCTCTTGTTCTTAAATTTAGGCACACATGGCTGAGTACACACTTGTGAAGGGATTTCCTGAGAAAAAAGGTGCCATTTCTCTGGAATGGCTTTTGGCAATGAATCAAAGGTTCAGGTTATTTCTGGCATCTGAACTCTTTCATAAGTTCTTCTCTGGTGTAAACCCCAGATCACTTCATGCAGTGAGGTGTTTTCATATTTCATGTCTCATCACCAAGATGCACAAGTGTTCATTTTATTGGGCATTAATTAAGCATGAAATTTGCTGGGGTTGACAAGTGGGTCCTGGTTGCCATGGGGTCAGACTTGGAGAGCTAAGTAAATCTTCCCTGCAGTAGTTCTGTGTAGTAAATGTTTTAAAATAAGATCCTGAGCAAGTCTGTTTAAACACAGCAGCCTGATGCAGCCCTGATCTTCAACTGAGGTTTCAGTGCTTAACACTTTCCTGTCTGCAATTTTTATCTGTGTTCCTGCGTGTTAAAATAGAGCTGATCATTTTTATTTCCCGTGTAATGATCCTTATTTTCTATTTCTTATCTCTATGATTTACTAAGAGCTGAATAATTCTACCGCTGTTGAAATATACAACTCATATTTTTATTAGAAAGTATTTATCCAGCAAAATGGGGAAGGCTTTCAAATGCACAAGAATGTTGGGGTTTTTTTTTTTTTTTTTGTTCTCTGGCTTTCAAGAAGAGTTAAATGAATTGTGTTTTTGAAAACTTCAGTGTCTGTTTGTGCCTACACCTGTTCCTGTCTCATTTACTAGACTAATGTTGGTACTATATACTTGAGAAAAATCTTATGCTTCTAAGAAAAGAAAAAATTCATATTCCCTAAGGAGATTGCCTACCTCGCCTCCCCGCTTGTCTTCTCCTTTTACAGCATCTGAGCATTTTCCAGTTAAATTCACCTTAAAAGCTAAAAAGTCCTTTTCAAGGCAAAGGAAATCTTATAGTCCACATACACTATTAAGAGCAGTTAACTAAATATATTTGCAATGTGTTTATAAACAGGAAAACATTTTTTCCTGGAAAAAATTTTGTAAAACATTGCAACTCTCATGTCATTGTATTGACATTTTTATTAAAACATATAGGATGTGCTTAGTAGTTTTTTAAAAAACCCATAGTATGTCACAAAGCATTTATTAAAGCATAAACATGAACTGAGATTGAGTTATGTTTGCATTGCCATTAAAGTGATCAAAACATATTTTCATTCATCTACATAGTACTGTTAGTCTTGTGTGATTGTAATTTCATTAGAATTTTCACTCCTTTGGTTTTCTCTTTCTCCTTCATTTTTTTAACTCTCGTTTAATCTTGAAGTGCACTTCTGCTCCTTTCCCCATAGCCTGGTATTAAGCAAAATGCAAATTTTACTTTTATTATGCAGGCTGCAGGTAAAATTTCTCTCCTGTGTTTTAACTTGAGAAGTACACCTAGCCTCAGTTATTCCTTTTGTAGTCACATTAAACCCTCCCCAAAAAACTTCCCCATTGAAAGAAATGGTGTCAGAGCAATTTCCAGCTAGGCACTAAAATTCTGAAGTTGTTTTAATATTCAGATATGGTTTGCTGTGTTTGCTGAAAAGGAGCTTTTTTCAATTCTTAGATTGCTGTGTTTTGACACTTCAGTCCAGAACAGTAAGACATTAAAATATACTCATTGATTCATTTCTTTTTTCACAAGGCAATTGATTGAAGAGTGTATGGGAAAAGGAAATTAACTGTATCTTAGCTATATCTCAACAAATAATTTTCTCATTAACCTGCAATTATTTTTTTTGTGTGGTGAAAAACATTAATTAATTGTTAAGTTAAATGTAGGTTGCTGTGGTAAAACTCAAATTTTAAATATGAGATACACCAGTATGTATGAAGTTTTGGATAAACTGTATCAATGCCTTCCTAGGTATAGACCTTATTCCTCAAGTGAAGATAGAAGATTTAAAGCAAATGAAGGTAAGTATTGACATGAGCTTTTCAAGATGTACTCCTAATTTTTTGTTTTAAGCAGCCAAGATTTTACCTGGCTAAAGTCAATATGGCCACAGAAAATTTTATCCAACTTCTCTTTTTTAGGCTTACATAAAGCATTTAAAGAAACAGCAGAAAGAGCTGAATGCCTTAAAGAAGAAACATGCCAAGGTATGATCATTGAGTTCTCTGAGCCCAACTGAAAACACCTGCTCACTAGCACAGGCAGTTCCTAATTAAGTTATAGGGAAAGACTAAGGAATGATAGTTGGACCCCCAAGAAAGGCATATATGTTTTAAATGTGCTGAAATATGCCCCAGTGAGCACATTATCCCTTCAGCAATCCGTTGTATGTTTCTCTGAGACTCAGTGCACGTTTGTTTGACCCAATGAGCATCCAAGGCTCACCTTTCTCAGGTAATGATTTTATCTTGCTCCCTCTTGCATGACTTATTGACAGGTAGCATGGAAAAAAAAGGCAGTAGTGATGGGAGTTCGTGCTGCACTGAAGACAGGCACTGGAAAAACTGCAAAGTCACCAGAGAGAACAGGAATGTGTAGCTGAGAAATGAAATGCCCTGGTCCTCTTCATTTAAATCTGTGTTCACCACTATACAGTCAGCTTTTCCTTGGCAGTGATACCACAAGTACATCTAACACTACCACAAATATACTGCATGTTAAAAAATCACAGCCAATTTTCTCCTGCCCCCTTTCATTAGAAAACCATTCCTCTTGTTGCAGAAAGACTTATTATAAGTGATGAAAGTATCTTAAGTTCTGAATTTTGGCAAACGCCTAAATCCAGTCTGGGCTTTTGGGGCAGTTGCCCCCTTGCTCTCTTTGCTTACGAATTTCACTGCAGATCTGATGTTGTGTGGTTGCCTGGGCATTTTTATTATCAGTCTTTCTGTTTATTTTCATGCCTGTTGTTTGGGCATGGGACTCTCTGTACAATGAATATGGAGAAATTACTTTCAATAACTGGCACTTTTGTGGAGCTCTTAGAATTGAAAGGCATATAAGAAAATTAAATAGTTACATTTCAGCCTCCTTACTGATTCTGTGCAGAGGGGAAATGAGTGATTTCTGCATTTTTGTGTTGTGTGCAAAGCCCATGCTCAAAAAAAAAGTGTCTGTCACCAACACTTCTGGACATCAACAGTTTCTAGCCTTTCCTAGGGTCGATCTTTTGGGGGGCTTCTCATTTTTAAACTCTACTTTGTCATTTTGTTGGCCAACAGCCAGCAGTTGGCTCTAGAAAAACTCCTGTGGATGTATAGAAAACAGACATACTCACTGTCTCTGTCCCTCAAACATGTGACCCACAGGAGTGTAAGGATATATGAGCCAAGTTTGTGATTGCTAATATTTAAAAAAAAAAAAAAAAAAGAAGAAGATCCATCTGTTCAGGCTTGCACTTGCTTCCTCTAATCTGAGGCAAAAATTGCCAGGCACCATGCACTCAGAAGGGCTTTCAGCATTAGCTCAAGCACAGCTATTTTATGTCTGAGGCAGCCTTAAGTACAGAGTGCAAAGCTGTCCTAACAACCAAGTGCCTGCCCAGGGGAGCCTGCAGTAAGGACAGCTCCTAGAATTTGGAGAGTCTGAGCAGGAAAGTGCAGCCATGTTAGCCCAGAGCTGATCTCAGGGCACTGCTCAGTGTGCTCATCACTGTTCTTAGTGCCTTTTATCAGCTGGAGTGGAGCAGAACTCTGCAGTTGGTTATCCGTGATCAGCCTCAGGAAACCTTGTTTGATGCAGACTGAACTTAAAAGTTCCAGAAATAGGTTGGCTCTTCTTTAACCATAGGCACTCCAGAGATCTGGACGAGTGAGTAAGCAGAAGGCAATTGTTCATGATGCTTAAGGAAAGAAAAGTCTAATACTTTTCCATCCAAAATTGGCTTTGGAAAATGCATTACGGAAGACAAAAATTAAGTTTTAAGGCTTCCCAGCACACAACACTGTTGGTGTTATTTTTTTGATGTTATCTTTTATTTGCTTCGGTTCAGCATTTCAGCCATTTTGGCTCCATCACCTCTGATAACATTCTCCAAAAATCCCTCTGCTGGGATTGCTGAAGAGCAGATGATTGCTCTTGGGAGCAAAGAACATGATCCAAACCTCAGTCCATTTGGAAGCTATCAGCCTCTGGTGCTACAGTATTTTTTGTGCTTGACTTTCGAAAAACAGTGGCAAATCCATATAATTGTCACCATTTAAAAAAACTCCTCATTAAGAATAACTTCTCTTGAATTTTATCTCTGGTAACATGTGCTTTTGGTAATTTAAAAAAAATGTGTCCAGTCACTTCTTCATAGTGCAGAAATGCTTTTCTTTAAATGATGCATCCATAAAAACACCTGCATTTGGCTGCTTTTGAGGTAAAATATTTCCTGCTTACATTCTCTGGAGTAAGTTTAATCTCCCAGCATAAATTAATATTAATATATTATATTCAACCACAGAACAGCTGATGTGTCTCAATGATGTCCATTGATTTATATCTCTTTTTTGTCAAGTTATATATTGAATACTGTTTAGTAAATGATCTGAGGTGGCATCACAGGCCAGTGGGCTATAAGGGCAAAGAAAAAAACATGAAAGAGTTTCAGTCACCAACTTCACCTGTTAGCAGCCTGCTCTGATAGGCACCTACTTCATTTTGATGTTTTGCAGGGCTGTCATATAGTTCTGTGCTTTTTGGACTAGACAGAAGAAGAAGGGTAGTGAGGGATTACCTTGATATGTTCTCTGCCAGTCAGCAGCACAAGAGGATTGTTGTGTACAGTTTTAGTGGTTCCAGACACAGCAGGGATAGTCACAAGTACCCTTTGAGGAATTTAATATGGTCCTAGACAGTAACTAGAATTGCATAATTAATATTAATCCCAAAATTAATCTCCTACACATTCATATTGACATTGAAAATATGTACAGTTTGAATTAAAGCCCAGTAAAAAAGAACATTAAAAGAAAATCTCCATTTCACAATGCAAAAGCAAGAGTACAAAAGACTATGAGACTGTAGGGTATTGGAAATGTTAGTTCCTTCATTTTATGTCCTCCTTCTTGTGTTCTGTAATGAGAATCTTTCAGACCTCCGTTTTCAGTTGTACACAGTATTTGTGCGGCATTAGGGAGATAGCAGGCAGAAATAACTGTTTGTAGAATGGGAATTTATTTCCTCTTCCCTTTAATAGACTGAGCTGGGATTTCTGCACACCCCCCCAAACGGAACAGTATATGACTCTTTATTCTTTTCCCATGGATACTCTTGCTGTGATTTGAGTATTTTTACACCAATTAGGTGGCCTCTTAGAACAGTGGGAGAACTGTGGCTTCAGTTTGTAATGACATATAATGTTGAATGTATTCATGTAAAAGGTGTGCAGATTCAGTGGACTTGAGGAAATCATGAGAACCTGCCTGAGGAGACTTTTACCTGCAAACATATTCTGAATCAACCTAGAACGTTACCAACTGAAACTTTGCATTTGAAAACATAAGATGCTACAAAAAAACACTCCTATTTCTTGGAATCTTGACAGAAGTTTGTGGTGTGATGGATTTTCTTCTGAGCATAGACAGAAAACCAGCTCAAATGGGGAGGAAGACCAGGGAAGGGAATGAGGGGGATATGGTCCACAATGTTTCAGATGCAAGAGCTGTGTATGAGTAGTACGTAGATCAGTATGTAGAACAGTAGAGGGGATCTGCAGAATGTTTCAGTGGGCTTGTGATAAAGTGTGATGGCTTAAATGGTGGTTGTCCTTAGGGAATAGCAGCAATTCTAGCTCTGCATGACGTGCCCTCCTAGATTATGGAGTGGGCAGATGTCTCATGCTTTGCAAAGTTTGTGCTTAGTCTTTCATGGCAAGGATTGGATAGTTCTGCTCACTTAGAGAGGAGTGGGTAGTTTGAGGTGCTCTCAGTTACTTCACCTGTGGCTGGTTGGTGTTGTCAAGCTTGAGTCATTCTTTTCATTGTCTGTATTTTTCCCTGCCGGGTTAGTCAGTGTAAATACCCCCTGGTGCGGCTGGCATGTTTTAATATTGACAGAGTCAATTTGTTTCCCTTTAAATCCTCTGTGGAACAGAAATTCAGTTCCCCACTCTACATGCAGCACTTGGAAGCTGTATGTGTTCCCTAGGGAAGTGCTTGGCAGATGTTGGAGCGCTGGGATACAGCTCAGTGCTAGATTTTTTAAAGCATTGCAGCATTTCTATTAATGATTTGGTAAAAGTGAGTGTAAAAGTATTTAATTAGCATTTTTAGAGGAAGAAACAGTGATAAGGCAAAGGTGTGTAGAAAATAATAATAAAGAGCAGTAGAATAGCAAGTGTAGAATAGATGCAAAAAGAGCTTTAAAAAATAGAGATAAAGTCGTGGATGAAGCCATATTAATTAAGGAAGTTCTTTTTGCCATGATTAGATAAAATGTGGGGCAATTGGGTATTAATAAAATAACATAAATGAAAAAACCATTTTTCCTGTTGTAGTGTAAAATCAATATTTAGTGCTCTCCATGCTGGTCAAATATTTGCATCATTATGAGTTGCTGTTCTGATAAAGGAGAATATAAAGTTAAGCTCAATAATGAACTGTACATGTAAGCACTAAGTGAATTTTGTTGTTTCTGGCACAGCCTTGTAATGGAAAGGAACTGTCTGTATGCACACTCAAGTGTGTAATGTGTGTTAGTGAGTCATCTTTCTATCACAGGAAAAGTTTTTTCCTCCCCTTCCATAGATAACTGCCCTCCTCTGCCAGGTGACCAGTGTCAAAGCTGTCTGTTCGTACACTGGTACTTCTTACACTGTAACGAAATTGAACATAACAATCCAGCAACCTAATGGTAAGGTCCTGCTGTTTTCCAGGAGCACAGCGCCATGCAGAAGTTGCACTGCACGCAGATTGACAAAATAGTGGCCCAATATGATAAAGAAAAGGTATCATATGAGAAAATGTTGGAGAAGGCAATCAAGAAGAAGGGGTAAGATATTATTTTAAATTACTTTTCTTTAGACTTAAAATAGATTTTTTATGTTACGTTTTTGCGGTCCGGAATAAAGCGTTCATCAAAAGGTTGTTGCAGCTTGAACCAGCATCCTGCATCAACCTGAAAATGAGCTCTAGCAAAGGGCCATAAATGCTGCACTCACTCTGCCTTTCTCTACTCTTCTGCTATCAGAGTTTTAAAAGTAAAAGAAATGGAGTTGTGTCAACTTTTTCTTTCTGTGATCTGGTCTGGTCTCAGTGCACTCCCCAGGGAATATCACTGTCATGTTCAGTGGGAGCAGACTAAGGTCCTCAACAGTTCTAATGACCAGAAAGCAGCAATGATTTGATTTTGGGTGAAAAGTTGGCTTTTAAATCCTGAATGTTTTAAAATAATGGACTTTTGCTGTGCTGTTAAGTTGAAGTTTCTTCTTGACAAAAACCTACAGATCCTCAGGTGGGATAGATCAGTCTTACTTACTGGAAGATGCTGATGACTTTAATAAAATGCCTAGTTCTAATTTAGAAATAAGTTGCAGGACCTGCTGTTTTCTTGCTTGTCTGGCAACAGTTTCTCCCCTCCACCTTTCACCGTGCCACTGGAATGTCATGGAGGTAGCCAGAATTACTTCAGTTCCATATCCAGCTATGCTAATACTTGCTCTTAATTTCATATTGTTGTCATCTGGCAGCAGCAACTGGCAGCAACTCACTCAGTGAATGCTGGACATAGATGCCTCTTTGGCACTGGATTCTTGCAAGAATAGTTTTTATATTAATTATTTGGAATGGTGGTGGTTTTTGTCTGTGCCTGTTGTAAACTGGCAAAGAAACAGAAATAGAAGTGTCAGAAGCAAAGAAGGTAAAGAGAATTCTCCTCACTAAATTATTGAAACCTCACAGTTCATGCTGTGCTTTTTTTGTCCAAGACAGGAGAACTGTAAGCACACAAATACTTCTAAGCTAACTTAAGATGTTTCTTCCAGAAAATCACTACTTTTCCAAACAGAAAGGGGACAACTACAGGACTGATTATTTTAATGTGACTTTGATTCAATTTCATTGAATACAACACAGCAAAAGGTTACTGATACAGCTGGATTTTTAATTAGTCAGGTTATTTACTACAGTGGCAGTGAATTGAACTCTGGGCATTGCACCATAATTATTGTGAGGGCAGAAAGGTTTCCCTGTGCTCCAGTGTTTGTTGGCCTGAGAAGGAGCCAGTGCTTCTGCCTGTCCAGACAAAACAAGCAAGGAAGGTGTGTCAGGAAGTTAAGGGTGGAAATGGCTGTCCCTGTGCAATAAATCTTGGGAAGCTCTGGATAACAATGCTGTCCAGAGTACCGCCAAATGGGACAAGTATCAGAATAGCTGATAATTTGATTCCCAGTTTGAGGTCACTTCATTGGCTACTTGCAGCACTTTTTAAAAATTTTATAGCACTTCTTCCATGGATACCAAAGCCTTTATGATAGCTCCATATTATGAGTTAAAAAAAAAAAAAAAAATTGAACTGACCACTCCAGAAGCAGTGCAAAACCAAATAGTGTTCCTTACCACGATTCCATGCTTTCCCTGGACTCCAGAGCTCTCAGGCACCTGATGGCTCTTTCAGTCTTACAAGAATAACTGTTGCCATCTAATTAACAGTGAAATCAAAATCAGTATCAACACAGACTTTCTGTGAAAACAGTTTTTAATGCCATATCAAAATATTTGAAGGGTTTCCTTCAGGGTGAGCCCTGAAAGCCCATTCTGCAAGGTACTTATGCTCACCCCAGCTGTGCAGTGTATTAAAGGACATGCTTAAAAGGAAACACATTGATTGACACTTTTAAATTTTATTGAACTTAAATGATCTAATGAATCCAGAGTCCTGGGTTCAGTGAGTACAGGACACGCTCCATTTCCCTGGCTATCATTCTGGAGCTTTTGCAAGCAATAAAAGTTGTAAGAGAACTTGTAAAATGTGTTTTCAAGGCGTTCATATGGAAATTGTCAGATTATTTCCTGACAAAAAGGCCTTTGATAGGTGTAAAGACAACTTTCTCTTCTGATCTAGTTGAGCAGCTTTTTTGTGTGGTCCATTTCTGCCACGTGGTGTGACAAATGTCAACTGCATATTGTTCAGCAAAGTAGGATTTTTTAATCACATGCTAATTTGCTGACAGATGGACAGGATTTCACTCCCTGTGCTATTTCTGTCATACACTTCAAATGCTTACAAATCTCAGAGAGGCATATGGGGATAGGTATGGTTGTGTTCCCACTCTGAATTGGAGTGAGGGCATGGGAAGATCCTTCTGACTTATTGGATTATCCAGAAATTCAAGTGTGTGTGTGTGTGAGCATTGGTAGGTGACACTGGCTTGGGCTCTCCCTGAATATTTGTTCCCCATGGAGCTGTGACTCCATGGTTTAACCACAGACTCTGCCCCTGCGGCTGGGGGACAATTCCCATTCTGTCCAGTGGCCAGACTGGCTGGAAGTTGCCTTGGGATATGATGAAAGGTGCATTTCCAGGTGGTTTGGATGTCTGGGATTCTGAAGAGTCCAGTGATGGAGCTAATTAGGCTATTTTGGGATAAAGTATGTCTGATTAACCTAAGAATCAATGTCTTTCATACTGAAAAACAAGTCAAGGATTCCATTACAGACACACCTGATCACAGTGTAATCAAAGACACTTCCCTTTCAGGCAGAGGTAGCAGTGGTCAAAACCTCTGTCTATGGCTTTAGATTGCTTCCAAGGTGTCAAATCAGTGATAGAAATATCTACAAAATTTCCCTTGCTCTGGCTAGAAAATAACTGACTGGTGGCTCTTGGGAAAACACATGCCACACTATTTTCAGTAAGGGCTTTCCTGGTACTGTTTGGTGATAAAACTTTCTGCTAATTTCCATGAGTTTAGCAGTACTTTGATATGAAAATAGGATTTAAACTTGTTAAGAGTTTCATAAACCTCCTTTCCTGGAGCAAACGTGGATTAATGTGGATTACTGCAGTCAAGCAATGGCCATCCTTATTAGGACCAGCTGCAGATGATAAATGAACGTGTCCCTGTCCAGACAGTGCAGTTGCATCGCCTTACATCAGTGGATAATCCAACACGGAAATATTACAGTGGTGTTCAAATAGACTTCTCTCGAGACATGGTTTTATTCGAGGCCTCTCCTTTGCAACCCATTCACTTATTCTCACAGAGGGACATTTTCTATGGGTGCTCAGTTGTAGTTCACCCAAATCACCCTGTGAGGTAATTATTCAAATTACTTCATTCTCTCCACCTCAAACTAAATATCAGTAACAAAATTACTTTTAAAACTGAGTGTAAAATCATGGCAAGGCACTGAATAGGCCTGTAAGATTTCAGGCAGAAACTGGTTTCTCTTGGCAAGGTATTTTAAGCCTGGAAAAGGAACCAAGTATCATAAATGGAGATGCTTTGACATCCTCGGCAGCAGAATAACTGCTGGGCCAATCTAGAATTAATCATGTGGTGTTTGAATGGAATGATCATTAATCCAAAAATATTTTGTAAGCTGTGAATGAATTGCCAGAAGAAATAATTCCATTCCAACACGGTGCAACACTTCAACTTTGATTAACATTTTAATTAGTAAGAGCTGACTGAATGGGGAGACATTTAACTTGTGGCACACATTTGCAATTTTCCTTTTTTTTAGAGGAAGTAATTGTGTTGAATTGAAGAAAGAAACGGAAATTAAAATTCAGACACTAACATCAGATCACAAATCTAAGGTAAGCAAACAGCCAATTTTAACACATGCAACTTCTGAAAGAGGGATTTTGAGACCCAAGTGGTAGTTAATTTTCTTGGACGCATATGAATAGTTTTTGGCAATAATAACATGTTGAGAAGAATGGGTGTAATTGAGGGTCTAAAAGTGTTTCTTAAAAAAATTTTTTAAAGCAACATCAATTTCCTGCTGTTTTGAAATTTTTTAAGAAAGCGTCATATTCGTGCCTCATGAAGTGAAACTGGTCATTTGTGTTAGTTCTAGTTAAACAAAGAGAATATGTGTTATATGAAATTTGGATGCTAAATACATTCCCAAAATACATACATAAAGAAGTTTCTATTTAATTTTCCATCATTGGCACTGTAGCCTTGGTAATCTGTTTCTTAGGGAATGGGTAGTCCAAGTTGCTCTCTAACCAAATGCCTTATTTCTAGTGGAGTTTTTTTGGCCCAAGTTTTTTTGCTTACTTGCTTTGTTTTCTCCAAGGTCCTGTGGAGTTAAAGTGCCCTGGGACTCAACCTCAGTTAATTTGAAAAAGCTGCTCTCAAGCTCATGGCTCACATGGAGTTGCTTAGAGCTGTTTCCTCTGTACTTTCATACCCCTACTGTGTTCAGTGACTTCCTATTTCCTTTGGAAGTTTTCTCCTGGGCTTGTTGACATGCACTCATGTTTTTGAAAGATATCCAGAACAGAGGGTGGCAGGGGCACCAGAAGGCTCATCCATGTACAAAATCATGTGGTGGGAGAAGAGTACTGCAGACTGACCCCGGGGAAAGCTGAAACCTTTGAAAAGAATCAGACAAGAATAGAAAATACACACAAACACATCTTTGAGGCTAGAATAAGTTCATTTTTGTCTTGCCTTCTTTTAACTTTGGTCTTTGGTTTTACTATTTCATGTGGAGAAGATCTTGGTTTTCTAAACAAGGTTTGCATTCTTGTTGCTGCCCTCTCAGCTGTAGATGTAGCAAACCCCCTAGGTTTGCTACATCTAAAGGACTCTCATGTCTCCCTATCGTCTTCCCTTTTGAAAAGGCCAGAACCCTTTCCTTAAGTAAAAGCAAATCTGTTCACTTAAAAAATAAAAAATTCATTCCTCTCTTAGTGGAACAAAGTCTCTGAGGAGCACTGGCTCCCAGTCCTCCACACATAAGCTCCAACACAAATTTGAAGTTACATTATACAGAAATTTCTTTGCTGTGATCTCTCTCTCACCTGTGTCAGACTGCCACACCAGTCTGGAGTGAAGTGTCATTTGTACACAAGGAACATCCAAATGTTCATTAATCTTCCAAATCCAATAAATGTGACTCATGTTCTCCCTTTCCACAAATATATTCAGCTTCTGAGCTCTGTTCCTTTCAAAATCCTGCTTTCAAACTGGTTCCCTTTAATTTAATCCATACCTGGAAAAAAAGATGGATTTTTTTGTCCACTCCTACGTCAGGTTTTAGGATGACATTTTGAAAGAAGACTTAATTGTAAGATTTGAAATGTAAGACTTGGAGTTCCAAGCTTCTGATTATTGGATAATTCCCAAAGAACTCCTCTGTCAGTCATCTCCCTCTGTGGTTTCCTCTAATGATTTTCAAAGTCCTGCTCTCTGTGGCTCCATCCAAATTGTCCATATTATTTACCAACCTCTTTTGTTTCCACTGCTGTGTGTGGGCCCTTAAATTATTCCTGGAGATCATTCAAAGGTTTGCAAACAACAGGTTGGAAAACAGTGCTCAAGACCATTGGGAAATTAACTTTTATCTTAGAAGGTAGGTGCAATTAAATTAGATGAAATTCTGAGATGCTGAATGCATTACACTGATATAGTGGGAGTTTGATTAATTAACAGTTGTTCAGCATTTCTCAGCATTTGGCCCACTAATTTTGATATCAGATTGGAACATAATTCATCTTTAATTACAGCTCATGTCCTCCAGTACAGCTCTGTGCCTTAACGTGCCTGTACACACCTTTAGCGCTAAAGAGACCTTTTCCTCTCCAAAACTCCTCCTGTCATGAGGAAACATCCAGCCTGAGTTTGACATAAAATATTGAAATTAAATCTGAATGTCTCAGCGTGTACTTCACACACAATTAACCTAGCAAATGCAAATTACTCCCCTGCATTAGGAAAGTAGGTTCCGATATCAAGCGGGCAGAGGATGAAAAGGAAAAAAAAAGGAAAGATTACTTCAAAGATCATTCCTGCTTGAACTTAGTAACTAAACAAACTTTTTCCATATATGCTGTGCAAAAGAAGGTTCCTTATCAGTATTTTAATTAGTCTCTTAGGCCCAGTGTAGGGACAGATGAAAGGACAGGCTTGCAAACACAGTCTACAGAACAGTAAAGAAAGAAGTTAGCTAATGGTTATTTTTCCTATCCTTTCAGACAAGCAACACTGCCTTAATAGCAAAAAGTAGGACAAGAGCACAGCCCAGTGAAAATTAAATAGTCATTTCAACTATGCTGCTAATAAATTGGAGAAAAGCAGGGATGTTCTCGGAATTTACTACAGCTGAACTTTGAAGTGTATCACAGATCTGCAGCAAAATTGGATTTCAGATGATTTAATGGCCATGAGTTCTAAGTTCTTCTGAATCTGAGTCAAATTGGGTTTTTAAATTCTCATAACTGGTGTTTGGCACATCCCTTACATCCTTCTTGTCAGGTTATATCTTGCTGTACCTGAAATGAGACTTCTGCCTTGGTGGATATGTAGACTGCATGCTGCTTCTGGAATTAGCAGCACATCACAGCACATCTGTCCATGAACACAGGCAGGGTGTTTTTCTGATTATTACTTCCTTCTTAGATTAAATACTTTATCTAAGTATTACCCCACTGTCACCTTGCAGGGTTTTTCTTTGTGAGTTGGACTCAATAATTCTTCATGATGTGGTATGATATGATTTTCTGGTATCAGTGTACCTGAGATTCAGAATTCCTGTCTTCAGGTTCTTCTGTGGTTTATAACATTCACCCTTTAAAAACCAATAACCCTTTATTCATTTGCAATGACCCCTTAAGTCTTTGTCTCTCTGTGTTGGTTTGTGCTTTGTAAATGCTCTTTGCAGCTAAGTCACAATATACTTGCTTTCACCATGGCTTCCACTATTTATATGTGTTTGTTTCACTGTTTTATTGTCATGCTTCTTTTTTATGCGAAGTTTGTTTTGTATTTTCTCTACAGCGTAAGGAGGCTTTAAACAAAAGCAAACTCTCTTTTGTTTACTGGAATGCCTTGGCCTGCTCCCTGAGCCACATAACAGCACTTGTGGTTTTGAAATATTAATAATTTCTAACATTGTGACTGTGGGAGTTTTCTGAGTGTACAGTCCCTTTTCTGCTTTGCTCCAAATTACACCCAGGACATTGAATCAATCTACCTGTACTATTTTTAATTCAAATCGTGGATGGAGCTGACTCCATCTGGAATCTCTACATTGAAAATAAATAAGGAATGTGTTTTCCTGAACACTTCAGCCATGACTTTTAGCTCTCCTAAGTCCATCCTGGGTCTCCCTGGAGGTTGGTAAAGCCAACTGAGGTCACTGTTGAAAGGAGATTCATACAACCTAACTCAAGTGTCTTGGTGCTTGAGGCCCTGGAGATGTAAGAGGGCATTTCCAGAGGGTATTGGAGTGATAAATCCTGCTTTGGAACTGGCCACATTTCCACATCAGCAGCACAAAGAGCTTGGACTAAACTTGGCCCAAACTGAAGTGCCTTAGGTGGGTGCCAGAGATGATATCTGCCCCTCAATCTTTCAAAAACTCGATCTGAAGAATTAAATCTCTCTTCCTTCCCGACATCCAAGCATTTATTTTTACTCGTTTTAAAACTGAATCCTCATGGGTTTTTTTTCTGAAAGCTGTACTTATGAACACCTTATGAAAAATACTACTCCCACTAACTGCACCACATCCTTCATATCATTTCATAGATGACAGGCTCTGGGCTTAGTAGTATACTTCCCCAAAAATCAGCATGGCTCATTTTGCTGGAAGCACACTGACTCTAAACCCCCGATGAATTGGACCTGTGTTAGTCATACCAACTTCTGCCTCAAAAGACTTTTGTTGTTTTCTGTAGAAAATTCCAGACTGCTCTCTATCAGCTGCTTATACCTGTTTGGATATGAGACCACCATTTAGCTATAGTTAAGTGCAAATCTGGCTTTCAGGTAGTGGTAATCATCCTGATCTGTTCCAAAATTACTCCTTTTTTTTTAATTAGATTCCCTCTTTATTAGTCTCATTTATTCATGGGCTTTATGTAAGAGACCCTTCAGAGGAGCATCTCCAAGGCAGGATGGAGACTGGGGCTGATAAAATCTCCTTTTTTTTTCACCCTCACCATTGCGTGCAAGGGAGTCTGTTCTTCATTATGCAGAAATGTGGGCCCACAGCTAAAATACTGGCATCATTCTCTCACTTTCTAAGCAAAATGGTGGCACTTTTTTATATAAAGGATCAAGTTTTATTTTCATAGAAGATGACCCAGATGCTTATGGTTGCATTTGAAATAATTACCTGAAAATAGATTTATTAGGAGGCACATTTTGTATACCATTTATGGAAAAGTAGGATAGCATGTCAAAATGCCCAGAGATAATTATTAAAGGTTAATAAAACGTATCTTTCTATTACCTTATTTTCAAAATCAATGAGTGTGATATATTATTATAATAACAACTCTGATGATTTAGGCTTCTTAATACTGTCTCTTGGGAGCATTCCAAAACTTTAATCTCATTATTCTTGTGAGTCTTAGGAGATAAGCAAGAGAAAAATACTTGTCAGACGCCTTGCTGATTTAATGAATATAAAACAATGATGCGTAGCCCAGCTTCAGATTCAGGTTGTACTAAATACAGGATTTCTCCGGAAGCGCTCTGTGTTTGTGAAACTGTCTCCACAAAATCAAAAGCTATCTTTAAGCTCTCAGAGAAATCCTGCTCACTAGGTTTTTCCATTGTTAAGTTCAGTACTTTTAATATATATCTTTTTCTTGGCAACAAAAGCATGAAAGTTTTTTATTATGAACTCAGTGTTAGAGAAGGTTTTAAAACAATGGTGGTACAGTGAAGATCCTATTTATTCAGTCAGTGTTTTCAGGGCACTATAGATAATAGTGTCTGAATAGTAGGGGTTGCTTTACATCTGTTTTTATAACACCCAGCAGTGACCTCAGGGGCTTTGTTATCTGTGAAACAACTTCATTTGTGCAACTTCATTTTTCCCAGTTCAGCTGTGTTCTTTATAACCTGTGTCATGACTGTCTTTACATCCCCTTCAGCAGCAGGAAGAGCTGATCGATCTGGGAGCCTCTAACCGAGCTGGTGTTCCCTCTGTGCAGGTCAAAGAGATTGTGGCTCAGCACACCAAGGAGTGGTCCGAGATGATCAACACGCACAGCGCCGAGGAGCAAGAAATCCGCGACTTGCACTTGAACCAGCAGTGTGAGCTGCTGAAGAAACTGCTCATCAATGCTCATGAACAACAAACACAGCAGCTGAAATTTTCCCATGACAGGTGAGCAGGGCAGTGCTGCCTGATCATGAGGGCTTGGTTTAGATCCGCTCTGTACAATGCTTTAGTTTTTGGCATTGACAGATGCTGTACTGCTGCCAAAGGCACTGGGCTGAATGCTGGGTAGGAGTAAAAGTGACCGTACGAGGTTTAGGTAGATGCGGCTTCTTAGCTGTTTTAGATCATCTGAACTTCACTAAAGGCAGCAGGGGTGATGAAGCATTGGTGGTTTGCATTGACTTTACCCAGGAACTTCAATTCAGAGGATGGAAATGGAGAGGTATGGAATATGGAAATATCCTTTGGAGTTGCTGTCAGCTGTGGACTTGTGTTTGCAGCACTGGTGGCTATAAGAAAGATCCATAAAAAGTGAGATCAGAAGGGTTTGCAGGATAATCTACATTAGACTGATGTTTTATCTTCATACAATATCCTGCTGTAATCACAGAGAAGATGCTACGTGACACTCCTGCTTTTGTAATTAACCATCCTGCCTATTTGAAATCAAATGAAATTAAATACACGCCATAGTCACAGTGCTAAAAATGGTGGTAAGTAGAGGAATAATTTTTTTATCCTATGTTCTATTATCCAAAGCAGCCTAATAGTATATGAATATAAAATATGTGTGTACACATACATATATATATATGTGTGTGTGTGTGTGTGTGTGTGTATACACACACACATACACATTCATATGGACATTCACATGTATTTGTCTTCAGCAACTTTCACATAAAAATCATAGGGGAAAAGAAATAAGTAAATCATATTTGAAGAAGGAATTGAAATGATTCTTTTAATTCCTGAGTGAAAAAAACAGCTTATCTTTGCATCAGAGAAAACACATGCTGGGACCTGCAAGCTTTCCATCCAACAGAGAACTGTCCCAGCGAAAGGCTTGTAGTGAGCTCATCTTTGTGTTAACCTCTGTGTTAGCCCATCTCTTCAAGCTATCATGAAAACCGTACCCAGTCAAATATGAAGCCCAAAACCTATTAAATTATAATACAAATTCATCATTCAAAAGTTATTAGCCAGAGGAGGGTGCAGTCCTTGGTGCTGTATCTCTAAATCATACTTCGCTGCATCAGTCCAGAAAATCACATCACTTTTATTTTTTTTTTTGGTGAGTCTTTTTTTCTACCCTACTTGAAATTCATCAGGATGCTTAGAAGATTTACTAATATATGGCCTTTGAAAGTAAGTTTTGTGTTTTCTTTTCCATACATACTTCCATGTTCTCTTAACTTTGCTACAAGCTGTCAATCCAGACAGCTATTATATATACACTAAGGCAAAACTTAAAATTTTCTGAAAGTTTTTTTCTCATAGTTTTAGACTTTGGGTTTAGAATTTCTGTATCTGTACATTGTTTAAACAGCCCTCTGTTGCTGTTGAACTGCTAGCAGAGAGAAGAAGTCCAGTCCTCAGTGTGGCAAAATCTCTGTTTTTATTAATTAATTCCAACTTATATAGACTTTCAAAGGTCACCCAGATTGGTCAGTTCAAAACCTTCCCCCAGGCCAGGCTTGAACCGTCCATATCTCGAGACACCGTTTCAACAACATCCAAACTTATCTTTGTCTATACAACACAGGAAGAAGAGAGAAAATTTTCTCATGGCTCGCCACAGCCCTCTATCATTTCTTGTATATGATTCTTACATTCTTAGCACTGGATCTTGCTTTCTTATTAGAAATCATTTGTGTTGAGTCCATGTTTTGCTCTTTGTTTAACACTGCTAAGAACCAGATCTGAAAATTTGCATCCTGATAAATACTGAGAACTTTCTTTGCTCAGCTGTCTCTGGAGTAGCAACCTGCAATAGTCTTTCTGCTTTATTCATTGCAATTTAGTGTGTTTCTGCTTATTTGGGAATTTGCGTGGAAGTCCTAAATGTGCAGACAGGGGACTTTGCTGTTTGAAACAAATTTAAGACTGTGTCTAAATCAATTACTATTTCAGAAGAATTTGGACTGTGAAATATTGAAATGTGAATAATAATGCCCCAAAGAGGCTTCACACTTCGTAATTTGTAAACTTTTCAATGTGATATATCGTGTATACAAAGACATATGCATTTATGTGTCGAGGCCAGGAGACAATTGAGGTGTCCACAGGAAGAAGGGGATCTGTGGGAGGGCAGCGTGGGAGGTGGAGCAGCTCTCAGCAGGCTGTTCTCAGAACTTCCCTCTCCCTGAGCTGGGTAATGAGCTGGATATCACCACAGAGGGCACAGGGCTGGCAACAGAGATCAATAATCTAAAATGCTGCAGTTGCCTGCTGTAGGGAAGGTGCTTTCCCTCCATGTGCAGCGCCAAAAGCAGTTACGGACTGTGCTTTGAGCTCATTTAAAAACAAAGCAGAAGGCAGCAGATACTACTAAAAAGCTGAAGCTTATTGAACTCCAGGGGTACTGAGCCCCCTGCCTCCCCAGACTGAGTTGCCTTCACTGATCTGGATGTGGTGATCCTGCAGCATTTCAGAAACTGGGGACATGAGGCTGTGATTCACAAGCATTAATCACTCCAGATAAAATAACCTGAGAGAACGAAAAATTATGTGGGTGGGGTTTTTTTAATAGAATAAGAGATTTCTATTTATTCAAACAATACTGGTGTCAGGAAATAACCTGTTAATGCACTTTGATGTCATCTAAATATATATATAAATTCCAAGGATAGACTTACATGCTTAAAGTTAAATATCCCTTTAAAAGACATGTTTGTATAAATTTCAGAGGTGCAGCCACTATGCCACAGTAGGGAATCAGCAGCTAAATCTTGCAGTGCCACATTTTTCAGAATCTGTTTTCTTTCCTTATTTTCTTTATCATCCTGGCTCATCCACTTCTTCCAGTTACCTCTGGAATCCAGAGGAATCACCACTGCTTGTGGGAGGGACAGTATTTTTGCTGGAAACAACATGATGTGTTGGCCCTTTCAGCCACTTCCATGGCCAATGCCTCATTTCTAAATCATCAGTGATGCACAATAGTCCTCTAAGCCTCTTCTTTCACTATAAAATTGTGTCTGATGCAAACAGGCTAAATCAATTTGAACACCTACACTTTTCTCATACACTTCAGCACAGTAATCAAGATAAATTATTTCAGCACTCATCTTAAGACAGTGTGCTTGAAAATCGCTTCAATTTTAGTATAGAAAATAAAAGATTTTATTTGGAGATAGGATTGTTGGGATGAAATGTGCTCTCAGCACAACATTTTTTGGAACCCAAACTAATTTTTGCTGTGATACCGCTGTTTTAAATCTGTATCCAGGAAATGCTTCACCTGACGAACTCCTGGAGGGGGAAAAAAAACCAAAAAGCACCAAAATTCTTTGATAAAAATTTTTAAAAGCTCTCTTGTTTCACAGGAAAAGGTTGAAAAGTTCACTGATCCAGAAGGAGAAACCAAACACAAGCCTGAGCATGGATTAAATCATTCTTTTCAGGCCCAAAGTAGAAGTTTTAAAAGGAAGTCTGTTAGCTCATACCACAACTAGCAAATATTAATTACTGTTGGTATTGCTGTTACCTTCTGAGTGCAGGATTTATAAGCGTTTTAGGCAGTTCTAAAACACAAATTGCATTTTCTAAATGGCTGATAGTAGCTCATACTAGGACAGCTTGTATACTAGGGAGAAAAGAGAGTATTTTATACCCTTTTTCAACACTGAGAGTGTTTGAGAGTGTAAAAAATGCTTTAAACTGATCTTTCAGATTATATTCTCTGGAACAAATGGAGATCTCTAGATGCCTGCTCAAATCGTGTAAATTCTGCCCAAGGGGAGGGAATTTTCATGTGGTTTGTTCTTTCCCCTTCCTTGACACTTGAAGGAAAATGTAACCACAGTGTGGAGGAACCCGACCTCCACAACAGGTGCATCTTAGGCACTAATGATTTTGTTTGGTTTTGCCTAGGGAAAGCAAGGAGATGCGTGCCAACCAGGCTAAAATATCCATGGAGAACAGCAAAGCCATAAGCCAAGACAAATCTATCAAAAACAAAGCTGAAAGAGAGAGGTGAGTATCCCTCCCTGACAAGGGGAGAATGCTGTCAAAGGCTGACAGGGGAAGTCATGGGTTAATTCTATTAAAACCATGCTTTTATGTATGGAAACAAGGTCTAAAGATTGTGCTGGATATATTTTTAGATAACCATTTTAGAAAAAAATGGTGATTTTCTTGTATTTATCCTTTTAATAACTCTGATGCCCTGATCATCTATGACAGACTAGAGTAGGTCTAATCACACGATTGCATTTTAATTATTGTACTTGAAGAGCATTATACTTTTTTGCTTTTTCAGTGAGGGCCTGACTGAGAAGGGAGTAAAAGCAGAAACTACATGATAATGTCTCATAAGCCTCTGGGGTTTCCCCTTCATTTTGGCATTGCCATCTGGCTCGTTCTTTCCTTTTTCACATTCACTCCTTGGCACTGGGCTATTTTGGTGCCAAAGCTTGAACCTGTTCCCACTGAAAGTCCCTTGAGTGCTGCACACTCCCAGCTCATCATCAGGATGTCAGAGCCCTTGGTAACCATTTGCTTTGTTGTGTCAGACCTCACTAAAGACTCCAAGAGAAATCTGCTCCCACATCTGAAAGCAGCTCTGGTTTGCAGGCTGATTCAACTGTTTGAGCTGTTTTTGTTCTCTTTCATGGCAGAAATCTTAGGAAGAGACACTTTGGGCATTTTATGTGACTGTTCATTGTATATTTATGGTTTTGCTTAAATAACAGCTCTAAGACCCTTGTAGCATTGCTTTGCATATGATCATTAGATGATTTTTTTCCATTACCACTCTTGAGACCCACAGCACTTTTTATATACCAAAATATAGAGAGCAGAGCACAGAAAGGGATGCACAAATTAATTAAACATTTTTTTTAAGTTTTGACCACCACTCTTGAGTAAAGGAAAAGCAAACTTTATTCACAACAGTCAAGTCTTCAATCATACTGCCAATTTACTTGAAAATCTTTAAGTGTGAAGGTGTGTGGCCAGAGGAATGTGCAATTTGCCATTAGTCGCACCTTGTACAGATAATCAGAAAACAAAATACACCTTAAGAGTCTGTGATTCTCTATATTGTAGCTTTTGGGTTTCTTTTTTTCCGATGAGTCTTCATGGAGAATGTTTGCCTTTTTTTAGGCGAGTCAGAGAACTGAACAGCAGCAACACAAAAAAGTTCCTGGAAGAGAGAAAAAGGGTAACTATAACTTTGACCAAGTCACTGGGCACTGTTTCTGGATATTCTTTTTCATTTCTCTGTGTTGAGAATCCAGCTCTAGTAGATTTTTGTCTTTGCTTTGTTCCACATATTTGTAGCATAGAAGATCTGACATCTATATGAGACAAAGCTATTTTGAATTAACAGAATTACTGTTCATTCCTGTGTGTTTGCCAAGTCTATGTGTTATGTACAATTTGTAAAATATGTATCTGTTAATTATATCTATTAATTAAAGCTATAAATAATATTAAGCTTTTTTAAAGATCAGGTGATATACTAGGCCTCCTGTGATGTTTTGTGTTATCTAAGCGGGGCAAGACACCAATTATATGTATATTTTTCAAGTAAGATTTTATTTTACTTGTTAATAATGTCTTTTATTCTCCCCCCCCCCTCTATTATTTCTCTTAATTACAGCTGGCAATGAAGCAGTCAAAGGAAATGGATCAGTTGAAAAAAGTTCAACTTGAGCACTTAGAAGTCTTGGAGAAGCAGAACGAGCAGGTATCTTGTTTTAAAGGCTTAGGAGAAAAGAAAGCTAAGACAAAACAATAACCACAGTCAGGCTAAGTAGAATCCTTCTTAATATAAGTCTTTAGCAAAATGGGGAATTTTCATGGTCATTCATCTACTTTGGGAGTCAAAATGAAGAGGTGAGGTTGACTTTAAATGATGATGCAACACCAGATTCGTTTCAGCTGAGGCTGGGGGAGCTGAACTGCTCAGGCAGAGTGCCCTTTCAGCTGTTCAGCCACACTGAATACTCATTAGCCAGATATGACAGTCGTTAAGGGCCCAGCATATCCATTTTAATTACTCCCCAAAAGTAACTCAAGCAAATCCGTTTCCTTCATTTTGAAACTTACAATTCTAGTACTGATTGAAAAATTAGAGGAGAAACGTGCCCAGTGCATCTCTGAACTCTGAGAGACAGTGAGTTTGGACTGAATTCTAGAGATGTACAGTAGCATGGGGAGTTTTATCTGTACTAGTACACCCTTTCCTAATTAAGAGACCTTATTATTTTCTGCTAGTTTATAAGCCCCCTTTTTTTTTTTTAAATTGAAAAACTACTTGGCAAGGAAAGGAAAATTCTCATCGTATTTCTGGTGGAAGCAACACTGTTCTGAGCAGTTCCCTTGCTGAAAGGTTGAGCCAGAAGAGCTGGAATAATTGAATGGATTTGCAGTACCGCACTTAAATATGTAAACTGCAAGGGGAATATACCCAGCAGTTCAGTGAGGTGGGAGAGAAGGGCAGCACTAATACCCACTACTTTCCATTTAATACCCATTACCGTCAAGGGTTATGTACTCACTTCTTTGTCTGTTAAACGTTCAGAACTTGAACTCTCTGAAAGACACCATAATACAAATTAAAGCCATCTTGCAGAGGGGTAGGGAAGGGAAGAGTACAGGCAAATCCAGTATTTCCACTGTCAGGGGAGAGAATCCTACAGCCCCAAAAGCTGCAGCCTGGGTAACTTGCAGGGGGTGACAGCACTGTAGGATCTCAGGTGGTTGCTGCCACCATGGCTCTGCGGATCACTCCACATCCTCCTGGACAGCAACCACAAGTCCCACTCTGATCCCTCACAGGGCTGCTGTAGGTGCTATGTCCAACATCCAGCATGAATGGATCTGTCAGTCGGTCTGCTCCTCAGCAGTTTCTAAAGGCAGGGTGACAGGATGTGGGGGAGGCAGGACCTGGGGGAGGCAGGACCTGGGGGAGGAAATTGGGCTATGGCAGATCTGTAGCATGACTGTGATAGCTGACAAAAAAATGATGGGCTTGATCCAGGGCTGGGTGTTACCAGTTCCTTCTTTCCATGGGCTTCATAGAGCTTTGGATCTATTTTATAAAAACATGAGAGGAGAGAATGATTCTGGTTATGCCTTTAACCATAATGTGGTAACCACGTCATGTATAAGGGAGCTGGGAGAAGTGTGAGTCACTAAAGGGTCACCTCTTTGTGCAATTAGATACATCCTCACCTGGGGTTCCAGCTCTGCAGCTGAGGGATGGGAACAGCCTACCTGAGCTTGCTCATTTGCCATTTCAGTCAGCTTAAATCATCAGCTATGAAATGGAATAAGCTTCTCCATGTACTGGTTATCACTTCTGGGTGGGCATGTGTTGGCCTCTGCCACAGGGATTGTCCTTAACAGCTTTTTAACTCACTCTAATTTGATCCATCAGAGCATGCACTTCCATACATGCTGTTTGGACCATTTCCTTGTAGCCCCAAAAGTGCACCAGTGCAACCCCCAGCTGCCTCTGGTTTCATGGTTATGTACATTGATGTATGAAATTTGGATCAGGTGGTATTTGTTTAATGAGAATTTCAAAACACTTTTTTTTTTCCTGATCAAGCAAGGCAAGAAAATTTTCATACAAATATACAATGGAGAAAAGTAGAATTATGGGTGGAAACAGCCTTCAGTACAAACTATTATGAATTTAAATTTGTTTTGTTTTATGTATGTTTTTCTGGCATTGATTTTTCAATCTCACTTCAGTTTTCATTCATTTAATTTGCTTCTCGTTGTATTACTCGATTTTGACATTTTTATTTTTGTACAAACAGCTTTTGAAATCCTGTCATGCAGTGTCTCAAACACAAGGTAGGATGGACATATAATAAGCAAACTATTATTTCAGTGTGCTTTCCTTCTAAATTAAATCATTATCATTGGAGTCCTCCTTGTAAATGCAGCCATTGGGAAGTGCCATTGACATAGTGAGCGCAGTGTTAATCTTGTTTGCACACAGATATTTGAGCCTGACACAATATTAACAGTATTTCGTGCTTTAGCATCTGGAATTCAGATGGATATGAATGGTGATGTGCAGAGGAAATATTTAGAGATTAACTTGTACATTAGCTGCTGTTACTGGAAGATCTGCTTAGAGTTCTAAACTGTGTCTGTGAGAGTGTCTGTTGATCTAAGAAAAGTATTTTAGTGTTAACACACATATGATTAGCTGCTAATGCTGACAGTCAGACAAAGGGTATCCACACATCTTAATAGGGTAATAAAATAAGTGATTCCACGTTAAGAACAGCGAAATATAGACTAGATGGCTGGAAATAGTTCCTAGTGTCTGTGGAACAGCACTTTAAAATTCACTTCAAATTCCAACACGTTTACAAGCTCTGGCAATTACACTTTATGATGTAGCTGTGCTGCTGTGGCTTCCTAAGTAATCATTAGTCCAAGAAATTTCTATTAACCCCTGTCTTACCAAGGAAAAAGGCTGCACTGGACTGGAATATCCCCTTGTACAGTACAGCCGGGTCTGAATGACTCCCTTGAACTGATAGCATCTTGCACCACTGACAGCACCCACTGTCACAACATTGATTTATGGACACATAATAATGAAAAAAACACTCATTAGGCTAGAGGGAAAAAAAATTCTCCTTTTACTGTATGTGTTTGCTAGCCTGTGTGAGATGTCAGTAGAGAGCATCCTGAAAGCAGAGTGCATTGGCTGCCCCTGACTCCACGGATCCACTGCAGGTTGCGAGGGCTTGTCCTGTTGAGCTGGTGTGTTCACATCAGAATGCACTGTCTGACCCAGCCTCAGAACGGCCCAAACGAGCATCCTGCTCCTCTGCCAGATGCTGATGTGGACTTTGAAGCCGGGTTCTCTAAAAGAATTCCATACACAGTGCAGTGAAACACAGAATATTTGTAGGATGCTCTGTGCCTATAGTCAAGTCACAAGCCTGAAACGTGAAATGTGTGAGTCACTAAGAAACAACCACAGGGTTTTGTTTTATTTGGATGTTTCATTTCACACACAGGCAAAATCCAGCCAACATTTCAGAAGAGGTTGTCCATATTGATTTATTTATTATGTTTCCATGTTTTCATGTTAAAATTATTTCTTCATTACTTTCAAGCTTTTAAGTCATTTAAATGGAGAACGTCGATTAATTTTTAATCATATTTATGACAGTTGTTTTGTTATTATCATGATTACTTTTTTCTCCCAAGAAGATGATGAGGATGATTAAGCAAGTGCAGGGCTAGATTTTTCAAGAAGGCAGGTATGTCACATCTGCATAAATCCACAATAACCTTGCAAAAGGAACAGAGGTGCACCCTCATTACTTTGGACCTACATCTGCCCATTTTTGCGTACGCAAATAAGTGTTTGCACATCCAGAATATGTGACTCCTTAAGTAGCAGCTTGTATTGCAAAGTTCCATGTCTAAGCAACTTTTACAACTTCTGGAGGAACACATTTTATAGAATTCAAGTCCCTAGCCATTATGCCCTGCATGACAGATATGCAGCAGCTACACCAAAGAAAATAGTAGTTTGGATTGTCCCTTCCTAAAACTTGTCCTAATGCTCCTGAGTTTGATTGTATAGATGGGAGGGATTGCCCTCTGGGTCTATTTATTCAGGGTCGTTGGGGTTTTGGATTTAAATAACTTCCCAGGTTGAGAACTCTCGGGGAAAATGGAGATGCTGACTCTCAGTTCCTTTAAACGGCAGAGTTTCAAGCCAAAACATAGTATGAGGAGCAGAGAGTGTGGCTGCGCCTGAAAGAGAGAGGAAGGGAATTTAAAAAGTGCCCTCTGAGAGGGGATTCCCAGGCCAGTCAGCATTCACACACAGAGCTTGAACTCTGCCTGCAGAGCCAAAGGCAGGCAGAGTTTATAGTGAGGTCTGGCAAATATTAATTGCTGGCTTTTGCATAATGTGTTTGGATACAGTTTCAGGTGGATTCAAGGTGTGTAATCCAATGGAGCATATAGCAGGATTCTAATCCTGAGGTGAAACACACCCCCTCTGTAATCATAAGGATCTCCAAGCCTGAAAAAAATTATTTTAAAAAAAAAGATAATTTTTTTTAAAATACTATTTAAAAAATCTTGCCTACTGCATGGAAGATGTTACATTGATGGATTTTTGTCATTCCTTATCTTTAGGAAAGAAACAAGTCCAGATCGTAGATGATTCTCTAAACATTTCAGGCATTAACACATTGCAGTACTCTCACAACAGCAGTAAGAATACATTCCCAAAGACGTTTCCTGTCAGGAGAAACAGTTAAATTTGCATCTGCCTAGCTTTCTTCCCCAAAACTGGGGCTTCTGCATTTTACCACACACTTCTTTAGAAAGTCAACCCAGAACAGAACAAAAAATACTTGACTCCCAGAATAACATGACTCCCAGAACAGAATAAAAAATACTTCCCCAGGATTTGTAGATGTAAGGATTACATCTGATTTTGAAAACAGAATGATATGGGGTGGGGGTACAAGGGGTGTAAAAATAATATTACCTACCTCTTCAGTGTGTTTTGCCTGTGTTTAACTCAGACATTTTCATCTAAAACATGCTTCATTGGGAACAAAAGGTCTAATGCAACGCTTCATGCAGTTATTTTGGATTGCAGGCAAAGGAGATGCAGCAGATGGTGAAGCTGGAAGCAGAGATGGATCGCAGGCCAGCAACAGTGGTTTAAAGCCTCAACAAGCAAATTGAAGTTGGAGAGCACAGCATCCTTAAAATGAGAGCAAAATTCAAAATAACATTGCTGAGGTTGAAGAGTGGGCTTTTGATTTGGTTTGGGTTTGGCAGGGGTTTGGTTTGGATTTCTTTGTTCTTAATATATCAAGCGTAGCTACGGACCACCAAGTCTTAAGGTTTGCATTGTTTCTTTTTTAACACTGGGCACTGAATTTCCTTTGTTGGATTTCCATAAGAATTTCCTTTGTTCAGAAAAACCCCGACCCGAAGATGAAGAGAGTTTTTTAAACCCCGTCCTGTTTTCCTTTCTGTATCTCACCAGGCATGTTGCCTGCATCAGAATCACAAGGGCAGAGCCTCGAAACACAGGAGATACCTTTAACATCATCTCAGATGGCAACAAAGCCGTAGTTCAAGTGGTGTAATTTCGCCTTTGTGTTCTCATGTGTGATGTGATGTGCTGTGCAGAAGCCCCATGCTGCCAGACCCTGCCCTGCCGCGCCACGCCTCGTCAGATGCTTGGCACCCGATGTCCCTGAGCCCACTGAACTGGACCTCATGCCAAGTAATAATTAGGATAGTAAGGAGTTGAGTTTGGGGTAATTTTAAATTATACTTCGAGGGGGTTTTTTTCAGGCAGCAGACAGCAGGCAGTTGAAAGTTAACTGCGTATATTCAAAAGTACAATGTGTACAAAGTCATCAGCCAAATTCATCAGCTGCAGCAGTAACTTGACAGGGTATTTCTGCAGCCTCATGATGTCATTCACAAGTGCCATATCAATTCTATCATGTCTGAGAGGAGCCAATATCCTGTAGAAGTTACTGCAGTGCATAACCTTGAGGGAAATATGATGTATTTGTGCCAAAACTGATCAGTGCTCTAAGGAATTCCATATTAGGCACTTTACGAAAAGTTTACATCCTACATTGCTTGTATAGAAATTGCATTTTGATCCTGTTGCTGCAGATCTCGGATATTACAGTTCATTGTAACTTAAAATATTGTTTAAATGGCTCTTGGCAAAAAGTTTGTAACTGTGAAAATGTAAAAAGTATTTATACACTTGGGAAACACAACATTGTAGAAAATCACATACATGTTGCCACGTGATAAAATTAGTAAGCAGAAATGCTAGGAGTATGTTTGCATGTGATACAAATGCTACTAAGGCTGTAATGCCTACTATATGACCACAGTCATGCTACTAGCTGGTAAATACTGAGTAAATGTATGGCACAGAATATTGTTTGATTAATTACAAAGACTTTTAGCATTACCAGGTCTCTCTATATATATGTGTGTATATTAATTATGTGGGCATTCTTGATACTTGTAGTAAAAGAAAAAGTACATAACTAATTTAATTTTACACAGAAGTATTTATGCAGATTTTCAGAATTTCATATCAGGAATAACCTTTTTATGTCCATTAGGTATAAAGACAATTTGCTAATGTGTTAATTTGCATGTTTCCAGAACTTGCTGTAGTTATACTGCAAAACAATGCATGTAAGCATTCAGCTTGGAATTTGTCCATGCTGCCAATTCAAAGATGACTGCATGGAAAACTGGTAGTTTAGAACAAATCAGATTCCTGATTTCAATGTACTAAGCACCAATTACTTTGTTGTATATGCTTGTACAAACAAATTCTACATATTCCTATAAACAAAATAAATGAAGAGAGATAATTATGTTATTGTCAGTCCTGAGATGAAACTTTCAACTTCTCTAATAAAAACCTTAAAAATTCAAATCCTTTAGTTTTGACTGCAGTGAATTGCAGGGTGGTGGTATTATTAATTGCAAATTTTTAGCAAGTTGTACTTCCTGTAAAAATGTGCATAGTGTAAATATATTTCTATCACAGCTTATTTAGTCAAAGGAGTCTTTTTTTTTTTTATTTTTAATTTTATATAAGTGATAGAAGCATTGTGCAGCACTAGAGTATTTTTCCCAAGTGGAGTGTAGCAGCACGGCCTGGAGATGCAGCAACCTGAGAGCAGTGTAGCAGCAACTGAGACAGAGGTCAGTGAGTCTTTAGGTGTTTAAAGCAGGGTTTAAACAAACTTGGGATGCGTATTCAGAATTCCCATTCTGGGACAGGATTTTTAGTATGATTTTTCTTTTAATTAAAAATGTCCTCTAAAACACAGCTGGCGGAGACAGTGCTGTGTGCTGGAATTTTATACTGTTGCCTACTGCAGTGGTTTCTAGCCAGTAAGGAGAAGCAAATGACAGAGCAGCTATGGAGGGAAGTGGATGGTGAAGCATTTTAGGCTCACTTAGAGCCTGGCTGGAAAACCCTGCCCTACCTGTTAAAGAAATCACTGCGAATGGAGGGCTTGTGTTCGGCCTGCGGCCCTCTCTGAGGAAGCTCAAACCTGCCTATTTAATTCCTTGGTGAGCATCCCATCCATCAGGGGAAAACACAGCTTTTGGAAGGCTACAAAATACTGTCCAGAGCCTCTGTCTGAGTCTGTGCTCCCTGCTCAGCCAGGAGTGAGACATTCATCAATTCAGAGAGAAAAATGGGCTTCTATGAAACCACTGAGCAGGAAACCTCAGCTCCCGGGCTCAGCTCCCCACACTGAGACATATTTCATCCACTGACAATTTAGCATAAAATGCAGGCAGTAATTTGAAATTAAGTGATGAATTTTGTCAGCTAAGTATTTTGAAATACTGTTTAAGTAGTATTTGATTCAAAAATTATTTGAAGTTTGGCTGCTAACGTAATGAGGTGAGAATTTCCATTGAGATGAAATAGGCTAATCAATTTGAACATTGATACTGAGTTAAAGCAGTTTAAAATGTCATTCTCTGCCGGGGTGATGGATTCCACTTCAGTGAAATTTCATCGGGGGAAGTGGCAGATTCTCCCTCTGAATCTCTTCAGATAAATTCAGCTCAGCTGTGATGGGGAGGGCCTCCCAGGCAGCCTGCTATTCTTTCACTTCCAGTAATTTGGGGGTTGGTCGTTAACTTGACTGTTTCCAGGTGGAGCTGCACCACCTGAGTGCAGTTAAACTGCATCATCAGAGACCCAAAATCCCCCTCAGGGGCTGATTTCCTTACGGACTCCAGGTGCTGCCTGTGAAATCAGCTGCAAGCGGCAGGCACATCCCGGAGCCAATTCGCCAGAAACCCCTCTTCCTGCTGGATGTGCCAGCAGTGGTCCCTGTGCTGTGTGCTCCCTTCGAGGAGGCTGTTAAGAGTTGTTATGTCTGGTAGTTGTGGGGTAGCAAGGGGGATTCAGCCTTCAGAGATAGCCAGGCAGCCCCCAGAACCGGGGGTAAGGGGTGGGTTGCAAGGCTGGTTCCAGGTGACCATAAACTCCCCCTGGTCACAGCATTTCAGGGTGGCTGATGCTGCACTGGCTCCCTCAGGTGAGACCTTTCTGCTCTGTGTTTTGGGGGTTGTTTAGTGCTAGGAAATCTTAGGCCTTTCCCATTTTTTGCCATGGAGAGCAGGATGAACATGGCTCTGCGGGCTGGAAATGGCAATTGTCACTGCAGCTGAAGGCTTTGTTACTGTGCTGTGCAGCTGGGGAGGCACAGTTCTGTGCCGTGGGTCAGCCTTGCCCCCTCTTCCCCAGCTGCTCCCTGGACCCTCCTGCACAGGCTGGATCTAGGGACAGCTGCTCAGGATTGTGTATTTTGAGGCTTAGAAGCCACCTCGCAACCTCAAAAAAAACTGGAAATTAAATAGTGGATGAGAGGTGGAAATAAAGGGTAGTTAAACACTGAGCTCATCAGTGAAGGACCTGAGGAAGCCAGGCACTAAAATCACCACATGAATACAACCTGGTACAGTTAAAGATTACATGATATAGAATATTGTGTTTTTTCCTTTGTATAGTCCCCTGAAATTATTATCTATAGATTAATCCTGTATAACAACTGACACAGGTCTGACTGTGTTTGGGGGTGTGCAGGAATGCTTCTTTTCACGAAACAGGAGAAAGGAAATTGTCAGAATCTATTTAATATGTACAGAAAGCAGAAAAGGATTTTCAACATTATAGTTACAAAAATCAATGTGTTCCTTCAGTATCTGCTTTTATTTTTAAAAGAAGCCATTTCCCAGCAATAAAGCCCCTCTCTGCAGGTGTGTGCCCTGGCAGAGAAAGGGCAGCTGCCCACAATCAAAACTCACCTTGCAACATCTTGCTTTGCAAAACCCTGGACCATTTCCTCCAGATGCCTTTTCCCGAACTAGAAATGTAAATTGGTAGTGAATCCGCGTAACGCCATCACTCCAGATTGCTGCTGTCCCTTTGGCTTTTTACCAAAAAAACATCCTCTGTGTACCTTCTCCTCATCCCCGCTGCTCCTGGGACCGGTGTCGCTGTAAATCGTAAATTTTTGGATGTATTCCTGGTCCCGGGGCGAGCTCCAAAAACAAAAGGTCCCGATGAGAGGCGGGAAGAAATATTTCAACGTCGCATCAGCCGGAGCAGGGGAGCAGCGCCGGGAGTCGGCCGCACTGGCACCTCGTAGGCCGGCACGGAGCGGCAGGGCAGCCGGGCGCTGCGGGCTGGGAACGCCGCTCAGCCCACAGCCCGGGGGGCAAAGCCGCCCTGCCCCGGGCCGGCAGCGAGGGAGGGAAGGCGCCGGGCTGCCGGGGAGCTGAGGGGCCCGGGGCGGGCGGGGCAGGGCTCGGTGCGCTCTGCTCTCAGCCCGCCTCGCAGCCCCTTCTCCACTCGGCGCCGCGGTGCCCCGCAGCCCTGCCCCGGCCAGGGACAGACCCCGGAGTGCCCCGGCTCCGCTCGCACCTTCCCGCCTCCGACACGCACCCCAGCTGTGACCCGCCCCCCCAAAAACGCCCCGCACTGGCACGGCCGGTGCTTCTGTTCAAACGCACCGTCTCGGGGCTGTTGGGTTTTGTGTCACGGCGTGTGTTGGGGTTTGTTAACGCATTTTAGAGCTCAGGTGCGTCGATGGCCCCTCGCAGAAGGATGCTGCTTTGCTTCTGGCCTTGCCACATAAAAATAGCTGCACGTTTCTTCCTAAATTAACTCGCGGAGCAGCTGTTCGCCTTCACCGAAATTAGTGACGCTCCGTGAGCAGCCGGAGCTGGAATAGATTTCCCCTCCTCCCCCCGCCGGCCTTTCCGGCAGGGACGGGCGATACGACCCCCGGGGCGAGGGGGTCCCGGTCCCGCTCCCAGTGCCGGCCGTGCCGGCGGAGCGGGGAGCGCTCGGGGTGAGCCCAGCTCCGCTGCAGCCGCACGTCGGGCGGCCCGAGGTGCCCGCGGGGATCCCCGGCAGCCCCTCGGCGGGTGCGGCGCCGGAGGGGGGGGAATCCCTCCTTGCCTCCTCCCAGCCCGGCTGCGCGTACGCCCCATCCCTCGGCGTGGGCGCTCCATCAGCTCCGCCGGCATCTCCCCTCCTCCTCCTCTCCGCACACCCACACACTTTCTCCGTCCCTCCTCCCCGCCACTCCGCAGCAGAGTGCTTTTGCAGCCTGTGCGGCTCCTGAGAAAGGAGGTGTGCAGGTTTCCCCCCTCCTTTTTATTTTTAAATTTTTTTTTTTCTTTTCTCCGGAGCGGACCTTTCGGAGGAGCAGCTGCAGCAGCCGCGGCCACGCCGGGACCGAGCAGGGAGGATGGCCGGGGGCGCCTCCCGGGGCTGCTTTTCATCTTGCGTGAGTACCTGGGCGGCGAGTCGCGACACGGAGCCCTGTCGCGACGAGGCAGCCGCTGGCGCTGAGGCAGACCCGGCGCTATCACGACACCGGTCCTGCATCACCGCCACCGTCTGCCACATCTCCTCTGCCTGCTCCGTCGCGACAGGGACGCCCTGTCGCGACAGAGGAGCTGACTCCGGCGGGCTCGGGGGTGGCGGGGGGTGTTAAGGGAGCGGCAGAGGCTCGGGGCTGCCGGCGCTCAGCCCCGCTCTGCCCGCAGACGCCGCGGCTCGCGTGGCCGCCGAGCAAGAAGTTGAAAACCTCTCCGGGCTCTCCCCTAACCCCGAGAAGGACATCTTCGTGGTGCGGGAAAACCGGACGACGTGTCTCATGGCCGAATTCGCCGCTAAGTTCATCGTCCCCTACGACGTGTGGGCCAGCAATTACGTGGATGTGAGTGGGGTCCGGGGGAGTCAGGGGCTCCGGCAGGACCGGGGATGGCAAGGGACACTCGAACTCGCTCGCGCGCGCACACACACACACACACACACCCCCCACACACACCCCGGTACTTTCCGGGGGTCCTTTGTCCTCTCCGAGGATTTCCAGCCGGGGCACTGGGGGGCCTGCGGGCGCCCAGGGGACCCCGGGGTGTCCCCGCTGAGCCCCGCTCCTCGCTTGCAGCTGATCACGGAGCAAGCCGATATCCCGCTGTCGCGGGGCGCCGAGATGAAGGGCAAGTGTGGCACGAACGAGTCGGAGCTGGAGCTCTCCTGGCTGGACCAAGCGTACACCCTCAAACTCTCCTTCGTGAAGGTACGGATCCGGGGGCTGGGGCGGGGGGCACGGCGGCTCCGGGGGTCCTGACCGGCCCTCTCTCGGCAGGAGGGGCACAACACATCCCGGGGGCCCGAGGCGTCCTGGAGGCTCAGCCGGATCCAGTTCACCTACGACACCTCCGAGCGCACCTACTTCAAGGATGCCGTCAGCCGTAAGCGTCCGGGCTCGGGGTTTAAGGCACATCCCGGCGTCGGGCGGGCGCAGCGCCGGGCTGGGAGGCGAGCACCCCGCGGGCCACTCGCTAAATGCACCTTAGGGGGAAAACAAACCCCGAACGCTCCCGACAAAGCCGGGACTAGCTGTCGGGTTTAAACCGCGTATTATTTTTTTTTTCTCCGCTGTTTTCTTTTGTTGTTTCTAATCACCGCGATTGCCGTGGGAGGGAGAGCCCAGCTCTGCCCATTCGCTGCGCTGCCAGGGCTCTCCGGGGGGACCCATGGCCCCAGGGGGTGGGGCGGGAGACACCTGGGCTGGAAAAGCGTGTCTCCTTTCCTGTGGGAGATTGTTTTTAAGGTTAACTCTGACGATGGATGAATAGGTGGGAAAGCAGCAGTTTCCCAAGATAACTGAGATTGACACGAGTATCGTACCCCTACACGCCTCCACACCCAGCAGCCTCCTCTTTTCTCTCTGGGTTTCCATTCTTTTGGCCTTCATTTTGTTTTGATTTCATTTCTGCTCAGAAATGTTCTGTCTTGAAATGTAAAATGAAATACTGTCATTTGCCAATAGTTCTCCTTCTGGATTTTCCAACTCCAGTGAATAGGCCATTTAGAGCTTGTGCCCTAAGACACTGGTTTTGGGGCTGCTTTTCCCACTGGTGTTTGAGTCTCAAAACACGGTGGTGGCCATGCCTCATCAGCCCCTGCCAATGTGAAATACTGATTGCCTTTCTGTGCTGCTGGAGGGGAACAAAGGGCTGCAGAAGAGCGGGAGGTGGAAGATATCCCTCGTTCCACCTTGCTCAGCTGCACTCAGCCTCGTTTGTACAACAAGCTTGAGGTGATGGGAAAATATTTTCTCATAATTCATACTTTGGTGAAATGGTCGTGTATTTTCAGGGAAGGCTTTATGGCCTTTCTTGCTTTGCGGTGTGCTTCCCAATGGCACTGCTCCTTCCCACCTGGATGCAGAGCTCAAGTGCGGCTGCAGAAATGGTTGTTTCCTAAGCGTAGGGAGTATCAGGCTGAAACCTGAGTCTGTGTGAATGGGGGAACCATTTCTCCGCCTTACGGACTCCAGGTGCCGCGACAGGAGCGCAGCTGGCGGCGGCAGAGCCAGCTCTGCCCATTGTGCCGCAGGGCCGTGTGCTGCAGCCGTGTGTTCCCTCTCGCAGGAGGCAATCCCGGTGTGGGAGCTGCCCTGGCTCGCTGGGGGTGTCACACCAAAAGCAGGCTCCCACACCAGGAGGACAGGGTGCTCCGGGAGCAGCAGGGCAGCCACTGCCGCATGCGCCCCGGCCACATCGCCCGTGCGTTCGGTTAATTGCCTCGGTTTGTGAAGGCCCCTCGGCCCTGGGCCTGACCTGTGTGTGTCCCCTGGCCAGCCGGGAAGCACACGGCCAGCTCGCACCGCCTCTCGGCCCTGGTGACCCCCGCCGGGCGCTCCTACGAGTGCCAGGCACAGCAGACCATCTCCCTCGTCTCCAGCGACCACCAGAAGTCCGTGCAGCTGCTGCTGTCCGAAGTGCGGCTCCAGCCCTTTGACATCCCCGCGGATTTTGTCTTCAGTGAAGGTAAGGAGCAGGCACAGACACGTCCTGCATCCCTGAGGTGCTCGTGCTGCCACAGCCTTTGGGGATGTTGCAATGTACTGAGGGAATTTGGGTCTCACCTTTTCCAGAGTGGGCTTCCCCTCACTCCAGCCTGTTACCAGTGCTCCCTGCAGTCCCTCAAACCCATTCCTTGTCTTTGTGGTCTCCAAAAAGGCTTTACAATTTCAGCCCAGCTGCCGAAACACAGGCTGTCGTTGAATGTACCTCAGCCACTGTAAGGACTTGTAGAGCCAGATTGCCAGCAAGCCCCAATGCGGCATGCTTGAGGAGCGCTGCAAGGCTGAGGTGTCTTCTCTGCAGCACAGGAGATGCTCCAGCACTGCCCCAGGGGCTTCTTAGGGCTGCTGCACACGGAGAAAGCTTGGGGCTGCAGTGGCAGGAGACACAGGGGCTGCACATCCCTGGCTTCTGTTTGATTACTGCTCATCGTGAGAGTGAAGGCTCCTTGTGTGCCAAAGACTTGGGATGCCATTGCTCTTCTAGGGGGTTCTTTAACATCCATGGTGGATAAAAGAAAGCCTGAGTTGATGGGTGCTGTTTGTGTCAAAGGGTTGTACTGGAGTCAGCAGCAACGCTGCCGTGGGACAGGATTCCTGCAGTTTTGTCTTCCTTTCTCCTGAGGAGCCCCTGGTGCTCCTCCTTCCTGGCTCCCCCTTGGCTTTCCCATCAGGTTGAAGGAGGCAGTGTAAACAGGCTCAGCCGGATTAGATGAGACCAGCCCCATTCTAGAGTGCTGCCTTAGCACTAAAATCAGTTAAGCCCATTATTGTAACCAGGTGCAAATAGAACGCCTAAAAGCCAAAGCTTTTAACAATGAGCTTGAAAATGGTGGAGTTATTTTCAAGCCTAGCATTAAAAACGTGAGGCTTTATTATTTTGCATGTGGGAAATACTCTGGAACACAATAAAAGCCCAGCACTGACTGCAGAGCCGAGTGGTTGCACTCACGACTCACATCCTCTCACTGATGTAGTAAATTCGTGCTGTTGCATGTGCTGGATCTGGCAGAGCTCTGCGTGCCTGAATTACTCATGGCAAGGCCAGTATAATACTGAGTAGGTTTCATCTGTGGGCAGGTTTGGTTTTTTTATGATGAAGTAGTACCACTTTGGCATAGAAAATTACAGGGAGAGAAAAGCAGAATTTAATAGTTTGCTGTAATTTCTTTTTGTTGATGTATCTTTACCCTCTCTTTTCTCCTGTGGATCCAGTATTCCTCTACTCAGGGTTGGGCTGGGCAGGCCTTGGAGGCTGAGAACAGCATGTTTAAAGTACGCAAGTCTGTGTCTTTGTGGTACCAAACTTGTGAAGTCCAAGAGTTTCCAGTTAAAACCACCCAACTGGAGGCTCATTGCCGAAGGAATCTACCTGTCATTTCTATGACATGCTCGCTCTTGTCAGGCAGTAAATTTGTTTCTGTTTTGTTTTCTCTTTTCTTGCTGTAGTTTAGTGGGATTTTGTTTTTCTTCAGGATACAAGGAGACTGTGGTTGGTTTAGCAGTCTTTGAACACATGGAGGGAATTCCTCCTCCAGAGAAAAGTATGGCTTCTCTTTTTGTCAGGCTTAGTGGGTTATTTTTTGTAGTTGTTGCTCTCATTATTCAATTACACTCCTTTTTGTTGAATTCCACTGGAAGTTAACCAGCAGAGAGCACCTGGAGAGGGTGGTCAGCAATGCCTGGGAGATGATTTATCAATGGAGCTGCATCCAGGGCTCTGCCACTCCCAGCAGCCGAGCTTGTCCTCGGCACACACATGGCAAAACAGGATCCTTTGTGGGGTCTGAGAATCACTGCCAATCTTGAATTACAGTAATTAGCCTTCTCCTTTTTGGTTCATTAATTTCCCATTAGGTAAAATTCCTATTAATTATGAACAAGCTACAGAATGTTTGAAAATATTTTAGAGTAGAGGAAGAGAGCTGCTGGAGCAGAAGAATCATTGGAATGCGGGAAGGTCGAGGCCCTTTTCCCACAAAGAAATGGGGGAAAGGTTTTTTCATTAGTCCTGACACTGTCCTCTCAGGGATGGGTTAAAAAGCTTGCAGGGAGTGATTGGACTGCTTTTGGGCTTTTTCGAATGTTTAAACTCATGTGCTGGAGTATTTTCACTTTTTTTTTACACACTGCTTCCAACCTTCACAAATCCACATATATATATTTATTTACACTTTTATTTTTCAATACAGAAGCAGCAGAAATTTTTTAATAGGGAAAGTGTGCGTACATTTCTCAGCTTAGAAAATGAGAACTGGATGAAGAGGGTGTGAGAACGTTTAAACTGATGAAAGATCCCCAGAGAAACTGTCAGCTCTTTTGATTTTATATTTAAAAAATTCAAATATAAAGCCAAATGATGAAAAATACTAATACAAAGGGATACAATGGCTGAGAATTAGGGACCCTGGGGTGGCTCAGAGGGAGCTGAGAACTCCCAGGTGAGAGTCACATTTTCTTGAGGGTTTTTTGCACCAAGGTGTGCAGCCACTTTTAAAAAAACACCTGGTCTTTTTAAAAAAAATTTTAAAGCTATTTACTTACAAAAACGCATCTCAAAATCTCAAAAATCTTGTCGTGCTGGCCAGAGCTGGGCTGTTTTGCCATGCCTTTGGACAATCCCTGCGCTGATGGTCGGGAGGGCGCCGTGCCTTTTGCCGCGATTTGTGCCGCGTTTGCTCTGCAGAAAGATTCTGGAAGAGGAAAATGGGCTCTTAGGTGGTTTCACAGCCTGGCACTGGAATTGGACGAGCACTCACCATAGAAACCGTGGCAGTGCGTGAGCCTGGAGGAAGCACAGCACAAAGGAGCACTGAGGAATGTGCCTAAACACCTCCTTTGTATCCCCCGCAGTCGGTGTGCTGTGGGGCAGGGACTGGGAGTGACACCTCCCTGGCAGAGGGTGACCTGCTGTGCTCAGGATGCAGCAAAAGTCCTGGCAATCCCCTCAACTTTCCCCTTTTTGCTGCCCTGGACTGAGGGTAAACCCCAGCGATTTTTGAAATGTTGAGATCCCTGTGAACTGCAGCAAAACACTGGGGGAAATTGGACAGGAAGGGCTGTTTTCCTGCAGGATCATTGATTCTGAAATACGCAGCAGTTCCCAGTGCAGTGGTGCTTCATTTGTCAAGCATCAATCCGCCCATGCTTGATGGGGTTGAGTGTCCAAATTTGTCTGCCATGGCCTTTATGCAAACCCTTCTCCCCTCCTGATTCCTGTTTGCCTTTTCCTGTGCTGGTGGAGCAGGAATGATACCTGCTGCCTGCCTCCCTGCTGTGTTGTGCACCTCAGTGCCTATGCTTTGAACTCCTGGGGTGAAAAATGCTGTATAAATGTTAAAGTAGGTTGTTATAAATGTGAAAATATTTTTATTTGTCATAAAATGATGTGGCTTAACGTTATATTAATGGTAAAATGGAGAATTCGTCCTCCTAGCAGTCAGCACCTAGAGAGCCTCACTTCTCCTGCAGATGTGTTTGTGCTTAGCACTTCCCAGTGCTTCTGTGGTGAGTCCTGCCCAGCCCCATTGCCCTTCCCCCTACAGTCTCCAAAGAGCCCAGGCTTTGGTGATCTGCTCCAAAAGGGGGAAATGGATGTGTCTGGTGAGGAGAAGGTGTGGGTAAGGCAGAGGCAGCTGTTTTGCCCGGGGAGGTGCAGTGGGTCCAGCTGGGTTTGCTGCTGGAGACTAAAATATTTGCTTGGCTTTTTTTATCTTTTTTTTTTTTTTTTTTTTTGCCCCTGTTGGCTTTATTTATTTTCATTCTAATCCTCTTTAAAAAAGCATCATGATAAAGAACTCTCTTCCTTGGCTGCTTGCAAGAGATGACAGTTGACACCTTTTTGAGTCATTACAGACACTTAAACACAGCCTTACCTTTCTGTGGACTCCGGAGCTCTGGCCACGTCCTCGGGCATGTTTTGTGCTCTGCAGCTGGTTTGTTTTGGCAAAAGCTGGTGGAATTCAATGTTACAAGTGGGTGCTTTAGAGCTGGGTCTGTTCTCTGCCCTGGTGAGTTTGAACTTGGGGGAATCCTCTCAGCTGCATTTCCAGGAACGTTCTTTCCATCCTCTCTGGGGTTTAAGCTAAGCCACCTCCAAAGCAAGAATCAGTGTCCAGGCACTGTGATCTGCTCAGCCTGTCTGCAGCCATGTGGGGCATTCACCGGAGCTCCTGGAGTATGGATCCTTCCCGTGGGATGGCTGTTGCTTTGTACCCGAGGGCAGTGGGTCAGAGCAGCCCTGGCCTCGCAGCACTGCCCCATGCCAGGCTTTTCCTGCAGCTGCTCAGCTCAGCCTGTGCTGTGTCTCCCTGAGCTGCTCAGGCCTTCGCATCCTAAACTGGGAACAGTTTCATAGAGTGCTAGAAACCCAATTTTGGGAGCTAAATAATAATCAGGTTTTTTCCCCCCATTCTCCTTACTACAAACAAACAAAACCCCTGCATTGCAGCAATTGCTGAATCGCCTGTACCACAGTCCTGGTGATTAATCACTCCTCTGGTGAAACAGTGAGCAACAGGAACTGAAAAGGACATTTTTTAATGTTAGAGTGCATTTCACTTCTGCTTTTTTTTTCGTTTCACCTCATTTACACCTTGAAATGTTTCCTGATGGGATTGCTGTGAGTCTGTTGCTGGGAGGAGGCTCCACTGCAGGACATACTGGTGCTCCTGGAGGTCCATGCTGTCACCTCCTGCCTGGGCCTGGGGGGTCTCTGGGTTTTTCCTGCTCTTTGCCACGTGCTGTTACATTTGTGGAGTATTTGCTCTTCGTGGTTATTGTAGATCTCTGCAATCAGCTGCCCAGGGAGCCCATCTGGACAGTCTTACCAAGGGGAGGAATTCGTATTCGCTCTTCTAACACACAGCCTTTCTATTTCCCCCCTTTTTTTTTTTTTTCTTAAAGTTGTTGTTTTCAGCACATTTCTAGTACAATGAAGAACACGATCCAGAGAGCTGTCCTTGCTGTATCACATAACCTTTTTCTTCTCCCAGATTAGGCGTTTTTCTTCTTTTTAGCCTGGCAACCCCATCTCGGCAGCATGGGCTCTGCCTGTCCATCAGCACGGCGAAGCAACAATCCTGTGGGGGAAAAAGTACATCAGGATCCTGTCATTCAGGCAGTACACTCTGGAAGTGTAAGGGAGCTGAGCCAGGATTATCAGTGGATCATGTTTCCTGACCTCAGTGGCCTTTCCAAGTTCAATAGAAAAGTCTTTTCCCATTGTATCACAATTTTCTAGTGGTTTATTAGACTTCTGGCAGAGACTCATCAGCCAGAGAGAAAAATACTGTTGGGGCTTGTGTTGCTCCTGCTCCTCCTTTGCTAGATTTGCTGCACAGTGTGGTGTTCTGGGGTGCTGTGTGACCTCAGACACACTTGTGTGCTCCGCCAGGGCTGGTGAGGTGCCCGTGGGGAGCTCATGGAGAGAGGGGAGCCGTGCTGCTGGATCTCTGCCAGCTTGGAGACAGACGGGAATCTCTGGGTGATGTGCAGGGTGAGTCTGGTGCAGAATGAAACTTGCTGATTTTGAGGCCTTTACAGACTCTGAATAAACAAAGCAGCTCTTCAGGCACAGTCGGGAAGATTGGCTGCTGCGTTCCCAGCAAGGCCATCAATGTGTGGCAGAGAGGGCTGAGCTTATGGACGTGAAAGTGTTTTTCCAGTGGGTGGGCTGCTTTGATAGATGTTGCCTCTCCCTGCAACCCTGCTTTGTCACTGATTCCACTTTGCTCTGAAGCAGTGATTTTTCTCCCCGGGGCTCTGTTGGTGGCTGCTGCCGCTGTGTCCTGCAGGAGTGTGACTGGGGAGACACCGCTGCAGCAGCTCAGCAGCGCCTCAGGCACGTCCCTCTTCCCCTTCCTGTTTCCCTGCAGAACACAAGTGCCCAGTGGACCAGAGGGAGCAGCTGGAGGAAACCCTGCCCCTCATCCTGGGGCTGATCCTGGGGCTGGTGATCGTGATCACCCTCGGCATTTACCACATCCACCACAAGCTGACGCCCAGCCAGGCGCAGATCCCTCGGGACAGATCTCAGTACAAACACATGGGATAGGGAGCAGGACCGAGTGACCCAGCATTGATCAGGTAGAAAAAGCAAAAGCACTTTTTTCTGCGGGCGAGGAAAGGTTCTGGGAGGTGAGAGACGGTATTCACAGCACCTAATCCTGAGTGTTTCATGGAGACACTCAGGCTAAGGCTCAGCTTTAACACAGACTGTAAGGAGACTCAGTGTCTGAGATGTCTGTAGGTGGTTTGAATACCTTCTTAAGCAGCTGGGCTGATCATCTGGAAACAGAAATGCTTCGTGTCCGCGTTTCACACTGGGAGCAAAATTAGCTTTCCTGTTTTATTTTTTTTTTTTTTCCTTTTTCCTGTCTTAAGACACTCTTGCCTCCCCCTGCATCACCCTTGGAGCATTCAGCCCTCTCCATTCCTGTCCATGCAGGAAGCAGGGCTGGGAGACAGAGCCATTGCACAGGGTTCATTCATGGCCTCTAATGGAGGGACTCAAACCACATCCCTAAGTTTGCACTCATGTTAAGGAAAAAAGCATGGAGGCAAATGCAGGTGTGCTTTGTTAAAAAAAAAAAAAATAAAGGTCAGTGATTCCAGCGGAACAGATCACAGCTGTGGAGCTGAGCCTACTCTTGAGACTGAGTGAAGAAAGTTGGTTTTTGCTTCTTGAGCCACATCTGAAATAAACTCAAAAAAAAAAAAAGTTAAAAAAAAAAAAGTGTTGATGCACAAATTATAAAGTGCCATGCTACCGCAAGTCAACTGAGAAATGCTTCTGGCTGGGCATCTTGCACGTATTGTGATTGTGGTTGAGATGTTACATTGCTACCTGCAACTGACATTTTCACAACAAAACAGAAAAAATAAAACAGTAATGTTAAAGTTACTATGCAGATCATTCAGGTATAATTTAATGTAACAGAAATAAATATAAGGGAACCCTTGAAACCTATCCTTAAATGTAGACGATTTTTAAAATTAATTAAAACATGTACATATATAATACTTGATTTGCCTTCTTATTTTGAAATGATGTAATGCTTTGTAGTTACTCCATGATACCAAATGGAATCAAGAGCACAAATCCATCATCTGAGTGGATGTTACAGGTAGGATTCATTCCAGCAGAGATTTTGCTGCAGGTAGCTTGGTGAAGACGTGGTGGTAGCTCAGTATTCTATGATTTGTTGGTTGTCTCTAATATTCTTGTAATCCTCTGGGTTTTTTTCCTACGTGTTGTGTGGGCAGTGATGTGTTTTATTCTGGTACCATCCAGTTCCCTGAATCCTCTGACTTCCCTTGGCCCAGGTGTTACCTCAGCAGCAGTTAGTCCAGACCTTGTGTTCATTTAGGGTATGGAAAATACTTCCTTGGTCTTAAACTGATTTGAACTGCCAGACAGGCAGTCAGATTATTTTCTTTCAGTTTAAAACTGAATACTAATCAAGGAGAAATAGTAATTTCAATGTTGGGGAATGGCAAGAAAAGAAACTTGACTGCTTTTTAATGCTGTAGCCTCCTCCAAAATTTATGGGGTTTTTTAAATGAAGGTGGATGCAGCATAAACCTTCCTTTAGTCCTGCCTTATTCCTGGTCTCATTTCTATGCTATGCTCAGCTTCCTGTTTTCTCATTTGGATGCAGGAAGCAAAATTATGGCACTAATGATGATTGTGGCTTTGCCCTTTTCCTTTAAAACTCCATTGAAGGTGTCCTGGGTGAGTATCAAGCTGACCAAGTGCCACAGCCTACAATGAGCTGGTAATTAAAAAAGAAAATAAATAGTTCTTTTAGAGGCAGTTAGAAAAAGCCAGAGGTAGCAGGAGGGTGAATGAAAGGATTAAAAGTTTATCCTTAATAGAGAGGAGCTTTGTCCTGCCGCACCCTGCCTGTGCCCTGGAGCCAGGAAGGCTCTCCCAGCCAGCTCCCATCAGCCTGGCACATCTGCCACTGTGACATCCCAAAGAATAATACAATCAAACAGGAAGCCAACAGCTGAGCTGCAGATGCCAGAGGAGCCCCTCCACTGTCATTTGTCTCCTGAACAGGACATTCTGGCAAGATGGCTGCAGGAATGATGGGATGGCAGAAATTGCACCAAACTGGAGCCATCCCAGTCACTAAAAGGACATTCCCACCTGGCTTCCTCCCTTGGAAAATTGAGCTCAGGGGATTCACTTGGAGCTGTCTGAAGGCAGCAGAACCTGGGGCTTGGCTGAGCTGCTGAGTGTTAGTGCTGAAGAGGCAGTGGCTGGGCTGGAGCTGCTTTGGGAGCTGGCTGTGCTTTGGGCACAGAAGGTGCTGCTGGGTTTGAGTCCCTTGGCTTCTGTGGCCCCACGTGAGCAACACCTGCCTGGTGTAACAGGGAGATAGATGCTCCCAAACCTCTGCATGGATTTAAGATGGAAAAAAGGCTGATTGAAACTGATTTTAATTTGCCCTGTACTGACACTGTCAGGCACTCCCAGGGAGCTCTCCTTGCTTGATCCCAGCACTTGAGCACTGTGCTGGTGGCATTGCCCACTGGATGGGGATAAATGCCCCAAGAGCTGATGCAGATCTGTGCCCACACACCTGAAGGACTTTTGCAGCTCTTCATGCCATGCCAGATGAGGGCTTCCCTTAGGAAGCACTTGGCATCACCTTTGAGGGGGGGGAGTGTGTCTGTAAACTATTAGGAAGAGTTCCACGGATACAATAATTAATATCTTGAGTTTCTGAATTGATAGAAAATATTTTTTTTTGTTGTCGGACTGAAATGTTTTTCTTTTTGGGGGAAAGAAAGGAAATAGAAACAAAAATTTAATCTCAGTGATAGTTTGTGTCCCAGACTGATGTTTCTTGGTGAAAGGTATTTACGATCTTGGGTGAAAACCCTTTAAATATTTTAATTCTTTCCATCCTTTTGCTCACATTTACTGAAAGTGATCTCAATTTTCCATAGTTTCAAGCTTTTCAAGCCTATTTATGAAAAATTACTTATGAGAGAGATTATGTCCAGCTTCCCTCTTGCCTGTCAAACTGCAGTAGCATCTTCAGGATGGCAGCACTTTATTGTGATTTAATTTTATATTTAGCTTTCATTTTTATGGGCAAGCTGCAAATTGAAAGCTTTGCTTTATAGATGTTTATGAACACACCAGCAGAAGGCAGATAAACACACCTTATCACCCTTCTGAGCTCTGTAAGGACCTGTAATAATTAAGCACTTACTAAAGCAGCTGCTAATGACCTACAGAGTACTTGTGATTAGAACTTTAATTATAAATTATTGATGTGCTGCTGAGGAGGGGGGCTTACATAGCTAGTAAATGTGTTGGCCTCTGCTACTGTGATTAGTATTTGGGAATAGTTTCAGAACTGTGAGCTCAGAAAAAGCCAGCATTCCTTAGTGACAGGTGGGAGTAATTTCATCGGAACATCCCACCATACCTGGAGCACAGCCTCAGCCTCTGAGTGAATGAATGCTCTTAACTTGCCTTTTTTGTTTGCTTGTTTTTAGGTGATTGCATTACATTTTCTCAATGTATTTTGAAATATTTACTGATGTCAGTAACCAAAAGTCATATAAAACCTCATTTGTAGGACCTGAAGATAGCAAATAACATTGTAGATGCATCAGCTGACTGGTGCTGCTGGGGGAGCTGGGAGGAATTGCTGTCAGTAGATGTGAGAGCTGAAAAACTGTGAGCCAAAAGTTAAGGATGTGTAGGGCAAAAAAAGAAAGGGATTATTTAGGGGGCAGAGAAATGAAGGTGGAAATGCACTGACACTTAGAAATCACTTGGGGCAGCTCTCTAAATCACTATATATATATATTTATATATATGTAGGTGTTAATGTGTAGCATATATATATACAAGAAAACTCTTTTTTTCCTTGTTACCTGCTTGGTCCAGTACTGTGGGACTGAGTCAAATCTATAAACCAGAAAAAAAAGGCATGAGGGAAAAATACCACATTGAAACTCAGTGTTTATTAATTAATTTATTTAACTTGCATGTGCATTTGTCTCACCAGTAGCTGGTGTTCACAAAAAACCCCTTTGAAATTGACAAAACTCAGTAAACTTGATGAACACTGTTTAAAGTATCTAATGATAAGAAAGTTGCAGAAAATTCTTCACTTGTACAGCCTAAAATGTGCTGAATATTGAAGAAAACCCCCCCACCAACCCCTTTTTTTATTCAAAGATGGTTAAAAAAGGTGATTTTGTGGCTAGTACTAAGTTGTGCCGTATGCCGTTGCCTGGACTGGTGCAGTCTGGTTTCCTGAGTTGTCAAGACTACAAAAGAGAGCCCTGGAAGGCTGTGGGTGTTGCTCCTGGCTGGGTTGGCTCCGGGAGCTGGGGGGCAGCGAGAGCCAAACGCATTGTCTTCAGTGGCTCCTTAAAAATGTGCAAACAGGGTTAGAAGAGAAAGCAGCGGGGGAGATGTAAGAACATCTATTCCATGTTCCAGGTCATCATGATCTCCTTTTTGCTTGCTTTTTTTTTTTTTTTAAATTGCTTCTCTCCTTTCAAATATTCTTTTAAGTTTTTATGGGCAGGGCTAAAGGAGCTTCTTTACTATTGGCAACTTTTTTCTCCCAGAGGAAGATCTTTAAGCAACAGCTCCTGCCAGGTTTAGATGTTTGGTTATAATTTACTACAATAAATAACAATTAATTTATTAACTATGAAATTCCGTAATAAGAAAGAAACTGTGTTTTCACAAAGTTGGCTTTGTGGTTCTTAAAAGATACTGTAAAATGAGGTCAGTAAGAAAAAAACCAAACTTGAAAAACATGGCTTTTGTATTATACATAAGTAAAAACAACTCATTGTTAATAAATAAAATTAATTTCTCATTGAAATAATTATGAAGCACTTCTAAAAATTTTAAAGGCAAATCTATTTAGGCCTACAGTTAACATGCAAAGTCATCCAACAAATAACACAAAATTGTACCGCAGTAGTCAACTGTTGCATCAACATTCAGAAAGGTCTAGACAGCAGCACGACTTCTCCTCTATGGCAACCGCCTGGCAGCGCAGCGCATCCTCTCCCATCCCCATCCCCCTCCCATCCCCACGGCTCTGCCGGAGCTCCGGGGATCCCTCCAGGGCAGAAGGAGGAGCTCCCGCCCTCCCTCTCCACCGCCAGAGCTTGACAGAAATAATGGAGGCTTCTGTGGTGGCAGAAGTGGCCTTGTGGTGGAATAGAAAAGAGGGATCAGCCCAGCCTGGGAGGCCCCTTGGGCAAAGGATGGTCTGGGGGCTTTGGCTGCCACTGGGGGGGGAAAAGGGGAGACCCCGACCAGGGCTGACCCTCAGCAGAGCTGGCACTGCCACTGTCACCACGTGACCCAAGGCAGGCGCTCCCACCAGCATCAGTTATCCCTGGCTCTTCCGGCTGCCGTGAGGGTGGGATCAGCCCCCTCCTCACCCCATGGGAAATCTGCAAAACCTTGCAACTTCCTAAAGGTGGTTGTGGTTTCTTTTTTTTTCTTTTTTCCTGTTTTCAAAAGGGTTAAAAAAGTATGAAACTTCATCTTCTCAAATTCTCGCTAAGTTACACTTATTACTTCAACTAACACAACAGTTACATGACAAAGTACTGCAAGTTATCAAAACGTACTGTACAGAAAATTACAAACTTGTTGCAAAATACATTGCGCTGCTCTGACTGAGATAAAAAGTGCTTTATTTTGTCAGAAAAGTGGTCTTCTGAAATAGAAGTGGCATAGCCTGTAGTAAAGTTCTGGTGTTTCGCTCTGGCTGTGCTCTCCTCTGCTAAATTACCTTTCCAACGCTGGCATTCAGTGCCTTCTGCCCGGATGGCCCAGAAGGCAGGAGTGCTGGGGAGCCTGGCGGAGCATGGCTGGGATTGCTGCCTGTCCCTTGGAGGGACACAGGGAGCACAGAGAGCACTGCCTGCCTTTGGGCTTCTTCACACACCACGTTATTTCTGCAGGGCTGCTTTCCTCCGCAAGCTTTCACTCCTCCCTGCCTGCGGATCCCACACAGCCGGGAGCCAGACTGCACTGACCTCTTCCCAAAAAGCTTCAGCGGTGCCTGTGCTGCCTCATGAGGGGCACGATGCAGGAGGGGGGCCCAGCCAGCTTGAGGAAGGGGTGTCTCAGCAGCTCCTGGGCCGTGGCTCTCTGCGAGGGCTCCCGCACCAGCATGGAGTCCAGGAAGCCGCGCAGGACCGAGGAGACCTGAAACACCACACCGGCGTTAGGGGTGGACACAAACACCCAGCTCCAGCTAGGCTGCTTTCCTGAGAAGACAAGGGACACACTGATCTTCCCTATGGCAACAGCCGTGCTGAGCTGAAGGTCTTCCATGTGCCGTTGATGGTTAAAGTATTTGGGTATGGCTGGGGTGCAGAGCTGCACTAAGGTCAGCTGAGGGCTCAGGTGTGATGGAAACACCCCAGCTGGGAGGTGCCCAAAGGCTTTGGCTCAGGACATGGATGTACCACAGCAGGGCCAGTGTGCCAGCCTGCTCTGGTCCTCAGGCAGTGTGGGAAGCGCAGGCAGCACAAGGCTCTGCCCAGCTCCCTTTGCTATCACTGGCTGCAAAAGCAAAGCCAGGGCTGGGCACAAACAAGGCTGTGACTGATGGCTTTGGCCTCACCTCCTCCCCCCCAGGAGTGCTGTGTAGGACCCACTGCTCAAGGTGGGACCTCAGAAGCTATAATTTGGGGGTGCAGGTGTGTGCCTGCAGTGCTCCTGAGCATGTGGCTGTGCAAACCCCTGACCCCCAGGGGCAGCCTGACCTTGTGCATGTCCTTCACACGGGGCGGGAGGTTGTCCCGGATGCGGCGCATGGCCTGCAGCGGCGGCTCGTTGAAGTAGGGGGTTCACCATCTATCATCTCGATCACCATGATGCCCAGGGACCAGATGTCCACCTGGAACACACAAAGGAGAAGGGTCATCAACACTGCTGGCAGTGCACTGGGGGCCAACAGGCTCAGCACTCTGAGGCAAACCTCAGAGCTGGCTCATGCTGCTGCCTGCTGCCAGTCTAAGCCAACAGTCTGGAGAGCCAGCACCATCCACCGTTTTATTAACCAGCCAACCATGATTTTGTCTTCTGAGCTGTGAGTGCCTTGACAGAACAGATTAGCAGGGACATACAAACCTGGCTCTGTAGCTGGTTGAGGTGCTGCGCACTGGAAGTGCTGTGCCTTGGGGAGGCTCTGTCCTCCTGCCCTGCATTCCAGCTGCACTGATTTGCACCCACTGAACGACAACCCCAGGCTGCTGTGAAATCTGCAGCTGCTGTGAAATCACTTACTCTATTCCCCTGAAGCTTAAAGACTGCAGGAATTCCATTCAAGACCCTAAGGCAAATGCAAGCACTCACTACACCCAGGCCTGTTTGCAGCCAGCACAGGTAACACATTATATAAGCTCTTTGGAAAGTGATTCAGCTCCACCTCAAAAAAAAAAAAAAAAAAAATTGTTTTCTTTTTCCTTAGTCCTGGCCTGCTGCAGAGCTGCTCCAGAATCCCAATCCTTTAATGACTGTAATTCCTGTCATTTGCCAGCCCAAATACAGCCAGGGCCAGTTCGTTCTTCTTCTGCCCTTTTGCCAACACTATCCTTTAACTTAAATCCTTTTTTTTTTTTCTTTCCCTTCTGGTGAAGAAACCTAATGTAGCCCTAAGTTCAGCCACTTTATAATCCTTCTGGAGCTATTAATGGGCTAGTAATAGTTGATGCTATTATCCCTGGAGTGTCTTCTACAACAGCACAGACCCTGGGTGCAGGCAGTGCCTGCAGGGTGCTCTTGCTGGGCCAGAGCAGTGTGAGGATGGAGCAGCTCCAGGCCCAGCTCATCTCCCCTTCCCTGTGTATGTACATACCTGTATTTCTATATGGGTATGTGTATATATGTGCCTGTGTGTAAACATGTCCGTGTCTCTGGCTCTGCTTGCATGGCAGGGTTGAGCTCTGCAGCTGCTCCTCTCAGGCAGAAGCTCTACCCACGCAGAGGTGCAGAGCTGTGAGTCACTGGCACAGCTGAGCGCAGCACAGGGATTGCTCTTCCCAGGCTGGCAGGGCAGGAGTGCCATGACTCACAGCTGCCTCATGGATGGGGTATGGCACTGCAGAGCTGCCCCGTCTCCCCCACCTTACTGGGCTCCTCTGAAGGCTTCCAGTAAAAATGTGTGCGTTGCCTTTCTCAGAACATTTGTCAGTGCTTGAAATTGCTCCCACAGAGGTGCTTTTCCTACCCTGTCTCTCAGCTAATGACAGCAATGACTGCAAGGAATAAGCCAATGTGGAGACCAATCTACCACAGAGGGTGGCAATCCAACCCACCCAGCTGGCCCCAGCGTTTGGGACCCTACAGGACCTGTGCTTCTGCTGGCACTCTTCCAGAGGAAGGGAATGGCAGGCACAGAGTGGCACTCTGCAAATCCTGCTGTGACCTGGCCGTGCAGGAATGGCACACGAGGTGGCTGCTGCTTCGGCACATGCAGGTGTGCACACCTGTGACTGCAGCTCCAGCCTGCAGGCTTGAGATTAAAGAGCAGCAAAGGGCCTTTGGCAATGTGAAAATGAGAGCACTTACCAGCACCCCAAGCCAAAATATATAAAGGCATTACACTGCTAAGTGTGCTAAATGGAGTTGTTGTTTAATGACTTCATCTCAGGGAAATACTTTGGAAAAAGGCACGATGTAGCACTCTGGGGCAAATGGAATTGCTATTTAGCATGGCTGTGTAAATGCTGCTGAACTGCACAGCTCTGACAGAGCTCTGTGGGCTTGGGATATCCCCTCTGGCAGTGCCTGCTGCACTCACCTGGGTGCTGTAGGGAGTTGGATATTCCCTCTGGCATCGCACTCACCTCGGTGCCATAGGGCAGGCGGGATATCACCTCCGGCGCCATCCAATACGGTGTCCCAACCAGGGACTTCCTCCTGGGGACCTCCTTGGACACTTGGGCACAGAACCCAAAGTCAGACAATTTTATCTGAAAAGAAGAAGTAAAAACCCCTCTTGAATAACAAGGCAAACTCCTCTGAGACACATCTGCAACTGCAGCTGGAGGGACAGGGAGGGAGCTGCAGGGTTGCCTGGGACAGGACAGCAGCCCAGCTCTGCAGGATCATCTGGAGATGGGAGCACAGCCTGGGCAACACACAGCTCATTAAAATGAAGGCAAGGGGAGATGCAGGAGAGTGGCAGTGGTGCTCATTCCTGGTATCATCTGTCACAGCCCATTGCCTCTCCACCAGCAAAGGATGTGGAGGCGATAAATGGCTTGTAACACTTAAAAACAGAAGGAAAGCAAAATATTCAGAAGAGAATATAACACAGTCTTGTAGCAAATCTATTACTGCGTACACAGAACCCCCATGTTTGTAGTTATGCACATGATATCCAGTAATACACATATTCCAAGTGACACACACCCCTCCTGTGGTTTGTACCAGGTATACATCTCTGTTTGCCAGGAAACTGCTGACACAAGTGGCTTTCACCCCATTCCCTTTGACCACCCACAGAAAATAAAACCCTTTCCAATGGTTTGTCAAGCCCAGGACCTCCCATTGTGGACTATCACTGAAGAAACAGTCACCTTCATGTAGCAGGAGGGCTAACCTGGAGGAGACAAGGAAGGCTACAAGACTCCTTGCAGAAGAGTTAACCTGTTCCCTTTGCTTGGGAACTCGGCAATTAGTACTGTCCTTGAGTAGCTGTGGCAGTGACCTGAAATAGAAATAATGGGATACACAAGCACTCCGGAGAGCAGCTCTTGCTGCATCATGTGCCTGGCTCACACTTTTATGACAGTTTTTTTTAACAACAAAAATTATGGAAAATTATCACCTCCCCCTCCCTGGCGCTGTACAATGCCAAGGTGAAAACTTCTCCAACCTCCAACCACAACAAGCTGGTCTGAGGGTTGGTAGCATCACCCCTTTCCAGAAGCAGCTTGTTCCTTAAGGCTAAAATCTCTTTTTTTAACCCTCCAGGTACTTATTTGGAGGCCTGGAAGCTATCAAAGGGATTTTCCTGGACATTTTCCTAACCTCCATCTCTGCACAGTTCAACGGTGACCCATGCCCAAGGTCCACAGGCTGTGTATCCCATCCTGTAACTCAAAGCCCAGGGATACAAAGTGAGCCCAAACAGCCCCAGGACAACTGGAGTGGGAAGCTGCATAAATCCCTGCATTGTGTAGACTTTTGTCAGCACTCAGTTGTTTTCTTTTGGATTCAGCATAGACATTACTTTTTTTAAAAGTTATGGGTATTATTTTTAAGAAAATTCATGAAATGATTGTTGGTATTCCTAAAACAAACCAAGTAATAGCCAAGCTCTCCACGCTAAATGTATTTTTCAGTTTACAGGATGAAGAATGGAAGAAATAATGCATATTTTGGAAGCAGAGCCCAATCTTCTTTTGTAGGAGCACAAGAGGTTTTGCATTGCTCATTCGAGTACATAAAAGACGATGATTTTCTAAAAAAAGATAATTGCACAACACAGCCATGAAGAAATCTGCAATGCAGATAATAAGGACTGGAGTAATGAGTATAATGAGGCACTGTATGCAGATCCCGAGCACAGATCAGATGTTATTTCAGCAACACGATGAAGAACTCCTACACACGTGGGATTTTCTTTCCTTGACAGGATTAACAGGAGCAGCCTGTGACTGCTGCAGGAAGAAAATCCCTCTCCCTTGGTGAAGTGGGCATCAAATCAGACACACGAGCCTTTGGCTACAGAGTCAGGGCAGGCCTGGGAAGCCAAGAGCTTTACCTTTGGAAGGGGAAGGTTTAGATCTGGTTCCAAACCAAAGCTCTTGGGATCAGTCCAACCCTCCTGGTCTTGCCCTTAGACAGTTGTGTAACACCAGTGGAGCAACCCTTACTTTGTGTGCAAACTACATTTTGTTTACTGAGCAAGGCATGTGCAGCATTCTGTCCCCTTCTCCCTATGCTCATTAACAACACGAAGACACACTAAGTCACTGGCAGCAGCATCCCATCCAGGTTTATCAAACATCTCAGAAGTGTGAAAGCTGCTCTCACCATCTGGGGAGGGTTTCAGCATTAACGCTTGTTTCCTATGCGCATAGACTTGGCCTCCTTACTAGCTTGAGGAAGCAGAGCACATGGACAGAAACTGCTAACTGAATTATAACTAAGTGTGGTAAAAAGAAAGTGGTTTTTGAAAGGCATCAGAGTAGGAGTGGTGCAGCCCAAAAGAAGGTCTCTCATCACCTGGTCATCACCCTTGTTGCGCAGTTTCCTCTGCCACTGCCTTTTGATGGCTCCAGTCCCTCCCCAAGGACTCTGCCTGCAGCACAGATGCCAATCCCTGGCCAGACCAGGCCTGTGTTTTTGGGATTCAGCTCTCTCACAAGTTACTCACACTCTCTAACAAGTTACTCACGGGTCACCCCCCATTCTCTCCCATGCCTGGAGGATTGTTTCCAGGCAGTGGCACTCTCTGCACAGGCAGTGTCCTGGCAGCCCTGGAGCTGGGAAGGCAGCTGCTCACCCTGCCGTCGCTGGTGAGCAGGATGGAGTCACTCTTGATGTCGCGGTGGATGACGCCCTGGTTGTGCAGGTAGGACAGAGCTCTGAGCACGGACAGACACACCGTGGCAATCTGCTCCTCGTTCATCCTGCAACAGCAAGGGGGAGAACCAGCTCAGTGCTGAGGAGGATGGGGAAAGGGGATGTGGAGAGGCACAAGTTCCCATTCACGCCAGCAGACAGGCAGACAGGAGATCCTTTAGGAAATGGCTCTGTGGGGCCAATCTCTGGTCTTGTTTCTGTCCAAAATGGGGAGATTTTGGACAGGCATGGGGAGCAGCTCTGGAGCAAGGTCTGGATTAGTCTCCCTGCAACATTAAAAAAGCCAAGTGTGCCATGTGCTGCAGCCTGTTTCCCTCTGGGAAATCACGGAAATGCCTTATTTACAGTAAGCTCACCAAGCATTCGCTTGCCAAGCAGGGTGAATCACTACTGGGATGGAAACAGGCGTGGAATAAAGATGAGAAAAAACACCCTTAATTGTGTAGGCAAAACATCAGGCCCCGGGTGTAGCTCTTTGAGAGCACTTTTGTGCTTTCTATAAAAATATTCTGGGTATTTCAGCAGAAAAATGAACAAGAGTCCTCATTTCTGTGCACAGCTGGAAAATCCCATTCTGGGGTCATTCCACTGGCACGGGATGGGTTTTGTACCCTGGTACCACTGTCCCATTGCTGATGTCCCCAGCGTCTCCTTTACATGGGCAGAAAAACACACACGGAGATTTCTGCTTCAACTTCGTGTGCCATTTGTTGTATTTTAGCAAAATCTTTGAGGGAAGGTCATGCAATGTGAAAAAAAAAACCACCCAGAAGATTAAGAAAATACTATTTTGAGTTAAAAAATAGATGACAGCTCTTAAGAAGTGGTGTTCTGGGAACATCTGTTTGCTGTTAAACTTCTGTCAGAAATATCTAAGATGGAGCTTTTAATGGTTTGGCAAATACTTGCAATATTGTGATTTATTTCAGCACATAAGCTAAGGTAACACTAAAAAATAAAACACCTGTGTTCCAACACTTGGTAGGATCTAAGAGTATGATTAAACTAGGAGAAAAGACAAATTTTCTGATTTATAATTCCTTGCTTTTGTTCTTGCTCCCCTAAATAATCGCCCACTTTGGTGTGGAAATTTGAATTTTCTTTCATTCAATAGGAAGATATTAAATAAAGAATCCCTCTCCCCTATCTCATTTTATCCATCTTATCAGAAGCAGATGAGCAAAGAGCAGATGTAAAGAGGGCTGTAAAATATAAAGTCTCTCCTCAGAAGAGGCAGAGCAGTCTCCTACTTTAAAGGTGTGATATTAACTGAAATATGGCTATGTGCTCCACCATAAGCACAAATTTTCTGATATAAAAACACTTTTCCCCTTATGTTTTAGGCTTGGTTTGCAGGTAAGCCTTCAGAGGGGAAATTACCCTGAGAACTGACGTGGTTATGACAGCAAACCCAACAATACAGATCACCAAACAGGGAAATTTTTTTTGCCATTTTAGGAAGTAATGGATAGAAGTTGTATTGCTGCCGAAGTAGCTGCTGAAGTGTTAGCAAATCCCACCTACAAGCAAGCCCTCCCAGGTATTTCTTTCCCTTTTGTTTAGCAAATGCTGATATCCACAGGAGTGCTTATTGACGATGGTAAAGCAAACATGCTATGTATAGGTTTAACTATGTGTACACCTAAAATACATGGATATGTATTTTCTATGCAGGTGTACTGTATGCATTTTCCTGTTTTTATCTCTGTATCTGCATGCACACAGCCCCAGCCCCCCAGCCCACCTGGTGTGAGTGACGATGTCAGTCAGGGCGCCGCCCTCCAGGAACTCCATCACGACCCACAGCTCATCCCCCACCAGGTAACTGTTGTACATGTCGACCACGTTCTCATGGTGGTAATCTCTCATGATCACAACCTGCACAGGCACAAAGGGATGAGCTGTGAATGCTACAAGCCTTATATGACACTTGTTCCGACCTTCTTTTTCACTCTACTCTTCTGTACTCTTAGCAAAGGTGCTGCGATGAATCACATCCTTCCTAATCCTTATGCCAGTGCATAAACAAAATCAATATATTTACATCAAAATATCAGTCCTCGTAAATGCATCAGGACAAAGAAAGAATCTCTAGCTGATAGAGTATAAACAGTAGATAATTGTTTTATTTCAGCCTGCAGGAAAAGAACTGTTGGTTTAATTATTTTTTTATAGCCAATTGCTTTCACTACAACTTGCAGACTTTTTTTCTGACTTGATCAATCACTCAATGCATCAAAGTTGTTTTTATCGTGTACTAAATGGTACTGTGCACAGAATTTCAACAGAATGCTGGTGTAAGGCCCCAGAAAACTCACTCAAAGAGACTTTTAAAAGGCTTACTGTTCTTTGTGTACTCTGAATTAGACACATGGGAGAAATACCAACAAGATACTCTCAAGAGGTCAAAACAACAAAAAACTTTACTGGCAACTTTAGAAAATCAGAGAACTTTGGCAAAAGGCTTTGTGCAACAATCAATCAATGTAAAATACTTCTCAATGCCCATGAACTTGGCCCATTCAACTTGGCAAACTCTTAAGCTTTTAATTAGATTTTAAGTTACTCAAAATTCTGAGAAGAGGGAATTAGAATAAGAAGAAACATAGAAAAGATACAGAAAAGGACACCAACCCCTGGGTTCCAGCATAGCTCACAGAAATTCCCAGAAAGTAGAGTCAAGACATGCTTGCCTCGTGTTTGGACTAAACACCCCTTGGCCTTCCTGGCCTGAGGGGTGTCAGAATAGCAACCAGGAGAGAGAACAACAGCTAGAGAAAGCTTCACTGCAGACAGAGGGATTTCACTGCTGCTGACAAGAGATTTTCAGATGAAACGAGTGACTGGAGCGTGTCAGGGAAGCAGCTTGGTCCTGCACAGCATGTAGGACCTGCTTCAAGATGTTACTGTTCAAGAGATGCTCAGTTAGAGCCACCACAGCCTCCAGCAGAGGCAAAGCCACGCCCAAACAACCAAGACAGTCATGCACTGTGTAAAGAAGAACTGGGTGAAGTTTGTTAACAGCTAATACATTAATTTAAAAAGTGAAGTTTTTAAAGGTTTTAAAGAAACCAATCTGTCATGTGCTGAGGGAAGATCCACTCATAGTTAAAATACAGAAAACAAAAGACAGAATTAAAAGGTTCATTTTCACAGGAGGTTTCCTTGGGATTCTGCAGTGGTTTTGGTATTGATCAGGATATTTACAAGTGACCTCAAAAAAAAAGGGAGCAGAGAACACACATCCCCAGCTGCTTTAAGGGAGTAAGAAGCAAAAAAAAAAAAAAAGGAGAAACTCTTCAAGTTGCAGAAGGTACTCTCAGCCCCAAACAACTGGGTGAAAAAATGGAAAGCAAATGGGAAGCAGTGTTCTGAAATTTAAACTAATGTACATGGGGAAAACAGTGTCCCATAAGCAGCTGTGGGCTTTGAACTGGCTGCAACCACTCAGGAAAGGAGATGTGGGAATTAACACAGATGGTTCCACAAAAAAAGGACTGTCAGCTCTTAGCTTAGTAACCATCAAGAAAGCAAAGGGACTGCTGATGGCAAGGAGGAAGGAGGGAGGAAACAAAAAGCATGTGTATACCAGAATACAGCGCACATGCTTTTTGAACAGTGGTTAGTCTGAATCCTCCCTCTCGGAAGAATAAACCGTGTCAGGAGACAGTCAGGAAAAGGCAGCCGGGCTATGTCTGAGCACTAGACACACAGCACAGACGACACATTTCTTAGCTGTTTCCTGTGACAGCATTACAGGTTTAAAGCCAGGAGGAGACGTAGCTTACTTGAAACTGGTCTGGCTATACATTATTGATACAGCATCGATGTGTATAGGACTCACCATCTTTCTCAGAAGGAAATTAATTTGGCTTTGGATGGAGGCATTTGGCCCACGTCTCCTGTTGAACCTGCCACCTGCAAAACATGAGGCCCCACCCAAACCACTGTACCTCGTTGAAGAGCAGCTCCCTTCTCTGCTGTTTCCTGAGGTCCATCTTCTTCACAGCCACCTGCTTCCCCGTGTGCTTCTCGGTGGCGATGCACACGATGCCCGTGGAGCCCTCGCCGATCTTGATGAAGTTGTCCAGGTACTCCCGGGGGTCACCGGGGCTCACCACGAGCTGCAGGGCAGCTCGGAACTGTTCGTGGGACACCCTGGAGGGCTGCTGGTCCGAGGAGGAGCCCCAGCTGGGAGGGGGATAAGCACTTGACGTGATGCTTGGGGAGCTGGGGTAGGAGGCAGTGGAAATGTAGGGAGAGCCGGGCTGGAGAGGCGGCTGGTGATAGTGGGGTGCTTTGTGGTACACCAGAGGGTACTGGTAGCTGCTGCTTGAGTAGCTGACTTTGCTCTGACTCTGAGGTAGCTTGACTGGGCCCCTGGGGTAGGTGTCTGACCCAGAGAGTGGTGGGCTGACGACCAGCTGTGCTCGGTCATAATCCACCTGCAACACAAATGCACAGAGGGAGGGTGAGTGAACAGTGAACAGTGAACAGTGAACAGCTCCTCCCTCCCTGCTCCTCCACTCCATTCGTTTCCAGCACCGCCAGAGGTGCCCAGCAGAGCTGGCACAATGTGCCCCCACATTGTACCCATCCTGCTCCATGTGGCACTGCTGCTCCTGTCTGGACAGGGATTTTCAGACCTCTGGGCTGCTGTGCCCTCAGCAGCACTGACATGAGGCGTGGGAAGTCCAGGAGATCTTTTGTGTATCCCAGGTCCATTCTTCTGTCTAGGTACCTGTTTGTGCATACAACAGTCTTTGTTGAATCATAGAATGGCCTGGGTTGGAAGGGACTGTGCTCCTGAAAATGCCGTGCATCTGCCATGCCTTGCAGGCTCTCTGGGCCATTTCCTCCAAAAATCCATCCCTGTCACATCCTGCCAAAATTTGCCCTTTGGCAAATTCCAATTTGTGTCTTATCAGTACCTGGATTTTGATTCACAGCTCTTAGTCTTTTCTTATGTTTTTCTGTGGCAACTGAGGGATAACCCAACCTCTTCCTGTGGAGGCGGAACCCTAAAATCCCTGTCATCTCCTCTCTTGCTGTGCTACCAGCTGTTGTTTGAGTGACTGCTTACGTGAGTTTGATGAGGAGCCTAATTCAATTCACCATTTCTTAAATAATTTTCCACAGTGACACACCACTTAACTGCAGTGTCACAAAACAGCTAATTTTCATCTGAAATCAGAGAAAATCACGAAGGAAATTATCTCGATGGGAGGCCTTGTTCATTTGTAGGCTCCTTTCTATTTTTTATATTTTCCAAGCTTCCCTAAGCTTCTTACATTGAAGGCTAAAAAATACTTTACATTTACAAATACAATAGTTTGCTTCTATCCAAACTAAAACACCCCAAAAGATGTGGAAAAAAAACCTCACTCAAGAATTCAATTTTTTTCCTCTGGAAAAGAGAGTCTTCATATTTACAATATGTGACTCCTGACGATGCGTGGAGCATCTCAGGGCAGGGGGATGGTTTGACACAGGCTCATCATGTAGCACAATTACAAATAATTATGGCAATGAGTTCATTTAATCAATCAATTTCAGTGGCAGTGCACAGGGATGGACAGAGCAGCAAACTCTACACAGCTCACGGTTGCTACTATTACTGCTGGCTGCCGGCCAGGAGTCCCTGATCCATGTTAGTTAAATGCACATTAATCTGAATTTGGCAGTGTAATCAAGGACCCAAGCGAACTGTGAAATTGAATTCTGCGGTGGAACATCATTTGACCATTTTATGCTAAGACTGCAAGAAAAAAAAAGAAAGAAAAAAAAAAAAGAAAGAAAAAAAAAAGAAAGAAAAAAAAATCTGCCACAGCATCAATTTATCACCGTGGGCTCTGCACAGCGAGGAGGAATTCGGAGCTGGAGTCGCCTCGGTGTGGGCAGAGGAGCCTCCAGTGCAATTTTATGTCGGCACTTTCCCACCTCCCGCCTGAGCTGGGCGTGCTGTCTTTTCATTCCACCAGAGGTTTAGCAGGGAACAGGGAATGCCTCTCCAGAGGGGCTGCTCAGAGGCTTCCCTCAGAAACGTGAAGCTGGAGGCTGCTTCCATGTGAGGCTCACACACTGACAGCCACCAGCCATCGGCAGCAGCCGGCAAGCACGGAATAGGGTTGTACAGCTGCCTCCCAGGATGCTGGGAGTGCTTCAGCAAAAATCCACATGATTACAGCCATCATTTCCCTTACTCCATCAGCCAAAGGCAGCCATAAAACAGGAGTCAGAAACATCATGAATTTCATGAAGGACATTACATCTGTTACGCTAATTAATATGGAAAAGTGCTCAGATGGTTTGGTGCAGGGAGGAGAACTCAATCTAACCCTGCCCTGTATATCTGTGTATGTAGGGACAAATAAATTATTGCTTTGGCTGTAACTACACCATTTTCTTTATAGCCACTGAGTTGGGGGAAACCTAGTCTAGAAATTCAAGCTGGATAAATCCATGCCAATGAATTATTGGAGGTTTCACCCATGTCTGATATTTCTGAGTATGCCCTAAGCTTAACACACTGGCAAAAGAGTATGCTGCAGTGAAATTTTAGAATGAAAATCCAGGGGTTCAATGTGCTTGCTAAGAAGTTTTGGAAGCTTTCTGAGGTTAGCATTTCAGTACAATGTAAACCCCCTTACTTCCTAAATCCCAAGAAATGTTACAAAAAGTCAGGAGCTATAACGAGTAAATCAGCTGAAGCTCTCCTCCAAGGCTGTGTCCTGATGCAGTGCTCCACATCATGGCAAAATCGAATGCACTTTATTCCACTAATAATTCTATTTCTGTTGCTGAATGCCTACTGAAAGGAAATTCTTTCACCTTTCCTTTCACCTACTGAAAGGAAATTCTTTAAATACAACAAAGGAAAGAAGAAACCAGTGCTGTGCTCATTCCAGATCAGGTCAAAGGAGGAGCTGAAGCTCTGACACGACATCCATCACGGCACAGCAGCATCTCCCGCATCCACACACGGCCACATCGGCACTCGGGTCTTGTCGCCATTACAGCGGAGAGGTAATGCTGTGTCTGAACTCATTTCAGCTCTCACTGCTGACAGTGATGCCTGTTATGCACTGCAAGCAGAGGGAACATCTGCCTGTTCCTGAGGGGTCCCTTCCCTTTCAGCCAAATGAGTTCCCTTTCCCCACGCAGTCTGCAGTGGGACTGCGACAGAGATGCAGCTCAGCCCTGCGGCCAGAGCCCACATCCTCAAGTCCCGCAGGGATGGACTCACCCTTCCGTGACATGCAACGCATTTCCATCTGATCAGGCTTCAGTTTGCCCAAGTGGTCTGTAAATCACACGCAGATCGCGAAGGCAAAGGTTACTCTCTGGTGCTTTGCTGGTGGAAATCCCCAAGACTCCCTGCTCCAGACAGAGGTGGCAGAGAGCACTCAAGTACAGCTGCTGGCATGTGAATGGGAAGACTGGGAGAAAAGGAGAGGGTTTCTGACAGTAAAGGCTTGGCCCTGCCTTTGCCAGGCTGGAAAAGTCCTTGTGGTGCAGAGGGACACAGAGGGATGATGGTGAGAGACACCTCTGCTATTTTATAGTGGTACAAGGTAGCAAAGGGGAGAGCAGACATCATGAGCCCTTGGAGGAGAGACAGGAGAGGGTCACAGAGAGCTCCTACTGGAAAATGGCAGCTAAAGGAGCTTTGAAATAATAGGGCCTGGTGCCAGAAGTTAAGAGGGATGCCTGCGATGAAGGGGAGGGTAAAAAGAAAACACGCAGCACAGACTGGCCAAAAATAAGCCACTCTGGCATGACAAATTCGATACTGTGAAACAATATTAAGGTGGGACATCACCTCTGGGAGGTGAGGGGAATACTGCAGACTCTGCAACTCCATGCAGGTATACTAGAGTTAGTCTGCAGGACAGGAGAGCAGGCAGGTAACGTGGCGGGGGCTGGAGGGAACCAAATCTGAGCCTCTGACTTCCTACACCTCCGTGGTCCCACTGCACAGCAATGGCCAAGCCCAATGCACAGCAAGTCTTCTGATGTAACAACCCTGAAATCACTGATAATGAAACAGGGGAGAGGTTTATTTGACATCTCTCACCTAAAAATAATACTGAAGGAAGTTTGCTCTTCACGTATGCAAGCCAAAACGAACATCCTTGTTAAATGCACTTCGATGCCACATATTCATGCCTGCAGACTTTTTCACCCTTTTCAGTTATCTTTAAAGCCAATCTCATTTGTTAAATATCAGACTTGAGATCTGCTTCTCATTTAGTAAGCCCAACTGATGAACCATTTTCTTACTAATGCTTCTTTGAAAGGAATGTTCTTCAACAGTCAACCAAGAAACTCTTATTCACTGTGGATGGACTTGGGAATTGAACTGCTGCATTTAACAGTGAATCATCAAGTTTCAATACACCAAGGTTGTAGGAGTGTTTTTGATACTCACAGGAGAGGAACAACTCACAATGAATCTTGCATGGAGGCATCTTTTTTTTTTTTGTTTTAATAAAAGTTGTTACTGCATTTTAATGGGCTATTTCTCAAAGTGCTGGAGTCCTGTAAAAAACACCTGTCTTCTGCCCTATTGGAAGGTGTAAAATTGGCAGAAGTAGGTGCTAGAGGGTTTCTGAATGACTGGATTTGTCCTTCTCCTTTCTAAACTCTGACAAAACAGCTGCTTTCAGTGAAGGAAATGGCAGCTAACCCATCCCAGACTTTCCTCACAACTTCCAGAATCCACACTGAATGCCACACTGGTGCTCAGTTCGCTACCACACACACTCCTCCCACCACACTTTGAGCTTTGGAAAGGCACCTAAAGGAATCTGGTAACTTTTCTACTTCTCCCATGATATACCCTCGCATTGCTCACCCTTTACCATGGGGCACCGTGGTAATAGCAAAGCAGCCAAAACCAAAGGAAGCAAGACACAGGCATACGCCAACACAGGGCTATCATGGATCTACAGAGGCCTGGGACTGCAGCAGGACACAGCCACGTTCTCAGAGCACAGAGCCAGTAAGCAAATGCACCATTCAGATCATCATCAGGGAGCAGAATGGATCTCACCACTGACAGTCACCTACCTCAGCACATGGAAAGTCACAGCAACCCCCGACTTGGAAAAATTACCATCTTGGTGCCTGTTGCTAGGGCAACTCGGTGATGTTCAGTGCAAGCTACACTGAAAAAGCATCTCTTGCAGAATATTAGATGCTTAAGTGGGTCATCATGGTTTTGGGGCTAGAGGTGTGAGAGAAGCACCTTTCTCTGAACTGAACAAGTGCTTTCAGCAAACTGTTGCAAGCAGGGTAGGACAGCTTGTGTAGTTAGTATTCCTTATGCATCAGAGTGGGCGACGGATTTGTGCAGAGGGGCTGCCTTTAGGTAACATGGCTGAAATGCTTTCTTGCACATCAACCCTTTTCTTAAACTACATCTACAATGTCTAGGGTGAGATCAGCTGCTTTGATTTAATTTCAATGCTTAAAAACAAGCAGACAGGGGTAAGCCCCACTCTCATTAGCAGTGAATATAAAGATGGCATAAATACAGTATAAATACTGAAACACAGAGGTTCCAGCCTTGCACGGTAACAATTCAAACACAGAAGTATCTGATACACAAACCAGACCAGCGTCTCACCTCCTGCTGAGATCTGCTCAGGCATATGAACTCCCAAGGCTACAAAAGCCTGTCAAACAACCTGGGCTTCTTGGGAATTTCAAATAAAATCCTCAGAGGATGGGCATCTCCAAACCCGCCTTTTAATAAGAATTTTAAACCCACTGGTCCCTGACATCTATTTTCATATACCCACATAAAGCAGGTGGGTTTCCACACTTGCCAAAGAGCAGCCACACGACTCTGGGGGACGTTACAGGCACCATGTTTGGCACCATGTGCCCAAGCATGTCTCCTTGCCCTTCATTTTCCCTTTTCGCTCTCCCGTTCTGGAGAGGCTGATCCATGCCCTGGCAGCACTGTCCCAGGTTACCTTGGGAATGCCTGCAGCAGTTTCGGACAGGCGGGGGTAGGTGTAGGAGCTGTAGGAATGTCCTTGCTGGTGTGCTTTGAAGGCGCTCGCTCCGTAGGGCATGGCTGGCTCCTGCAGGCCGGAGCCTGACCTGGACCTCTGCCTCATGGCCGGCTGAGGGCTCGCGGGGTCCACGTAGGATGACTTTGGCCTCTTATCGTAGTCATCCTTGGCCAGGCCGTGTCCCCAGTCGCTGTCACCGTACTCCAGCCTCTCCTTGGGGCACTCGCTCTGCACCGACGCTCGGGATGGCGCGTAAGGAAAGGAATCTCTGTAATCCAGGGAGGATCCGCTGGGGATCTGCTGGTACTCCAGCTTTAAGCCGCCGTATTCCAGCGGTTTGGGCTTGCTCTCCAGGTGTGCATGGTAATCTGGGAGGAACCTGGAGAAGTCTGACTGCAGGGGTGTCACTTCCGAGTAATAGATGTCCCGGGATGTCACCTTCATCATGTGCCCGTTCTGCTTGGCAGCGTAGCTCCCCTTGTAGTACCTTTCCAGCTCTTCCCCGTAAACAGTCTTGTCTCGATACTTCTCCACAACATAGTCTGTTGTTGTGTCTGACTCACTGGAGTACTGGGAATATGTGATGTAGCCATTTTCCTCCTGGTGCCTCGGCACGTGGTTTGCATTTCCTTGGTGGTGGGTGGGAGGACTTTCCTTCCGCAGGGAATTGGATCGTGTCACTGAGATATTGTCAAATTCTTCCAGCAGGCCATTGATTGAAGTATCCTTTCGAGGCTTGTTTCCTCGAACAATAGTCTGGGAATAAAAAAATTGCATTGATTAAGTACTGATTTTTGTTTAGTATTTCACCAAAAAGGAAAAAAGTCTGTGATTCACCCAGGCATACCTGTAGCAATGCATTATGTTCTTTAGTCACATACCTCATCGCTAAAATAAATCTCAATAAATGCTTACAGCAGGACATGAAGAAATGAAGAAATGTTTAAATTCAGTGTAGATCATAAGCTGGCATTTGGCATGCAACCCCAAGACACTCTCAAAAAGCCGAGTTTCACAGGTAGGTGTTCAGCAGTCAACAACAGAGACATTTAAACCCAGCCCTTATTTTTTATTTGCTATTATTCAGTTGTCTCTATCAAGCCAAACTGGTGGGCTGAATCTGATTTACAGGGCATGGAGAAGCTAAATGAAAATCATTCAGCGGTCACTTCCACGTGACCACTTCCACTTCCACGTTATTTTAACAAACTGCTGGAATGGAAAGTAGCATGTAGTTTAGTAGGCACTGGATTTTCTTGTTTTTTTCTTTTTTTACAAAACAGTATGTTCCTGAGTAGCAGAATCCCACTGAGGATTGCCTCTTAGTTAACTTAGTGTAAGAGACACTTGGAAAAGAGCATCCAGCAAACCACTGTGCACAACCATGGCTCTGAGACATCCACACCAGGGATGCCAAATGGTGGCCTTGTTTGTGTCCCACTATTGTGAAGTGGATATATCATCCCCCTTCTCATGCCTACCCCCTTCTGTCCAAAATACAGCTGCTTCTGGTAGCATAGGAGGCGAGCAGTGCTTGGTTACAGCTCTCCTTCAAGAAAAATTTTATTTTTTCAGCCACTACCACCTGAAGTCTGTAACAAGTGGCTGCATCAATTTTTCACCTGGGGACTGCCATTGAGCACCACTTCAAGTTTATAAACACCTGACAAGGATAAGATTTTCAGATTGGTGGCCAGGGCCATAAATCAGCCAGGCTCTACTGAAAACACATTTGCTTTGCTGATTTACTTTGGCTAAATATCTCTGGCTGCATCTTATTTAACTCACTGAGCTTTTCAACGGAGTCACTGTGGTCACCCCAAGGAGACTTCCCTCTGTGGGCTGCAGCCTATATTGCACACTAGCCATGGTGTATGGGAAACCAACCAGCCATATCAGATGCTGAATGTGGAATACTGGACACCAACCACAGCACGTCAGATCTGGCCTAGTCACTGGCTCTGTACTCATTGCTTTGCTCCAAGCATGGTGAGGCTGCCCAACCCCTGCTTGAAAGCACTCAGGGGTTCAAACTTTGTCAAAATAAGCATTTAATGACTAATAAGATCTCAAAACTACAGGAATGCTCTTCTCTGTCACTCAGCAAAATGCAACTGAGAAAAGGCAGGCGAATAACAACGCAGCCCTGACCTCACGCTGCTCCCTGCTCTGATTTATGTCTGTAATTACTTGCCTGGCTTGCTATTTTGAAGCCAGTGGTACCGAAACAATAGGACAGCAAAAATAAGGGACAGCAAATAGATCATTCCTTTTGCCTCCAAAGCCATTCAGCAGGATGAGAGGAATTGGTTTCATTCTGCTACAGCCTCTTTGGCAGGGTGACTGTGTGATCATTCATATTTAATTATCACATAATAAACCAGCAACGTTCGACAATGAAATGCTTATAATTGAAAACAAGATTGAAATACCCAACTGCCGCCCCGCTCCCCTCGCCTGCTGGGGAGGATAATGCCAATTTAACACCCTCCAAGGGACTGGGCTGCACAAAGGAGAGGTTTCCTGGAGCAGCCGCGCTGGGTCTGCACAGAAGGGCCCTGGAGCCACAGGGAGCCCCTGGAGCAGAGGCGCTTCTTTTGTTGCAGGGAAGAGGAGATGTCCCTCTGCCCCTCCAGGCACATGCTGTCTGCAAGCAGGATTTTCAGACACCTTCAGAAGGAAGATTTAGAAGAATGCAGCCGACTGTTTATGCGTTAGGGAATTCATTGGTGACAAATCCCTGCAGTTCAGGGATTTTCTGCAGACAGGTGCGTGCGTGGGAGTAACCTTTTTGATTATGAAGATTTAAAAATAGCACTAATAGTAAAATGATCTTATAGGAAATTCTGATTTTCAAAAAAAAAAGCATTTGCCACCAAAGCCCCAGTCTGATGAAGCTGTCTTGGGACCTCAGTGCTGTCTCTGGGTCCTCAGTGCTGTCTCATCCTGACTGATGAAGTTAAGGGGATTAAGAACTAAACCCCGTTTCTTTTATCCCACCATTTTAAGGACGATCACTGGTGAACACTGACTTGCAAGTGTGATGGCTGCAATTCCTATTGGCTTCAGACTCTTCTCCATGAGAAAATTAAAATGACCAGCACAAAGGGAGGGTAAAACTTACCTATTCTGAAGGCACATTTTCTACTGAATACTCAGTGTTTTGTTACTATGAGTAACAATTATTATCAATTATGATAATTATTTATTGCTAATAACAACAACCGTATTTCTATTTCTTTTGTCTTGTTTTTATATTTTTCATTTCCTTTATATGAAAGGACACAGATTTGGCAAGATGCCCCCAGGCTGAACTAGACAGCCTACACCAGCTTTATCTTTTCCAAGGAAACATCTAGCACCATTCTTATCAAAAGAACTGTAGTGTCCATGGAGAAGAAAATTTAGGAAGTGTTTCACCCAGACCCTGTGAAATACTCTGCATTGCCAGGTGTTTTGCTATCTGAATAGAACTTAAAATTTTTATACACAAATCTGAAGTACATTGTGTAATTCCCTGGTGGGAAGAACCATTTACTAGGCTGAAAAAACAATTTAATATCCCAAAGAAGGTATCGGTCTAAAGGAGTAATAAAAATGATTGCTCTGTAAGGATGAGCAGAGCATCAAAAGTAAAAAATAAAATCAAGTAAGATGTTATAAAGAGTAAAACATATGTTGTACCACGTTAACTAGTCCTGAAGCGATTTACTAGAGAGGAAGTGTGTGCTGGGAGCTCACCAGCACCCACAGCTTTCCTGGGAAGCACAGGATTTGCAGAAAGAAAATTGAAAGAGATTGAAAGAGATTGAAAGAGATTTCAAGAGATCGAAAGCCGCCATAACCGTGGCCCAAATTCCCAAACCTGAAAGCCTAACGTTAGTGCATGGGCCTACAGGAATTACCCAGGTTCTCAGGAACAACTTCAGTGGAAAAGCCAGATGATGTGGGGTCTTGGTTTGGGACTGCAGACTCCAGTCTTACTGGGCACTGTAGCAGTGAGCAGAGGGAAAACCTCATGGAATGGAAATACAATGGCAGGAATTCACAAACGATGGGAAATTTGAGCACTAACTTAAAAAGCAAAACACAAACCTTGAAAAAAAAATGTAATAGAAAAGGGCTGTCATGGAAAGTGATATAATGGTAGTGCCATTGGAACTAGACTAATTTTTCTAATTTTGAAGGCTTTTTAAACTGAAAAAAATGTACTTTTACAGGAGGAGGAGGGAATTCTGTCTCTCCATATATTCTAGATATGTTTACATAGATTGTTTTCTAAATTTTCTTTATCTACTTCCCGGTCTCCAAATTTTTAAACTTAAAAGAATTTTCAAAGCTGCTGCAGGCAAAGCAGATCAAAGCAATGTATTATTTGCAAGGGTTGATGGGCTAGTATTTCCGAGGCCTTTGTTCTGTCTCTTGAGATTACATAATGGAAACCTGTCCAACAGCTGGTCACACACGGAAAACCAGGATCAAGCCCTTCCACGGGCACAGCTCCCACAGGCTCCCCAGGAAAGGTGGCCTTGGTGCTGGTCGATACTCCATGTTTATTAAAGGATGTTTTCCAGCGCGCTGCGCAATTCCGGAGGATCAATGCTGCCGCGGATGAAGGAGCGCCAGGGCATTTTACGCTGCTGTTCCCCTCGCACATTAAATCAATGGGGCACAGTCTCTGTGAATTAAGGCTGGAGCTGCAGCTCCCATTTCATTTCCACCGCTCTCTGGACAGGTTGGGTGCCTGCTCTGGAGCCTGGTGACAGGAGACATCCTTCATGGTGCTTCTGCAGCGGCCTGTCCTGCGGTGATAAGCTATAATGGATCTGTCTGGGAGAAAGGCTGTCTTGCCTTGTTTCCAGAAGGGGATGAAAAACAGCTTCTGTGCTCAAATACGGTATTAACCTTGACAATAATGAAGTGGGTAATTAACTGTTTTGCCCTAATGTGACCTTGCATTTATTGTCTTTAAAACTACTATACTTTACACACCCGTTAGGAATATATCATCCTTTGTCCTCCCAGAGCTGTTTTCAGGAGTCAATGAGGATTTTAAATCTCTGTGATGTGCAGAGTGAAAAAAAAGGTATTTTAAGGAAAGGTTGCCCTTATGCCTTTATAATCTAAACTCTGATTTTGCCTCTAGCTAGCTTCTCCCCTCATTTGCATTATACATAAACTAAAACCACAGCTAAAAATCAATTTTTTTTCTTAAGAAAATGTGCATGAAGCACAGATGGTCTGAATAACCCAAGTGATGGATGTGTTGGTAATTTATTTTCTTATGTTGCAAGACATTCAAAGTATTTGAAGCTGTGTTCATGACACCACATTTTACTCCTCAGTGTAAGCAAATATGAACGGCACTTGGGAGAGAAAAACTGATCCTTGTCGTCACGTCAGAAGGAAAACTCCAGCTTTCCCTGTAAGTAACAGAGTTTTATAGCTGCAGCCAAAGGTGTCAGGAGTCTGCATTCGATCTACTCTTATCAGAAGAAAAAGTACTTGGAGGAGGAAGAACTTCTTTACTCTGCAGGTGACCAGACAATGGAACACACTGGCCGGAGAGGTTGTGGAGTCTTCCTCACTGAGAACAGTCTGGTCAAAACCCTGGGTAAGCAGTTCCATGAGGCACTTAAAGCTTTTCCCCATGGAATAGTCACTTGAGGACAAGTTCAAACCTCTGAGTTGCTTTTCCAAATGACAGCGTCAGAGTTATCCTCCCAATTCTTTCACATTCCAGTGAATTCTTAATTACAACTGAAGGGGGAAGCTTTACAGGAAAGGACTGAAAAACATTTCTATACCTCCACTCCCTTTCTCCCCCAAGTGGGAAGTTTAGGGCATTTGTGCCATACAGATTAGCCTGGAAATAAGCCTTTTCCACAGCAACTCATCAGATACATAGTGAGAAATGATGCTGGATAGGATAAGAGGTAATTTATAACTCTGCACCCTCCAGTAGTGTCCTGCAGGATCTGCTCCAGTTTTGATCTACAGCCTGTCTACAAAACAGCTATTACTCAGAGTTAGTCAAAAGGAATACACAACAGACAGGAAAGTATGTCAGAACATCCCTTCCAGAAGCCTGTAATGTAAAGCTTGGTTTACACCTGGAAGCCTCAGAGCTTATATAATTTCTGTTACAAATTCCTTCCCAATGCTGTAAATTCTCATTCTTCCCATAAAAACAGTATTAGAAAAAAGTAATTGTTCTGGTATCCCACAGTTCCTTCCTTGGGGAAAGCATTCTGCAGATTGCAGTGGTGTTGGATGACTCAGCTGGGCCAGGATCTTGGCTCTCTGCTCCATGGACCACTTTACAACCCAGAGTCACCTGCTCAAACCAGGTGTCACCTGCCCCTTGCTGGGAAGTGTCAAAGCATGTGAGCCATGATCCTGTCCCATGAATTGCTAATCCCTTCTCAGGAGATCCATAAAACCCTGTCTGGGACAGCTCTTAGACAGGACCTTTCTCCTGCACAGGAGAAATGAAAGAAAAACGAAGACCCTGGAAGTGAAACTCAGCCAAGTTAGCCTTTAGGATGGCAGAAGTCCTCAAACGTGAGCCCAAGCGTGCCGCAGGATGTGCCATGGCTGGGCTGTGCATGTCACCAGAGCTGACTCCAAACCACTGGATCAAAACAAAGGTACAGCTTGAGAGCAGTCTAGTGCCAGCTGTTTAAAATTCTTCAAAAGCAAAATAATGGAAAATTATAAAAAAAGGCTCACCAAAATGGTACTGTGTAATTTCTCACCCTGCACAGCACTTTCAAAAGTTGGTTTCCATAACAACAAGAGCAATGTTTCATTATAATCACATTCACCGGTAATTCTTTTGACATCTTAAAATACAGCAACTTTAACAAAACATTTCGTTTTAAAATACCACTGAAATATCTAAATTCTAGGAACTTTTTCTTATTTTTTTTAAATACACAAAAATGCTTGTTATATGAAATTTGGAATGCTATTAGAGAATATTATAAGTCAAGAATAATTATTCTGGGCCTACTTAAACTACATCTGATTGGTGCAATTTTATTTGTAATATACATAGATCTCTCAGACACACAATAAATGAGTGAAATGTGACTTAACAGTGTTAGTTTGAAAGAGAAAGTTAGTGTATGTATTAGTGATGGGTTAAACACCACTTCAGGAAGAAGAGTGGAGAAATCGCAAACCAATCAAATTCTATTTCATAGGACTTAGGACCCTTCAAAAATTTCTTTTACCCAAAGACGGAAAGGAAAACCCAAAATGTCCCATACAATTAAATTCCTCAAAAACATTAGCAACAGGAATTTTAACTACTGTCTTAGTAGTGCTGCATTTTCATAAGGCTGGTGGCAATGGTTTCAGCACAACAGTGCATAGAGTGGACCTGCTAAGCCAAAAAGCTGTACCAAACCACACCAAAGACTGCCATGTTTTGGCCACATTCTGGATAAAATCTGTTCATCAATCTAAAATCTTCCCATTTTGTCAAACCAACATTTTCTGGCAGGAAAAGAGAATGATCAGCGACCTGGATGCTTGATGAACCAGCAGGACCAGGACAAGGAACAGGTACCTTGTTCTCTCTCTTTCATAGCCATGTCATCTGCTAGTGCCTCTGTGTTAGAGGAAGTGGGTTTTCCCCCCCACCAAGGAAGTTGTAAAGCAAATTCAGTAATATTTACTGAGGTACAGCTTTTAATCTTGTAATGCCAAGAAAGGAGCAGAGTGGAAGCTCATGACATGTCACAAGTCCAGGACCAAACTTTGCCACAGGCAGGGCTGTGTGTGCATGACTTAGACACAACTTTGTCAAAATAAAAATAACAGGACTAAGGGCAGTAAGTATAAAGCACTGAAGCTCTGGTGTCTCACTGGTACCTCTGAGATCTGGGCTTGGGAAGGGGTTTGTGTCTGGATTACTGATGCACTTAGGGAAAAGACATAGGAACGATGCCTTCTGCATTTCAGTTCTTCATCCTCAACTGTGATGCAGGCAACAGGAGATGAAGGATGCCAATCCTGATGCCTCTTTCAGTTCTGACATCATCCCTTTCACAGGAAAATGCATTGTGAAAATGCATTGCAAAAATGCATCTTAAACCAGGTATGAACAGACTCTGCTGCCCATCTGGACTTGGTGCAAGCACTCCCCAGGGAAACTGCAGGGATAGCAAGAGGAGCCTACAGGGGCCTTGGACTATCCCAAGTGGGTGCAGAGTTCTCTGCAGCCAAACACAATCGTCATCAACCTTAATGTTTATCAGCCAGTTGTCCTTACACCTAGTATCTGCAGTCTAGACTGTTATTTTTCCGTGGTTTTATGTGGGGGTGATGGGAGGAAAATAAAACCCCACTTTTCTCAACAAAGGCATGAGAAATTGCATGAATTAAACCAACACTTCACCACCAGCTCCCCAAATACTTCAACTTCCACAGCCCACTGCTACACACCACAGGAGCTGTGGGTGTCCCACACAGTGCTGAAACTGAGACACCCACTGCCACTTTTTTCAGGGCACAGAGTTGGTATTTTATATGTACACATGATTGGTGCTGGGAACTGGTGGGGCACAACACTGTATGAATCTTCCCAGGGCTGACAGGCATTTGAAAGAAGCCTTTCTACAACCAAGCTGCATGCCACTATCACAGATTTTAAGAGCCACAAAGGTGTTGAGGTGGGATTTTCACGGGGAGAGGAGCCCTGCTGTAGGGTGGGTGGTGTGAAATCCAGTGCCCCACCCTCCTGGTTCCACTCACCCATACATTTACAATTAAGACCACTGTGCACAGGGCATTGCACACAGGGAATGCAGTCTGCTCTTGACCAACAGCACCAATTAAAGAAGCTTCAGACAGGGACAGCCTGTAATTCACGAAGTCGCACTGCAGCATAAACCGCCTTTGGAGCTCAGATGATATTTCCCTGGATGAGGTTCCCCTCGTGCCCTAAGCATGCCCATTAACAAATGCAAGGTTGATGGAGCATTAACCCAATTAATGATCCCGGTGCTTTTTTTCCTCAGTGAAAGATTTCTGACTGCAGTTTGATTGAGCTTTCTGAAATATTTAAGTCAATTCCAGTATGATAGAATTTTATGCTCGGGAAGTAATTGCCTTCATCTGACAGCTCTGACAGTGGGGCACTTGCTTAGGAGGGCAGAGGCTCTCGGGTCACTCCGCTGTGGTCGCGGTCATCTCCTGCTTTTAATTAAAACGAGGCTTTTGACAGTCTGCTAATTTAGAAGAAACAATTTGAACTGTATTACTTTTGGTTGCGATCCACCACAGCAAAGGAAGCTTTATATACAGTAGATGCTTGAAGACAAAGTCAACATTTCTGTTTCAGAATGTGCAGGGCCGGCTCGAGGAGCTCCCAGTGCTCTGCAAGCCGTGGTGGAGGGCTGTGAATTACTTTCCCATTCCTTAAATCATCAGGCAGAGGCAGAGAGCAGAAGAAGATGTTGGTGAGTGCTAAGTGCCTCAGTGCCCAGTGCCACAGATCGATGGGGCTTGTTGCCCACAGGCCCTGCTCAGGGTTGGGACACTCCCTGCAATCTCAGCCCTGCAAATTTGGGATTAACACCCTCAGGAAGGGCAGGATGATGTGCGCAGAGCAGTGTCCATGCTGGCAGGAAAGGCACTGTCAAGGTACAGCAGGAGAAATCATCCCACAGCCAGGGAAGTGCCAAAAAATGCCTCAGTCCCACAGCCTTAAAACTGTGAGAAAGTTTCAAGGTTCTTCCCAACACACTAAAATTGTGCATTCCAGGCCACACATATGTAAGAGGCATTTTTTAATCTGACTGATGTCTCTGACTATTATGGACTTCATCCTCTCCTGAAAGCTCACTCCTTGATTTCAGGGAATGCAGGAATTTGTATTGGCAAAATAAAACCACAAAATAACTTCATCTGCATTGTAAATTGCAGCATTCTTTCTTCTGACGAAATATATTATTTTTCCTTTTCAAGGACAGCTATCAAATGGGAAATTCAGCCACAAGAAAGCTCTAAGGAAGTGGGTCTGACTCTCACTGAGTGGCTTGCAAACATGGAATTTGGACATGAAGCAAGAAGTGCTCCTGTGAAGAAATCTAATGGTTAGGTCAAATTTACAAGGCAGGTGAGACAAAAGACACAAGGAGCTTCCTCAGCTGACGTTCTAATTATTCCCTCTTGTAAAAGAGAAATGCAAATCAAACACCTTCTCAATGGGAACAAAGCAAGGCAGGAGATTTCTGAGGCTGCTGTGCAGCAGAGATGAAGCCCAGGCCAGCATGACAATCTCTCATGTAGAAGAAACTGCTCAAACGTTTCTAGGCTAATCTCGATTTGATTCGATTTGCTGGGCTGCATCGCCACCAAGTGCACTCTGTGCTCGGCGGCAGATTGGTCCTGACACGCTTAATAAATTAATCTGCCTGACACAGTGCTGCTCCCTCCCTTCCTCCAACTCTGCCACACAGCAGCACGGGAAGTCAAGGGAGAAGAAGGCCAGTAGAGAAGCTGCTGATAAGGGAGAAATGGGGCTGCTTCCCCCAGCCTGGGCTGTGGGATGGGAGTCAGACGTCATCTCCTGCTCCAGAGCATTTTCTCTGGGTGGTTCATTAAAACCCCTGTGTTTAAACCAAATTTCTATGCCTATATATCCCAATGCTCCTGGAAAGTGCTACTTCAGATGGAACCATAAACCTTAGCAATAAGGATCTTCACTTGCACTGCGCTCAGTAAGAATCATTAAATGCAAACCAGGACACAGATACTAATTACTGTTATGCTCAGACTACAAAACTATAAATTCAGTAACATTCACAATCTTTTGCTATCCTTTTAACTGTGTGATCCTGATAGCCAACTACTAATGCCTGTTGGATCTCAGCAATTAAAAAGCAGAAATGCTCATCCTAAATACTTCTCTTTCATTCACTTTTCTCCCTCCAAAGGTCTGTATCTGAAATGCCCTTTTATTTTTTTCCTGGCCCACATAGTTCATCCCACAGACTACAGAAAAGGCATTTAAAAGTCTCTGCAGGTATGCCAGTGTTGTTCCCTGGTATTACATAGCACTTGTCTGGAGTAATTGGATCCTTCATGAAGGGGAAGACAAGAAAGAAAGGAGAACAAAGCACTTTCAAATTCCTAGAGAGCCACCAAAGCCCAGATCTAATCATGTCAGAGCAGGAGATAGAAAAAAACCACATTTATACCTGCAGCTTTGGCTCCACAGGTAAGTGAGCTGCTTGGCAACATTTTTTTCCCCTCTGATCCTATGACTCTTATTGAACTAAACTCTGCTGGGATTGAATAAATGTGTCTGTTTGGTTATAATTACAGAATCACAGAATGGTTTGGATTGGAAGGGACCTTAAAGACTTCCACGATATGGAACACAGTTTAATGGGACTGTAACCTGTCTGGTTTCTCTTCTGGACTAAAATGGCTCCAACCATGTTCATAAGCAGACCTAGGCACAAATAAATCACAGAGATGTGCAGAATGTGCAGTGACTGAATGACTACTGTCTTTGCATGGAGGAATGAAATGAAGGAGCAAGCACTGTCCTAGTCCTGATGTGGACTGCAGATGCTGCAGGACCAATTTGATGTGGAAATGCCCTCCACAGACCTGTTCCTACGTGGGCTAAAGGATGTGCCTTGAGCAAAAGCCATCAGGATGCCTAAGCAGATTTCTCCTTACCTCATCCGTCAGGACCCGGTTTTGACATGCATGGATGCGAACTTCCAGAGATTCCCTGCTGCCACCTAGTGTTTCCCACGGCCGAGCGCTGACGAAACGAGCAGAGAATTTTCTAACTCAGCTTTCTATCTGAGGGACATCAGCAGCACCACTGGAGGCTCGGCCAGTCCACGGAAACAAGGAATCTCTCAGCATATTTTACTCCATTTTGGCTTCCTCAGCTGAGCCAAGCGAGAGCTCACTGGATTGTGTGATTGAATCTTGGTAAATACATCCAGCCTTTCCAAACATTTACTTGGGAAAAGCATTTACTGCTCACACCTCACCGTTTATTTCCTATGCTTTGCCTTGGGGGACCATGGCCATGGAATAGGTACCAGGAGGACCCCGAAGCATCACCTCCACCTGCCTGGTCCTTCACAGGCCCAAGCCCTGCTCCTGGCTCCAGAGAGAGGATGGTCAGTGCAGGAAAGGCTTTGGAGCAAAAAGCTGGGCTGAACAAACCACAAGGAGCTACAAACAACAACAGCCACTTGAGCAGTGATGGAGGCCTCCACCTCCAGGAAGCAAGGTGGGAGTGGGGCTCATTTTTCAGGACAGGCAAGCCAGACAGAGGAGTTACTGGAACAGTGTCCCATGGATTTGTCTTCAGGGACCAACTTCTATTGTAAAAAAAGAACCTGATTATGAGTGTCCTTGCTCAGGATCTAATTCCTGGCTTGTTTCAGGTTATAAAGTGCTACCTGGAGAATATTCCCGGTCTGGTATTCCCACAGGAGAACAGATTCAATTTCTGAAATGCTGACACGAGAGACTGGCCCTTCTATATAGACCTATAGGTTAATGTTGATTTTGAGCTCTAAAGGAAGCTGGTCTGCTTCAGCAGCTGGAGACTGTAAACTTCAAGTTTACTTTCAGTGTTTATTTAGTGTATTGCAAAGTTCTGCTCACCCATGTAAGCTCTCAACTAAAGCTTACCCTTGCAAGATTCCTCTAACATGAGTATCACTTAAAATCTCAGTGCTGATGGATTTAAGAACAGTCTTTTACTAATCATATTGGAGACAACTTTAACCCACAGAAGTCTGTAATATTGATCTCCATTATTGTCTATGATTGCTGGAGGCCCAGGTGATGTAAGTCCTTTGTCACGTGAGTGGCCCAATTCAATTCAATGCCAACTGCTGTATGGACAAAGCTTACTAAGATGACAAAGGGTTTCTGAAGGACTTCCTTAGATGGCCTCACTACAGACAGCAAACTTCAACACTCCCTCAGGGAAGCACTCAGTGAGCTCTGAGGGACTGTGCAGGTGTAGGTGGGAGCCTGCCTCCCAGAGCCTGCAGGAGGATAACACTGGCAGCCCAATTTCTTCTGGGGATGCCAGGGACCTTTTAAATGAGGGACATGATCAGCAGGCAAGCAGCTGTCACCCCTCCGAGGCAGAGGGGCAGACTGATGCACTTTGGTGCAGTGCTGAACTTGTCTTCACAGTCCAAACTCGAAAAAAGTGGAGTCTCCTGCCCACTGTCAGCTACAGTGACCACCTCTGAAAACCACATTCCTGCAGGCATTGCTCCTGCATCATCTGAGCACATTTAAAGGATGGTGGTAAGATGGAATGTGGCAAACTTTTCTTGCCACTTACAGTACTCTGTGAGCTTGGAGAAGGTGTTTTGCTGGTAACCTCAGTGCTTTTTTAAGGATGGCCAGGCCCTGCTTGTAAACCCTGGTGTTGGTATCCACGGTCCTGGTGCAGACAGACTACAAGTGCACCTGGCTGAAGCTGGGGGATTGCCATGAAGGACCAGTATCTCAGTCAGAAATGATATGTGAGTAACCGATTTTCTGGTTCATTAGTTGAACTGAAAAACTGAGGAATATCTTGTGTTTTGAGTCAGTCTGAAATTATAATGATGCTGTTTTTGATTCTCCAAATGAGGCTCTAGAAAAACAATGTCTGAATCAGGCTGAATGAAATGTTTCAACAGCATGGAACACAACTGTATGAAAATGAAAAGAGCAGCTGATCAGGAACTCTGCTGTTCAGAAAGCCAGAAACTGAAAACCATAAAGAAGAAGCCAGAAACTGAAAACTATAAAGAAGAACTGAGAATGTATCAGTTAAAGCACCATGGGGTGAGATGCTTCCTTTAGAATGGAATGGCATAGAATGGAATGGAATGGAATAGACTATTTCAGTTGGAATGGAGCTAAAACAATCATTCAGTCCAACTGCCTGACCAATTCAGGGCTGCACAATTTAAAGCATGTTACTGAGAGCATTGTCCAAATGACTTTTAAACACTGACTATTGTTGAAATCAATCTCACAGGCAGCAAAAGTATTCTTCTAAAGGATTTACATAAAACCTACAATTTTCTGAAATCAGATAATCAGAAATTTACCCAAAAGTTTCCTCTGTACAATGCAGAATATATGAGAACATATTAACCTAGTGATATAATTTTAAAAAAACTTCTGGGGTGTGTACTTCTTGCACTGATTCATTCTGTGGCGCATTTCTCTTTGTACAGTGATTAATTTCCTCCAAGATTACACAAAATTGGCAACTTGGCTCCTCTCACAGCAAGTTAGACACATCCATGGACACTAGATGGCATATTTGTATTATATCTGTACAGGGGGTGACAGAGATAACCGAAGTAGCACTGTCACTTACAGGTACAGTAAACCAAATGGCACTCAAGGATGAAGTATTATCCCTTTGAAAGAAAAGCTTCCACTTAAATGTGGAGCAGTATTTTCTTCAAAGAGGATATAGCTGCAAATGCATTCATATTCAGTGATCAAAATAAATTGGAAGTGGGGCTGTGTTACAGGACAATTGCTCATCTGACAATAATCACTTGCAGATGAAGATAATCACAGAACTTTGGCTGGAAGGGACTTCTGCCTCCAGTGCACCCTCCTGTCCAGAGCAAGGTTAATATCAAAGTCCAGTCAGGCCAAAGGGCATTGTCCATCAAATTTTACCCTCTCCTTTCTGAAGGCTGAGATCCCACATTCCCCCCTGGACTGTGTCCTGCTGCTCAACCATGCTTGGTGGCAAAACATTTTCCTTCCACCCAGAATGTGCTATGGTGCAAGGTGCTGGCTCCTGCCCTTTTTGGAGACACTCCCTCCATCCCCTCCCAGCCGAGCAAGCACCAGACCAAAAGTGCCATTAAGAACCAAGTGTGACTTTTCAAGATGTTGTTACAAGAAAGGCCCACGAGATGTCAGCAGCCTTCCAGGCCCTGTCCTGGCAGGCGCTGTCAAGGAGAAGTAAAATTTGGGAGGGTGAGGAAGAGAGGTAAAGACAATACTGCACTGTCCATCTGCCCCCACCCAGTGTGCAAAGCTTTTAAACAGCTCTTTATTTCTAAATCCCCCTTTTCCATGTCAGGCATTTCCCCAGTGCAATTCCATGTGTGATTAGAGGGCTGAGGGTTTTCTAATGAATCCTGGATGTTTCTGACTGCTCAAGCCCAGACAAGGACCATCATTCATTTCATCTTTGAGGTCTGTGACCACTCAGCATCACAGTATCCTCCATCTAAGCAAGGAAGCATGTAGATGTAGGGAAAAAAAGACACCTTAAATGATGCTTGAATATCATGGTTGGGAAAATTTTAAGAGGCCAAACAGGATGGGGAAGAGAAAAACTTGCTTTTTTCCTTCTGTCTTCATAGAGTAAACAAAAACTTTAATTTTAATGTCAGAACTATTGAAGGGGCCACAACCAGTAACTCATTTTCAGATTCTTTTTTTCTCTTTGTAGGAGAGAGGCTGAAATGTATCAGCAGAAACTCTGAAAAGTTTTTAAAATTACAGCTGACTGACCAGGATCATGGTCAAGGCTTGAGGCAAAAGTGAGAAAAGCTAAAATTTTAAGACAAAACACATAGGTTAGACCACTGAAATACGAGGATGAAAGACTAGGAGAAAAGCTGGCTGGCCTGTGGTCTGTCCCCTTCAGAAATTCTCAGCTCTGCAACACCCCTGTGCTGCAGAACACCAGGAAAATGAACAGGTTAATGGCACAGGAAATGTGCATCTCAATTGAATGTGCACCTCAGCTCAGAGGTGGGGCATCCAAGGGCATTTTGGTGAAGGGATGGAAAAGACAATGTTTTCTCTGCTTTTAGGGTAGTCCAGCCCACAGGGCACAAAAGAGGTTCCTGCCATTTTCCTGACAATACAGAATCGATGTCAAGCTGAGGATCTTGCTTCTGCCTTTGCTGAACACGGACCCTTCTGCACCACCCCTCTGTGCTGATGCTCATCTCAGAGCACGGCAGGCACCACGGGGCACTGAGAACCCTCATCCCCTTACGCCTGTGTCTCAAGGGAAAGAAATGGGGGAGAAAATTCAGGAAAAGTGAAATTCCACCACACGACGACCATGGCTGGATTTACTGCAGTGTGCTCAGGGAAAAAGGTCACATGGCGGTCCCAGCAGCTAAGATTCAGTCTTCTTCAAGTGTCCACATACTTGGCCGCCCAAACACTGACAGCTGCCTCCCTCCTTTCTCAAGGACAAACTCAAGCCCTGTGTCACCCTCACGTTGAGAACCTTGATCTTGCTGAAGGTGTGGACGGATGAACCTACCCAAAGTGCAAACAAAAACACAGCAATGGAGCCTTTTAACAGCATAGACAACTAAAGAATAACCCCAGCATGGTGCTTTTTCATGAACACATGGCATTTTTCCCTCCAGTAACTTGACAAAAGTGAAGATGCTCAGCTGTTCCCTGCACTGGGAAGCATGGGAAGGGATTTTAACAAGTCTTCAGTGCCGCCCTGCTCCCACTGACAGCAGCAGGCTTTCAAGAATGTTAATGGAGCATCTTTACAAAGCCAATGATGAGCTCTTTTGGCAAAAATCCCCAGAATAAAGGTTCTGGTGTCTGTTTTCCTGGTATTTTGAATGGAGTGGAAATGCATTTGCTTAGTTATTGATTCTGAAGCTTTCCAAAAATTAAAGGCTGGTAACAAACTGGAGCTTCTGCATAGCATAAACTATGCAAAGATGAGCCAAGCATATAGTGTGCTGAGAACAAACATCAAACCATGAGCTCCAGGCACACACAGAGCATCTACAAAGTACTGAAGCAAGAGAACCAAGAGACCTGGCATCAGGATGTCAGACTGTATGAAGCCTATTTTAAGTACAGGCAGACACAGGCTGTTCACATTTTTCATGCAGGATTTTTTCAGTGAAAAATGAGCCTTTTTTCACCCCCTCCTTGTCTCTACTCCTCAAACCTATCAAGATGACCGCTGTTCTATTTTTCATTAAGTTTTCTGCTGTGCTATACTTGTACTTGCACCTGAAACACACAATCCTCTGCTGGCATCTGGGTCAGCCACACTGAGAAGGGGAATCCCGTTATTGTGTCTTGTTGTTTTTGAAATGAATGAATTTGTACAGTCAGCTCAGGTTTGGATTCAAAGGCTGACATTTCCATGACAAGCTGCTGCCACCCGCGTGCCAAAGCACTGCAGGCCTTTCATCCCAGCCAGCACAGGGGCAGGGGGATGACATCCCCAGGGATATTTGAGAGCCCAGGGCGCTGCCTCATCATCAGCATCGCTGCTGCAGCCTTTGAATAGAGATAGAGCAGGGAGAGTATTTATCATTCATTGGTTTTCCCAAAGGGATACACTGTATACCATCGCATCTGCTTTGCAGACTGAGAAACAAGCAAACACCACTAACTGAGAAAGCTGCAAAACCTACAGAACTCAAAAGCCTTTCCCTTCCCTGCCTCAGCTCTGGGTGAAGCCTAAAGCAAGCAAACATCAGCTCTGTCTCAAAACCAAGAAACAGTGCTCTCAAAGTCCATCTCTCTGATCTGTGCTAATCTTCAGTCACAAGGGAGCACCTATTAGAAGGAACCCTTCTGCCTCACACCACATGGGCAGTCAACGCTGAAGGAGTTAAATAGAGAAGAAATTTAGGAGCACGTAAGAGCAAAGTTACAGAGCTGCTGTATGACCTGAAACCACAGCATGAACTAACACTGGCCAAATGCCTCAGCCTGACTTAATCCTGTGATTCAGGGAACAATTGTGAATCTTCTTCTGCCACACATCAATGCATTGATTGAACTATCAGTTGCTGTGTGGAAAAGGGAAAAGTTGTAAACAATACTGAGCTCTCAGAACCTTTGGTTCTTATCTTCATGAACTGCAAGTGCAGTTTAGATCTTCAGTTCTCAGTGAGGTTATGAAATCCTCAATGCCAAATACCCTAAACACTAAACTGGTGCAAGTGCACACATAAAAAACTCGTCTAAATTAAATGATTATGCTGAACTAGTTTAGCAACATTAAATATTCTTAAAGTGACTGCAACTCAGCTCCTCTCTGTAAGTTAAGCTGTATCAAAACAAGGCAGGTTAATTCTTAACAAGTATACAGTGAAGTGGAATCTTGCAATGGAGTTAAAAGTAAATCCTCAGTAGACAGTCAACACCTCTTAATTGCTATTAAAAATAACCTAGCACCATTATGGAGGCCCATTTCAACGAGTTGCAACTGAGCCTCAGGGAAAGAAACAAGATGGTAAAGGCAAAATTTCTTGAATTCTTCAGTTATAACCCCGTTTCCTCACCCACCTATACCTCTGGGCATGCAATCAACTGTAATTCAGGTGATTTCCTTCCAAATTCACATTTCCCATCTACGCAGAAAACCCTTCCTGGGGTGACTCTGCAGATGCTTTGTGCTCAGCCCTGGGAGGGTACCAGGCTGCAGGCATCCTGTCCCTGGGACACACATTCTGGGAAGATGTTGTGGGATGCATGGTGGTATCAAGGACCACCACAGCCCCAGGCCATGGAGGAATGAGCTTGGATTGGGAGCCACATTTTGGCTCCTGGCCCCAACCCTTTCCTGGCACAGGATGGTTTGGTTCAGAAGCACATCCCTGGAATATGCAAGTATATAGACCTCTGATACACAGACAGAAAAGCAAGAATTTACAATTTCTTGGAAAGAACTGGTAAGTGACTTTCTCCACTTCAAAATGTGGCAATCTCCCATCTGGGGCTTGATCCTTCACCATGTATTATTTCAGTGAGACATGAACCAAGCCCTGTCCATTTGCAGGCCAAGACCCAGAGTCATATCTTTATAATGCTGAGAAAAGTAATGTAATTTAAAGTTTTTTAAGCTCAGGGATTTATAGCTCCAGAACTGCAGGAAAGAGAGGGTATTTCTTCAAGATAATAAACTCCTTACACTCCCCCTCCACCCCCCATTTTAAAACATCTTCATGTATTCATGTCAAAACATCCAGAGATATTTTTGGTGTTAAGAAGGCCTGTGGGACAAAGTTGGTCTCATCTCTTAGCAGAAAAAAGATTACCTACCTTTTCCCTCATTATTCTGGGCCTCTATCATCAGTAAGATATTTTATTACAGCAAAAGAAAATGAAGACCTTGGTTTTATCCCCATTGTCCTGTAGCATCACCCAGCAGACCTGATGAGTGCCCTTCTGGAGCAGGCAGTAAATGTAAATTTAGCAAAGAGCACTTATCAAATATAACTACCGGGTCCATGCTCTCAGGATCATCTGATTTTCCCCTGCTGCAGAAAAATCCACATGACAATGAAATCCCACATTTATTCTGCAGCTGCATGGCAGGGAGAGGTGTGTGGTTGGCAGGGTGTAGGCTACTAGCATTACACAGGTGCTATTCACTTGGATATCAGGATGTGGAATCCTAGAAAAACTGCGAAATCAGGGTCAACTGGTCTACCGGAATCCTGAGCCTGGATCCTGATGGCTCCCTGTCAAATGCTGCTCTACCCTCTAAGCCAGGCTTTCCTCCCAGGTGTCCAGCCTGAGCCTCACAAGCCACAGCCTGGGGCTGTTTCCCCTCATTTTCCTACCCATTAAGGAGTTCAGCTTCATCACTGCAGGCAATGGTGGGTGGGAATGAGATCCCTCCCTGAGCTCCTTGCCCAGGTGAACAAGCAATTTAATTTCTTTCCTTTGGTGTACTTTTCCCTCTCTCCCTTGCTCCAAACTGCCTTTGCTTAAAGCACTGTTCTTAAATTAATTATCAAGGAACTTTACACTGCAGAGAAGCAGCATTTTGGGCCTCCACTGGGACTTGTGGCTTTTTCCTTCTGCAGCCCCTGCCAGACCCGTGACTCACACTTCTGAGACACTCACACAAGTTTTATACACAGAATTCCTTTTTTCCTCGTGGCTCTGCGGTTAAATGTTTGGATTTGCAGCTCCCTCCCAGCCATGCCTGCCTCCCGGGACAGCTGATATGTAATACCCCCACACTGCTGGCATTGCTTCTTGAAGGTGACATGCAATTACAGGCAGGTTGAGTGACTCAGAGGGGACGCCAGGGGGTACCTTCATAGGAGCCAGCTGGATGGGAGTGATGCATGAGGGATCCACCATGGGCTTGGGCCGGTTGGCCGTGTCTGCCAGCAAGCTGTGCCACTGCTGCGGCAGCCCCGTGAACTTCTGCTCGCGGTGGTCGAAGCCAGTGTGGACCCGGTGCTCAGGAAGGTTGAGGGGGCCGGAGATCTCCAGCCGTTTCTTCTTTTTCCCAAACATGGTGGAAAGATCTGGAGAAGTCACAGGGAAACAGGAGAGAAAAGAAAAAAAACCACATCTTTACACTCTGTTGTAACCCTCAGCCATTCTCTCTATTTCACAGGGAATTTTAGTAGGCGTCATTAGCCAAATACCTCCATGAACTTCCCTCCACACACCGAGATCTATGTGAGACAAGCACTTATCTGACCTCCTTTCTGGGAGAAGATTTTAAGAAATTAATTCAGTCTCTTACTATTTATGTTCATAATACCTTGAGAAACAAGGCAATGCCTCTATTCCCAGGAAAGAAAGCCCCAGGTCCTACTTTCTACTCCTCTCTGCAAGTTGCACCCCACGGAAGCTGCAAGCCCGGAGCAATGCCAGCAGCAGTGGATGGCTTTGCTTGGAGGACAGCACTTGCTGTGTGAGCCATGCCTAGAGACAAGAAGAGAGCAAATGCACACACAGTTTTGCATCCTAAATCTATACCCCAGATCCTGGACCAAAGACAACCCATCCCAGATGAGAGCCTGGCTCTGCTGTGGTCAGATCTAGGTCTCACACAGCAGCAGTCAAAGGGGAAGTATTCCTGTGCCATTTCAGTGATGTGAACAGAGAGCTCAGATCTAATTTTAACCCAATCCAAGGACCTTCATCTGCATTTGGGAGAAAAATTTGCTTAAAAAAAAGGCATGAGGTATCAGCTATTACAAGTATCACATAACATGGCCTGACTTCAGGAGAGAAATTATTTGCTGTGAGAGCCACATGCCCAGAGCACCTGGGTTTATGCCCAGGTGGGCACAGGTCCCTGGCTTCTGGCCAGCAGACTTGGATGGGACTCATTACAGTCATGGCCCTACTCTAATTTTAAGGCCCAGGAAGAAGGATCAGCTCTTTTTGTTTCTGTGCAGGTAGTGTGGAGAAGAGAGAGGAGTCCCTCCAGTGCTATACAAGCAAGGAGCTGGAGGCTGTTGGAGGAAATGTGACCTTCCCAGCTTCTCCATCGACCTGGGCTGGCCTGGCTGCTTGGTAAACCTAATTGTTACAGCTCTTGCTCTACAGTAAGTGAGTGGTTTTAGTCCATTTAGGTGAGAGTGGGTTGATTTGCCTTCCTCCTGTGTGCACTGTCCCCCTGAGAAGGCAGCAGGAAGGTTTCAGGGCACACAGGGCAAATTGATTAGCTGGGGCAAGAGAAGTTTCACCGACAAGGTGGAAGGAGACATGAGCTGCAAACTGAGAGTTATAAAGGTATTTGCTCATTCTACTGGCATAGGAAATATCCAAAACATGGTGGTCCTACCTTAAAACAAATTGCAGCCTAACAGTTCTATTGAAGCAACCTCAGAACTGACTTCCTGCAGGATTCCAGAAATCTGCTGTGCAAGGCAAGGACAAATCCCTGGTCCCAGGGAAACAGAGGTCCTGTTGCTTTTCAGTGAAATACTGTCCTGTCCTGGAAACTCCTCTGCCTGGTTCCTGCTATCTCAAAACAGTCCTCCACCTTGCTCTCTGGGCCAATTCAAGCACGGCTGGCTAAGCACTTGAGCAAGCAACTGTGTGAAATAGCAGCAGGGTGAGGAGGCTGGCCACTCTATAAAACCTCTTCTATCACAGGAGAGACTCAGCTGTAAAGATGCTGCCCTGACTTTGATTCAGGAGGTGGAGAAAAGTTCAGAGAAGACAATGCACTTGTGTTACTGCAACAAAAAAAGAGGAGGTGATAAATCAGTTATTTATTCCACCTTTGTTCCCTTTAACTAGTTTATCTAAAGATCAAGTCCATTATTTGAAAATTGATTGCTAGCTGCTTTATATGTCCCTGCTGTGTATTTGCAGGTGATTGTCTCCCTTGTGCTCATTTCCTTTAGACAGGTCAGACTTGCTCATGTTGGCCTTTCTTCACAGGTCTCATCTTCCAGACACTTCTCTCTGGCTTTCTACCCTACTCTCAACTTCTTCCAAATCTCCTGCTCTTTTGACAGTCTCTCTCCAGCTCTGTTAGCTTGGTATCGTCCTCACCCTCCTCTCCCAAAGACTCTTACAATTACCTTGATATTTGGCTCTTTCTCCATATCCAGCATCATAATCTTTTTACTTTTTGGTTTGTGTTGGGTACCTTTTGGCACTCCCAGACAATTTTCCAGCCTAACGCAAAGCCATCATGGTTGGTTTCTGCTCAGAGATTAGTCCTTTGCCAGGCTCAAAGAGAAGCAGCCAGCAGGTCAGGCAGCAGCTCCCAGCCAGGGCTCATCCGCAGGGCTCCACATATCGCAGCCGGCTGCAGATCAATGGCACTGCATCGATTTCATTCGCCCTCTGGGATGGCAATCCATGAGACTATTGGAGTAACATTTTAAACCATCAGCTCTAGACATGTATTTTTCCTCTGATCAATGCCAAGGTTTCCCGCAGGACTCGCATCCTGACGCAGCTGCTGGATGCTCAAAGTCCTCCCGAGCTCCAAACAACATTGGATAACTAAAAGCACATCAGCTGGCACAGTGCACATTGCTTTTTAAAACGAACAGCACATTCACTCAGCAAGACACCAGCCAGAAAGGTCTATCCATTTTACTGCACAGCCAACCTCCCCTCAGCACAGTCCTTCCAAAGAACTGTAACACACAGAGCAATCACAAGGAAACTTTATTTCCCCTATCTCTCCCAAAGAATGGAAATGATGCTACTTGTTTTCCTCAGCTGTCTGAGGATGGGGGTTTGGGGCAGCCATGTCAGTGTAACTTTTTGTGCTGGACTAGTAAATGTCCTCATTCAGTCCACACTGATGTGTTTGGGCCTCATACCTCAAAAAAGGAGAGATGATTTAATTTTTACCATAGCTCTATTGACACAAAAAATAAAGGACTTATTTAATCAGATGTGGGAGCAGAAAACATCCCAGGTAAGTGAATACAGGTTCTCCAAGACATATAAAGCCTTTTTAGGAAAAACAGGTACTTAAGTGCTTTGAAGAGAAATGATGGAGCTTTCCAGGATGCTGTGTGTAGCATAAAGCTTATGAAACTTCTATCAAGAGCACAAAATAGATGAAATTAAAGTGCATTCAGGCACCTGCCCATTCACACAAACCAGCAATCCTCTCACAGTTATTAAGAGCCCCTAATTTTCTAACGGGATTACTTAGGAAAACATCCCACAGACAAGAGGGCAGCCTCCTGCCTTTAGCAGAGGCACAGGGAGGAGGGAGGCTGCAGGGCAGCTCTGCTCTGTGCCATCCCCACGCCAAAGCATTCACCCTTAACTTAATTCCTCCCGACAGCTTCCAACGCGGCACCGACTGTGCCAGGTCTCTCAGCAAATGCCATCCCTCTGTGCAGCTCCTCCTGTGCTCACCCCCACAGAAGGAGAGGAAATGAGAGGTATTGTACTTGTAATTGGTTGCTATTTCGGTGGGATGAGCACAACCAGGACGTCTGTCCTCTCCTTGCACGTGCTTTGCCAAGGGGTAGTCAGGCTGATTCCAACACCTCGCACATGGCACAGGTGACACATGGGGCTGGGGGAGCCTGTGCTAACAACAGCTACTAGCAATGGCAGTGGGCTTGAGCTGGCTTTGGGGGGGGAAGAGAAAACACAACTCATCATTGCATGGCTTCAGTAGGGCATTTCTACAGAAAAATTGTACTTGCTCTTATGCTGAAATTTTGCAGCACATTAATTTTGTGCTTGTAAATGGGAGGTCTGAAGGAGGCAGTCCTCTGGTGACAGCAAACAAAGAATTCAGTAAGCAGGACAACATGACACCTAAAGCAAGTCTGCTTTTAAGCAGGAGAGTCAGGAGTTGAGTCTGTTCAGCTCCAGCCTGCCATGCCAAGGGCTCCTCAACCCACAGTCCAATATATGGACATGACATTTACTGGAGGAAAACTGTATACTGGTGGGGAAAATCAGACTATTGCACCACCTCTCCTCCTGTGTAACCCACAGGGTGCTGGTTCCAGATGTGCCACTGGGGAACGGGGAAGAAGCAAGGAAAGAGGAAGAAATGTGTGAGCTGTGCTCTGTAGATCCAGTTACCCAAACCCCCTTCTATAATTGCAGTATTTGTCTTACTCTCCTTCTTTGTCTCTGCCCAAGGAAGGAGGAGTGCCAGCTCTGCTGGTGCCTGCTGAGCAGGCATAACAGCTCCAGCCAGCTGCTGCAGGCACAAGGTAACGCTGAGAAGGTGCTATCAGGAGTAATCACTGCTTTTGCTCTTAATGCTGTTTACTGTAGAGCCTAACAAATCGAATTACATGCTAATCAGCACACCCTGCCTGCTACATCTATGCCAGACTTGGCTCCTTTTCCTTGCACTCCTTTCTATGCACAGAAATAATTCACTGAGCATGACTGTGCCATGGCCTCCTAGGCAGCTCCAAATTCCTACCATGACCTTCAACAACGGATCACATCCCTACAGAGGAAATTCCCTCTCTGAGATGTTGCCCAATCAAGGTGTGTGATGTAGACCAGCAAAGTAAATTCATTCTGCTGGCTGCTGCACTACCATCCTGCTGCCTCCCAGTCACAAATGGAGGCGTTTTCCCAGCTAGGAGTACCCTACTGTGGCTGCCACAGGTCTTTCTCGTGAGAACATTCCTCTGTGTTTTATAAACAAAGATAAAGTTTGGATGTTATTAAAACAGTGTCTCGGGATTTGGACAGTTCAGGCCTGGCCAATCAGGCCTAGGGGGAAGCTTCTGGCTGACCAACCTGGGCGACCTCTGAAAAGTCTATATATATTGAAACCAAAACAAAAAATTTCCTCTTTCTTGTCACACTGAGAACTCAAGTCCTTTTCTCTGCTAGCAGCTCAACAGCGACACCCTACAGCCCCACACTGGAGCAGGAGGGTGGCAGTACTGTTTTGGGTGCCAGGGGAGCCCATTCAGAGTCTCTCATGATGGTCTGTGCTCGGGGCAGGATTTCCAGCAACAGCCCTTGAAAAAGAGCTATTGAAGTCCTGCCAGCTCACCCCCCTGAGCTCACACAGAGCTCACAGGTTTGTTCAGTCTCAAAAGCTTGGCTCCATCCTGGGGTTTTTATGAGTTGTCCCTCTCCTGTATGTGAGATCAGGGGACACTCAGAGACTGGTGAACTGAAAAGCTGAGAAGTCCAGATTTATGTTATTTCCCTCAAAGAACAAATTTTTGCATTTATAGCAAGTAAAATCCAAGACAGTTGGAATAAAAGGAAAAAAAGGATTACTGCAATCCCAAGGTTAATAATATTCTGCATCTTTTATCACATCCTAAGAGTAATCCAGTCAACCTACCAAATAAGAGAGAACTCTGTTTAACTGTGCCCCATTTTCTGTTTCCAATAAAAATGTCAGAGCCACTTTCTGCTTTTCCTCCAAACAGCTGGTCTTTTAAAGACGAAGAAAGTTGGAAAGACCTTTCCTCTCTTGTAATCTTGAAAACTACCAAGGAGTCCCGAGTGCATTCCCTAGGCAGTGACAACAGCCCTTGCCATCCCCGATGTCCCCAGACAACCCTGAGCAAAGGTCTGTGAAATTCTGCCACACATGAAAACACACAATAATGTACAAAGTTACTACCTCAAATACTGAAGTGAGATGGGAATTTTTACTTTAAAATGGAACTTTTAATAACTCTGTTCGATTGCTATATAAGCCCTATCTTTTTCCTGTGGTATTTCAGCAGCCAGATAAAGTGTCCCACTAACCCCAGGAAATCCTGTGTGCTCACCATGACCCCAAGCCACCCTGGGATCCTGCAAGGATTTCCTACACACACCTCGCTACTGCTCCAGCACAGGCTGGGCTGAAAATATTCCCTCAGGAGGGGCTCTGTGTTCCCTGTCTGCCTCAGCCCAGCAATGTGTTTGCTTTTAAACAACCAGCAATTAGTTCATTTTCAATTAGGAAGTGCACACTGCATTAAGCCTGTGAGCCTGTATTTTCTGCAGGGATTCCCTGTGGTTCCTCAGCTGAGCAAGCAGCAGCAGAGCCCTTTTCCCTTGGGGATGGGCATGTTATTAGCATCTAAAAATTGCCTTCATGCATGCTGAGTATCATCTGTGAGCCCAAAGCAGGGGGCAGCAGCAAGGGCTGTAAAAAGGTTTTGTGAAAAGGCACATTTTTTCCCCAGGTCAGCCACACAGCCAAAAAACCCGGTTACCGGCAGGAGCACTAATAAAACACTTAATTTTTAAGAAACCTAACAGAGACACAGATTGCAAAATGGGAGATGGGTGCAGGTTGCTTTCTTTTGATAATTTTTACTTACTAATAATAGTTTTCTGTAGCACAAGGACCTCAATTATTCCCCTCCAGAGCAACCCAAATGCAGTAATACATCATTAGCTTTGGCGGCTTCTGTTCCCGCGCTCTGATTAATTGTAACCTTTCCCGATATTTGATCGTAAATGAAAGAGCATGAATTGAGAAGCACAAATTAAATTAACATGTCAAGGCAGCATGCAGAGCCAGTGCTCCAGAAAAATGGGAGCTGGGCTGAAACTCCATCTTGAGGAGAAAGCAAATGTCTGGGATGGACTTACGGCAGCGTAAATTGCTGACAAATCCTCTGTGAGTGAGAGGTAAAAGTGATGTTGGTTTTCCTTCCGCTCACACAGGTGCAAGCTCCTGCTGCTGAGGCAAGTGGAAGGAGACCAACACATACCTGTGGATCTATATACCTAATATATATTTAGTATATTTACTATATTTAATAGAACTATTAAAATGAGGAAAATAATTTGGAGTTTTTTTCTTTAATAAGAAACAGCAACAGTTTTGTATTTCCCTTCTGTTTAAGGATGGTTCTGAGCTTCTTGGTGGGGACCCTTTGCTTCTGGCTGCAATCAGAGCATGAGTTTCTTTTGCAAAAAAAAGAAGCATGCTTTGACTGCAGGCTTACATTTTTAAGAAGAATTTATCTCTATTTTTAACTGAAAATACAGAGAGCACTACCCTGTTTTTCAGGAGATAGAACAAGAAGCTGCATCTGAAAAAGCAGAGTGAACTGAATGAGAAGACAATAAAGTTCACGGAAAGACTCTTAAAAACCACACTGGTTTCAGGTCAGGCCTGACACACTACTGAGACAAAAGGAGAAATTGTGTTTTACTTTCCAGTTAAGACATTCCTGAATACTTCCCTAACTCCCAGGCTCTCATTCTGGGTAGACAGGATGGACACAAATGGCAGACAGACAGGAACCAGGGGCCAGCTGCCAGCAGAGCACCTCAAACCAGAGGTAGGTGAGTACTGTAGTCATGTCCTGTATTTATTTATCCATTTGCTGGTGTTATGTAGAGGGAGATCTCATTACTTCTTTATATATAAGGCTTTTGTTTTGTCATGTGAATGGACAACGCCCCATGCAGGTGAATGCCAGGTTGGCTCACCTGTCTAACGAGAGACCCCATTTCCCAAGATCCCTGCTCATCCCTCTGCTCCTAATTACAATTTGAGCATTTCAATTTGGGAACAATAAAATAACACCTTGGAGAATGCTCTGACATCCTCTAATGACGACTTTAAACACTGGCCCTCTGGCAGCAACAAAAAGTATCTACAAATCCTGAATAAACCAAGACAGCTCACATTTTGAGTCTTTTACCATTCTGCTAAGATCTTCTGCACATAAATAATGTACTGATAGAAATTAATCACCTGTGACCACATAGTTTTTCCAGACTGTCCTTTTCAGTTCAATGAAAATATAGAAATACCATTTTCAGTGCATGCCCATGTGAGTTTTAGAATGAAAAGCTTGATGATCAATAGGATTCAACTTACTATCACGAATTTTCAAGGTGACTGATATTTTTTTGAGATGGGACAGACTTGTAAAGTCATTTAACCACTATTAAAATACATGCCTTAATCATGGAAAGATATATACTGATGGACTAGACCAACAAAAATGCCTCTTTCCCAAAGCCCCTCATTTACCTGGCAGCATTCTGCTCATTTCAACCTTGGGTCAAATGAGTCAATTTCTCAGAGTTTCTCTGTCACTGCGCAATATAATAAAAATACATTTAAACAATTACAAAGAATCCAGGACTTGTCATTGTCCACGATTCTTTTCAAACCCACAATACCTTGTTTATGGTTGAAAATGCCTTCATTTGTCCCAGCACAGCAGTGTGTCTCTTGATAGCTGGCCCATGAGACATATCTAATAGAAACGCACAACAGAACAAAAGACAGAAAAAAATAATAACAAAAGCCAATGTATGCTTCCAGAGAAATAGTAAAAGCTGGTACAGAGTGGCCAAACTAGGATTGATGTACTCCAGGGAACAATGCTCATTCTTCTTTTTGAAAGCTACTGTTGTAGGAGGACTCATTTCCACACACTGACTGACATGTGCTTTCCTAATTTAAAAGTCTTGTGATTCCCAGTGGATTTTAATGCTCAGTAATTTTCAGCTGAGTAGCTTAAACGCAGATATTGTAGCCAGTCACTCTCTATTATCTTATACACATGCACACATAAATAGCATGTGTATAAGATAATAGAGAGTGGAGATGGAGGTTTGTGCAGGCAATTAGTCTGCAACAGCTCTGGGCACATTAAAGAGGAAACCCCCCCTCAGCCCCCCGAGCCCCTGGAGGTAACTCAAATAATTTCTATCCCTAGAAAGTGAAAAGATTCCAGATTTGCAGAAGCAAATAGTCCCCTGGGTGCTCAGCTTGAGATAATTAATGGTACTCACTTTGTAGGAAATGCTGGACATCCACAGGGAGAGGGGATTAAATAAGGCACCCATTAAATCAGACACCCTGAGTCTCAAGTCACTTCTGAAACTTCCAACAGTTGTAAATTATTTTTTTTCTGAGTTGATATTAATACTATTTTAAAAGACAGTTCTATATTGTAAAGGATGCAGCTACTCTATTTCTACATTTTCAATTAGAAAAAAATGCTCATTAAAAGGAAATACTATGAAGAATGAAAGTGATGACATATCAGTAGAGAAGACAAAGTGATCAGAAAAATCAGACAAACCTTCAGGAAATAGCAAAACCAGAACTGCGAAACAGTATGGTGTAATTCTGAGTATTAGTAAATACGGACAGTCCTAGAGTTTGGGGTAACTGTAGGGTAAGAACTGCAAGGATATGAAATTCTACATTTATTACAAGATTGAGCAAAGTGCTTGAAAAGCACTTAGAAAATTGTTCTCAATTGTGCACAGGTTACACCTTCTTTGCATTCTGGGCCACATCATCAGTGGGGTCTGCTGGCAATGCCTCAGCAAAAGAGATGGACTGGCACTGACTTGGAGCACAGCAAGGGGGACACTAAAATATCTTGGGCCTGCATGTAAAGCTTTAGTTTGAAGTCTCTGAAACTGAGTTTTCTCCCCACACTCGATGACAGCAGCAAAGCTGGCATTACAAACATACAGAATCAGGGTTAGAAGAGACCTTCAAGGCCATCTAGTCCGACCAACACATCCAGAGATGGTGACTCCACCACCTCCCTGGGCAACTTATTCCAATGCCTGACCACTCTTGCAGTGAAAACAGTTTTTCAAGCATCTAATCTGAAGCTCCCTGGGTGTAACTTAAGCCCATTTCCTCTTGTCCTTTCAGCTGAGATAAGGCAGAAGAGACCAACCCCACCTCACTACAAACTCCTTTCGGGTAGCTGTAGGAGCAATGAAGTCCTCCCAGCCATGCCAGTTCTCTCAGCCACTCCTCATACGACATGTTTTCCAGAGCCTTCCCCATCAATGTCCTTTTTGAAGTGAGGAGCTCCACATTGAACACAACACTCGAGGTGCAGCATCATCAGTGTGACCTCAGCAGTGACCAAAGCATGGCAGGCTGCAGTACAGCTTCTTCACCGTTCCCAGGAAAGACCTATCACGGGACTGCAGGGATTCTCACAAGTGCCTGTATTTACCAGGGTTGTATTCTGAAAATTTCTAAAAGACAGCTTTAAATTGGGGGGGAAAAAAAAAATAAAATTTCCAGGTCTTGAAACCAAGTGATCTTGAGCTGGTTGCAGCCAGGGCTGGATGCATCCATGAACACATCACAAGTGCATCCAGTAGGGGCTTCAGGAGGCAGTGGATGCCCCAGCACAGATTTTCCAGCCCCCAGAGAGTATCACAGTGACAAGCACAAATGGGACCAGAAGGGGACACACCCCTGTGACAGTGCCACATGTCACTGAAACAAGGTAATGACAGGGGGGTTCTGGAGGCAGCCTCCTGCCACAGCTCCTCACTGGTATGTTTGCATTCAACATACCTATTTTTCCTCCAATAATATTCATTTTTTTTTTTTTTTTTACTTCTAAAACAGTACAGACTGTGCTGGCTCTGAGGAACTGCTCTATTACCATAACATCCGTAAAAAAGGTTGCTTTCCAATGAATGATCAACAACAGACACTTCATTATTCATTATTACTAACGGCATGTCACTGGTAAGAATATTCTTTAGGATGAAGCACAGGATCTGACCTGTAAGTGTTTGCCAAAAGCTGGCACAAAATCAGTTTATTTGGTATGACAAAATACCTTTAAAGTGCAAACAAATGTATCTGTAGATAAATGTATCTACAGCAAGTTCCTGGAAAATGAAAATCATGCCTGTTGTTATCGCTGCAGGTTCCCTACCTTTCCATCTGGTTTTACTCTGCATTGCTGTAACATGTAAGTGAAGGGAAAATATTTCCACAGACTTCAATAAGTCACAAATGTGTAGATTCTCTTTAAATTTTTATTCCTTACATGTTTCTTGTCCTTTTTTGTTCACTCTGCATTGTACTGGAAAACTGGTCTGAAAGTCAATTCTTATCCTATTACCTATTGAGCTGCTGTCATGCCATACTCTGTTTCCACATTGAAAATGAGAACTGATCCCTTGAAGGGTTTCTAGAGCTCACTATTTATTACCTCCTTCAGAAAGTTTACCATAAGCTCTTTATAGAGAACATGGAATGTTTATAAAGTGAGGTCTGCTCAGTCCTCCTCCCTCTGGATCATGCCCAACAATCAATAATTGCAACTGAGGAATTCCTCAACACTGATTTTTTTCAGAGCTAAGCGACCTTGCCACGCAGACTTTGTGTTTTGCCACCTTCAGACAGCAGTTTGGAAATGCTGGGTCTCACCTGCTGTCTAACTGGGAGGTAATGGAGACTCTTTATGCATTATCTCTGAAACGGATGTAAAAGTTTTCAGACCAGCCACAGAAAAGCCAACAGAAACCACAGGAAACTGAATGAAAGAACCCACATGTTTTTATCTGAGTGCAAATCCAGAAAGATGAATGCTGCTGTGAGGTTTTTATTGTCTTCCACGTTTTAAATAGCAAAAATAGAAATGTTTTATGGCTGCAGGAAGGTTTTGAACAAATGGAGAGGTTACTGCATCTCAGATGGCCACCACTGCCACCTTCCAAGAGATACTGCTGCTACAGAGGTGGCTCCCACCCCTTCCTTCAGAGGAAGGATGCACACGTGAATCACAGCATTTCACTGGGCCCATCCATACGCTGTTTCTGGGAAGGCCCTCTCCAGGATGAGGGGTTTCATCTAAAATGGTCCAAAAAGATACTTTCAGCCTCTCAGAAAAAACCAACAAGGAAAAGAGTTTGCCAGGTAAGTGAGAAGCTAAGATGACTCTCAGAAATCCTGCTCTGGAAACACCATGAGAAGCTGCCATGTGACTGTGTGTATGAGCTGATTCAGCTCCCAAACTTTTAGACAATTATGTTAAAAAGCCACTTCTCTCCCACAAGAACTACTTCTGCTGGAACAACATGGCATCATCCCTCGCCAGTCTGCACTGACTGATTTTACAGCAGCTCTCAAGGCTGTTTCATTGGGAAAACACTATCATAAGGAGTCTGGGAGAGAAGGCAAGATCTTCCCCAAGTATTTTCTGATAAATCCTATTTACCACTGAGGGTGAGATGCTGAGGCTACGCAGAGGTGAACAACTTGGCCATCATCTCTTAGCAATCAACATCTCGTGGATCCCCATGGCTCCATCCTGCTTGGTGAAATGGTGCCAGTGGCCCATCAGACTCTAACCCCTCTGTTGATATTTAAATACATGTATTTATAATTAAATGTAGCTTATTTTCATCTGAGATTGCAGGCCCTTCTTAAAGTCTCAGCATCAAAAATACACCATCATTTAGAGAGAAATTATTAACAGAAAAGGACATGTTTGCGTGCTGACTCTGACTGCATTCACTGCTGTTTCCAGAGGCTAGGAGAGTCATTCATTCATTCATTCCCCACTTCGTTACGGAATGACTCCAACAAAGCTGCTGATACAACTGGGAAATCAAAAGATGAGCCAGGAAAGTGACTGCAAAAAAATGCATTAAGGGAACATGTGTGGTTATGTCAAGTGGTGGGGCCAGAGTCAGCACTTCAGGAAAAAAGGGACTGCAGAGTCGCCAGCTGAGAGGGAAATTAAATGTGCAGAAGGAGCTCAGATCCTAATGGAAATATTTTCTTACCAGAAAAAAACGGTGGTTTCTGTTCTAATGAAATATACTGTCCTACAAAATCTCTCATTTAATTTTCACCGTTTCCTTTTTGTACTTAAATACGGAATCACATCAAACTCAAATGCTATTTAAGATATAGTTAACCCCCCAAATGTCAACTTAGGCTTTTCCTCAAGTCTTGGACATAAAACTCAATTAACACCCTGGTACTTTCTGTTTCAGCCAATCTGAAAATTGTTGGTGCTCTAGGTGGGCATCTGAGATGACGCACTGTTGGCTTCATGGGGCAACAGAAAGGTTTCAGAAAGATGACTTTGGGAGAACCATGAGACTCAAATTGTTCGAGACATCACAACTGAATGACAGAACATCTTTTTACACCCTGCCCCTGGAATACAGTCTCTGCACTCCACACATCTGTACCCCTCTGCAGCCACCCCAGTGGGTTTAACAGTGCCCAGCCTCGAGCTCAGCCATACTGACAACCCTGGCTTTCTACATTATTTCTACCTTCTTCAGGATAAAGGCAGCAAGATGTCCTGAACTGCTTTTAAAATGATTATGCAAAGCACAGTGGGCTGTATAATACCTTCTGCAATAAAACTCCTTTTTAATACTCTGACAGCAATCAGCTGTGTTATTATAACTATTCTTTCTCCTTGTAACATACAGGCTGAATGTTTTAAATGGAAATAACATCACCTTGTCCCCCCGTGTTTCTTACTTGTGGCGTGTCCTTGCAAGTAACCCATGCTCAGGATGCCACAAGCTGAAGGCTTAGCTCGCCCACGTAAAAGATGTGGATATGAATGAATCAGTGCAAAGTCCATATGAGCGCCTTCTCTCTCACGAGCAGGGCCTCAGGCTGGAAAACCTGGATCTGCACTAGAGCTGCCATGCAGTCTTTAACTACCCATGGTACCATTTTAAAACATTAGTTCATTCATTATAGGGATTCATTTATTTAAAATATCAAATATGCAGTTGGGTATCTACAGAGAAATGAAAAAACCCCATGCATATTTACTAGAGTGGTGTGGCACTTCTTTTACAGGGTTTGACTTATTGGAAAGGAGTTTTAAAACTCACAGGACATTCCAGAATTCCAAGAGCTTCAGACTCCATCCTATCAGGCTGGAGTTATTCAGTCTCTATCAGGCTGGCTAGGGTAAATCTCATTCCTGAGCACCTAGTGAGAGAGCAGTGCTGGGTACCTGTTTTACTGTGCATTTTGTACCTCCCTGAAAGTCATCTTCAAAGCTCATCTATCTTTTCCCCATTGCAGAGCTGTGTCATCTCAGTCTTGGGCTTTCTGGGGCATCATTTGGGTCCTGATGCAACTGTTTTGGGGCAGAACTCTAACTCAAGAAATAGCCATTTTCTTCTCTGTTTCCCTCTACTGAAAATGGAAAATGGGAAGAATTGGAAAAATAACCCTCCATGGTGACAGCACATGCAAGAGCAGGGGAGGGGGGGACAGATGATTTTATTTAAGAAAGCCTATTTCCTGCTCTCTTTCTTTGCAGCAGAGGCTAGAGGAGATGTTGCTTCCCTCCCTCTCCTTTGCTGCCACCATCTCCCATGTTCCAATGGAAACCAAAGTGCTCCTTCATCAATGTTTTCTAAGCCAAGATTTTGTAAAGCTGGAAAAAGACTGAGCTTCACATTATCTGGTCTGAATCCAGCAAGGCTTATGCTCATCAGAAAAGGAAAAGGAATCAAAGTTTCCGACTTGGAAAACCTCAGAGCCAATATTTGTAAATAAAGTCTAATTTAATTACCCATATATGAATTTTTCAGCTGTCCAACTCTGAAAGAGCACAATCCCACTGGGATGAAGCAATCACACTATTTAACATGCAAAATCATTGCTTGCCTACCAGCTTATTAATAGGTAGTTTTCTAATTCAGAGGAAAAGGCAAAGGAGAAGGGTGATAATCAGAACACAAGCATCTGAAATGCTCCACTGAACTGCTCCAGCAGACATAAGAAAAGACTTTTTTCTCTTCTCCCCTCCTCCAATGACAGCTTTGCAGTGCTGCTGGCATCCATCACATGTGCAGAGGCAAATGCTTCCACACTTGGTAATAATCAGAGCAAGCAAATTATGGATTAGGAGGAGGAACTACAGGGTTTTTTTTTCTCTTGGCTAAAGGCATACTTCAATCTGAAAACTCAAAGGGAACTCACTAGTAGTTTCCTCCTCCATTTCCACTTTCCAAACAGAGCCAGGACTCCCTGCAGACCTTCCACATCACCCGGTTTTCCCGAGCTCTCAGTTCTGCCATGCTCCTGCCAATCCTTTCCACAGCACTCCTTCACTACCTACTTATGCAAAATAATCTTCCAAACCCTCTCCAAACTTCATCTCAAACCCATCTTCAATGCCCACTCTGTCCCCACCTTCACTGTCACCTCAGGTTATCAAGTACAAATTTACCCCCTCTCACTTTCAGACTCAAAATGTTTGCTGCAAAATAGTACAAGACCTAAGAAAAGTCCTCAGCAGAAAACTCCTCATGGGAGCAGATAAAAATGATTTTCCTTAATGTAATCATGAACTGAAATCAATAAATGCACAACAAGGCAGTACAGATGCAAACCTGCGCACTGCAAGGGCTGGGCAGGAAATTTATATAAACTGTGGTTACAAGGACAGAGCAAAGAGCAAATACAAATGTAAAAGACACAACCTGAATAGAATATTAATAAATGATTAACAGGCAGGTTTTAGGACAAGTGTTACACATTCTGTATCTCTACAAAATCAGCTTTCAAAAGTCTAAGACATTAAGGCTTAATCAGAGTACATTGTTTTACAGATGAGATATCACCAGTCAGTTAAACTCCAGGAATGAAAGAGGGGGTTTAATTCAAGCTTCTCTAGGGAAGAGATTTGTTTGAAAGAGGTCAATTAGGCCTTCCACTCCAGTTAATCCCTTCTGTTTATTTTAAAAAATCTGGAATAAGGAAAAAAATTACAATAGGCCAGCAAAGCAAAATTTTCCTATAGATGCACCAAAACGAAACCCTGCAGGTCAGCTTGCTTTCAGCTGGGAGAAACACAGGCAGAAATTGCAATCAGTCTGCATTTCATATGGATGCATCACGTGGAGATGATTCAGACTGAACTACTCTCCGAATTAGCTTTATGAAACACTCTCCTCCAAGGAAGGCAGCAGTGCATGAACTGGTTTTGGAAAAATTTAAAATATTAACTTACAAGTCCTGTTTGGAAAGAGTCTCTGTAGGGAAGAACTGAGGGCACAAGAGAGTGGACCCTCAAAGAAACTACTTCCATTATTTTGCATTTTCCTTCAGAAGTCAGCAGCTGTCCCCAGCCCTTCTTCCCCACAGCCCTGGAGCTGTTAATGGCACTATTTACATATATTTCCCTTAAGCTTTTGAGCCACCACTGGTCATTTAGGTCAACACATTTGTTTCTTCTGCTCTTCTGAATATTGATGGGTTTCAACCTTTTTTCCCTCTTTCTTTGGTCTGACTGTAACTCCTTTCTGAGCTTCCCACAGCAAAGCAGCAAATGCCAGGCAAACCCCACACTGTGCTGCCCATCTGCTTCCCGCTGCTGCCTTCCTCCTCGCCCTGTGGTCCATCCGCTCCGCGGTGAGCCTGATCTTTGTGGAAAGGCCTTCTGGATGTTAAAGACTACCTCTCCGACTCAATCAGAAAACAGGAAAAGCAGCATTATCCCCTCCTAGAGCCTGCACTCAGTTTTTTTCAGTGCTTACCAGCACCAAGCTCTTTTTCACTGGGCAGGTGAGAAGCCACCACTGCACTGTGACATCCCCCAACCAGCAAAAGCATCAGAAGCCATTTCCTTGCTGAGCCATCAATTAGCTCCCAGCACTGAAGAAAAAGTGTAATAAGGCTGCAAGAATAGACAATCCCTACAGGGAAAGCAGCACAGGTTAACAGGGTGACAGGGAAAAGAGGGGTGTGCAGTGGGAAGTGCAGGAGAGATGAGGGCAGGGCAGGGCAGGGCAGGATGCAGGAACACAGAAATCCCGTTGGGTTTCTCTAGGAAGATAAGAGCAGCACAGACAAATCAATGTCAGTGGCTCCTAGGGGAGGGGAGGCTGAGCCAGAGGGGCAGATGCAATAGAAAACTGAGCAAGGGAGGAGACCAGGTGAGAAGGACTTGAATCAATTGAGAAGCTTTGACTTGGTTCAGTATCAAAGAAGAAAGGCAGATGAGCAGCTCTTAAGGGGCAGGGAGGAGGATTTGATGAGCCATGAGGTGAAGTGATGGTAGCACAATTAGTGTGGCAGCTGCTGTGGGTCCCCTCTGCTGGCTCTGCCCGCTGTATTTCTCCCAGCACCCTCATCATTCAGAACTGAGTTAATTAGGCACAGCCCCGTCAGCTTCCTTCACAAATCCATAAAATTCCTTTGGGCTCAGCTCTTCACCCCTCTCTCTTTTGCCATGGAAGCAAGACTTTATGAGATCAGTAACACCCCGTCTTCATCCATGGCCTCAGGAACATCTCATTTATGCAGCAGCAATTAAGGGGCTACACCTTCTGGTAAAGAACTTCCACCCCATTAGAGTACATGTGCTTTGTCCCATGCTCTGCCTTGCTTTAAAAGGAAAAATCTGCTTTCACAGCTGCCTCCATGGAAACAGCAACTCTGTGGTGCTGGCAGTGCTCCAGGCTCGATGAGCTTGGTTCACACGTGGAAATCTGCATTTCTTGATTGCAGAGTGCCAGGAGCCCAGAGCCCAGCCAGGTCTCCTCTGGCATTTTGGACAGCACCAGTGAAGTTCCTGTGGGTCAGATCTCATACTTGGCAACATCAGTGCAAGCCTACTGCTGGGGGGCACTTGAGAGGGAGCAGTAGCAGGCAACGCCTTTAACTCACACACATCGTTACCTCTTGCAGTGCTGATGTGGATCCTGGACTACTGAAGTAGCTCACGGAGATAGAGGTAAGTGCTCAGCTTCCCTCCTGTAATAACCTTTGAGACCAGACACCCAGTAAATGCAAACTAAGACAAAATTCCTCCAGTTCTCATTTTGAAAAACTTGCCTGCCCTTGTGCTCTGCTGGATTTGCCCCCCACCCCACTGTATCCCCCAGCAAACCACAGCAACGCCTACTGCACTCCTGGGCTCCAAAGGAGGATAAATGACTCCTTTGGCCCCTTGAATCCCCTAATCTGCAGCTTTCAGACTATCAAAGAGGATGCGCAGCAGCTGCACAACCAGAGCGCAGGTAGAGAAGAGAGGATTTGCCCTCTGGCTTGGGAAAATTGGTCCCTGTGTAATAAAACACATAGCTCTTCTATAATCATTTGTTCAGCTCCATAAATCCCAGGGCATAAATCAGGCTGTCAGGAAAAGCAGCTGTGAAGGACTCTGTGCAGAAGGAAAAGAACCCAAACCTCTGTGAACACCTCCAGCACCAGGGCGTGTTGCTGGGGGAGCCGTGCTGGGCCAGTCCCAGTGCTTGCAGCCTCCACATCCCTTTGCTGCCTCTCACTTCAAAGGAGCTGCTCAGTCGTAGCACTATAAATAGCAGCAGAATGGGGCTCAGTGGTAGCTTGTGGTGAGTATTAGGGAAATGCAAAATTCAACAATCCCTAATTGCCCTTTAGTCAACAGTACCTGTTTAAATTACTGTTATTATGACAAAGATGTTGAAATTGCTAACATAAACACAACCAAGGGTTGCAGATGCTGTAGCTTTCCCCCAGCAAACATGTTACTTGCTGCTAAATATTTTCCCTTTCAATACAAAAACAACATCCACAGTGGCCAATACCCAGCGATCAGGGGATTTGCAGGAGGGTGCCCTGGAAGCAAGGACAGGGCTGGTGAAGGAGAAGAAACTCATGACAAAGGTCCCTGGGAGCTCATGAAGGAAAGGCTGAGAAGGGAATTCCTCCATTTTGCAAGGAATAATTAAAAACAGTTATAGAAAAGATGTGAAGGGAGACCAAAGAAACATCCAGCCCTGTGTCAGATGAAAACTGAAATACGTCTTTTTAACAAAAAGGACATGGCATATTTGTCAAAAATACTGTTCTGGAGAACATGAAAAACAGCTGGGGTGGAAGAAGCAGGCACAGATATTTGCAAGGTCTTATTCGAGGCAGAGCATCTTCAGGAGACTCCTCACCATCATCTCTAAACACTCCTGCATTGGTGTCTCCCAGTGCCTCCTCAAACACAGAGATGTGCACACAGACCTCAGCCAGCCACCTCAGCACAACTCAGGTTTCTCTTTCCTTCTCTGCCAAGAAAGCTCTCCATCTTGCCCAGGTCTTCCACCCAGAATCTCAGACCTGGGAATGGTGATAAATACTTCCCAGCTGCCAAAGCCAGTGGAAAGAAGAGGCATCTCCAGCAGGACCACACCCAATGGACCCTAAGGCGTTAGCCAATGGGAGGTTCAAGACCCATCCCATCTGACACTGTGCTGGGTACCAGGAGCCCCCTGCATCCTGCAGGATGAGGCCTCATGGATCACTCCTTGGCATCCTGCCTTGGAGAGTTATGCAGATGACTCAGTCCCATCAGCAACAATAAATTCAATGAGCAATGGTATTTCCACACACAGGGAAAAACTCTGAACGCATGGTAAAAACACCACTTGTGCAGACTGGGAAAAGATCTTGAGTCGACACAATGCTTTACACATCACTGCAACTCAAGGAACTGCAAAATCTGGCCCAGAATACCTTTTACTTGGTTGTGTGCTGGTATTGCTGAGGATTTTTTAAAAATACATTTCTAATTCAGATGTCTTAACACCACCAACCCCAGCTCCACTTAAGGAATTATGCTGATTTAACTGATCTGAATTGCCTGAATTTCATTTAATGGATGCCAAAGAGCCAAACTCATCTCAGCTCTTACAAAGCCCAGAGGTGGAGGCACAGATCAGGTCTGATGCTGAGGGGGCTTTAAGACCTGATCCTACACACACATAGGCATGACTTTATTCCAGCTCTTTGGTCTCACAAGGGTTAATGAGGCTATTCCTGTGTTCAAAGCAAAGCAAGTTACCGAAGTTTACAGGACCAAGGTCTGCTTTTCTTCCTTGAGGCAAGAAGTTGCTTTTTTGGTCATTGGTTTTTTTGGAAAAGTAATCATCTTTGTGGAGCTGCCCTTTGCTGCAGGTTCTAACTATTTTGAACCTTTTCAAAATGCCACTCCTGGAGCCACTTTACAAAGCACCAATAAAATTAATATTAAAAACTACTTTGTGCATAATTCATGGCCTCTAGAAACCATTTCTTATTCAACTGGCAAACCAGTCAGTCATGCATTTTACATTGCTTTCTCATTTTCCTAGCTGTGATGCACTGCTTTAGGAGCAGCAGATCTGTGCTGCACGTGTCAGTCAGACAGCACACAGGAGACACCCCAATGCCAACATCAATCCAGCGGGATCACCGGGGACAGGACGCAGCCGTTTGCTATCGCATGTTGGGGGGAAATCAGGGACTTACAACAGATTTACAGTCAGGCTGAATCAGCCCAGGGGACAACCTCTGTAATATCTGTCCAGGTACAAAATGTTCTACTTAATCTTCCTATTTGTTTCCTTTGGATACATTAGCCTGACAATTTATGGCAGCAGGGTTTGAAAAGCAGTGAATTTTATGCAAGTATTAGAGAAAACTCCTGGGAAACACTTAGCAGAATAAACTCAAGAAGTGGTACCAGAAACATAACTGAGAAAGCTTGTGCTATACACAGCTATGGTATGAGCATTCACTTAAAGTAATTAAATTAAAGAGCTGAAATATCTCATAAGAACTGTCTACAATATGCCACAGAGGAAGCTACATAAATCAAATAAAAAAACCCAGATGAAAATCTAAGTCTCGTAACTGTTCAATTCTTTCAAAATCAATCCAGGTCAACATTATATTTTATACCTAATTAAACACGTCTGAGTTGATATTTATTAACAGGCATCTCTGAAGCCCCCAGTAAAAATAAGATGGACCGTAATTTTAAAATATTGGTTCAGACAGGCCATACTACCTAATTTGTGATTTATACCACACTTGTGGACAAGGTCTCACACACAGAGGATTTGAACAAGATATAAAAAGACTCCTGAAATCAGAAGCTTGAAGGCTGTTCTTAAAAGCAGGGGGGGAAAAAAAAGAAAAAGAGAAAATAAACTCTACTGAGGGGTTTTGATTATGGCAATGCACTGCCTAGTGTCTCCACCACTTCAAACCTGAACACCAGGCCTTACCAATAATCCCCTGAAGAAACCAATGAGCTCTACCCCTCTTACTCAGCTTTAGAAAGTTTAGCCAATTCTCCTAATGTAGGTTACAGCAGAAAGGGAATATTGTAATTCTTTCTCAAGAGATTTGAAGAATGGAAACACAGAGTGGTTTAATTAATGTTAAATAATCAAGTTCAACTTCATATAATTAAATTTAATCACCTATCAGAGTTAATAGGCCAAAAATAACAAACGGCATGAGAAGAATGAAAAATCCATTGCAAAAGGTCCTGGAGTCAATAACAAGCTTATTAAAGAACTGAAGTTTGGCATACGTGCCAGTAGGAAAATGGAGTGTTGAAGACCCACACTCTTCTGAGCAAAAGGCTACCAGGAGAACGGCAGTAAAAGCAAGACAGTGGAAATTCAAGCTTCAAAGACTTCCCAAGCAGAAAAACATCTAACTTTGGAAATTTCTATTTTTTAGTTCATTTCATGGAGATTGAAGAGTAAAGGCTGAAAGCAAGATTCCTGCAGCAAGGAAGAGAACACTTTGGAAGCCAAGGATACAATACGATGTGCACATAACAAAAGGCAAAAATGACGATAGTAACTTTTGCTGGAGTCATGCAACACATCCCTGATGACTACTGCAATGAGAGGTCATCATAAAGAGGTTGGTAGAACGTATCAGAAACAGCACATATAGGGAACCTAAACTCTTAGCTCAAAGATCCCAAAAGATACAAGAAGCCAAAAATAACAGATAAGAAGAATGGGAGCACTTAACAGTTTCGCTTGCTGCCTTTTAATGTTGATATTACATGCCATTCCTTTCAGGATATTTTAATTCTTCTTGAGAAAAGCAGTGATTTAAGTTGCCAGAAAGTATTGTTTACAGTAGGTTCAGAGCGATGTCCTAGAAATTAGAAACAAAATGTAGTTCCACTACATTAACAAAATTAATGTAGTTCCACTACAAATTAACCACAGAAGGTTAATTTGCCTTCTTTTCTGTAGTACTTTTACAATTATATGCTGACATCAGACAACCTTTGTCATGTCAAACACTGACTTGAAACAGAAGCAGAGCTTATTCCCACGGAAACATGGATACAAACTTAAAACTTAAATAAAAAAATTTAAAACAAAGAAAAAGCTATTTGAGATTAGCAAATAACCATTTCCAGTTTCACCTTCTGGTCTCAAACACAATCATTTTTGGAGCAGAAATGGATTCAGCATCCTCAGCAGTCCGCAGCACATCCTCCTCCTCTGAATAACCATGCATTCCCCAAACTGAGACGGAGTGGCAGCGGCTGCAGCGGGATGCTCCTCTCGTACCTGGATGCAGCACCAGCAGCACCACTCCCAATGCCCCCTTGCCAGGGCAGATTTAATCCCCACCAACCCAGCTGGTGCCCAGGGGGCTCCGGCGGCAGAGCTGCTTCCTAGCCTCCCTGCGGACGCTGACTGACAGATGCACAGCGGGGGAAACTGAGCCTCCTCCTGCGATTATCTCCTGCTCCCCGGGAAGGATTTAGCTCATCGAGGCTGCTGCTGAGAGCTCGCTTTACACGAGCTCCGTGCTCCTGAGATACGAGCTGGGGGTGTGTGTTTGTTTTGAAACTCGGCTCAGGTGAGACCATGGAGAATCATCCACGTGTCCTCAGGAAAAAGGTGCAAAGCCTGAAGGAGCTCACAGGTTTGGGATGGTGACAAGATCTAGTTTAGCAGTCGAACTTACTGATCTGCCCCCCAGGACGAGACTCCACAGGGGAGTGAATACACTCCACAGACTTATCACTGTATTCTCAGTCTTGAAATTAAAAATACTGAATCTTGCTCTGCCATCAGAAGCAAAGAGTACCTCATCCCACATGCCCACAAATACAGATATATGTATCTACATAGGCATGTAACTGCACGTACATGTATGTACATACACTTGTGCATGACTAGATGCAGCTTTAATCAGTCTGAGCCTGATCCTGTGGGCTTGGCTTCATCCAACATTTTCTCTGGTGTCAGAAGCACAGGAAAGCCATTGCAAAACCCCAAAATCAGAGATTCCCCGTCACTTGGCTTCAAGACATAGAGCTTCAAATAAAAGCCACACTATTGTGACTCTCACCCTCACCTGTATACTTGCAATGGTATAAAAAAAATCAAAATTGAAGTTTTGCTCTGTTCCTCCTTAATATTGCCAAATTTTGTAACCCTGCAGAAAGGCCCTTTGCTGTGGTGATGTCCCCACCACTACCAACAACTATTTACAGCCAATGGCTGAGCTCCACAGAAACAGGAATGGGGGAGCCCTGCGAGCCCCAACACTTCCAAGGCACCTCTGCAGCAGGAGCTGGTCCTGCTGTGGCTCTGCAAAACCAGCAATTTGCAGGGCTGCTGTGTGGCTGGGTGTCTGCAAGCCCCTCCTGCGGAATCCATGTCTGATCAGCTGTGAGCTGACAGAGAAGTGCTTTTTTTCAGTGTCACCACTTTATCTAGCTCCCAAAAAACCCTCGCAGCCTTACTACCATCAACACCTTCAGCTGATAAATTTGGCTGATCTGGGCCCACGGGTTCAAAAGTTCTCCAAGGGAGGGATGAGGATATAAACAGAGCATGAGCACTTAAGCCTCCTTAGGAAGTCGGGCTAAAAAGAGATCTGACTTTCTAAAGAGCCATGATACGGTCTGGTAAGATGGTTACAAGACATGGGTGCAGGGCAAGTAAGGGGATCACTACCTCTGGGTGAGCAGCAATGAATGAACCCTTTGCACTACATGACCTGCAGACAGCTTGCAGGGGAGCACAAATATAACATTTTAAGATATGGGGAAAGGTGTCACGCTGGGCTGAGAGGATCTCAACAACTCTAAATCATGCAGATTTAGACAGACTGGATCAATGGGCTGAGGACAACAGCGTAAGGTTCAATAAGGCCAAGTGCCAAGTCCTGCACTTGGGTCACAACAACCCCGTGTGGCACTATGGGCTGGGGAAGAGTGGCTTGAGAGCTGCTCAGCACAAAGGGCCTTGGGGGTGCTGCTTGACAGGCAGCTGGGTATGAGCCCAGGTGGGCAAGAAGGTCAAGGAAATCTTGGCCTCTGTCAGGAATTGTGTGGCCAGCAGGACTGGGAAGTGACTGTCCCCCTGTACTTGGCACTGGTGAGGTAACACCTTGAATCCTGTGCTCAGTTTTTGGGCCCCAAAATTAAAAAGGGATATTGAGGTGCTGGAGCAATTCCAGAGAAGGGCAGCCCTGGAGAAGGGTCTAGTAAAGATGTCCTGTGATGAGGGGTTGAGGTAACTGGGATTGCTCAGTCTGGGGCAGAGGGGCTCACTGCTCTCTACAGCTACATGAATAGTGGTTGCAGCGAGGTGGGGTCAGTCTCTCCTCTCCTCTCCTGCCATGTCTCCTGTGAAAGGATGAGAAGAAATGGCTCGAAATTGCACCAGGGGAGATTCAGATTAGACATTAGAAAAAACGTTTTCACTGGAACAGTGGTCAGATATAGGAATACTTTGCCCGGGGTTGTAGTAGAGTTACCACCTCTGGAAGTGTTCAAGAAGCATCTGGATACGTCTGGTGGTTTAGGGATGATTATGGTGGTGCTGGGTGGATGTCTGGACTAGATGGGTGATGTCAAAGGTCTCTTCCAACCCTGATGATTCTGATATTCTGTTAAGCCAGAAAATGGTGGAAAAAGTATTAAAAAAATTTAAAAGGTGACTCTGTAGCCTAGAAGGCCCTTTGTGGACTGAGAGAAGGCTGAAACACCCCCACCATGTTGGAGATGTCAAAATTCCAGATTTCTGCACTGAAGAGGAATGTGTTTTTTAACCCTGCCAGCATTACATATTCTTTCAGCACTAGAGACCTATTGATTTAGTAGCACCAGAGAGATTTTAAAACATAAAATAATAAAGTCGAGCTCTGTGAAACCAATGTCCTGATGCACATTGTTTACCCCACATGCACATGGGCAGCAATGCCCTTTCCATCAGGCTTGGGATCAGGTGCACTGGGAGGGCTCACTCTCACCAACAGGGCTGGGTGTTCTCAGCTTCAGCAGGGGCCTGGCAGATGGCTCTCCACTCTGCTCTTTCACTCAGCACGGAGAGAAGGAGGTAAGAGCCATGGAATAAGTGAAGGTGAACAGAGGATCCTGCTGGGGACCAAAGCTTTGACCTGGGAAATGTATCCTAGAGGCAGTGCCTGATGAACCTTGCATGGGTCTTCCTCAAAGCCCTCAACGATTTCCTGGACAATTGAAACAGGCAATAAACCCCAAACTTCCACTGGGAAGAAGACAACCACTGCAATGTGCACCGGCATTACCCAGTCCCCACCTGTACTCCATATAAACCACAATAACCATGCATGGCAGCCCTGGGATGCAGCAGTGTTGGCATCTCATCTCCCTCCTCCTTCTGCTCTTATTTTGTTTATAGAAACAAGTTTGCACTCCCTGATCTATTCTTGTACTGTGCTGTGACTCCTTCCCACCCAGTTGTTCACATAATTACAGCCACCCCAAGATTATGTTAATGGTTTAAGTGCCATGTTTAAACACAGAGAAAGCAAACTGGAAGCTGGGCACAGAGTGTTGTCTGTTTTCCCCAAATTAGAGAACAATTCCCTCCAATTATGATGTTCTCATCCCTGTTGTAATTAACACAGTGCAGGCAAAAGCAGCTGATACAAATGGTGTTAAAAAGGTCTAATTTGTCTAAATAAGAGAGTCTATTAGTAAACAAATTACATATTGCCCCTAGGAAACAAGACAATGCAGGCAAAGTTGATATAAACGCATTTTCTGAAAACTTCAGATGTTACCAGCCTCAGTTCAGCCCCGGTGTCACCACCCCAGTATAGACTGAGGATGAGTCTATACGTCCACAAATAATGTTGCACTCCAGCTCAGTCTGAGGTCTTGGTTTCTGCAAGTTTCAAGCAAACCAAAGATGTTCAGCTGGGAAAAAGTCTGATAGGTGCCAGGGAAAATGACTGCTGCTAAGGAGTGCTGTGTCCACAGGCTGCCAAGCAAGAGACAGCTAAGCAGCTTGTTCAAAATTTTCCAATTTTTGGGAAAGCTGGATTCAAAGCAAGTCCCTTTTTCTTGTAGGTGCATAACTTAAAACGGGGATAATGCTTCCAGTGCTTCCCATTAAGGAAAGCATAAGATCATCCCAATGGAATTGATTTTTTATCAGCCAAATCAGTGAAGCCATAATTATTGCAGCCCTCCTGGGCTGAATAGCTACCAGCCATTTATAGGGCAGCAGGGACATAAAAACAGCATTTACACATAATATAATCACTTTATTTCTCTATTAAATATTAATTTCCACAGGACTTACAGAGTCCCTGTGCAGCAGCCACTATGCAGCTCCCACACGGACGCTGTGGGCTTCACCCAGCACTTCTGCTTCTGCCTTCCTTAGCTTCAAAAAAACCTTTTTATTATTATCCTACTTTTCTTCTTCTACCTGCACATTGAACCCACTGGTGCCACTACATTGCATTTCTTTATCCTATATATCAAAAAGCTTTAACACTTTTCTGGCTGTTTCTTATTTAGTGGTGCTCTCAGCCCCATGTTCTTTGGCTGTTGCCTTTCCAAGACCTCTCAGGATCAGTGACAGATGCCTAAAGGCCAGCTGCCACTCACTGTAATGACCACATTTGTGCTTTCATGGAGAATCCAGGGCATAACATCACATCCATACCAGTGGGGAAACCCCTTTTATTTCTAGGATGCCACCAGATATCTTACCAGATGATATCTCAGAAATCATGTTTTCCCCCCAAACTGCTCCGATCCTTTTTTGTTATTCATAGGAATGAATACAGGCTTGCAGCTTTGGCCTAAATTAACTACGTGGGATTTATCCACAAGCTCAAGAACAAATACTGATTTACAGAATGTTGCTAAGCCAAACAGAGGGACATTATTCTCATTATAATAACAAGCTTCTCCAAAGCATAGCAGTCAAAGCAACCCTCGCCCCAGCATTTTGCAGCAGCTGGCTTTGCAGGGATAAATACAGCCTCGTGGGCAGTTCCATCTGCTGGCCCACCAGAAATGGCAACACTGGGAAAAAAAAACCATCATGCAAACTCCCCAAATCTATGTTTTACTCCAGAGATGATACATTCAGCTTCCCAGCTGGCTTCTAAGTTACTCAGCCTCCCAGATTTATGTGAAACAGTACTTTAACATATTTTTTGCCATTAGCTGGAGGGGGAGAGGGGACAAGACAGCAAAAGAAAGAGCATCTGCTCTGAGACTACTGAAAAGCTCAAAGTTTACTGCAAAGGGCTGTAAAGAAACCTAACCAGGTTACACAGCAGAATATCCTGACAGCCTGAGAACAGTGTTTTACACCAGAAGTCTCCTCCTCTGAATCCAGGCACTGGATGTGCAGCAGCTCAACACAAACACCCGAGCCCCAGGTTAGGAGGTGGTTTCAGATGGACTCAAGCAACATTTGCAGGTTGGTTTTGCACCACAGACTGACAAACAGAGAACACCAATCTCAGACTTTCACAGAACCCATGGGACTAAAACACCCCACAGTCTTTACATACAACATCCTCTGATACACCAATCCACAATACGCCTTTTTCTCCCCCTTCGCACAGACAGAAATAAGATTTTGAAGGAGAGAGGTGTTTTTTCTGGGATGCAGTGAAATTAAAACCAACCACAAAACCCCTACGTATGTGTCTGGGCTCCATGGAACTATCACTTTTGATTCCAACAGTTTTGGGGCAAGGTGCAACCTGTGCAAACAAAACTTTCTGCAAACAGGCTAAAAGCAGCGGTTAAAGGTGGATGTTGCTGAGCTCTGCCCTCTGCGGTTGCAAAGCATGAAAGCTTGGCTGCAAAGCATGAAAATATGCACATTTAACTGCCCAAATGTTAAGATAAGCAAATACTTATTTGCCACAACTCTGAAGTTACTGCCAAAACCTCTGAAGATGGTTCTGCTGAAAGCATGAAATCCCTCAACAGATCCTGGAACAACTCAGGTCATTGAGTTTTCTAGAGCTGCTGCCCTTTTCCTATGAAAGCATAAATTCTCCCTTAATTGAATTTGACAATTGAAAAGTAAAGAGATTTAAAATAAGAAATGGTTCCCCAGTTCTCCCTGCAGCAAGGTTAGAGACACTTAATTGAACTTTAGCTTAGCTGCCAAACCAGAAAACCAACACATAAGGAAGCACTGGGAATACCTGTGTTTATTAGGTTAGTAACTCATCTTTTCTCCAGGAACAGCTCTGCACTGTCAAACTTCTTTCCTCTTTTACTCGCAAAAAAAAGCAATGAAAACACAAGGCTTTTTGGCACCACAAGGACTGTGGAGATACCTACAGAACTGGCCACAGCAGCCAGCAACAAAATGCCTCTGCAAAAATATCCAGGAGACCAGAGCACAACCTCCCTGTCATATATCAACCTCAGGATATCAACCTCAGGATATTCCACTTGAGCCATGTCCACATAAATTGCAAAAGCAACACGTGCAAGCCAGCAGGCAGCTTCACCCCCATATGTCACAGCTGATGGGATGGATCCTGGAACAGCTTTGGGGTCAACCTTGGCAAGATGATGTTAAAAACTCAAAACGATGCAGTTAAAATTACTGATGGGAGAAGAATGTCTTTTAATGAGAAATGTGGAGCTCAATCTGTTCAGCTTGTCTGACAGGTAACTTGATGATAGCATGAAACTCCCTTCACAAAGGAAAACACCAGAAGAAGGCTTTGTTATCTCTGCAGTAACAAATAAAAGAAATCACTGGCTGGAAGCTGAAGACAGGGAAAAGCCAACAAGGAAAGTATTTTTGTAGTATGAATCATTAAACTCTCAAACAAGCTATGAAATAGAGCAGAAAACACTTAAATTCTTGGACGTGCCATGTGAAGCTTGGATGTCTTCCTGCAGAGGGAAGTGCAGGCAGACACAGTGCCCTGTGCTGAGATGAGCAGGTGGAAATAGAGCAGCTCATGGAACACCAGGGTGAGGACAAGGATGACTCAACAGTCCCTTCTGGCTTGACTTTCTGAATCACTGTGGAGTGACTAACCCAGCAGCTCATGTGGATAGGGAGCAGCAAATACGTACTGCATGGAAATGGAATCTATCTTCCTTTTGAAACCCCGTTTTCCAAGACATTTGGAAATAAGGGTAGCATCATGATGTTCTGATTTTATTTGAGGCTTTCAATGCAGCTGAAATTATATTAGATAATAAAGAAGAGTGTGCAGACCCAGGTACCCTCACAAATCTCTCCTCGCTCACACCACTGGCTTGGTCAGGCTTTTGTCAAGACAATGTTAAGGGCAGTGGATCGCAGCAATTTCCCTTCTTTGATTTCCCTATTGCTGAGGGATATTAAAACACATGAGGGAAGAAATTTGTGCTGAATTTTTTCTGCTCCAAAAATGAGACGATGTTTTCCCAGACAGCATCAAAAAGAGCATCTCTTAAGCTACTTATTAAAGTTTAAACATGTTTATTTCAAGTGATAGCAGCACTCTTTGATAAGTAATGATCCAGGTAAAATAAAAATAGCTAACAAAGGAAAACAAGATTGTATGGCTGCTCTCCTGTCAAGCAGTTCTCAGAAGTCCAGCAATTAAAGGGGAACGTATCCTTGCTGGGAAAGCTCATTCAAGCACAAGAAATGACAGTTTTGAGTTAAGAAACCCTTGGAGCTCTGTCCTCCCCATGACCTTGGCACACATGTTGCTTGGTAATTTGGGCAGCAGGTTTGCCACCAACACCTGGCTGCGAAGGAACACTGATCCTCTGAGCCTTTCTTGGAAACAGCAGGGCCACACTTCGTGCTCAGCTCCAGCACCGCAGACCCAGGATCTGTGTTTAGAGACTCACTTTAGGAGCTCATTTTGCAAAACACTTGGTCATTATCACCAACTAACCAGTAATTAAATAATCATATACTTTCATCTCAGACACAAGACAGCTTCCTTTGCCTGGTCTCTGAATTAAAGGCAGATATTTTCTTATGTTGGGCAGCAGCTTTACAGGACCAAGAAATTGCATCAGTCACACTGAACTCTCACAATGCACTGAGATCCATTCCGATCTTCCCTCAGCTAGTCTCAGCTCTAAAATGTTGGTGGCTATCAGCTGACAGTAAAACAGTTTACCCAGTGCAGGTCATCCAAATTTTATGACAGATATAAAGCGCTTTGCAGAGGTGGCTTAACGCTATGGATGCTTGTACTAAACTGCAACGTTTGCAGTGATTCAAAATGATTTAATGACACATCTGCTTCAGGTTTATGTTTTCTGAGCAGCAGGATGTTGGAGAAGTGAGTGTATCACATTCCTCTTCCACTTGGAGCCCCACTTCACAATTTCTATGCCAAGGACAGACTCTACCCTACAGAGGCATGGGAGGGAGGGAGGGAGGGAGGGATATATGGATGCTCTCCAGCCCATCAGCTGGCCCAGCACAACGGGTTTTGCGGGAACGCTGGGAGTTCCAACAGCATGGACTGCTGATGACAACCAGTGAGGAGGCAAATATATTAATATATTACAGTGGGGATTTCCAGAGAGCCCTACAGGAACCAGATTAACCTGAACTGAATTTCAACAGAAGCTGTAAGTCCCCTTGAAGAAAGATCCTGCTGGTTCTGCCAGCACTCCATTGGTTCCCTTAGACTCTGAAAAAGGGACCTTACCCCTCTCCCAGAAAAGACCAGGATTCCAGCAGTAGGACAAATGGTTTAGGAATAGGACTATATGAAGGTTTTATCTCTAGCCACTAACTCCAGTACCAAGTGATGTAGGAAGGTTTTGTGGAGCACTTTGTCTTCTCCCTGGCTATAAAGGGAATCCACATCTTAATACAGCCCCTCTGACACATTTAAACTCGGTGCCCAAAGTAGGCAGTGTTAGTCCTGTCTAACTATTGCAGATGCTTGTGCTTTGCCTAAGGCTGATTTAAGCCCACTAAAGCCCTCAAACAAGGCTTGAAATACCATTGCTGCAGCACACAGGATTAATGCTGGTCCTTCTGCAGAGGGGTGAATGTCATTTGCAGAACTGTGTTAATTCCTGATTTGAATTTAGATGATGTTTTTAAATAAGAAACAAGCTCAGAACATCCGCTGGGAATCTGTGACTTGGATAAACCTTAATAAGTCACTAAATACAAGTTACTATAGGAAAAGTGCTCAGACTGCAATGCTGGCTGTATAAAATTAATAAAAACAATAGTAAAGGAAGATAGGAAGCTCACTTCTAAGAGAATAATGGCTTCAGACTGAGTATTATCGGCACGGCTGATGTATTCAGAATGGTACGATGGCATTAATGAGCTCTAGATCAGCACACTCAATCCACAAAATACACTCCCTTTCTTCAGGAGAAGAGGAACAGGAGAGGAGGAGGCTCTACCTGGAGTTAGGAGAGGGAAGTCGCTGGGGCAGACTGGATCAGGACAGTAAGGGTAACAAGACAGCAAAATCCTGCTGCTGTTACAGCCAAACTCTCTCAGTGCTGATACTTGGTGTTGTATGCCCTCAGCAATTACTCCAGCAGTCCATGGGTGGTAACAGAGCTCAGGAAACACCAGACACTCCAGAATTTTGGCATTCCTAACTTACCAGCATCTTCAGACTGAGCCATTCTGCAGCCCCAAGTGAGTGGTAACCCCAACAACCCCATCAGTGATGAGCAGTAAACAGGAGCATCCTGACCCAGCTCCTGGCTGCCCCAACAGCACCATCACACCATGGGACTCTTTCACAGGTCCTGGGTTGTTCCAGCTTGTTTTTTTTAAATGTAGGCAGTACTACATATTTCTACTGGAGAAAAAAAAGAAACCAGCTGATTTCATACCATCTTACATTGATTTATTTATTCCAAAATAATATGAAACCTTCACATTCATATTTTCCTTGCACTGAGATGATGAATCTCCAACAAATCTCCCTAAACCAGTGGTGTGTTAAGATAAAAGACAGTTCTACATTTATCTAGAAGGTAGTGATGGGAAAATCTCCAAAGAGTGGAAAGGAAGTTTGGAATCTTAAACTGGATTAGCACCCAGCCCACATCTTTACATTGCTCAAAGCACAAGGAAGGCTTTCCAGAGACAGAGAAAGCAGCAGCTGCACCAAAGAATTAAATTTAAAATACATTTACTTTCAAAGTGGGCAAAAAATGTCTCTTAACTCCTAATCTTTCATATTGAGAACTTGAGTAAAATGGCTGTTCTTTTCTTTTAAAAAGTCATGCAATTCAATGTGATCCTTTCCAGCAGGTTGCATCTGTTTCAAATGTTTGCTTTGAAGATGTGAAACCACTCCCTCCATCCCTCTTAATTTTATCTAGAATCATGAACACTTCATTTGCTTAAACATATCCTGAATAGATGAGCCTCAGAAAACCACAGCGTTAATCTGGGATAGTCTTCTGCATCATTTGGGATACATCACATTTGGAAAATGCCATGGAGGGACTCGGTAGCTGCAGTCCACCCAGACAACAGCACTATAAGGAAGGAGAGGAGCATGCAGGCAGAATTTGGGGCTGATGAGTGATTTGGGCTGTTTTCTGTGTTTCTTACTCATCCACCACAGTAAAATCCTCTGAAATGCACAAAACGGAAACAAGTGAAGAGGTTCGGAGCAAAAGGGACTCAAGCAGACTCCTGGAGCAGATCAAGCCTTGCTGAGGAAGGGCAGCATCCCCTAAGGAAACCGGGGCCAAGCTTCTGCCTTGGAAAATGCAAATTAATACAGGGAAGTGTTAAGAGCAGGCAAGAAGAAAAATCAGAAAGCACATCTCAGGGCAACGTTACTTCTGGGGGTGGAAGCTGTAAAATTCTGCAATTTCAAAAATAAGAATTTAGCAAGATTTATAAAAAGAGACAGTCCTTAGCAAATCCCACTGAAGAGGGGTACATGAAAATAGTACAGTAGACAAAGGTTGAATGGATACATATTTTTGGACAAACGGTAGACAACCCAAAACCCCAGCCATGATCAGGAATGTTGAAAAGAAGCTTACTGCTACAACTGGCTACAGATAAATAGGTACCACACAACTTTCTAGGGAAAAGATTAACAGCACTGTGAGCATACAGAAACACAGAGCAGGGACAGAGCCGGCTGTCAAAGACAACTCAAAGCTAGAGAGGTAAGTGAGCTAATGGCACCAGCACAATCCCAGTGAGTTGCAACGTCATTCCCAATTTCAGGCAGCACGGCAGAGACATGTCAGCTCAGCCAGCTGAGCAGCAGCCGCGATCTGATCCGCCAGCTCCTCTGCTCTTCCTTCACAGGCAGCAGGGACAGAAAACCCCCATGACTCCCAGTGACCTGGGCAATCATCCTGATGGCCTGTGGCTCTAGTGCCTGAACTTTCTGACATTGGGAGTGACTGCTGCTCAAACAAAATTGCTCTTAAAATGTCAATTTAAATTCAGCGCTGGGAAACACAGAGCCACTCCCAGGGCAGGACAGCAATGTTCACTTTGCAAAGACAGCAACGATCCTTCAATCATCTGGGAGATCAGCGAAGAAGACTTGAAAGCTTTATGAACAGTTTCCTATAAACATCAACGTGATGTCTAAATGAAAATACAAAATTAAGAAAGGTTATGAGATGAAAAGGGGGAACAAAACCAGCAAATAACTGGGTGATTCAGATGCGCTGAAGCGCCAACTCTGCCGAGGGTCAGGCTCCGGCTGCGCCTCCCTGGGGCTTTGCAGCAGCTTGTTCAGCTGCACCAGCAATTTTTCTATTGACCAGGTGGCTTATCCTTGTACATAACTGTTATGCTTGCACAGAGAGCAATAACAGGCAGGTATTCTGTGGAGGATGAAATATGGATGATCCCAGTGCCATCGGTGGTGCACGGAATGACAGAGGAGGGCATTCCCAAGCAGGGGCACAGATGACACAGAGAGGGGTGCAGGTGTGGGAAGACAGGAGAAGGGGAACAGGATGGTCTTGGACTCCCCCATAAATACCTCACCAACAGCCACAGACATTGACAAAACCAGTTCAAGACTAACAGAATTAAGAGCAAGTATCTGATGTGTTTAAGATGCTCCATGTACAGCAAAGACAGCTACAAATATGTACATACTGACTCTAGCAAAGAACATGTAAAAGCACACTGGAAAACATAAATATATTTATTATCCCAAGTGGATCCTAGAGCAGAGTGGAAGAAACCACCAACTTCCACCTCCTGCTTCTCCTAACAGGAAAAATAAAAGCCACCATCAGCATCATACTCCTCCTGAAGGCAACACAGAACACTGATGACTCACTGAGCTTTTCTGTAGATGTTTTTAACATTAAGAGCAATCAGGAATTAGAAATGCTTTATTGCAGAAGAGGCATTTTTGAATTTATAGAAGGGTCAGTAAGGCTAAAGGTGGCTTTGAGCAGACAGTGAGGTGGACTGAGAACTGGCTGACCGGCAGATCCCATAGGATTGTAATCAGTAGCACAGGGACTAGGTTGTGGGTGTGTCCCTGGTGGTGTCCCTCAGGGTTCACTACTGGGCCCAGTATTCTTTAATTTCTTCATCAATGACTTGGATAAGGAGTAGATGACTTACCCCTGCTCCACAGTGGTTTTTCCCAGGGAGCAGCGGAAGGGTGAGAAGAGAAGGGCACAGATAATAGGATTTTAGGTGTTTAGCAACAATTAACTTATTATTAAGAGTTCTTCTGCAGCAGGATTTTTTATTTTCCTTTTCTTTTTCTATAGTAAGTAGAGTTAGACTAAGAACAACCACTTCAAGTGCAACACTGCACTAGTTAGTGACTTATAAAACATTTAGATTCCTCCACAACCTCAGATGGCCTCAAGGGCGATGGTCAGAGCTGCAGAAGAGCAACAAGTCTGGAGATTTCCTTATTTTTCTAAGCTGGACACAAACCTCATTCCCAGCACTCCACTACCACTGGCCACAAGCAAAAAAAATTGCACTGAGTGCAAGAAGAGATACAGAAACAAAAGAGAAAATAATTTCTTAACCCCCAAACCATGACTGTGATTACACATGGAGCCATCAGGGATGAGAGGCAGACTACCAGTGCACTGAGAATGAAGTTCTGTTTCAGGAGGGTATTTGCAATAGCATTCAAGGACTGAAGCTGGCTATTTTATGTAAGAAAGACTGGTTGAATAATCAGTTTTTCTGATGTCACCATGTCTTTTCATTTGCTGGTGTGGAGCGTAATTGCTTCTTGTAAAGCTGAATGACTTTAAATTAGATGGAAAGATGGTCATTGCAAAGATAATTTTGAACATTCCCTTTTAAAGTTGTAGGTTTAAAAACATGAGTTGAAATGCAAAAGAATAATTAATATGGCAGCAGTCACTTAATTTGTCCCCTTTTTTTTGTTTCTTCCTTGCTACATGCTTTTAAGTTACCCCGGTATGTTCATCCATGGAAAATGAATAGCAAGGAAATAAATAAATTTATCTAACCAACTCCTTACTGGAGCTGAAAGCCTTCAGTACAGTCTAAACCAGTGATTAAATCCAGATTACATTAAAATAAATTTGCCATGTCACTCCTAATACTTCCACTTGGCAATGACCCAAATATTGTTGTTTGTTTTGATCCGCTCTCCAAACACAGAGCAATGTCAGACTCGCCCTGGCTGGAGGGCCCTCTGTGCTCAGAGGCTGCAGCAAGAGCAGGACAGGTTGCTCAGGGCTGTGTCCGACTGCGGCTTCAGAACCCCCAAGAGGAAGGACAGGATCTGTTCTTCACCCACCTACAAACTTTCTACATCCAAGAGCTATTCATAACACTTCTCAAAGTCATGGTTTGATGACTGCAGCAATCAACATGACTTTTTCTCACCAGCCGGTTCAGCTGAGCTTTGTCACCGGGCATTTCTCCTCTCTCCATTTTACCCCTCTTTCCAAAAGTCCTTGCTCTCCCTACTCTCCTTCCTATCAAAGGGGGTTCCCATCTTCCTGAAAGCACCTACCACCCTGACTGCAGGAATTTTGCAGTTGGTATTTACACACCAGAGCACTCAGCAGTGCTTTTTACCTGGAAATGCAAAGCCACTCCCATTTCAGCAGAGGCCCTGCAGAGCCCGAGGGATGAGCCCTGCCAGCCGGGAACAGGGAGAAAGCTGCCACAAAAAGGATCGAGGAAGCAAAGACTCCTGCGTGCCACCTTTGATCGGCAAACAACTTGAGCCACTTGAAAACTGAAGGAGGGTTCGGGGTCATTTCTTCTTCCCCCAGTGTGTCCTGCTCTGCTTGCAGCCTGGATGATGAGAGCGCTGCTGACGAAGGTGACGCATCGGGGAGAAGAGATTTTAGTAACTGGGGCGGAGGAGAAGAAGCAGCAAGTGGTGAGAGGGGGTGGAAAAGAAGCCTATATAAAGCAGCAAAATTCAAAAGCATTAGAATAGAGGAATGTAAGGAGGAGAGAGCAAAGTTCGGGGGATTTTGGAACTGGCAGGTACATTATAGAAGTGAACTGAGACCCAGCCACGTATCAATCAACACTCATCCCATGGATCAAACTCAAAACCAAGATATGTCCATCCCACCACCCTTCTCAAACATATGAGGAAATTTTCAGGCCCCCCATCCCACAGTCCAGCGGTCTCCTGAGGTCTGAAATTCAAGGAAAGCTTTTGCAGAACTGGGGTCAATACAGAATTACAAGATAATGCACTGGATGTCCCCAGCAAAGCACCAAGCTCTACTACAGCTTCTGCTTTTCAAAATGCACCAAAAGCACTAAAACATCACCACATCTTCCAGCATGACTTTCAGAAATCTAAAACTGAGGAAGGACTTAACTGTGGGAGCTGATGGAGCCAGAAGCCCATCCTGGCAGAACACTCTGTGGGTCTGGGGACTCCTGCCTTGCTCAGCCAAGGCACTCACAGTTTGCACCAGCAGGTACTGAGACATAATAAATGCAGAAAGAACTGCTGCTCAATCATGTGTATGAAACAGCACACATAATTACAGCTGCCTGTATATGCAAAGGCTCAAAATTAAAAGCAACTTCTAGTGCTACTTCTTGATTTTGGCAGGTTTCACTTTCCCACTTGGCATGCTTACAATGTCTTTGGTAAAAACCAAGATAACAGTCTTGCTCATCGAGCACTTGTATTTTGTAAACACTCATGTGCACACATCAGATACTTAATCCAGTACCTGTCGTAAATTTAATCTCTCCAGGACTGTGCAGAGCATTTACCCAAGTCCTGCCGGGCCCTCAGTCCCTGCACTTGGAGCTGCATCCCACCCACCCCAGAGCCTGCTACATGCTGGCTCATCGTTCGTGCTAGCGGCTTGTTTTCTCAGCCATTCACACACAGTTTGCTTCCAAGGCTGGGTTTTACCAGCACAGATCCCCAAAATGTCTTCCCAAACATACACACTACTGCTAGGAAAGCCATCAGGACAGATAATAGCACTCATGCCAAGTACAAATAATCTTTAAGTTTGTTTTCTGCAATTTTCAAACATAACTAACCACAGGTTCCCAGTGTCTGCCTTTGAGAGGGAAAGACATGGGGGGAATCTCTCCTGGATTCATTAAAGCACAAATGTACAAACCTCTGTTTAAATCAATTTGACTGTTCACACTAAGCTAGACAGGCTCCTCCTTTGATGGGTTACCCTCTCACTTGTCCCACAGTCAAATCTTTTGGCTGACCCGAAGTCATATCTACATTAGCTTTCTGTTTTCACTGTCAGCATTCCACAGTAAATTCTCCCAGAAGCTATGCCACCCATCCCAAACTTCAACCCAACACACTTATCCTCAGTCCAGGCACAACTGACATTGCACATAATTTCCTGAGAATCCCCTTCTCTGGAGCAGTACAGAACTAATGAGAATCAATACTCGACAATTCTTTAGGAAAAGCACAAGCTACTTTGAACTGTTAGATTAACCCAGAAGACTCACAGCCCAAATCCCCTCTTCCCAGGCTCCCTCTCCAAGGGATCTGCTCCCCATCATACACCAAAGACCTACTGCTCACTTGCAAATTCAGAGCCACCAACTTCTGCAGGAATACGACCTCAACCAAAGTGTCCCCTGAATGAGATGGAGAGCAGTTTTAAAACAAATGCGATTACAAATGCCAGTAAAAGCTAAATTCCCATTCCCACGTAAAAAACCCATTTCACTTAGAATAACTGGGGAAAGAGGCATGGCCTTTACATGGCCTCACTACAGACAGCAGGAAAGATTTACTAGCAAAGGATAGTAGTCAAGTCTTCTCCTTCTAAAATTTTATTGCTCTTACATAATATGCTATCATGCATTTACTAGCACGCTGTGAAGCGCTGTCATAAATATTTAAACTGTGATGACAAAGTAAGAGAGCTGTCAGTGGCTCCTGTGTTTCTGGTTTTCGCCGCTCGCTCCCTTGGGCCCACGGTGAGGGAAGAACCGATGTGCAGAAAATAAAAGTGCTACATGTGAACCAAACTAGACACACGTACCTGGTGTCCAGTAAAGCAAAAGGGACTTCAACTTGTTACTAAAAGGTCTTTCTACACCAGGGCTTCTTCTGTCATGATGGCCAAGCTTGTCACCAGCGAGGCTCTCCTCCCCACACATTTGCCTGACTGCATTAGTTATTACATTTGATAGCTTTATAGCATTATTTGAAGCTTGCTATTTACCCAGTTACACAAGGCCCAGCAGCTTAGAGCCCACTCTCTGCCTGGGCTGCAAATCTCTGCAACTACCTCCAAAATAGCCCAGAGTTTATGACCCATTAGGCTTAATGATAAATCCTTGGATTTGTGTCCCGGGCTAGTGAGCGATGAGAGATCAAGGGCTAAGCTTTGATTTATCTGTGGGCCAAGGTAGATGATTATTTCTATAATTTTATTTTTCTCATCATTTGCCATAATGACTGCAATGCTTTGCTATGACATCACGGCAATTTTTACTGTTATCTATGTCAAAATCAATACTGTACTTGGTCCTTTCACAGTGCTGGCACTGGTGTTTCCTCTCCCAGCATGATGGGAACATTGCTGGAGCAGTTTTCCATCCTCTGCCCAGCCTGAGCAGCAAAGCCTGCTACAGATGCTAACTCCAGAACCTCCTGGTGCATGAAAGGCAATGGCTTTCAACCTGTAAATACTGCTGGAGGTGGGGCAATGGTCTGGGAAAGAAGACTGTTCAGCTTTGAACCAGTTTTGTACATTTGCAGTGCTTTACATGCAATGCCAGCAGTGCCTGGAGTTGAGATAAATTTTACGTCATGGTGCTTTAAATCCAGAACCATGAAAGAGCAGCCAATACTTTGGAGAGATGCTGCTCTCAGCAGGTCCAGTATCTGCATTGATTATACATCTCCTGTTTCAACAGTTTCTCAGAAAACCCCATGCCTCTGGAACCTGGGGAATGCAAGAAAACCTCCAATTTTCTCTCCAGATCTACTTTAAAAGAAATAAAGAGAAAAATCAAATGCCCTGTGTTATAGGCAAAAGTCTTGAGAAGCGGCCTATAAGGACCACAAACGTTCATGCAGCTCAGGGTTTCACACTTGCGTGGCTTTAACATGCTCATCACAAGGGCAGGCACTGCACTTTTTAGAGCTGGCCCAAGGTTGGGTACTAGTTTCAGCAAGGACAGGTGGGTGCACCATGGAATGACAGGAAGACAGACTGGAAAAACATTAAGGAATAGCATGATACTACAAAGCTAATCACACCTCAAACTTATTTTCTTCAAAGATTATTACTTCCATTTGACTATGCTGTACAGGTACTCTAGGACTACTTGAGTAATACTGAGAAAGGACAGAAAAAGTAAACATTAAAGTGCAAATTTTGAGCAGCTCAAATTTACAGAGAGAAGCAGATGCCTCATGTAATAGAGGGAACTTGTCAGGGGAATGGAGCATTATCCAAAAGTTGTCTTGATTGACAGCTTGACAGTTTTTCACCCATTTTAAAAAAAGTCTTTAAAAAGCATTAGTTACCAATTATCACCAATTTTCCTATTAAGGAAATTTTCCATGGAAAAATAACTGCAGTTTAATTTCTAGCTAAATCAGAACAGTTGACTCTTTTTCTTCCTCACACAGAATTGGAAATTGAAGGGAAATAGCAAAATGCTGTCAGATCAGTACCAGAGTAAAGTAAACCGGAAAGGAATAAAAATGACAAAAGTTATGGAACAAAACCACACAAAACCCCTTTAATCCTCAGCTGAAGATCTCTCCCAAGAAGAAGCATCAGGTTGTTGTGCAAAAAAATGCAATAACAAAATACCATGGACCAAGTCCTATCAGATGCCGAAGAAAAAGTCAAAATGCTTCTTCAAACAGCAGTTTGTAATAAATGTGAGCCAGAGAGGTACCAGGTTTTTCCCATTACACACAGAGTCCCAGGGATCCATTGTACTGATGAGGTCCAAATTCAGACTGGATTGTCCAAGAAGAAGAAGCCCTGACTTTAACCTGAGTTCATGAGAAGAGAAGGCATCAGGGTGACCTAATTGGGATCTTCAAGTACCTGAAGGGAGCCTACAAAATAGATGGAAAGAGACTATTTACAAGGGCATGCAGTGAGAGGACAAGGGGGAATGAAGGGCTTGAAACTGAAAGGGAGTAGGTTTAGATAAACTGTTAGGAAGAAATTCTTTATTGAGGGTGGTGAGGCACCGGAAAAGTTGTGGATGCCCCATCCCTGGAGGTGTTAAAGACCAGGCTGGATGGGGCTCTGTGCACCCTGGGAGAGTGAAAGGTGTCCCTGGCCACAGCAGGGCAGTTGGAATGAGTTTTAAGGTCCCTTCCAACCCAGGTCATTCTATGATTCATTACAGCAAATGTTCCTGTTGGAAGGAAGCAGCCCTGCTGATGGGCAACACATTCCATGCTCCTCTCCCCAAAATGAAGGAAAACCATCCACTTATTGTTAGTCTGTTAAGAGGCTGTACGTCACTTTTCAGTTAGCAATGCTCTGAACCAGTGTTTAAATTATTTACCTCATGCCTTGTACATCTTAAGTACTTTAAAAAGCTCTACGTAGTCTCCCTGTGAATCCTGACAGTGCTGAGAGTTGGTCCTCAAAGAGACTCGGTAGAGAAAGCACTGATGTGGGATGCATGTTGCATTTTCAGTAGTTTCTGTACTGTATCTCTAATATAACAGCTTTGCCTCAGTAAAGAACTTTACTTGCTTTCCAGGACCACGACTCAACGCTTGCCTCCATCCAAGTGAAGGCTTCTCTTCTGTCTCACCCCTCAGTGAATCCTCCGTGGCATTCAGGCGCATGGTTTTGCACGTGTTTCCCCAGGCAGTCTTTAGGGTATGTATTACACCATCGGCTTTAAACCGAGCCCTGTCATCAATACTCTGTTTTGGCAGCAGAGCTACTGGCAATAACCACTTTCCTTCATTGCCAACCCCTCCCTGACTTCCAGTAGGACAGGGCTCTTTCCATCCAGCCACACGATTGTAATAACAGACATCCATACACAGGATTTTTCTAATTTGTTTGTGTTTCTACTTCTCATCCTTCATTTACTGTCCTAAAAATGTCAGAACAGAGAGCAGAACTTAAAAGGCAATCACCACCTGCAATCATTGTAGCAACACTGAACTATTTTGGCAGCCAGGCCTCTCTCAACACATGCTGATGGGGCATATATCCCTCATGCTGGGAAGATGCAACACAGTCCCCAGCTTTCGGCTGCTTCGTTTCAAGCTCCTGAATAAAAATGGGAGCACCCTTTCTACTCTCTATGTTTCCTAGAGCAGCCAATGGCTTAGATTACAGCCGCTGCCTTGGCACTGGTGCACTTTCCAGTATCACACTAAGCTTTATGTTTCCAACATAAAATCCCTGGCAATGCTGCTTCCCCAAAGGCTGTGGCACACCCCATGGCACGGATGGTGCCTCCCAACCAGCCATCCCACTAACAGCACCATGCTCCACAAACATCTTGAACATTCTGGTCTCAGCTGCAGCTCAGCCATAGAATTCTCTGCCTTTTGATTACTGTTTCGCTGTGACACAAAGCTTAAATAGGAAGAAGTTTTGTTCTTTGGAAAGGAGGAGTTCAGTGCGTGCAACAGAGAAAAATTCACGTACCATTATTCTTTCCTGCATGCTTCAAAATCTGGGATAGAGGCACAGCTCAGGGCACATTTACTTTGTTCTCATCTCGCTCTCAGGGAAACCATCCTACTTCTTCAGCCTAGAAAATTACCCTGTGCTGTAAAACACAAAACCAAATGCCCTCCAAATCCGAGTGAGAAATGCTACAAATCTGTTGCCTTTGGGGTCTTTACACACAAGTGAGAGACAAGTTTAATACATGCAAACCTAGGTTTCTGTGGCCTTGGCAGGATTTGGTTGAAAAAGTAAACGATTTAAACATTCTGACAGTTTACTTGCATTTCATGAAGGGCTCGGTAACAACCCTTTGAACTATATCTCATTTCCATGTCCTTCAATTGTATCTTAAGAGCTCTTCTGTGAGTAATGTGAAGACGATGCATCAAAAATATTTTAAATTTATTTATTTACATGGCCCAAACAAACAATATGGCATTAGGATTTTTTTCACAATCCTGTAAAGTACTAAAAACCTCCTGAGATGGATCAAGCCTCTCCAGCTCAGAACTGGAGAGTTCTGCACCTTCAGAAAAACTTAAAACTATACACCTAAGGTGCTTTTCAGAAGCAATTATCATAATGCCTGCTGTTACCCAGAGGGAGGCAGTGGCACACAGAGGTTAAATAACTTCTTGGAGGTGGCTCAGTGAGCAGCACAGCCGGGATTAGAGCCACCGCGCCTCCTGACTCCCAGCCTCAGGCTCAGCCCAGCACCTTAAATAGCCGCAGTGCAAGTCATTAGCTCAGTCCTCTGAGCATGCATTTAGCTTGGGGAATGGGAAAGCTGGAGTTTAACTTACTAATACAAAACTTTCTATGGAGAATCCCCAAAAAGAAGCCTTAAATTTTAACAGTTCTGACCTGACCAACCTGTATGAGGGCAGAGGGAGAAGCCTCTGGGCAGATTTTATTGACACCAGTTTGGGATGAGTGAATTATTCACACGCAGCAGAGCGTGTCATAATAAAAGGTTTATAGGGGCTATCACCGGGATCATTCTTGTGGCATTTATTCATTCCAGTTTTTGTTTGCTGGCATTTCTTTTGTCCTCCCCTTTGTCATCAGGATTCTCTCCACCCTTCCCTTTGTGGAGGACCTTAACTTCTAAAAAAACAACAACATTTTTGCTAGGAGAGCAGTTTAGTTTAGTGACACGGCACATTTTTATTTACATTGTTATTTTGCATTGTTGTGTACTTCTACAGGGTTAGCTGACATGTGGTTTTCTCCCCATCAGAGGTGACTGTGTACATCTACTTCTACTATTCCCTTGCCCACAGCTGCAGTATCTTTTTTACTTCTTTAGCTGCCTCCAGCAGGGAACAATAAATCTAAAACGCATTCAAAAGAAGGACAGTCACAAAAAGGAAAAAATCTCCAGTGCTATTTTTGGCATCTAAGTTCTTTGGCTGAATCTATTTTTGGAAGAGCATCTTTGTTCAGCAAAATCAGAACTCGCAGCCCTGTGACACCGGGGCAGCGTGTCCCGCTGCAGGCAGAGCCGTTTGCTGGCAGCAACCTCTAACGGCACAGTGAAGCCAGGAGAGCCCAGAAGGAAAATGATGGGAGACAGGACTTCACTTCCACTCTCCATCACTTTGTGCCTCTGAGCAAGTCACGCCGCCCCTCTCTGGTGTGCTCTGGCCATGCTCATGCCGGCACACAGCATACGCAGGTACAGGATGGGTGCACCCCGTGCCGTGAGCTCCACAGGGTGAAAACACAGCTTGGTGTCTGTCCTCATAGTCTCCAGCCCTTCCAGGACCCCAGTTTTGGTGGTTCCTTGAAGTGTAAATATTAGTTGGTATCTACAGCTCATGTTTAAATAAAAGCTTTGCTTAGGAGGTAAGGAAGGTCGCAAATGGGAAACAGCAGCCCTGAAGAGCTAAACATGAGTCACGTATTTCTACTTTGCTGGTTTGATTTTAAAAGATATTCAAGCTCTGTCTCTGAAACAGTAATTACCTTTGTACTTCCACCAGATGCACCTTCCAAAAGTGGCAGCATTCTCACGTGGCCCATGGGAAAACAAAAAAAAAAGTTGGAAAAAATGCAAAATAACTAACTTGGTATGTTGTGGCTGGCTGTGCCTGACGCAATGGGAGCACACACTCCTCACATCACTTCGTTCACAGGCACCACTCGAAAAAGCCTAAGCTCTGAACCCTGAAAGGTGCAAGACTTGGTTTAAAGCTGGCATTTTGTGCCAGGGCTTTCAACAGGCATAGCTGAACCACAAGAGACCCAAACACTGTGGCTGGTCTTCCACCAGAAGCCTTGGCCACAGTCTGGTACTCTGAATTGTTTCTCTCCAGGAAAAAAAGAAAAAAAAGCAGAATTAACATTTAATTGATGAGAAAATACTTTGTTTTCTTTGTCATAAGGCCTGCCCTCCAAATGCAACATTGAGCACTCCTGGGCTGGTTGACATGCAGGCTGAAACTCTAGCACTAACACCCAAGCCTCCAGTGAATCTCTGTGGCCCAATGGATTACAAGCTAAATTACAGTCACCTGAACATTAAATACCACCAAAGTGCTCTGAGATCTGCTCTAAATGGGGGTGGGGGGCAGTTGCCTTTTAAACCGGCTCATAACTAACTGGGGTTTTGTGCACAGTTGTTAATGGTTTTGAATCATTCAGCTTTTCAGCTTTTTTCCTGATAAAAAAGCCAATGCAGCTGTGCTGTGCATCAGGCAGTGCTCTGGCACACCTCATCACCAATCACAGCTGAATTTAATGGAGGGGAGATTGTCTTAAATATATCAAGCTTTGTAGCTAAAAAGAAGGGAGGTACCCTATGAAGCTCCTATTGAGCAAGACACAAACCCCTGTCAGACACTGGAGAAGCTACATGAGAAGATGCCATTGAAACCAAGGCTCTATTGGTCATACCATCCATTTTTTAAGCAAAATGTTGATTAAAACACCTTTCAGGCTTCAAGCTGCTATTCAGAGTAGCAAGGCCGTATATTTAAGAGATTAGAATTACTGGTAAAAATAAAGAGTATAACTGGAAGATGGTAGAAAGTGAAGGCCCTACAGGTGTGAAGGGTATCAACCACCTGAAGACTCCATCATCATTTACCTGGTTTCACCCGGCTGCAATCACATACCATTCCATCCCGACAACAGAGATTTTGCTCAGCTTTCACCAAAACCTGGGGAAAACTGGCCAAACCCTGCAGCAGATCCAACAAACCAACTATACTGACTTCAGCAAGGAGAAAAGCAGAGACAGCCCCAAAAATGCCTCCAGGATGGCCAAACAGCACCATGAGTCAGCAACACTAATGCCAGAAGTAGGCTATCCTGAGGAGGTATTTAAATGAGAGGCTTTTTTTTTTTGAGATTTCTGATTTCTGAATCTCTTCAGCTGTTGTACCCACACACACCTGTTGGCAGTTTCAGCACATGCCACACAGCAGACTTGTGTTTGTAGCTTTTGCAAAGTAAACCGGTAAAACTAGAGGCAGTTTATGTATTTGAACAAGCAGATGCCAAACACCTCAGATTCCTAATTGGAGCAGCTTCAAAGCAGTAACTGGATTTAGGTGTCAAATGTGAGGGTGATCAGAGAGGAGAAGCAGACGCGCAGGCACTCTTCTTTCTGCTCCATCTTTCCAGTTCTTTTCTCCATACATCCCTGAAACAGCTGACACCTGTACCCCTGACAGATCCGTGCCAGCATCACCTCTTGGGCTCTTGCCACATGAGCTGGAGTTCTCTTTGAACTCAGCCTTAAACCCAAATTGCATGCCCCAACTGATGGCAATAAGAACAGTTTGTCTCCCCTATTTCAGTAGCAAATCTGGGGTCAGAGGGGACACAGATGAGGCAAAGCAAAATGTAGACTTGTGATTAACTACCATGAAAAGTTTCTTCTCAGCTGACTGACAGCAGGAGTTGCCAGTGGGGAGCAAATTTCTTCACAGCATTGTACTTCCCAAATATTAGTTTTCAAAGTAAGAGATGCCCAAATCAGTTACATTTGCAAATAATCGGGAAGTAAAACGTTAAAGCAAAGCAGGAACTTTGCTTGTTACACACTTCCATTTTAGAATCAGCCATAGGGATGCTGAGAACTCACTAAAAGTCAAACACTGACTTACTGTGACTATTCATGATTGATGAAGATGTCCAGGGGAAAAAAAAAACCAACAAGCCCAAACCAAAAAGCCACTGGGAAGCAGAGAGGAGCCAAAGTAATAAGGGAATCAAAGGAGCAATGGGATTTACTAGGTCTGGCTCCACGGGGGGTTGCCAGGGGAATTTGCTGATGACTTGTAACAGGGCTCTCTCTCCACAACAGGCCTGCCAAGGTCTCTCCCAGTGCGGAATGACTCCCGAGCCGCTCAGTTAAGCACGGTTCAGCAGTCACTCCAGCTGAGGACACGCACACACGCCATGACTGGTGAGCCCTTGCTCCTTCAGAGTGAGGCTGAAACACTACATAGGTGTGTCACAACACCCAGGGCTCCTGCACCACGGGGAGGTGGGAGTACGGCAGACTGGTCTCAAATCATCTGATGAAAATTAATCTCAGCTAGAAATCATGATTTTACCACAGTCAAAACTGTTTGTAAAGATGTTTGAGGTAGGAGAAAGAAGAAAGTTTAGCTTCAGCACTCTCAACATAAGTGTGAGTCTTTCCCTCGATTAAAACAATGTTTTACTCGCTTTAGCTCCAGTTAATACATTTGATAGCATAAATATACAATTCCACACTGAACAAAGACCCCTCATCAACCTGAAACAACCTGCAGCCAAAAAAACGTGACTAAACCACAGAAACAGGCAATAAGGCAAACCACAATGAATAACTCCCAAAGCTGGCACAGCAGCAGCTCCGAAACCAGTGCCCTGCCCCACGCAGCCAGGTCGCTCATTCCCACCTGAAAACAAGGAGAGCACTGCTCACCACGGGGGATCAACACATTTGTAACCCCCACATAGCAGAAACAGCAACATATTAGCAGGAAAAAACGGGGACTGCAAAGGTCCATTTTGTGAACATCAAACTGAAACAGAAGAGCTGCTACAGCTTCTCAGTCTCTCTCCTGGGGATGTGGAGAGCCAGGGAGCCCCAGGAGTGGCACTACATCCACTCCCCACCTCAGAAACATCCTCCTCAGTGGGCAGCCGGAGCCATCCCCCAGCACCTGCAGATGCACCTCCACATGACAGGAGGTCTGTCCCCGGCACAGGCAGCGATGCTCACAGCCACCAGCACCGGCTGGGCTGTCACAGCGGGCAGGGGAGCACGGCTCCCTGCTGCAGCCCTCAGCAGCGTTATTGAAAGTTTCACGGTACAATAAAGGCAATAAATTTGGAGCAATGATTCCTTAAGTGCTGTCTGGGCAGCAGGGGCCACCGAGATCTATCTCAAAACAGGTACCAACTCTTTTCCTTCATTTTGCAAACGCTAAAGCACATAAAGAGTTCTAAAATGAAAGGGAAAGGCTACTAGCAGAGTAGTCTCACTGCTGGCTCCTCTCGAGTTGGTGGGAATTTTATCCTTACTGGTAATGACAACCCATTAGATCTAACACTGAATATTTTTTCGGAAAAAAGAATCCCATTGTTTCATTATGTTAACAGAGAGCTGGTGTGTAACAAAGAGGAAGAAAGACAGCCTGCGTGCTGCTGGCGGGTTGGTAAAAAATTCTCAAGGTCTGATCGATACCATGAAAAAACCACCTCTCCTGGCCTGAGGCTGGAGTGTTATTCAAGCACGGCAGCCACTATGCAGCTCATTTTCTTTAGCTACGATTATCCGAGGCTCGTGAACACAGAAAGAAGAGCGGAGTCGATTGCAGGCATTTCTAACCCTTTACATGAAGGGGAAAAAAGAAAAAACAAAAAAAAAAAAAAAAAGAGGGAGCAAAGGTATAGAGAAGCATGGAGGAACATTTCCAGGAGCGGCTGTACGGCTCTCTGGGCACCTACTTCCTGGGGGAAACCCAAAAAGCACATCATATTCACAGAAAGTTGGAAGCAACTTCTGGGGAGAAAAACGTCAAAAAGCAAAATAGCTTAAAAAGAGAAAAACCATTGTTGTGGGGAACCCCGGCAAGCTATGTAAAGCCAAATCACCTACGGCGACCCTTAGGAGAGGAGCCCGGGAGCCCCCGGCTGCCCTGCGCCAGCCTCCCCCGGCAGCGCCCGCGGCTCTGCCCGCTCCGCACAGGTGCGCTCGGGGATGCCCGGGCCGTGCCTTTGTCTGCGGGCACCGGCCGCTGCCAGCACGGAGACGCAGCCGGCCGGGCTGCGGGCAGTGCCGCGGCCCCGCAAGGTCGAGTGTCCGCCCGGGCAGGGCAGCCGCTGTCCGCACCCCCGGGCGGCTCCCCGCGCCCCCGGCCCGCCGCCCCTACCTCGGCCGCCGCCGTCACGCCGCCCCCAGCGCCATGTTCCGGCTACATCCGGGCCGCGGCTCCGCTCGCTCCGCTCCACTCGGCTCCGCACGGCGCGGTCGCAGGTGCCGCCGCCCGCCCCCGAGCCGAGCCGAGCCGAGCCGAGCAGCACCGAGCCGAGCGGCGCCGAGCCGAGCCGAGTCGAGCCGGGGCGGGAGCGGCGCCGCCCCCGCGCAGGGCCCGCAGCCCCGCCCCGCCCGCGCCTGCCGCCCGGAGCGGCGGGGCCGAGCTGTGCCGGAGCTGTGCCGGCAGCGGCAGCTGCGCACCTGCCCTGACATCTGCCCCGCGGCTTTGTCTGTCCGCCCGCCGCCCTTCGCTCCGCCGCCGCACCGCGCGCCCACCCGTGTCTGCGCCAGCCGAGGCACCTGCGCACCCACGCAGCCGCGCCTGCAGCAACCCAGGCACCCGCGCACCGCTCCACCGTGCGCGCCCCGACTTGTGCACCCACCCGTGCGCTCATACACCCATAGATCACCCCGCTATTCCCGCATCAGCTCATGTGCCTGGGTACCCACACACCCGTGTCTGCGCCAGCCGAGGCACCCGCGCACCCACCCACTCATGCACCGACCAATGCACCCATGCATGCACCCACCCGTGCACTCATACACCCATAGATAAAGCCACCCACACCCAATTCATGCACCACTCCACCAATACATTCACCTGCCCGTGCACCAATTCACACTTATCCACATCCATCTACACCCCAACACTGCAATCCTCCACCCACATGCCCCTACATCCACCCACCCACTTCCTTTTGCACTTGTACCTCAGTTATTACATATATACTTTTTTTGTTTGTTTTTAAATAAAAACAAGTGTGCCAACATGTTTTGTTACCTGGAAGCTCTCCCCAGGCAATGGCCAGATGCTAAGGAAGAAATGTGGTTAAGGCAAGCTGATGGAAGGAAGCAATCACAGGACAACAACAGAGAAACCCCATCTATCCCATCTAATTTTTGTGTTACTGCCAGCAATTTGTGGCTGCCTCTGAAAGCTGCTCTAAGCCTACATTTTTATATAATGTTCCATAAGAAAGATTAAGATTGCCTTTAATAAAGGTACATATCCATCCTTCCACGTGCTAAATCAGTAGGGAGATGATGATGTGCGCTCATGTATGACCATAAACCATCCCTGTCAGGAAACACGGAGCAGACAGCAAAAGTGCTTTTCAGAGGCACCTGCAGCAGAAGCTCCCCTGGAAGAAAAGACCCAAAGCTGACTTGATTGATACAGCCCTGCATGGGAGAGGAGTGATTTCTTACTTAATGATGTTGAATTGCACATCATTTCTAGTTTCTTTGATGCCTGTTTGCATTAACATGCACTCTGTATGGCAGGAGCAGAGAGGATTCGACAGGAACAGCTTGAAGATAAAGGTGCATTGTAGCTGTGTGGGGTAGATGTGCTGGGCCAGGCAGAGGGAGATGCAGAGGCTGAGGCTCTCGTGGCACTCAGCTGCCCACCCGAGGTCTAAATAGGTTTCTGCACATATGAAAAACCCCACATTAACAACAACAACAACACCAACAACAAATCCACCAGAAATGTGCTCTTCCCTTACTCGTAATGTATGCTTCTACCTTCTTTATGTTCCCCTCAATCACTGCTCTTCCTAACGCTGTGAGATGAAAGGAGCTCCCTTTGTTCTTGACAGCACATAGTGTAGGTGTTTGCTGGGATGGCAAAGCTCCTGCTCTGGCCTCAGCACCTGCCCATGGCACCGGTGGGGCAGCACCAGTGCAACAAGGGACACTCTCCTTTCTGGGAGGGAGTTTGGGCATAGACAAACACAGGCCAAAATACAGCATCAAGTTATTCAAAAGCCCTGGACCATAATTTTGACCTCCCAAACATGAAATTCAGAGACAGACTGGCTGGGGTCACCCTGAGTGGTTGCCACTGTTGAAGTCACTCTGTTGCTCCTGGTTTTCATTGTTTTGCAGTGGGTTTTGCAGCCAGAAGCATCATTTGAAATCAGTGGCTACTGAAAAACGTTTAGGCTCCTGGTAAAAACCCCAAACAAACCAACCGTTCCCCGAAAAATCCCCAAGCCAGGTTAAAACTTTAATCTAAAGGAGAAAACCGCAACAGCTTGGGTTTAAACTTCACCACAAAGCTGATGCCTTGCCCTGGTGCATCAGCCCAGAAATAATATTGGACAAGGCAGTGAAGGTTTCCCTGCTCTGAGTCAGCATGAGTGATGTGTGTCTGTAATCCAAGGTGTTGCATGTCACATCTTGGCATGGTACATATGGCTTCTGGCAGGGGAACAAAAAGAAATCAAGCCTTTGCTGTTTTGTCTTTAGTCTCAAGTGTGATTTGGAGGAAATTGTCTCAGTGAATTGGCAAAATGGGCTTATGGCTGCCAAACTGCAGCACCAGAAGAGAGGCACTGCACCAGGAGTGATGAGGGAGGGAGGCAGCAATAACCCCTCCATATCCCACGAGGTGCTGGGAGAAGGGGTGGCACAGAGGTTCAGAAACATGAACCTGCTGAGATTCACACTGAAGGGAGGTTGATGCATCTATCAGCACAGGAAAATCCCATCCTGGGTATTCCCAGAGCACCCTGACTCTTTGTCTTCATGGCTGAAGCCAACAAGAAGCCAGGTCTCGGGCTTGGACATTAGTTACTGCACTAAAGGCAGCTAAATTACTTAAAGGATGAATTTGACTATCCAATCCCTTCAATCTGAAAAACAGATGTATATATGCACAGGTTACCTCAAAGCTTTTCAGAAAAGGTTCATTTTGCTTTGTCTCATTCTTACACACAATGGTATGAATCAGAAATATGGCTCCTCAAGTCATTGCAGCTGCCTTGAGCTAGAGTTGATGCAAATGAAAGGCAGGTAAAAATGCAAAATATCCTTTTTCCAGAAAAATCAGAGGATAGGATTTTTTTTTTTTTTTAGCTTATAATGGTAATACGCTTAAAATTTGAAAATTTTAATTTAAATCCTGAATCAGTGGCACTAAACATTATGGCCTAAATGTCATTGTAATACTATAATAAACAGCAATTAACCCCTACAAATTTTCTATCAAGTCAAGCCGCTGCAGTAGCTGAAGTATCTGCTGAACCGACTGGATCAGGAGATTCTTGAGACTATCAGCCTGTTTCTTACAGACCTGTTTCTCCTCAGGATACACAGAAAGATGTTCTTCCTTTCAGTTCACTCCAATTTGAGAAATCCATCGGGGATTGAAACCAAAGAGAGAACAGGAGATTGCACTTTCCCCCATATGAGTCTTTATAAGGATTTGGTGATTGGAAACACCTCAGCCTGCTGTCAAGATATAATATTTACTCTGTCCAAAATGTTCATTTCAAATGCAGAATAAGTTTTGATAAATGTGTTCTTCCCCTTGCCCAATCCATCCATCATATTTAAGATTAGCATGTGATTTAAATTAGAGCACAGTAACTACTTATGTTTCTTTTCTCTGCAGTGCACCTTAACACAAACATTAAAATCAGTCATGGAGTAGAGGCGTCAGTCATCGGTTTGGCACATAAATGAAAATTAAGTAACTTTAGACTTAATATGCAGATTTCTAAATAAATATGGTAATAGCATATCCTGATCATAAGTGAAAAAAGAGTACCAGGCTCCAGTGAGGAAGTATCAGTTGTTCCTTAAGAAAATAATTTAAAAATACAAATGAAGAACAAGATTAATTTAAATAATCAATTTTGTGTTTCCTGCTAGCTGATTTAAATCATGATGAAAATTGTTGATTAAAGCCCCTCATTTAAATCAGTGCCCCTTAATGAGAGTGAAGGCCTATGAACATAAGCCCATAATACTAATAAAAGACTCTTTAGAGAAGAAATAGCTTTCACCAGAATACTTCCAGGGCTGGAAAAACATCATCCATCCCTTGCAAAAAGAAATTAATCTCATCCAGCCAAGTAATTCTTTGCCCCTAAGCTCTTAACCCTGTAAAAAGAGCAGGGATAGGGCAATAAGTCATAGGATATTCACAGCCATATTATATAACTGGGACTGAACTGGTGATCCTTTTTGCTAACTGTTGGACAGGAAGAGGAAGTATTGCTGGAATAATTAAAAAGACAGGTTTGAATTCCCTAAATAATGCAGACGAATGCCCTGTCCAGCTATTTATCTTGGTGGCAACAGCCTTTTAAGGTCTTGAACTGTTGCACAGGGAGAATAGCTGAAGGATGCTGGGTGGAGCAGGCCCGTGCCAACCCAAGCATCACATGCTCCTGTGCAGTCCCTGGCCTCTTTCCAAAATGTTTTTTGAAGCCCTCTCCTCTGTTAACCAGAACAATTACTCTCATAATCACACCTCAAATCTCCTCCGAACACAAGATGTCTTTGCTTTCCTTGTCGGTCAAAATCTGAGTACAAAAGCATTCATTAGGAATTTATAGCAGATGTAGACCGCTGCATTTCACTGAGGACTGTACGTGTATCACCAGCCCACACAGGTATTTTACATGCCCACCATCCACTGAAATAGGCTCATCCCTGTGATCCTATAATCCATAATTCTGTTTAGTCCTCTTCAAGGAATTTGGGATTGCTCCCTGCAGAGTGTGTTGCTACAGCCCCATGGCCTCTCTCTTTCTATTTGCAAGGGTGACAGTAACCTCTGTTTCTGTGCTGCTTAGTCCTTCCTCCTGCACTCCCTGCTCCTGGGCTCGAGTGGTGTCTCCCAGACAGAGATTTCTGCCCTTTTGGGAAATGTACCATGGGATGAAAGCCTGAAGGCACGACCTTCACAGTACCAAGATCGGTCACCAGAAGACAGGCAAAGAGAACAGATAAATTCCATAAAGCGGGTTTTAAAGTTATTGTATATTTTTGAGGCATGATTTCTGGTATGCCTGGTATTGCGACTGCCAACATTCTTATTGTCGAATGATCAAAATATACACAAAGATCTATAACTAGGGATATTTACACAGACTTATCCTCACACACCTGTGATTCTTCCCCTTCAACTGATATTTCTGAGGGCAGCAATGGACCCCTACCCTGCAAAGCAGAGCACAAGATGCTCTGCGGGTTGCACCTTCCCAGGACACTAGTTGCAGTTGCACATGACTGCTCCAACTCCAGCAATAACTCTGGGACATGCAGGGGCTTCAGTCCTGTGCTGTGCCCTGAGCATGGTCCTGTCCTGCCTGAAATTATGGCAGTGAGGGACTTTATCAGGCTCAAATTGCTGTTCCCACCTGCCAGAGTCTGCAGGTCCTGGCATCAGGACATAAGAGCTCTGCTGTGTCTTATCAGTGGGTGCTGAGCAGATACTGGCTCAGGGACTTCTTGGCCTCTGTGACAAAGGTACAGGGATCCATGAACACATTTATTTGCAACTTTTTCTCCCCCCAGCATTTTGCGAAAGCAGTATTACACTTTTGTGTCAGGCTGCCCTGCAAATCTGCTTCCAAAAGTCTGCCTTCTTTCTTCAAAGATCATTTCCAGTGCTAAGCAAGATCTCTCAGAGCCCTTGACTTTGCAGCTGGCAAATTTACAACATGTTTACAATACCCTGCATAATTTGGCTATGAGATAATGTATAGTATAGTCCTTCAGTGGTGCACAGTGGGAAAAGAACAAGTGGAAAAAAAAGGTAATGCAAAGCCAAGAAAAACAGATGGTAGCAAGCTCTCCAAGGGGCAAGAATGAATAAATAACTGCAGATTTTTTTTCTGAGGAAAAATATATTGTCAAATCAATAACACAGATTGTAGGAAATGCAAACTAGATCAAATGTGTATTTTTTCAGTATTAAACAATGGCACTTCATCAGGACTGGTGGTCTGCACTGCACGTGTTTGCCTACATGAAACAGAGAGAAGTAAAAAGAGCATTGCTCCAAAAAGTTCTTGTTTGACCTCAAGGTTACGTTTCATACTTCCTGGGAAGTTCTGCTATTGGTAACAAGCCAAAAGTTCAGGTGGAAATCAGAGTGCCCCAGCACTTACTGTGCCCTTTAGCAGCATTATATCTTTGATAATGTTAGTCAGTCCTGCAATTCTAAGAGAGCAGAACCTCTTGACAATTTTGGGAACTTTCCTGTGCTTGCTGTTAGGGCCACAGGAAACTATATTTATTTAATACATCTGTGCACACTTCCAGAATTACAAACTGATACTCTTTTTTCTTTTTAACCACATCAGGTCAAGCCAAAGGGGAAAAAAGAGACACTTAAAATGGCCAAGTGTACAAATACCCTAATTCTCCTCCAGCAAAAGATTTTTTTGCCTTGTTTAAGTCACCCAGAGGAAGCTAAGCAACATATGGGATGCATAAAAGTTGCTCTCTGCAAATCTGTCAATCCATTTTAGCCACGCCATGCATCAATCCCAGCTCTGCTCTGAGCACGGCATCCTTGCGCAGGCACTGCCAACTGGCCTGCGCTGAGCTCTTCACCAGGAGACAAACCAGCTCCTGCCGCAGGATCCACGGGCTCAGAGAGCAAAAGCTGGCAGGCATCACATCTCTCGCGCTCTCGCTCTGCAGCCATGGTGGAAAAATAATCATAGCAGCATCACCAGTGCTTGCTGAGCTACAGTCATGTGGTGGGTTGGGGAGCAGAAGGGATCCAGGCTGGAAGGAGTCCTGACAGTGGGCAATAACCTCTTGGCACAGCAGCTGTGGAAGAGGCCTGTGTGTTCAAACTTCCAGGTTGGGTCCTCTGGGCTCTGTTGGGCTTGGTGGGTTTGGGGACTTAGGACAGATCAAATCCCGCAATCATGGAGATCTCCTGGTGAAGCTCCCTGAGGAGTTACATCTGCTCCAGCCCTTCAGGCAGAGGCAGCCATAGCCCCAAACCAGAGAATAAGCAACCACCAGAGCTGAGGTCCCAGAGAACCATCACACAACAGCACTTTGAAAATATTGGTCTTTCCTCACACACATGAGATAGGGAGGCTCCATTTTTGTTTTTGTTCCAGAAGATCTGGACTCATAGGGTTGGTTTATTGTAAAAATTGACTGCCTTTCCCCAGCATGTGATCAAAGTGATAAGGTATTTCTTGGAAGCCAAAAGCCAGCAGAAGTGATTGGAAAGGTTACTTCTTCATCTTACTGCTTTTTGGGAGGTGGTGACTGCTCTGTTTTCAGTCCCACAACACTGATGATATTTTCATTCAAGCTCCATTTTCCATTCTGCCCATGCAAATTTGAAAAGCAAAGTCACTGCTACTGCCTTAGTTTTTATCTCTTTCTGGTGAGCTCTTTAAAACCATGTACTCCTAAGTTCTGGCACCAATCACTTTTGCCATGCACAGGGAGCCCTCTCTCTAAAAATCAGAGTCTTTCTTGGGAAGCAATAAGCCCACAGAGGAATCTTCCAGCTGCTAAAAGCCCTTGCTCCCCACCCTGCCGGTGCCAAGTACTCCTACCTCTAACAGCAATTCCAAAAGAAAAGCAGGCCCCAGGGATGTCCAGGGAGCACCCCAGAATTTACAGCAGTGCCGTTGGGTCCATGGGAGCTTCTGTGGAGTCGGTCAGAGGTGGCTCCTTTTGAAACAGGACAGGTTCCAAAGGGACACGAGCTCTCGCAAGAGGCAATCGCTGGGAATGCCTCCAGCTCCAGCCCCAAGCTGCAAACTAAAGTACTTGCTTTTGTTAGAACATATGGCAAAACCCTGCATCCCACACGTGTTTTAATGCCAAGAGTGACTCTTAGTTTGGCATCCTACATGACAAAGAAGCCAGCAGGAGTTTTGTCCAACAGAGAGGAGGGGTGAAAGCAGGAGGTCTATCCCACTGCCATTTCATCTTGTCTTCATTTCATGGTCTGCATCACTTCCCTGGGTCAGCCCAGCTCTGGCCATCTTTGCTGTTGTCAGTCCCTTCATCTGAGAAAACGTGTTTCTGTACCGGACCCTTATATTGCAGGCTACAAAAGACTGTATTGGCAGCACTTTGTAACCCAAAGCATTTTTCTGTTACAAACAACCCTTTGCAACAAATTCTAGGTAGGCTGATATTGTCATGTAATTCCAATCACCTGGTAGAATACTTTTCTATGGCTTCTTTACTACTGTCAGTACCCAGCCTATATTCTCTCTCTCAGACTTAAGTCTCCAAAATTACACAGATCAAAGCAACCTGCATTTATAAACTGATGTGCTCCTGCATTCTAGAGATTTGCCAAGTGCTAAATATAAGGTTTCTCACTATAGTCAAAACAAAATTCAAATTCCAGCTGCCTCTCTGCTAATATGCAGCAAAGGTTTAACAGTACAAAGCCGTGTTTGTAGAATCAGACACCAAAGATGATTAAATTAAACTGAAAGGGGAATCAGTACAAGCCTGAAATTAGTTTGCTGAAGATACCAGAGTCCATTTCCTCCCCCTGACAGACGGAGCCACCTCGTGACCTTTAGTGATCAGAGCAAACAGGATCATGGTTTTCCCAAGTCGTCCCCTCCTCCACCCCCAGCAGTGCCCTGACTGAAAAATCAGTTTCAGCCTCCGCTGACCAGGGCAGGGGGAATGCAGGATGCTCAAGCCAGTGCAGCAGGTTCAGACACTGCCCTCTCCCCCATGGGCTATGATCCATCTCCTCCCTTTCAGTGGATGCTCTCCAGCAGTCCAGGCACACGTTGAGATCTGAAGAACAAATCTTGGGTTTATCTTGGTGGGCTCTGTTCAAAGCAAAGGACTCTCCATTCTTTGATTGGATCAAGGTGGAAAAGTCAGGAAGGTGCCTGAAATCGGCAGGGTGAGTTGATGAGATGTTGAGTGCAGGCAGGAGCAGGAAGGCATCCCAGGGGTGGGCAGGCAGTTACTTCATTGGCTTTGCTAACCTGGCTCTTTTAAATCAGCATTAAAATTGCCAGTGAAAAATAAAATTCCTCACTTTGGCTATAGCAAGAGAACTGAAGGGATTTTAAGCATATGGCAGCAATAAAAAGTTGCTCCTCTTTCCCACCCTTTCCCCTTAGCTGTTATTCTTGGGCATTATAGCACCCTGGATGCTACAATTATGCTGATGGCTACATGAGAGCGAGGGAAAACAACCTGATGAAAACAAAGACTTCTCTTGACTATTACATACACACACAGAGGTTTGCCAAGGCATCTTTTTCTCTGCCTGCAGCCCCTTCTGCTGGTACTGTTCTGGGTCTCCTCTGAGCACAGATGGGAGAACAGCACCATGTTGTTTGCTGTTCTTGCCTTGCTAATGTCACTGACCTGATTTTCAAACCAGACTCAGACCACTGCTCCCATTTGGTGTATGGCACAAACTGGTGCTGGTCCTCAGAGACTTGCACATAGTCAATTTTCAACAACAGGAATCATTTTCACTCTTTAAGAGGTGAGGGTTAGCACAGCTCCTTGGCAACATGTAAATTGAAAGGATAAATTGTAGGAATGGATATTCCAGAGCAGTGGCACAGTCTCTAGCAGAAAAACACACTATCCAAATTCAATTAGATATGGCCCAGGAGGGAAAGAAAAAAAGCAGACAACCCCACAGTTGTGTAGGTCTGTGAACATGGAACATGTGGCACCTCTGCCCAGCAGCATCCAAGTATGGGAGTGAGTGTCCTGCTGATGGAGCTTCCTCTGCCAGACAGTGCCTGGGTGTTCCTCTGCTGTACTCCGGGGGTAGATGTGCCCACACTGTTCTGGCAGAGCAGAGTCTCCCGAGACTGGGCATTGATGGCATGAGCACAAAAATCCCTCTCTGCATCAGTGTGACTAAGCAGGTGCAATGGCAGGCGAGGAGAGAACACCGACCCTCAGTTCAGCAAGGAATGGCAAAGGGAGGTGATCATATTAGACTTGGAAGTGGCTGATGAGCCGCACTTGCAATGCTGGGGTAGAGCAGCACCAGCCCTGTCAGAGGGCAGGGAGGTGATCCAGTGTTGCCCAAAGGGAGCTTGTAAAGAATGGAGCCAGGAAGGCAACACGCAGTAGGACCTGAAGCTCCAGTTCCCCTGCCCGAGCTGGGTCGCCTGTCTCTGCTGACTGCTCCACCCAGCTCAGCTGAGCCTGGACACTGCCACGGAGCACAAACCATGCTGTGGGCACCATCATGTGTATCACCATCCTTCCTCTTGACGACAGAGGATGCAAAAAAGGATGCTATGTTTGCTGCCAGAAAATCCTGTCTGAATAAATAGCACAATTTTAAATTTGAAATGGTGAAGCTCTTGGGGAGCTGATACTCACTGTGTTTGAGGCAACTGCCTCCTGCCAGAAAAAGCACACACCACTGAGTTCATGTGCTGCTGCAGCAGTACCTAAGGCCAGTTGGAAAAACCAATATGGTCCATTTCTCCTGCAAGATCTCCCAGGGGAAATATGCCTCAGCCAAGCTAAATACTTCACTTGTGCTATATCCGTATGGAAATAGCATGTTTTAAGGTTTTGTTTCGAATGAGAAAGAAGTCAGACCTTGCTGAAAAGACTGTGTTTGGCATTCTCAGCTAAAAGTAGTGCATAGTCCTGCTCCCTGACAGCTGAGCCACAGTAAGTAACAAATGAGGGCCACACTGCCACAAACTCTGTTTTCCAGGCTTCCTACACAAACAAGGCACTACCAAGGGTGTTTTTCACATGGCTGGAGGTCAACACACCTCCGGGCTGCATGGGGATAGCCCTGCTAGTCTATGTTGACTGACGAGCATCTCCTCCTTTTCTTCTGGCTAAAGGATGACTCAGTTTGTGATGGCAGAAGCCTTGCAAGAGCAATATTGAAGGTGCTTATAAAAACAAACAAACAAATAAACACACCACACCCCCTGCCATCATTTGTCACCTGCCCCAGACCTGTTTTACACACTTCTCACTTGCAGGAAATCATCCATGACTTGAGGAAATGCTCTTTTTAACATCTTCCTCTCTGGATTTTGTGGTTTTGAATGCACATATCCAAGGCACAGGCCTGGGAAAAGGAGCTGCAAACAAGGGTGAGGACCAACCCTGGTGTTGGCAGTGCCACGCTGCCCTCTCCTGCCATGCTCCCCAACAGATGCTAATCCACTGTCTGTGATTACTCTCTCCAGGATCTTTAAATCCAGGCTTTGGGGATTAAGGAGTTCCCCCCTTCCCAAATGAGGGAATCCTCCCTTAATCCATTCTTGCTGCCACAACAACACCAGAGAAAAACCCCAGCATTTTCTGGGGAGTGTGGTGCCGACTCTTTGTATTTTGAGGCCTTTAAGGAATATCACACCCAACTGCCTGTGCTTGAGAGTCCTTCAGCATCACATCAGACTCCAGTTACAGATCACACCTTATAACCAAAACTCCTTTCACTCTCCCCCCTTTGGCATTGTTGTGGTGTTATCTGGGGTCTCTCACCACGGTACAAGCACTATAAGCCCTTCTCAGCCTCAATGCCCCGGGTGCTCTGGAGATGCCCCCTCCACAAAGGATGGAGCCTTTTGGGTTTGTTATCACTGCTCAGCACCCAGTGGTTGAAGCAAATAGAAGCAAAGAACTGAGGAAAAATGCCAAACCACAGTTAATCTTTAACCAGCTCAAGGAAGATATGGTTTCACTTGCTTACTTGTCCTTATTCAGTGCTCACCTCTCGGCAGCTTTCACCAGTTTTAACCCACGTTTCAAGGCTCCCAAAGCCTGCACAAAGCAAGCATGTTTGTTTCATTGTAGTCTTCCCCCCAGTGTCCCCCCCCAGTGCCCAGCTGCTTTTCCACCCATGCTTGCAAGAACCCCCTTCTCTCTGGGGATGATTTTGCCAGGTGACCTGTGGGCACTGACACCAGTCAATCCCACTGAGCTCAACCCACAGCAAGGAGCACATCCCAGCTCCCACTTTGGCTCATCCACAGGGCCGTGCTCACTCATCCCAACTTTTCACACTATTTTTACTTGACAGGGCTGGCTGAAAGCCCCCTTCCCACCCTGTACTGTTCCTGTGCCAACCCTGGTTTATGGGACAGCTGATGGGGGAAAGGATAATTGACATTTTTATGCTGTGTCACCCTCAACCTGAAAATTCACTCGCCCAGCTTCCAGAGTCACGTGGCTCCAAGAAACTCCGATTTTATATGTAAAAACCGTAAAAAAAAATTCAAGACCTATATAGGCTGTTTACAACCTACATAAGACTAATTTACACGGGGGGAAAATATAACTCTTCATAGATCTAAAACCAAACAACCTGTCTGCCAACATCAGCTATTAAAAGCATGCTGAAATATAAACCTGTTTCCATCGTTCTGGTGTCTGGCTTGTGCGGGCTGGACCACGACACGGCCCTTTTGCCGTCTCAGGAGCTCCCTCCAGCGTGGCGAGCGGCAGCTCCGGCTCGCCCCGCACTCCTGGACACTCCTGGACACTCCTGGACACTCCTGCACACACCCACACTGGCTTTGGCCGCTGCCCTTCTCGGCCCGCTGGTGTTACAGGTCCAGAGCGCACAGGAGGGCTCGGGGCACACCCTGGGCCCCCCGACCACCTTTGATTTAAGCCCCCGTTAGCAGCGGTGAGCCCAGCCCCGGGGCACAGCACCCTCCATCCCGTTGATTTATACCCTCCTCATCTGCTGCAGCAAGGATGATTTTTCTTTTTTAATCCGTTTTCGCTCTGGTGTGCTCCAGCTTAGCGCGAGCTTTGCTGGGGGAAGGGAGCTGGATTTGATTTGTGCCAGGGCCAGGAACAAAGAGGCAGAAAGCGGGGAAGGAAGGGTCCGCGGCACCAGGCAGCTCCCCCCGCCCCTTTATTTTCCCGAGGCTTTGCCCGGCACAGTTTACGCGTGGCACTAATAAGCTTTGGGAGGCAGCAGCTTTGCTTTAAGCTTTGAATTGCCGGCCAGGAAAAGAAATGTTCATCCCGACAGGCTCATTGTCATGGCAACGGGAGATTCCCCCTCCTCTAATAAGGGTGCCGCTGCCGGAGAGGCGATGCGCGCCTGGCTTGTCCCGAGCGATTCAGCCCTGCTGAGGGCAGGTATGCTGGGAGCCGCACTGGGAGGTGCATGGAAGCAACAGGAGAAGCACATTCCCCAAGGAGCAACTCTAGGGCGGGATGTCTCCAGCATACTGCAGACCCGAAGGGAAAATAGCGCTGGGTGAAGTTTATGTGTCTCTGACATCAGTACATAGCAAAAGTGCGGACGGTGGAAGTAGGACCTTTGGATAATCCGAAGTAACACCTGCTCAGTTTAATGAGTTACTTGGATAGATAATATTTTTCTCTAAATTACATCTTCATGCAGCCCCTGCTGCCCAGGCACAGTGATGCTGAACCACTTGCACCCTCTGGCACAGAGTGAACCCTGTGCTGGAAGATCTTAGCAGCACCATAAAATTAACACATTTTCTCTTCCCGTCAACAGTGGAGAACTGAGGCAGGGCTGATTTGGCTGACTTGCACAGAAAGCTCTGAAGCCCTGATGGGTTGCAGGCTGCAAAAGCACAGTTTTACAAAGGTAAACTCCCAGAGAGCTCAAATATTTTCGACTAAGAGGGTGTTTGCTACGACATCTCTTACACCCGCTGTGATGACAATAAGCAAGCAAACATGACTGTCACCTTCTCCAGCAAGAGCTTCTCCCCTGTGCCACACACCAAGGCATTCATCAGAGCCACCTGGACCCCAGAAGTCATGAGGTGGGAGTGGGAAAAGCGTTACAAAGGAGTTTGAGCTCTGCGGTTCCACTGCCCCCAGGCAGTGCTCAAGAGAATCCCAAAGTCACTCTTGGAAGGATGCTGGTGGCATTGCTTATTGGTATTCCCTGGAGGACTGGTCTCTCCAGAGCACAGGGTGACAAGGGTACAGTTTTGCTAGTGGCATGTAGGTGTCTTTGAGAAGCTTTCCCAGAAGAAAACCTTTACATAGAGAAGGCACAGTCAGCAATCCCTGCTCTCGGGGGCTTCCAGCTCAAAACCTGGGTCCTTTTAATGAGGAAGCCAGACAAGGACCTAGAAGCAAGTTGGGACCAAACGCTACAGCAATGTTCTGCCTGGAAAACACACAAATACCCCTGACAATGCCAAGCATTGAATGGAATCAGTGAGAATTTAAAGTCTACCATGGTTGTCTCTAAATGAGCTCTATGGATAACACAAAGCAAGAGGAATCTACTTCCCCCAATTTGGCAATGACATTCAGTTTTTCCTGGCCACCAGCTTTCAGCTGGAGCAGGAACCCACATTCCCAGCACTGCCTAAGCCTGGCAGTCAGCAGGTAAGAGCCCAGGTGACAAATTCTGAGCGAATTAGAGAAAGGCCAATATTTGCCACAGATGCTGCATTGATTATGGATGGCAGAACCTCACCTGACCCAATACAGACCCAAGAGGTCCTTTCCTTTTGGAAAACCACTCAGAATGAACATGCACTTTTCCTTAGTGGACTGGCTGCTGTCATCTGCTCTTTATTGTGGAGATCCTTGCAATGCCACCGCGGTGCCGATAGAGGGGAAAGTGAGAGCCACGTGTTCTGCTCTTGGCTTTTTTTTCTGTCACAACATGTATCATCAAATGAGCACTGAAATGCTGCCCATTTCACACAGAATTATTGCCTGTAGTAAGATTTCATTAATTGCAAATGAGAACAGGACTTGGCCCACACAGTGGAAGTAATAGATGGTCGCTACAATTAAACATTAAGTGTACATCCAATGATTTACCCGCAGTCTTTCAAAATAATTAGGCTGGCACACTACATCTTTGTCTCTGTGAATTTAATATCCCAGAAAACATTTAAAGTCTTTCTGACTTCACCTGCTTTGTGAAATGCTGTATTTCTCCTGTGACTCAGTGCTAAAGCAAGGGCAATTTAGTAAAATTCAATGAGGCATGCACTGCATGCTAAAGTACAATTTCTTTTTCTGTTTCCCAGGTGAACACTTTTCAGTTTTAGACCAGTTCTTTTTCCATATGTTTCCTTAGATTTACCTTCCTAAAGAATTTTAATTTTTATTCATCCTTTGACATGTCCTTAAGATGCCGTAAACAGGAAAGGAAGCTTTCAGGAAGACCAGAGAGAAAGTTTTGAGGAACATTTGAAGCACCCCAGAAAGTCAACATCAATTTCCTTTGTCTCCATTCCCAGGCTATTAACTACAGTACCACTGTGAATGATTAACCTTTACTAAATGTATCTGGTTTCTGCCTTTAGAAAACCAGCCTTTAAGAATCCTGCCTCAAGGAGTGAAAAATAAAGGGGCATCTTATAATCCTTTAACTCTGGATTTTGGTGAAGTGCAAGGGACTTGCAGCAGATACAGCATCTTCTTACTTTGCTGGTTTAGCTTTGCGTGAACAAAGAAAATTGAGCGAAAGAAAATCTGGAGCTGGAAAAACAAGACACTTATTTCCAGTAACTGAACTGAAAGACAAGGCAGAGAGCTGCTGGCTATAACAGCAGAACAACATGGAGGCCATAAACCATAATCCAACACACTTAATAGTATTTCATTCAACTGAAGTCCACTTCTTTGCATGTTTAATTGCACTTCAGTTTCTACCCAAGAGCTATTGACCAAAGTTGCCAGGAAAACAAAGCAAAAACAGAACACACAACCCAAGTAAATGCTAAAGTAAGAGCATTAGACACTGAAAAGACAAATGCCATATATACTCAGCTCCAATTGCTTACCTGTGTGTGAGTTATCTTTATATTTGGTGGAGAGGCTATATTTAATTACAGACGGACACGTTTGAAAGGTTAGCAAATGAAAACCAGCTTTTTTGTTAAATGAATGGCAAACTCAGCCAAAGAATCTTGGTTTAATTTCACCGACAACTGAGTAACACCTCCCCTGCCCCCCTGAAGTCTACTTGCTTACAAATGCAGTGCTGAAAGTGAGCCTCTTGCATCCAGGTCATTTTGGAAAGCTCACTGGGGCTGCTGGAGAGCTGTGTTCAAAAATGAACAAATCCTTACATAGAGGAATACACCCAGCCCTTTGCCCAGGTTACATCCTGCGCACAGGGCTGGAAATTGCAGTGTAGTGATTTTGTCTGGTTTCTAGGCCTGGACATTATACAGAAATTTTGGATCATGCCAAAACAATCTTTAGGGAACATGAGAAGTGCTAAAAGAGCCAAGCAGGTCACTTCTTTAACTCTGCTCACATGTACAGAATCTAAGACTGGCCTTAAGTGTCCACTCATGTAATGGCTCCTCTGTGAGCGACTGCCAGTATCTGCAGTCATTGGTGCTCAGCACCAGCTGAGATAAACAGGAAAGGCACAAGTTAACAGCTCAGTACTGAGCAATACAAGGACTTTGCATTGTGTGTCCAGGAGAGAGCAACCAAGAATTTTCTGGGGACAAACTCTGAACTCAGTTTGCCTTTCAGTTTGGTGATTGAGACCATGAAGGACAGAGATACATTGGCTCATGGAGAAGCTCAAATTGCTGCCACTTCTGTGGGCATGGACACAGCCTGGCTGGGGCCATACCGCTTGCTAAAGGACAGCCTTGCTGCCAGCTGGGGCAGAAGGAGGGTGGAAGAAGGACTTGGGTATTTATGGCTCTCTGAGTGCCATGATACCCATCGCTGCCCTGACTCATCTGCTGCAGCTTGTGCTACCAAAACACCATGAGTCCTCCTGAAATTGCTGCAACTTAAGCATCCCATTGCAGGCTGCAGGGGCTGCAGCACTTTGGGACTCCCTGCACAAGAGGTTGTTTGCTCCCAGCCCAGCTGTATCAGTCCTCTCTCTCAGTCCCAATAGTGCCAAGTCAGCTGGGTTACCTCAAAAACCCTTTGCTGGGGTGTGAAGTAGCTGGTGCTTTCTCTGAAGTTCTTGATGTAGGCCAGGTTTAATACCTTTTCATATCAACAGAAGTCTACCTGCTGAATTCTATATACTTTGAATTAAACACTGTGTACAGAGATTTTCCACTTAGGGCAATGAAGGGCTTGGTTATTCTGTCCTCATTAACACTGATGGGATCTGGGCATCCAGATTGTTTGGGTAGCTTTAGAAATGCCAGTCATAAAGCACCATATAGTCATGTACAGCATATGTGTCCTTTTCTTTGCTGGGATTCAGCAAGAGCCGTTTGTGGCTATAAAAAACAGTTATTGGTGAAAACAGCCTGTACCCCAAAGCAGTGATGAGACAGTGGAATTTATTCCGGCACATAGACCTGTTGATTAAAACCATCATTCATATCACTGAAAAATGAACAGCCACAGAGACAAACTACCCTGGAGCTTGCTCTTTCATTCTATAGTAATCATTTCACACAACATAATTATCTTGAAAAGTTGCTGATGACAAGGCTAAAATACAAAAATATTCACGAGTATCTCCATGAACAGTTTATTGATGTGCTTGCTAAATTTGCAGAACATACAGAGGTTGGGAGAGGTCTTTGCTTGTCTACATTAACATTTGCATTTGCTGTTCATAAGAAAATATGGGCTTGATGATGTTAATTGCAGCTCTTTCATCTTTCTGCTTCAAGCTGCATTATAACTGACCTTGCTTAAATCCACAGAGCTAAAGGGATCCAGAACTAGAGTTCTACCTCTACAGATCCTACCTCCTATCATCTGTGATGTTCCACAACATGCCCTCCAATCTGAGCTTCGAGGCAGCTGAGACACCACTGTCCAAGCTCTCCTGTTTAAAGGCAGTGGTGGGGTAGCTCTGGTAATCTGGGCAGAAAAAGGATGAAGAGACCTATAATTCTCCTGTGAATGGCACAGTGTCACATGGAAAGCAAAGCTTGTGTGAGGTTCCAGGGGCACTGAAGATGCCCACAGAGGTTGTACCACAGCTGTTAGTTGTGCAGCAGTTGCTGCTGTTGGCAGCAGTTAAGGACTGAATCACAAAGTGCAGAGGCAGCTTCTGTGGTTGTAGTTATCAGCATAAGGTTGTGGCACAACATCATGAACTGCCTGAACAGGCAGGGGAGGTTTGCTGTGAAGGAAAGTCACATAACAGAGAGAAGTCGAGTTACTAATTGTGGGTGCAGTGTAATTAATGAAAGCCATTCTGGGAAATGCCCAGCTCAGACCCCTTGGGCACAAGGCACCAAAGTCCACACCTGATGCACTGCAACACGGAGCCATGCTGAGCCTTGCACCCAGATGGAAGGAGTCTTCTAACCCTGTCTCTGTTGCACCTTCCCAGACAGCACTGTGAACTCCAGACACGCTTCAGGAGGAGGAATAGAGAATATAAAAGGCTGAGGAGAGCTGCACCTTTACAAAAATGTGAAGGACAGGTAGATACGGCTCCAGCACTGCTTTTTCTGGGAACAGACCCACTGAGCAGTGAAGGACGGTGGCATCAGTGTGATTAAAGCCTCTCAGTGTGCTCTGCTTTACACTTCACCCTTCTCTCAGATGGAGACCAGCGACACAGGAAGGGAGATAAAGAGGCCTTATTTCTGACAACAGCCCCTGAAAGCCTGGCTTTGCAGAGCTCAGGAGAGGGATTTGTGCTCCTTGCAAGAAGGAGGCAGTGGAGCAGTATGTTTTTAGACAGAAAATATAAAAACAAGATGAACATACAGAAGCATTTGTTATCTGAGGCTATGAGCTGTATCTTGCAAATTCAGCGAGGCATCTTGGCTGAATCCCTCTGGAGGCACCAAAGCCTGACTGGGAGCAGGGCCAGAAAAATCAGCGCTTGGGAAAACACTGCTGAAAGATTACAATTCATCCATACAGGAGCAATTAGGATTTTCCAAGGGAAATTATTAAGTCCAGGCAAGTATACATGGAAAAAACACACAATGCCTTCTGGAGGAGAAGGAGGTTGACCAGCTGGAGTGATGCCAGTGCAGGGCCACTAGGTTGGTTGTGGGCACCAACTGGCTACACCAGGGCTGTAGAGCCCTGAGAAGGGGGATTCTCCATTCTTGGGATACTGAGAAAGAGGATTTAAATCACAGCCAAACCCTTAGAAACATGATCTTCACCAGACCCTAATCTATTGCTGTCAGACAGGTCTCCAACATTTTGGTGTTTGTCCAGAATGCTTCAGAAGGAGAGACCAGAAATGAAGATAATTCAGGTAAAACATTGGATCATCACAGGTGAAAGGGACATCTAACTCCCATGCATTGGCTGATATAATCAAAAATATATTTTGTATGGAAGAATCTTCTGCAACAGCTTATCAAAAGCAGAGTGTTTATTTTACCTGATCAGTTTCCTGTAGGGTGTTTCCTTTGCTTTTTTGCACAGACAAACCTCTAACAGAGACCACTAAATATTTCTGATCTATGCTGGTACATATAACTAGAAAATGTGTTGACAGGTAAAATCAATTTAATTGCAGTCAGGTTGCATTTTTAAATCCTCAGCCCCTGACCTTCAAGAAAAGTCTGACTATGGTGAGCACAGAAAGCACATCCATCACTGTGCCTGGAAAAAAAAAAGGGAAGCAAAAAACCAGAGTGTGTTCATTTTGAAAATTAGCCGTTCATATTTTTCCTCTGCATTTACTAAGCTTCTGATTAACGAAGATTTTCAGGGTTTTCCAAATACAGTTTCTTCTCTGGCTTAAGTCAATTTGGTATCTGTACACTCAAGAAAAGCCCATGTGTTTAAGTCTGCAAATCTCCGTTAATATTAATGTTGAACAGGAAAGGAATTTGGGAGTCGGACTATTTGGCAGTTCTAAGAAATGTATTTGAAAGTGTGCTTAACCCAAGACATAACCCATTTTTGTCATCACCCAGCAGTTTCAAAGGACAAAAAGAAGTGATGCCACTGGCCTTTTCCATCATGGGAAGGATGCAGCAAACGTTGGGACCCGACTGATTATTCCAGGTCTCCTCCACCCTAATTGTCACTCCAACATAGAGTTCCCTGGTGGCCTCCATCAAGTCATTTCTCATGTCTGACCTAATTTTCTCAGCTGCAGAAGCAGGATAATACTGACTCATATAGGATTTATGATGGGGAAAGGATTTATTTTATTTTATAAAATGCAACTGAGAGATGCCAGGAGTTAAAGGCCCAGCATGGCAGCAGCAGAGAAATGCGGGATCTCTTGCATTAGGAATTTGGTGTTTAATCAGCTGGGCTGACCTGGGGAGGGAAAGCAGCATTTGCATTTCTAAATGGTGAATAGTTGTTCTGATGAATTAGTCTGTACTTTATCTATATGTTTAATTTTATTTTTCCATTCATCCAACTAAGAGACCATTGAAAAATCTGCGATTTTGTTAAATAAACAAATCAGATTATGAATTTTATACTTTTTCTCTTTTTTAATATGACCATTTTGTTCCACTCTGTAAACTGGCCATTGCTGACAGGGTTACACAAAACTTTGAGAATGTTTATGGCAGGGACTTATTCCACTGCTCAGGTTCCCCAAACAAGACAGATATGTCAGGTACATAAGATCACCCTACCAATGTGGAAGAACTCCTGCCTGTAGCATTTCTGCTGCTCTCAAGACCTGTGCTGAGTCTCCTGGTTTTCTACAGAGAACCATTAATGCTTTCCTGTCAAGTGAAACTTGATAAATCTCCACTGGGGGTCTCTGTTCTTCAGGGTTTCCAGGTTTGAATGCCAACTCAATGCCCTGAGACTGACTCGAGGTTCTTCAACAGGAAGACCTGAGAGCCTCCATGAAGCACAGGAGGGCTGTAGGTAAAACTGTGCTGACTTCCCAAAGGGAGGTCCAGACCAACCATCCAGGTCAGGTGATTTACAGAGAGCAGTGGAAAGCGTATTTTCCAGCACTATTGAATTTTCCCAATTAGTCCCCCACTGGATTATTGCCCACTCACATGCATGGAATACTTGATAGCCACAAACACGATCCTTAAGGAATCACAGAACATTTGAGTTTGGAAAGGACCTCATAAAGTTACCCAGTCCAACTCACCCAGTCAAGCACAGTCAGCCAGAGCAGGTTGTCCCGGTCTGTATCCACTTGGGTTTTGAATATCTCTACACATGGAGAACTTCCAAGACCTCCAGCATTGCTACTGTAGTGAGTTCATCACAAAACTCCTGAGAATTGGACCAGCTCTGGGAAGGAGATTGAACTTAGATGTCCAGTAAAAGTCTCTTCCAACCCAAATTATTTTACAATACCATGACAACCAGGATCATAATTCTGGCAAAACGCATTGCTGTATTTTAGAAGAGCTTTCACAGCTGCAAGGAAACAATTGAAACACTGACTCCTTGGCCCATGGATTGGCCTAGAGCTGGAGTTCAGAGAAGGGGAAAAATGCAGCTCTACAAGCCATTAGGGGGCTGCAGAAGAGGCTCCAGAGGAAGCCAAGGGTGGATGTCAGAACATTAAAGGCAGATTGAGTCTCTGGCTGCAGCGTGCATTAGCCTATGGCTTTGTCCTGAGGAACACTTCAACTAGAGCTGGCCTCGGTGGCTGGGTGGTCATGTCAGGGGACAGCTCAGGGCTGAGGCAGGAAGAAAGGCTGGAGGTACAACTGGGTTTTCAGAAGGCCAGGAACCAGCAGAACCTGTTTATGCAAGCAATTGTGCTTCAGCAATAGTTGACCTTTTCAAGGATTTGAGATCCAATACAGAGAAAGATTCAAGGAATGTGCATACATACCATTAGAACATTACTACTACAAGTCCCCAGTGGCTATGAAACCCACTGCCCAAAGTCTGAGAGAAGACAAAAGACTTCTATTTTTGGCAATGTATTAGTCAAGCTAATTAACACAGGGCTTTGTTATAACTTAAGGGTCTCAAACTGACTGATGCTATTTGTGAAGGTTTCAAAAATTTCTATAGACCCCAATTTTTTTTTTTTAACCTTAAGAAATTATAGGGAAGACATAAAAGAATATTTTAACTGAAAAGGTCAATGCTTGCAAGTCAACAAATTAATAATTTAAAGTTGTCTGTGGGATATAAGTTTGACCCCATGATACTCATGCCCTATAATTATGTGCTCACACACTGGTTTTCAGGCACAGAGGGCTGTGTACCATTAGACTTCTCATGGTGCAGCTGTGTGACATGGCTACACTGCCCATACATTATGCACCTCTCATTATTAGCTGCCTTTTTCATTTTCTCCACTTTGCTCCTGCTCGGCTCAATTAGCAGGCTGTGACTGAACAATGTTTAACAGTGAGCAAGAAGCCTCAAGTGAAAGGAAATTTGCCTTTAGAAAAGGAAAATGGGAAGAGTACCAGAGCATCTAATGAGATATATACATAAATAGGTCAGTATTTTATTAAATCACAAGGAAATATCCTTTGTAAAGGATTAAAAAAGAAAGAAAAAATAAGAAAGAAAATTGGCAGTTTTGTTCTTTAGGTTCATGAGAAAAATAAAGTGGTGTCAAACATCACAGGACATTTGGATGCATTCATTAGTAAGAAACTGGGAGCTCTTCTAGGAGCCAGGTAGGACTTAGCTGCCAGATAATTAGTGAAAGAATTCTTTTATAGCCATCGACTATTGCATCTGTTAGCAAACTAAAAATTAAAAAAGCAAAAAGCATTAGCCAGTCATTGTTTTCATCTCACTTCAGGAAGCCTGTAAGAGATACAAGATTACATTCTCAATGTACAAATTCTCCAGACTTACTGAACTGGGATAAAACCAGCATCTCAATTTTTCTAGCAATAAAAATTTTCAAGAAAGGAAATGAAAAAAACCAGCAACTTTTATTCTTCCCCACTCCTTCTTTCAATTTTTTCTCTTTTCAAGTCTAATTTTACCTCTTTTCATGTTGCTACTGAAAAAGAGAGAAAGGAAAACAAACACAAAGAGAATAAAGAAAAAACTATACTTTATTCCTGCACTTGGGAACAAAACAATGCTCAGTGGCTTTAAACAACAATTTTCATTCCGTAAGCAACTGAATTTCCTGGTTATCTTTCATGCAGGTGTAATGCCTTGGAGTGAAATTTTCAATCAAGAAGGGGGAAAAGAGAAGCAGCTGTTTTTTGAGAGCTCCCACAAGCTGCTGAAGAGCCTGCAAAGAGCTGCTGACCACTAAAGAGCCTCTGATGGCTCTCACCACACTTGCTTTTGAGCTCTTAAATCTCTTCAACTCTCCTGAGTGCACTCCAAATCACAACAAACAAATCTGTGCCTCCCCTTCCTCAGCAGAATAAACCCAAAGTGTGAGGAAGCCAGTGTAAAGCTAACATCAAATCTGACAATATTGAAATGATTTCATTTATAAACATTATTAAAATTATTTAATTTGTAAAATTAAAATGCCCATGGTAATGCAGGCAGAAAAAGGAAGGCCAAATGACAACTGCACCAACCTCAAACCTGGATGCTCAGCAAGTGCCTCAAAGCCCTGTGGTGCCCCTGTAAAGCTACCAAATTTCAAGGATGTGGTTTCTAGGAAAAACATCACTTTTTATTGCTTCTTTATTCGCACCAGAAACACAAAAAATAAACAGAGCTTTAGGATCTGCTTGAAAGAGGTTTAAGGTAAGGTTCTAATTATACAGAGTGTAAACAGCACTCACAAGATTTTAAAAGACATACATCTCCCAGAAACAGGCATTTTGAACCACGTGGTCAAATCAAGCCACTATTGACAGACATCAAGCCTGTAACAAAGGTGTTTTCCCCATTTCTGGTGGTCAACGATTTTGGCAAGCCCCAAATACAAGCTAATCTAGCTATTCTAATAGATCCCAATTCAATATGGTTAAAGAAACACCAAGCCCAGAAGCAAAGGCAGATGCCTGTTCTCCCATGACAGCAATTTCCAGCTATCCTGCAAGGAGAGTGAGCCCAACAGCGAAGTACGACAGAAGCACTGTCATCCCAATTCACTGCTCCCCTGCATGGGTCTCCCTTTCCCTCTCGAGCAGGAGCTCTTCAATTCAGCTGACACAAAGACAAGACATTTGTTTTATTTCTGCCTCTTCCAATGCACCAATTTGTGGAGAAAGCTGTATTCAGGCAGTCTCAAGCCTACGATGAGATCTCCAGCACACACCCTCCAATGAAAATCCCAAATCACGCTGCTGAAAACAGCCAGACACCTTCTGTGAGAGGCCCAGGAGACCCAAGGAAATGATTCAATAACCCAGCTCACATGGCACACGTATTCATTCCATTTCTTGCTTAACATGAGAAACAGCAAACCCTGTGCAGAACAACAGCATCAATCAGTAATTACTTGAACACGCTTGAAAAGAGCAATATACTGAATTAAAATGATGCAGCAGCCCAAGGGTTAATGCTGGTTAGGAAAAGATTCAGTGGAAAACCCTTGGAGGAGTTAGCTTTTGCAATTGCAGTGCAAACCCCAAACTGGGTGACAGCCAGCAGTGGAGCCAGAGGACATGTCACTGCTGCCCCATGGCTCACCTACTGGCAAAACAGCTTGTGAATGCTTGTGAATATGGTAATATAAAACCCAGAGCAAGCCTGAGCTCTTGACTGTTCCCAGATATTACAGTAGTGGAGACAGAAATTTAAAAAAAAAAAAAAAAAATCACTTCTTTTGAAATGTTTTCTTGACCTGCACTACCACCTCTCATTTTAATATTTATTTGTTGACTAAGAGGAACCACTGAAGAGAGGAATCACTCCTTGGGGAAAAAAAAATTACAAATAAAATCACTTTCTCAGTGGTTCTGGGTAGCTTGTGGTTCACCTCTTAAAACCGAGGATTTCTGGGGAAGATAAGAACGGTCAGCCTAGAAGAAGGGTGGAAATACTGACATCGCCTGTCTCAAGAGCTTCTGCTGTCACTGTAGGGGGGGAAGCAGACAGCCAGCAGCCGCTGTTGGTTCCAGCGGGGTCACCCAGGGCTGCGGGCTCCCCAGAATGAAGGGGGGTTTCACCCAGGGCTGCGGGCTCCCCAGAATGAAGGGGGTGTCACCCAGGGCTGCGGGCTCCCCAGAATGAAGGGGGGTGTCACCCAGGGCTGCGGGCTCCCCAGAATGAAGGGGGGCTTTGCCAACCCCCGCTGCTGCAGGTAGCCGACAGGTGGCGCCACTGCATTCATGATAAATGGCATTTACTAGAAAAAGATAAATTTTGTAAAAAATTCCTTTCTTTTTAAGCCAAAAGCCCAAGTGCTCCAACATTTTTTTTTCCTAGAAAACTGACCCCATAGCTGAGGTGAAATGTCGACTTTCCATGGACCCCAGGAAGAAACACACTTCCCCACCTCCATCACCATGGAGGTGCAGTGAGGAAATCCTCCACCCAGCCTCACCGACAAGCGAAAGCCGAAACACCGGGGGCCAGCGAGAGAAGATTGGAGCCAGTGCCTCCACTCGCGTTCTCCTGCCTTTTGGGCTGACCTTTAGTCTCCAGTGTTCAGAGGACCGTGGAGGCTTTTCACGCTCTGTCGGCATCCCTAACAAGCAGGGAGTGCAAACTCATTGTTTACAGAGGCAGTGCTTTGAGTTCTTTCTTTCTGGCAGCAGAAAGGACCATGGGCGTTTTCTGGACAGGACTGCAAGGTTACAGGAGGCTCAGGCTGCCAATTCAAAGCCTGGCAGGTATGGCCTCACCAGCCTGCAGACAGGAGCTTGCCCTGCTTGCACCTCCAGCCTGGCCAGGGCCACCCACTACTGCTGATCCATAGATGGTGAGGGCCAGTGCAACCCTCAGGCATGGCACCCACAGCTACTCAGTTTGCTACTCACTCTCCCTGCCAAGCCCAGCAGCAGGGCCAGGGCTGTGCTGTCCTTACCAGTGGGGACAGACTGGTCAGACCAGTCAGCACCAAGCACAGGCATTTGCACTCGTGGCTCCTGTGCCAGGAATAGCAATGACACCTCTTTCTGCTAAATTGGCAAAAAGGGCTTAAAGATTTTTAAAAGCACTTGGTGAATAAGATAAGCCCCCCCAATACACACAGCCCTGCTGCCTCTCACTGCTGTTGAGCCACTGAAAAGCAGATTGGATGTTACATCCCCTTGTCCACTCCAAAGAAAGCTCTGCATGTTTGTACACATGCTGGGTGGGGTGCACAGGGTGGTTTTGGGATGAAGCTGACAGCAACGCCATCCCAAAAGCGCCCAGAGCTGGATGGCTGTGATAGCACAGTGCTATTGATCCACGAGATGGGATCTGCACGTCTGCACGGAGGATGAACGAGAAGGACCAGTAAAACGTGTGTGGGTTGTGCTGACAGCCAGTCCCACGCTCCAGAACCTTTCCAGTTGGAACAGGGAATAAACACAACTCCCACCTGCAACACAGCACATACCTTCTTAGGGGAGAGCCTTTACATGGACTAAGACAAAAAATAAATAATAATAATAATAATAATAATATAATATTTAAAGAACAGTTTCTGATGCCAAGGGTTTAGTGGTGATCAGCAGCACTTCCACCATGACCAAGAAGGGAAAGAAAGGCCTTGCTGCCAACCTCAGTGAGAAAGCACAAGGAGAACTGGCAGCATCCTTCCTGACCCACTTCTGCAGGTCAGCTGAGTCTTGATGCTGCAACATTTACCTTTGCTGGTAAATGTCTAGTCCCAAGTCTACCGGGCTGTTCCCAATTCTGCAGAGGATACAGCTGAAGCATGGAGCCCTGCTCCGCGCCCTGAGGTCAGGGATAACTATGAGCTGTGCCATGGCACTGCTCTGCCTGCCTGAGAAATAGCAGAACCCTCCCTTAAACCTCTGCTCTCAATCAATAAAAGCTCCAGCACTCGTTTTTTGTCTCTGACATGCGTGAACCCCCCTGGACTGGCACAATCCCTACAGCCCAGCAGCACAGTGCTCCCAGTGGCTTGTTTTACAGCACAAGAGCTGCTTACACAGGGCAGGGCTCCCACTTTTGTGCCCACATGGGTTCCTGCCCAGACTCACTGAAACCACCTGAAATTACAGCAGTATGAGAGTGGCAAATTTAAGAGTCTCAGAGTGCCAAGGAGATATGGGGATTATTTCTACTTCATGGTTTCCCAGTGCCACGCACACACTACTTGAAGAAATCCCTTAAAACCATCTGCTTCCAAATAACCTATATACATCACTGGCCCCAAAGACGACACATGATGAAATGCCCTTACAAAACAAATCCTTACATTTCAGCCCAGCAGAGCATCCAAGTGCACAGCAAAGCCAAGACAAACACAGCGCTGCTTTTGCCTGAAAAAGTACGTGGCTTGAAAATCCCCATTGTTGCTCTATCCCAGAAAATGATTCATCCTCCCCACGGGGTTTTGCCTTGCCTCCGCACATTTCGCAAGGCTCCTGGCTTTATAACAGCCTGGTGCACATGGTGACTCCTGGCAGATTTCTCAGCTCGCTTGAGAGCAAGGAGGCAGCAGCTAATCCTTCTAACGATGATTTTCCTCTTGCAGCATTTCTTCCTGCTGGTCATAGACTTACTGCTCGCCATGACCCTTTCCTGCCTCTTTTATGCCTTCACGTGCATTTCCATCGCATTTCTGACCTGCTGCATTGCCATCGTCTCCTTCGGCACCATGGAGAGGAATGTTGATGTGAAAGGGAGGGCGATTGTAATTCTTGTGTCCAACAGTTCCATTGGGAGGATGTTTGCAAGGAACCTGGATAAGGCAGGTTTTGGGGTGTCTGCTGCACAGTGGCCTGCTCAAGAGAAGAGGACAGCAACAGAAGAGTGTTCTTCAAAGAAGGAGGTAGTCCAGCTCCACATGACTGAGGATGAATATCAGAAGACAGTGAAAACCTTCATAGAAAGCCACTTATCGCTGAAAGGTAACTTTTAGGGCAAACTTGCAGATTGTGGCTACTGTAGAAATTAAAATGCACCAGATTGTGAGATCATTGTAGTTCAGCAAATGAGGAAGGCAAGAAATGCTTAACAAAATGGTAATAACAGTCTAACTTCACTGTGTTTTGTTGTGCAAAACAAAAATTCTGCTTTTTCCAGGGGAAAGAGCCTGCTTTTGTGGCTGTGAAAGGCCCCAGTAGACCTCAGTCTCTGGAAGAAGGAAAGGTAGGCCAAGGAAGGAGGGGGAGAATGTCCCACCAAGGCACAGAGGGCTGGACTTGGGAAGAAAACCCAGAGATGAACAAGGGGGAGCAAAGCCCAGACAGTGACCTGATGTGAAGGAGTGTGTCTGATTTTTAACCTCCTTTGGATTAAAAAAAAAGCCATCTGAGTTCCCTTTTCTTGGCCGCTGTGGGATTCATAAGAGTCAGGTCAGAGCTCTGAGTGGCAGGCTGGGACAGTGTCTCCCACCCACACTGCCATCATTTCTGTGGGAATACCAAACCAAAAGCAGCCTGCAGAGCTCATTAGGGACAGCACAGGGCAAGTGTCCTACTGAGGGGGTGGCTGGGAGCACTGCCAGGGAATCTCCCTGACCCTTTCTAGGTCTTTCATGGTGAAAGGTGCCACTGGGAAGACCAGGTTATGCCCTGCTGAGTAACCTCTCCTGTGCAGGAGTCTGTGTCTCACAGCCATAATTTTACACCTCTTGGGAGTGACAGAAAAGTAAGACAGGACAAGTAAGATCCTTTGCACCGCTGCCCAGCACTGAAAGTTTTCTTTGTGCTCCCAGGCCCTGCAGAGGAAGGACATTTTGGAAGTCAGAGCACGCACCACGAAGCCTCCCATAATGCAGACACCCTTCGGAGAGGCGGTAGGGAACCCTAGCCAACACCTGCTGCTGGCTGCAGCTATTCAGGACACAGTGGCACAGGTTCTCTCACATTGCTCTTCCCCTCAGAAGCACCCAGTGGACCAGCAGTGCCTGTGCAACTCTGTCTGGCCCAGGATACATCCCCCAATTCACTGCCTGCCTGCAGGCTCCACAAATGGGTCCCTGCAGTGGGTTTCAGACTGAGTGTTTAGCTGCCTGCATGAGCATTTAGGCTCACTTACCCTAGGAAAATTACTCTGGTAAAACCTTCCTGTGTGGACAAGGCCTAAAAGCTCTCCAAGCTGAGTATCAGCATAATCTGTCTCTGGAAATGAACAAAGAGGCTTTCTTAACCAGTAATCATCTGTGGGAGCTGGTGATTTCTGTGGGCCTGTGCTGTTCTAATTAAATGAGAATCTGCCACAGTGATACCTGTCTTTTTTGCTCTTGACTGGTTTGGTTCCCATGCTAGTTAAAGGCTTTTGCAGGTGTCACCTTTTTTTTGACAGGGTTATCTGTCATAGGAGCCATGAGGTTTTACATTTAGGATCTCCTGCATAATATTCACATCACAGATGTGGATGTTGAAATGTATTTCCCAAGTGCTGACCCAATTGCATGGCAGATCAAAGCAGTATGTTGGGAGGGGGAAAAAGAAAAATACAAGAAAAATATAAAGAGAAAGAAAAAAAAGAAAACAAAGAAAACTATGAGGTTAACAGTTTTGACTGAGTGCTGGTATTTATTCTGCAAAATTTACTCTAATATTTTTGGCATGGATTAGGTGAACATGAACACTGACCACCAATTGACTGATAATGAAAGAATTTAAACTAAATCAAAAACCTCCACTGGTGGGTCCCCATGTGCAGTTTGGTCAGCAGGATCTGGACAAGGGCAGGAGAAGAGTTTGTGCTGTAGGGCAGAACCATTACACAACTTTCTCCGTTTAAAAACTTCTCTTATGCACTTTGTGTATGCAATTTTTAGTTTCTAAAGAAAGGAATCTCTGCTAGTTTTTATGGGGTTTGTTTTGTTGTTTTTTGTTGTTGCTGTTTTCTTTAATTACTTGTCCCCACAGGACATTTTTATCATCATATCTTTCCTATGGCAAATAAAAAGATAATTGTTCTATATAATCAAATCTTTTGAAATTCATCCTAAATGCCTTTCAAAGTAACACAGTGAAGACAAAGCCCCCCAGACACTGTTCTTTCTAGACTTAAAATACTTATGACAGCTAAAATAATCTGTTTTTCATTCTAGTACAGGCTCAGCAACCCAAATTTTCAGGACGGCTAACACCTTTATTTTGCAGTGACTGTACAAATTAATAAGGCGCTATCAGGCCTAAAGAGATTGTAACAAAGAAACAGAGAAATGCAATCAGCCCTCTTCCAAATTCTTCCTTTGCTGTGTGATAGCCTAACCTTGTTCATGAAAAGCCTTTGGTTCATTTGGATTTTAGCCTTTGGCACCTTTAGATCAGATGTTTAAACTTTCTCTGTAACCAAGAGGTCAAAGAGACAGAGGGAAAAAGATTGGAGAAGGAGTTTTATTGCTCACCTCCAGTAGCTGAGCTTGTACTATCAGATATTGCAAGAGCTCTTGGCATGGTGTCTGAGTCCTCTGTGATTGGGCTGCTTGAGAAACTGCTGTGCCATGTTGCTCTTTGGGCAGGTTGCCTGCAAATGCTGGCAATTGCTTCACGATTTTCAGGATTGATTGCAGGGAGGGTGGGGTAGGGCAAGGAGGAAAAAATGTACAGATGAGCAAGACCCAACAGACGGCAGTCTGACCTGACTCAAAAGGGTTCAGACAACCAGAGTGCTCATCTGGTTAACTGCTGGAGCCTGCGGGGTTGCAGCACCTCGGGGCTCACCTGGTCTCACACATCAGCACAACAGTCACACGGCTGAGCAAAACCAGCGCTGACTTGCCAGAGGGTCACAGAGTTGTTTGGGTTGGGAAGGACCTTAAAGGCCACCAGGTCCAACCACAATGCCATGGGGCACCTTCCACTGGACCTGGCTGCTCGCAGCCCCAGCCAGCCTGGCCCTGAACACTTCCAAGGATGGAGAATCTTCTCTAATGCCTCGGGTTCCCACAGGGGAGATGGTCCTAGATGTGAGAAATGCCTCACACAGCACAGTCTCCCTGGGTTCATTCAGATCTCTGCTATGCTGAAGTTGCTTGCAAGAGTCTTGTTGGTTTTCATTGGGTCAGGATTTCATTTCTTGTACCTGAATCTCAGATAAGACATGACAACTGCTGGATTCTTTGGTACTTACCAGCTTCCCTCTGTCCCTATCTCTCAAATAGGAAGGACAATAAGTTCTACACAAGCAGAGAAATAATTGATGCAAATTATTAATGTTAATGCCTAAATAATGTTAGGACCCATGTCTGAAAGACTCTCTCACCACCACGCTTCACCATGGTGTTTCAGACCAGTAGGAAATGCATGTTTCCAAGCCTTGCTCTGCAGGCTCCAAAGGCAGCTAGGCCAGTGTGAAATACTGGACTGTCATCCTTGGCCATCTGTCCTCATCTCCATGTTGCTGTTGGCAAAGTGGCTCTCATAATCTCTCCCTAAGTTAGCACGGGCAAGATCATCTTATCATGTGTTCAATTTAAATAGGTGTGTTAAGTCATGTTAATCCAGTTGATTTCTTTCTTCTGTGCACCGCGGGACATTCATGCAATGTCTTTGAGCAGAGCTGTGAGGGCAGTCACACCAGCCTGGGCAGGTACAGCTAATCCTGGGCAAGGAGGGGTGTCCACAGCTGCAGTGCCTTGCTCAAGGCTGCGCACTGAGATGCTGCCACAGCTATACAGAGCACTGAGGTATTGAGGCTTCCAGCAGTCTTGTGGCTCCTTGGACAGCCTCCACCTCTTCCAAAGGTCAGGCTGCTTTTGCAGTTCTCCTCTGTTACTTCCCCTTGCCTTCAGCATCCCCAGACTTCAGTTTGCCATACAGTTTAGATGAGGAAGACACTCTTGTGACAGAGATCCAGAAAGCAAGATCCTACAGTGAGCCTGAACAAGAGACAGAGACACTGGAACCTCTGCCTTGTGTGACGGATACACTGTAGAAACCCTTTTGCTTCCTAAGGATGCCAAAGTAGTTGATCAGATTATTTTATTAGAAGGTAATCCCTACTCACTTTCCATGCTATGCTTATCTTAAAATGAAGGCAAGGCCACAGAGTAATTCCTAAACTCACAGCAGAAGGACAGTTCATCTTTCTTTTGGAACAACATAGCTTAGTGCAAGGCACGAGCAGCCATTCCCACCAGCTGCAGAGATGGATTGAACAGACGCAATAATCATTGACTGCAATAAACTACAAGGGAGTAGGAATGAATAAAGCAAACAAAATCATATCCTCATACAATTTTAAAGAGTGCTGCATTATTTATCTTCACCCAGCTACAACAATTGCAGGCCACCTTGGATAAATCAGCCCATTTTCCAAGCTGTAAATGACCATGCTTGGACTTATGAATGAAATGAATAATTTTTGCAGCTCTGCTTTTGTGCCTTTAATAGGGGTTATCCAGAAGTCTTTGAAAAACTGGCTTGCAGCTATATTGCCTTCCTTTCTCTTGGGGATTTATCAAAATGAGAGAAGCACTTTGATAGAGCAGCATCAGGGCTATGAAACAACCTAGAGAAAGGAAATAGATCTTGTTCTGAAACTATAGACTGGGAGGAGTTATTTATTTTAAGATGAAGGGAGTTCCCCAGTCAATGCTTCTTTTTAAAAATAAGAATCTCTGCAGCATCTAGAGTCAATGTGTCTTTTTCTTTTTCCAAAAGATGCCCTGCATCCAGTACCTCTGGACATTTTATGGGAGGCCAGTTTTCACTTTCTTGAAGTATTTTTGCAATTATTTTGTTTTGACAGACAGTTTTTCTGCCAAGAGCTGAGCAACCAGGACTCACACATAGAACCTCATGGTTACAGAGTTACACAACCCAGAAAAGCTGCAGCAACACTTCTCCATCCCCATCCCTCACTCATTGCCAGTGGACAGAGCCCATTCAGGTTCAAAACCTCCACCCCCAAGCTTTGGTTTTCTGCTTGTTGGTGGCTGGAGGATCACTGCTTGCAAACCAAGATGTTTAAGCAATAATTAAAACTGCATGTCTGTCACTGTTGAGCCGCTAGCAGAGAAGGAAAACCCGGATTCTCAGCGTGGCATAGAAAAAGCGCTTTATTGTTTGAATCCAACATATATATAGACTTTTCAGAGGTCACCCAGATTGGTCAGTCAGAAACCTCCCCCTAGGCCCGATTGGCCAGGCCTGAACTGTCTAAATCTCGAGACACTGTTTTTAATAACATCCAAACTTTATCTTTGTTTATAAAACACAAAAGAAATTCTCATGGGAAAGACCTGTGCTAGCCACACATATCGATCTGCCCTATGTTAAAAAGAAGCATTTGGATGCATTCAGAACACGTTGCTGTGCTCACCGTTAATACCAGCCATGAGTACAATATTATGGAAAGAGAAGGAGGTGAAAGAGCCATGTGCTGCCATGGCTTTTGTCATATTTCTTCCAAATCTTCTGTTTGCAGACAGGGGCAGAAATAGATAATTTCTCAAAAAGAAACTAAACAAAGCCCAGGCAGTTGGATACTTATGTTGTACTGGCTCATAAATTCTGCCAGAAGCCATTTTTATCATCCTAAAACAGTAGCCTCTTCACACTGCTTCTGCTTAGTTCATGTGAACTTTAGTTCTATACCATAAGTTTATCTTACAATGACCCCTAGACAGGATTTTGATTTCCAAGCTTCATCAATCATTAAACTCAAGACTGAAGAGTATTTTTAGAGAATGCCAGGAAGATATCTGTATTAATGATATGTCATTCTTGAAACAACACATTTTCATGCAACTGCAGTGGCAGGATTAGAGATGCAAAGTAAAATAAAACCAAAAGTATGTGGGAAGTTATTTATTTATCACTTATGCATGATGGTAAACTAATCTCTCTTTCTGGAAGTCCTTGGAAATAATCACAGGTGTAACATAACCTTTACACTAATTTTAAAACATCTCAAACGAGAGTTTTGCTTTGCACCAGTTTAGAAATGTTGTATTTAATGAACCAGAGCTGAGCAGCTTCTGACCAGAAAATATTTTTGAAAAATACCAAGATAAAGCCTAAAGAGTTCTCCCAGTCTGTCTCTCTTCAAAATAATGTGGTTTTTTTCAGAAAGGGTATGCACCTGTATGTTTTTACTCTACCCCTTACCTCAATTCTTCAGGAAAGTTTTCTAGTGGGAAGTTTTTACAGGGAAAGGGAACTAAGTTAGGGAAAAGATTTCTGCAGCTCTGGTTTCCCATATTACAGTGTTTGGAGACAGAAACCTGCTGAATGGTTCTAACACATATGCTTAGAGAGTTAATTTAAATTATGTGGTAAAACTGAATATGCATAAAAATTGAACACTTCTGTATATGATAATTAAAAACTTCCCTGGTACAAATAAATTATCTTTGTGACTACAGCACCTCTGAGTATATAATTTATTTATTTTAAATCTACTCTCTTCCTATTTCCCATTTAACTGAACCTGTTTTCCCAACACTTATGATGCAACTCCAAGGTAACACAGAAGAATTGAGTGGCATTTTCATTAGGAAAAGGGAAGCAAGAACAATCTCTTGTACAGAGTTCTTCTTGCAGCAGGACAGAGGACTTGGCCCAGCTCAGCCCCTGGAGCTTGGCTTTGGCACCACACTGTTCCTTTGCTTTCCTGGGGAGGTTCTGAGAGGAAATGTCTGGCAGGTGCAGCCCATGGCACTAAAGCTCTTAAAAATCCCAATACAAAATGATTTTCAACCCTTGGTAGGCTGACTTAGTAATACTGACTTAAAAAAAATGGCGTAAATTTAGAACAGCAATCATCTGCCACCAGAGTTTAAAAATCAACCTGTTTTCATATCTACTGAATTATAAATGCATGTGGTGGAAACATTTTAGACCTAATCCTTTATTATCATTAGTCAAATAATTTGTTCTGACTATGTTGTCAAAAAAAAGAGAGCACCTTCCTTTTGTTCATAGGTGCTTTTTCCTGGTTTCTAAAACTTACATTTATTCTTAAGTAGTCACTGCTCTGGTTTGGTCAAATATCGTGAAATCTATGAGCTGTCCGATAAGAAATTACCCTGCCAGGCAGCCTTCATTTCCAACTGCCTACTGGATGTAACTTTTTAAACCAACAGACTGAGGCACAACAAATAGCTATTTTCAAAAATAAATATCATTCAAATTTCCTTCCATAAAAACATTTATCCCAAGAGAACCATTCCCAGTGGTTAATCCAGACATTTACACTTGTATGTGTCTAACTGGCACAACAGCTGACTGCTTCTCCCGTAGGCTTTTTCTTATTGGTCTCAGCATTGGTGTTTAAGTTCCATTCTGCCTTGTCCTCAACATGGAAACACAACATGCACACCACAGAAGTCCCTTTAAACCTTGGAGCAGAGCCAAAATATAACAGCCTAGAAAGTTTTTGATTTTTCTAATCCTGTCCTGGATTTGAGCTGCTCTTTCACTGTAAGAGTCTGAGTGCTTGTCCTCCATTACAGCCTTGTTTTCCCCACTCCCATTTTAAGTGGCCATCATTAAATTAACTGAGATGTCATCAATCTAAAGCTAAAACTCCTTTCAGGTTACTTGCTTTCCTCTCCTTCCCTTTGGCCACCTTTGTAGTTTCCTATTAAATATACCAAAAATGCATTTTCTCTCTTTTCTTGCTACCCAAGACTTGCACAAAATCAGGAAAGCTTTTAGTCCTCAGCAGAGATTTGTATTTCAATCCTGTTTTAAATTTATGAAGAGCACATTTTCCAATGAATAAACACACTGATGGAAAATTCCTGAGCAGCTCCCATAACCATACGTACAACATTGATTAATTTACCAGGTATCAAACCCCAAAGGGAGGGACTGTGTCTTTCTTACCATCCATTCAAGAATAGCAGACTCCAGTGTTATTTATATAAGGTCCAGAAAATAAAAATACAGGCAGAAATAGGAGAATAAATTACAATCTTAAAAAAAAAAAAAAAGTCTGTAATAATAAAACAAAAGCAAAGTCCCTAAATGTTATGATGCTGGAAACAGAGTTGACAGGAGGAATGCTCCCATCATCCATTTGCTCTCTGCATCTCTCTCTTTAGACCTCTCCAGCAGATTTTTTATTCATGCCACCAGCTCCAGGGCACAGATCATGTCTGTCTGCGTCAGTCATGTGGATACGGATGCAAAACAGATCGATGCATTTACTGTGCAACTCAGATGTGGGAGCAGGTAAAAGGAGACCTTGACTCTTAGCTCTGTTTTCTGAGAAGCAGAGAGGCAAAGTGCTGAGAAGGACAACTCTTGGCCAGAAAAAAGTCACCTGGAGCTTTTGCTGGGCTCTTAGTAGGACACTAGGGAGGTATTTTCCTCAATATTTTATTCTGGCTCTCTCTAACCAAGACCAGGCAGGGCACTTCTTTCCTCAAGCAGGAAGTCACTGTCTCCTCCAACAGTCCCCACCCTTTCCCCTCTCCCTCAGATGCATTGTCTGGAGACAATCTGGAGCAGCCACCAGGTTTTCTGGAAATAAGGCTCCTAAGTAGATACTGCATTTTTATGGGTCAGAGCCCTTTAGCACCCTATTTTGAACTTACACAAGCAAACACAAATCTCCAATCAAAAGTTATTCACTACATAACAGAAAGACCCCAGTTCTGATTCATTTGTTCTATAGAGCAGAAAACTTTTGTACCTGAATATGCCCCCGTGTGATATTTGGATGTAATGGCTTGGCATTACGAAGGTAATAAGTGCCTTAAAGAGAACAGGTCCCACTGAATGATGGTTTCTAATAAATGTCATTTGATTTTCCCTCAAGCATATTTCTTGGAAAATACTTCACTTGCTTTGCTTCTAAGAAAAGCAATGTGCTAACGTTTGTCTGATCATAAAATTGATTTGATCTTCTGCAAATAATCTGACTTTCCAGAGGGTTGTTGAACTTTTTGAAGTGCATTATGTTGTTCATAATGTTTATGAACATATATTTCTCCTGTTTATTCTGGACAGCCTCTTCGTATAACTGATGGAAACACTTCCAAAGCTTGTGCAAAAATAACTTCAAGGAACTGATTGAAAAATTAAAGATTTGAAATTCCAGTGGAATATGTAATAATATATTTCAGTGGACACAGCGGGGAATAACTATCTTTGAGCCAGCTCTGTTTCTAATGCTCTAAGTCTTGCACTCTATAGCCCCCTTCTCGCCAGCATGGATCAATGCTATTGAGCTTGTTCCCTTCAGGTTTTTAATTGAAATGAGTTGCAAGTGGTAATATTTCATCTGTACCCATTATGTCTTTGGAGAAACATTACCATGTAATTCAAGAATGAGCTGGATGAGTTAACTTAGCTTATACCCTGTTAATTTGGCAGGCATATATGGGAAGATGAGGAAGCCATCGATCCTGATATGGGAAGAAGAAGCACCAGACACACATAGGTTGCCTGAGAGAAAAACCTCCTGTGAGGGGAAGAAGACTTTCAAGGCTCCACGCAGGCACTGCTTATTGCAGACAGGTACAACTGAGTATATTGCATTTCTCTGACAATGTCTAAATGAGGGGGGAAAATGTCTTTATAGTGTTGCAGGCTAAATAGGTGTTTTTCTTAGCATTGTTTCCAAAATTTAAAAAACAAAGCCCTTTTTTATGGCCACTCCTCCCCAGGGTTGGTCATGGACATCTTAAAATGTGGGTTTAAAGGTTTTAGTTAATATTCTGGAAAACTGTTGCTCTCTCTCACTGGACTTTTAAACAAGACTGCCTGGGTAGGACAGAGCCAACATATGCAGAATCAGCTCTGCAAAGCTCCCACTGTCCCAAGGACAGTTCCTTCCTGACATGGAAAATAAATCCTCACAACTCCCATCAGCAAAATGCAATTCAGTAACTGGCAGCACTGGGCCTTTATCAGATGGCAGAAATTCTCCTGGTTTGCTCTTCCCATGGAAAATACTGCTGCCTTAGCACTCAGTGGAAGAGGTTTGTTGTCAGGGCTAGTTGTTTGTAGGAAGGAATACTTCCTGATTGGAAATAACCCTCTAATTAAAGCATGGCTTTATTTCTTTACGTGTCACATTCATTTCTTATTCAATTATAAATTACCAACAATAATACTTAGTTTTAGCTCCTTGTGAAATCTCCTCTGTGAGATGTCACCATCCTTGGGCTTGTAGGAGCCTCCACAACAGAGGCAGACTCCAGCTTCAGGGAAGGGATGACTCTGGCTGTGATGTCCCAGTAAAAGTAGAAAAAGAGTAATGACAAAAACAATTGTAAGAGCAAGCAGCTAAGCACTCCTTCATGAAATAGCAGTAGGCATCTCCTCCTTTCCCAAGTGGTAAGTATTAGATGTGGAATACATCCCAGAAAGATGGGGTTAACAATCAAGAAGTCTCTCCCAACTGCCTGATTCTCCCCCTCTATCTTTACTCACCACAAGCCCCTTCTCTGGGTCCTCCACAGCCAGCATTGGGAGGTGCAGCACTGATGGTCACCCTGCTAAACCTCCTGCTGCTGGCTTCCATGACTCAGGTCACATTGGAGGGGCACATTTGCACAGTGTGGAGGGAGCTCAGCCTGTGAGCAGCCCCTGTTCCACAGCCCTGGTGCAAAGGGCAGTGGGACAGGAGCAGTGCCTCCAGGTTTGTTCACTCTGGGAATCCGCAACCCACAAATGCTGTGCTGAAGATGCTCCTCTCTCTCTCTCTTTTTTTTTTTTTTTTTGACACATTAATGTTGTCTTTTGCTATTGAGTTCGTGGTTGAAACAGTGTCACTTTTCTATTTGCAGTTCTCTATGTCACAGTCCTCTTGCACCCACTGACCTGTGTCCTGACTCTCCTGAAGAGAAGCCCACAGCTGCTTGTGCCTCTGCTGAAGTCCAAAAACTGACAGGTGAGGCAGCACCCTCGCAGCTCAGCTACCTGTCAGGGTTAACCAGCACCTCCTGCAACAGCAGCTCTTACCTCTGCTGGGACAAGGAAGGGAGACTCAGGTGGTAGAGAGAGGGCTGGGGAGGGCTGGGAGAGCAGTCTGGGAGCAGCTTCCTGCAGCACTCTGACACCTCAAGGAGGTTGTCTTTCTGCATCAGTGTGTCCCCAAGGAGTCCAGCCTGGGGCACAGCACTACATTCCAATCAGTAGCAAAGACCAGCCAGCTCAGTCTCCAACACCGAGGCAGAGCAGGAGCTGCTCTCCAGCATCCCACTGGATTTTAAGATGCACCATACTTGCTCTTAAAGGGCAAACCACAACATATCCTGTTTCTTGTTCATTGCTGGATCATCTTTCCCCAGTTCCTGTATTCTCACTGCTGCAGGCTCGGAAGGCTCTTGAATTCCATTTACTCCAGGACATGGCTGTGAGAGTAACTGAAACAGTGTTCCCAACATCCCTGCTTGAGAGGAAGCACCCAGAGCATTCTTTGATTCTCTGGTCCAGGCTTTAGGACAGGAGAGAAAACAGAAGAAGTATTTTAAAAAGAAAGAAAATAAAAAGCCAGACAGCACATGAGATGACCTGCCAGTGCCCCACTGGTCGGTCTAATCTTTTTTTGCTAAAGAAGGGAGGGTCCCTGGCTCTCCATCTAACACTGCTCCAGGTGTCTGGTTCTCAGTAGCATCTTTAACCTTTCTGAGTGTTGGATCAGGGCCGTAAAGAAGGCTCTGGATGCTGCATGGAACACAGAGGTGGATACAGTCCCTGTCCTGTGCCACCAGTGGCTGCTGCAGCAGCTGGGGTGAGGCAGGACATGCAGCCAAACACCAATAGGAATGAACTCAGTTGAAATGAGTTAACAGCACTGAAGAGCTAAAACCCTCCTGCTGTCTTTCAGCCAGGAAAGAAACCCATGGAGCACTACACATTAACACTGTCACACCACAGTGAAGAAAAGGAGCATAGCTGGGATCAGAAGTGACAAATTCCTGGCAGCAGGGGATTATGAGCAGTGACTTCAATTGCAAGACAATGAAAAACTGTGGATGAAGACAGAAAACACCTTCAGAACCATGACACAGGTCTCCAACTCCCTTGCAAGTCTAATCTGTAAGGAAAAGAACACAGACACTGAAATTTTGGGTTGTGCTTTACAATGCGGTACTGTACACACTGGAATATGCACAGAGGAGAAAATATCTGAGGTGAAAGGAAATAAAGGAAGAACTCTGTGGGGAAACAAAATGCTAGGGCTTGGTTTCCATTATCTAAAGCCACAACTCAGAACTGCCTGACTGATGATAAAAGATGTCACCCACCCAGGGAGCTGGATCCAGGGAGGAAAGAAAAAAGCTTTCTAAACAGCTTCTGTGAGACATTAAACCAGCTTAATATAAAACCAGACTGAAAACAAACATTTTAATTCCATAACATCAAAGCACTGAGAGAGAACATGCTAAAGCAGAAAATTCCTGAATTGAAAGCTTGAGGTTTTAGTCTTTAACTAAAATAACCAGTAACATGAATAATGCCAAACCCATATATTCTGCAGAATGTCCCAGGAAATGTTTCCTTTAGTCAGAACCCTGTTTTGAGCCAGTGTTGTCAGCTCCCTCAGTGCAAAATCCCCTTCTGTGCACACAACCCTGTGCAATTTCAGCTGATAACCATAATTTTCTCCTCCAAAACATGGCAGGGGACATGTGGGGGCTGCTGCATGGCTATTGCTTCTCTCCCAAAGCGATCTTCAAGCAACGGATGCTGCCTGCTTGGATACACTGTAGTACTCGTGGACTGAAATTAGAGCCATTATGTGAGCAGAGCTCCTGAAGACCTCAGTGGAAGCTTTGCTGGCCTGAAGACTTGGGAATGGCCTACATTTGTTTATAAAGCCTTCCAGTCCATTGGGATACAGGGAACTACTCTGTGCAAGCATTAAATTATGACTGTGAGGCAATGCCACCATGAGACAAATTATAACATAACTGCACTTAAAAGTATGTTTAACACAAATTAGTTGTATCAAACTAACACCAAAGTTATAGACTACTGAAGCTGACTGTGGATCTGAATGCCCACATGCTTTTAATTTGAGTGGGAATGAGGTATTTGAATTCCTTAAATAGTCTTGAATGTTTCATCACTAACATATAACACAAAAAAATTAAAGCAACTGGCTTTTCAAGCCTACAAACCTGGCCAAGAGCTTCTGCCAACATCTTTTTGGACACATCCCCCCAAACATACTGCCATTACAATTAGAGATTCAGAAATTCCTGAAAGTATTCCAAGTCTTGATGAAAGTTTTCAGAAAAAAACCCCAGCAATTCCAACATGTTTTACAATAGATCACTGTGATCCATTTAATAAAAATGTAATTGGGCTATAAAAGTCTGCTTAAAAAAAATAGCTTTAGCACCAAATCCTGTGTCCTGCAACTAGAAGCAAAAACAACTGATCACCCAAGATCTGTTCTTTCACCTCAATCTCAACTGCAATGCTTCCATTTTTTAACCTTTTTAAGAAAGCACATAACTGGACTTCAAATAGAACAGGTTTTCCTGGGCAACACTGTAAAATTATTTCCCAACAGAACCAAAATGTTAGTGGTGAAGGAGAAGCAGAGGGAAGCTGGTTACATGAACACATCCTTTTACCATTTAAAATTATGTTAATAACAAATCTTATCCTTTATGGATGTCTGCATGCCTGTCAAAAGATTCTAAGAGCATCCCCTTCAGTTAAATACTCTCCAGCATTGTCACTCTCTTAGATGCAGTCCCTCTCTATTTTTGGGAGCACTTTCCTCCTGCCTTTCCTCTCCTCAGCAGGGGTCAACCACAGAAACAGCTCCCCTGAAGCCAGAGTAGGTACTGCCCACTTCCACATTGGATACTGGGAGGTGTTTCAGACAGCCTGAGGCAAGAAATTTCCCTTCATGTGTTTATTCTATTCAGGGAAAAACATTTAGGGGAGGACAAAGAGGAAGGAGAAGGCAGGGAAGCAAAATAATGATTAGTGTAATGGGATTTGCTATTCTTGTTAATAGTTTAATCAATATAAACATATACAGAACCCTCTTATGTGCTTGCCATGCTCAAGTCTCTCTATATTTAGCTCAACACTCTTAAGCCCTGGTTAGTATCACCTGCATCTCTACTACCCACTTCGGTAACAAAAAGCAAAAAAGTCAAGACTGGGCTTTCCTGTGTCTAAAACTCAGCTATGCACAAGTGACCATGCCATGGTGAGTCCTGGCTGTGCTGGATACTTCAGACATACAAAATGGAGGTGACAGGGCTCAGGACAGGTGGGACTTGCTTATGGAGGCACATGTGATTCTCACCTGCACTGAGACACCCCAACACTTTCAAGGCTTTGCAGATCACACACAGCTGGATCCTGTGCATGTCACACAGGATAATAACTTAGCAGCAGCCCCTGACTTGAGAGTTCAATGAGATACTGAAGAGATGCAAAAGATAGGAAATCACACAGACACAGAAGGACGAGGCAGAACTGGTCCCAGGGCGGGACAGCACCAGTCCCATGGAGGTCACTGCAGTGAGGTTGGTGGTGCCACACTGCCTTTGCTGACTGTTTCCCTAGAGCAATTTTATTTGCTATTTCATATCATGTCACTTATGAGATATTACTGGTGTCATACCACAGGACACAGCATGTGTTCTAAGGAGCCACAGGCCTTCCTTACAATCCTTTACCTTGATTTTAGGCAGAGAGAGAGAAAGTCTGCTTTAACTTTCATCTCTCTAAACAGATAGTGCTAAAATAATATATAAACATCCTATTGGTGTATCAGTATAAAGCTCATTTAAAAGGCTTATACCTGATTTTTAAATAAGCTGAGAAATCTCCAAATTAACAAGTGCAAGGCAGGGGGGGAAAATAATCTCCGCTAAAGGCAGATTTCCCTGTGGAACAGCTTTCCCCACTGCCAAGCTCAAAGGGAGGGGACACTTCCCCCACTCAAAAGCCTGTCCCCACAACCTCATGAGAGGGAAGTTGTGCCATTTATAGCTGCTTATCTGTGAGCAGACACATCACTGTAACAGGGACTGCCACAGGCAGCATCTGTCCGAGGAGCCTGGATTCCATGTCCCAGAGCAGGGGAACTTGGAAACACGAAGTCACAAGATTAGTTTGCTATAATGTGTCTAATTTATCTTGGCATTCCCTAGGGACAAAAAAAAAAATAGCAAAAGATAACTATGGGCAATGCTTTTGTATCAGCTCTGAGAAGCATGAAAAACTAAAACCGCAAGAAACAATGTCTTATGGGTAGGTGAGTTATTCTGACCTTTTAATTTTTTTAAAATTTTTTTTTAATAAGAAACAACTCAAAAGTTTCCATTGTGCCACTTGGACAGACTTTGCACTGCACTGTGTCACAGGTCAAGTCATGCCCAAGGCAAAGGCTGAAATGCCATTCCCCATTGGAGCTCCAAGATTGTCACTGCACAAACACATTCAAACATGCAAATACTGATAACTCAGCAATACAGGAAGAGTTCCATGCTTCCAAGTAGAAGTTGAACAACAATCTTATATTGCCTAGGGCCAGCAGAACAAACCTCAAACACTGATCCAAACCTTAAATACCCACTATTATGGCTAAATCCTTGTTTCAGAAGAGGTCTGCCTGTTTTCCAATGGATGTGAGAACCTGTCCCCCTGTATAGACAGGGCAGCAAACTGATAAGAGCATTACAGAGTGTGACCTGGGGAAAAGAGAAAGCCAAGGGGTCTGGAGTCCTAATCCAGTGTTTCAGGAGCCATTTATATGCCAGACAGGCTTTGGATAATGCTGCTAACAGATCATCTCACAACATTTGAACTTGAATATTTCTGTCAAAGCTTACGTGCAAATCTGAACATTTTCAAGAATCTGGTTTAGGAAACTGAGGTCAAGCCTGTCAGATGTTGGTTGTTCCCCCAGTTAGTCAGTTCTCCTAATGAGAATTCAGTGAAACTGCTTTCTTGGGAGTTTGTCCACTTGAAAGCAAGTTCAAAAGCCGAGCAAAGAGTGCTGTTACCTTGGTTATTCCATGTTTGTAGTACTCCTCTGTTGGAATGAAAGAATGCAGTCCCTTAGTTGCAACACCAGTAAATACTCTATATTAGATAAAAAATGGAATGAAGAAAGAAGTAGCAGACTTGAAATATCCTGATAGATTTTAAGACCTGTTTTCTTGAAAAAACAAATTATCTGCAAGATTTCCAATTCATGCAGATAACAGGAATGGAGCTTTCAAAGAGAACATAATCCCCATGATTACAATATCACAGGGGCCACAAAGATGATGAGAGTGTAGGAGCATCCCTCCTGTTGAGACAGGCTGTGAGAGCTGGATTTGCTCAGTCAGGAGAAGAAAAGGCTTAGAGCTCCTTCCAGTATCTAGAAGACCTACAAGGGAGGTGGAGAGGGACTTTGGCCAGGGGCATGGAATGACAGGACAAGGGGGAATGGCTTCAGCTGTCAGAGGGCAGCTGTAGGTTAGATATTAGCAAGAAATACTTTACTGTCACAGTGGCGAGGCCCTGGCACAGGTTGTCCAGAGAAGCTGTGGATGCCCCATCCCTGGAAGTGGCCAAGGCCAGGCTGCACAGGGCTTGGAGCAACCTGGGATAGTGGAAGGTGTCTCTGTCAATGGAAGTGGGGGCTGGGATGAGATGAGCTTTAAGCTGCCTCCTAACCCAAACCATTCTCTGATTCTGTGTGGAGTGAAACATCATGTACCAATTTTCTACTTGCACATTTAATGGAACTGTTTTGTGCAGACAGCTGTAAGGAAGAAATCATCTTTGAGTAAAACAAGAAGTGGGGGAAGCTTGAGGATCCAGAAATTACCTACAGGTGCGAAAAAAAAAAAAAAAGGAGATGCAAGGTACTAATCAGGCTCTGTGAGTACATGCAGATGAAAGGAAAAAGAGCCAGTGCTAGCAGCATCTATAGTATTTGGTGGACCATTAAATGCTGAAAATATCTGTACAGTCACCTTGTCTGCTGCCTTCTTCTGCTGCCTGGGGAGCTGTAAGAAACCTGTTCCACATTACTCTCAATCAGTCCCCAAAACCGTCATTCAGGGGCTGAGGCAAAGTGGAGCAAAATCAACAACTTGTTCTCAACACAGTAAGTATCAGGTGAGTTTTGAGTTAGATACTGTGATTTACTAGTTGCTGCATGCACCTTCCTACCCTGTTCTTCTCTGTGCTTACACATTTAATACTTGCAAGTCACAAAATGGAAAATCTCTGGATAACTAGAGCTGTATTGCTGAAAAGGCAAGATTCCCTTTCCATCAATGTAGGATTACTGGCTCTGACTTAGTTAAATCAACCTGGATTTATGCTGGTAGATTAGTGTTAATTAGCCCTAGTAGAACCAGAGGTCTAGAATAGATTTCCAGAGGTCATTTAGTCTGTTGGTCTGTGTATGGGAGGACTTGCATAGGCCATTCCTGTCCAGCTTATTTTGACAGAGTCAGGGACCTCTCCCAGGGAATCTGCTCCAGTCCTTCACACTCCCTCAGTGGCAGCTTAATTGCTAAAAATAAATAGCCCTGATTTTCCCTTGAAGCAATTTAGCTCAAAGCTTCTTGTCTTAACTGCCATGGTCAGGAAGACCAAATTACTGCCTTTTTCCTTTGCAGCAGCTCACTGTTTTGGGGAGAAATACAGTCTTCCCCACAGTCTCCCTTTTCTGAGGATGAAACCCCCTTAATCTTCCCTAGCAAATTGAGCCTTTGGGTCCTTGTATCAGTCTTCCTGCCTTCCTTTTCACCTTCAACCACAGTCCAGCTCAGCCTTGATGTATGCTAGCCAAAAGCAAACACTCCTGCTTGCTGGATTTTTGCACTTGCCACAGGGGAAACAGTCCTGCTCATACACTTAATGTGTCTTTTCTGTAACAGCATGGTGTTGTTTATTCATGATCAGCTTGTGAGCCATCAAAATCTTTCATCCTTATTGATAAATCAACTACACGTGTAGCTGTTGGTCCCCAACCTCTTATCACTATAGAATAACCTATATCAAGAGTTTATAGCAATACATAAATCTGTATCAGCAGAGGGACAATGCACTGTCCCAGCTGAATGGCAAGCTGCTTTTGCTGGGGTTTTTACCACCTCTCCACTTGCAAACATCATATTGAATTCTAATCCTCCCCGGTGTGCTCACAGCCTTTCCAAAGTGTTGCCAGCTGCAAGTTTAAACTGCACGCTCTGTCTTGTATCAGCCTTTCCACATGTGGAAACAAAAGACAGACACAGAACAGAGCCCTCAGAACCCTGCTCAGAAACATCCTTCCATCAATTTTCCAACCAGTTTTGCATCCAGGTATTTTCATCCATGCCATCATTATAAGAGCACATGTGAAGCAGCTTCAAAACTCAAACCTTTGACTCAAAACTTGGGTCTCAAAAAAAACCTACACTGCTTGTTACTCATCCCCTCAACTTCTTCTAGGTGCTGTCCAATATTTTGGTTATTTGTTGCAGTGTTTTTCCAGGAACCAAAGCTAAGTTGACAGGTCTATAATTCTAGACCTCCTTGTTAGTGTCACTTTTGGACCTACAGCTCAAACCTGCACTCCTGGGCTTTGCTCCAACAGACCACTTTAGCACATATTTAATTAACAGGGAGAGAAGTCTGTGGCTGTAGAGGGGTTGAGTCACATGCTTCTTGCTACACATGTGCTTGGATGTTTTTCTAATTCCTAAGAACAGACACATTTAAAAAACTCAAACAAACAATAAAACCCAACACATCAAACCTAAGCAAAACAGAGATGTATTTTCATACAATGCTTATGACTTTAAGAATGGAAATACCAACAGATACTAAACATTAATCTCTCAGGAGTGAAAAGTCTGAATTGTTCTCCAATACCCTGTGATCATCTCCAGTATGATGACTTCTTTTACTTCTGTGCTGCTTCATTCTCTTGTTTTGTTAGATCTTTCTCAAATCTCCCTTAATACCTCTTACATTATGCCTCCAGCACATTCTTCAACCTTATTAGTCCTTTCTTCCAGGGAGATAATGAATAGATTAGATGTCACTTATTCTGCCATGAACTGCTATTGACGCCTCTTGTAGCAACTCTCTGTGCATTCCAAGAGTATTCTTATGCTTCTGAAAAACAAAATACTGACAAGTCTGGAGAGCAAGACTAATCCTACTCCCAGGTCAGCTCTGCCAGATCAGCTCACACTAACACAGCTATTACAGCTCCTGACTTTAGAGCTACCTGTAGCAATATCCCAGAGGGAAGTAGCACATGGCAAATGGCCAAAGGATTGGCACACAGTGGTGGGGCTCACCCAGCATCCTCTGCTGCTCTCCACTGTCCCCTCCAAGTCCAGGAAGCCTTTCCTAATTTCCACCTAAGGCAGTTTGCTTAAACACAGCCCTGGATCTGCTGCCGCTGCTTAGCAAATGAATCACTTAGAGAGAGCTCTGGAGTGGGCTGGACTCCCCCCACTGAGGTTATCCCTGAGCTCTGCCAGTCCAATGGACAACTATCATTTGAACAGAGGCCCCTGGATCATCAGATGCTGAGCCCCAGCCCCTAACTCCCAGCAGCTTTGCTCTGCTGGCTTTCCCCTGTTTCTGTTGCTGCTTGTTCCTTGCTTTGGAGCACAGGATGGATGTGGTCAGTCAGGTTTTCTTCCACACCTCCTCTATCTAATTTCTTCATTCTCTCCACATGAATCATTTCCCCAGATCAGCAAAGAGACCTCAAAGCACACTGCTTATTCCGGACTAAATTTATCTTATGCATACAGAATTGGGGAGGAATTCCAGCTACCAGAGCTCTTTTGCAAGCTAATTATTCTTCAAAGAAGTTTTAGGCAGTCCCAGGGAGCATCTAACTATTGATTTTCTACTCTGTATAATTTCTCTGCAAAATGTAATCATTCTCCTCCTGTCTCACACTGTCACTTGTCTCTCAGAACAACCTGGGAACAATAAAAGAGTGGAATAGAGGGCACCAAGAAGGGCACCATCAAAAAAATATATCTCTGTACAAGCAGAGTCTGTAAAAGCAAACCCAAGAAATGTCTGTAGACCTTGTTTAATATTCATCAGCCAGTGTAGTGTATAACTGAAACCCAAATGTAACTGTTATGAAAATTCAGACTAGAAGGAAATCAAATGGAGACAGCATTCTCAGGATGCTGCCATTTCAGAGTTTCTCATTTCTGGATTTCTAGCATAAATGTACCACAGAGAGAAATGTTATTGGATATATTGGTCCCTTACAAATGGCTACATTTTTATATAAATTCACTTTAAAAAAAAAAAAAAGAGAAAATTAATTAGCAATCAGAGACTCCAAGGAACTGGCCTAGTACCTGGTATAAATCTATTCCTAACACACGATTTTATGTATCAACAAAGTAAAAATGGAATTGAGACCAGAAAATATTAAAAACCTTGTTGTGCAACATTAAGCTGGGTTTTTCCTCCATCTCCTTGCACAAGAAAGCACTTGACATATTATTAACTTCATGAACATTAAGAATGCCTTTTGGCTCCAAAAAGGTCGCGCCTTTGAATACACCTGTATTTGCAATATTGAGTATATAAGCAGATACTGATGTCCATGCTACTGCTGAATTCCTCTGTGCTCTGAAGTCCAGCATACTTAAGGACACCATCAAATCATCCTCTGACACTGGCCAGTGAACTACCTAGTGAGGGACAGGCAGTCTCCAGAAGGGCCAGAATCACCTTTATCATCATCAGACAACACAGCCAGGAAGATAAGGGCTTGCTAGGAGGGAACAGGGAGAACAGGGTAGAGCAGTACTGCTTTGCCCACGTCAGTGCTGACAAAACTCTGTGATGTAACTTTAAGCCACTCCCTGAGTGTTTTAATCAGGACAGGGCTGCACAGGGCCAGTTCCACAAGCTGCCTTTGGGTCTCTGTTGACCTTTGTCAAGTATCTGCTCTTCCCTTGCAGCATAGCCACAACAGGATAAAGAACTAATTTTGATTTCTTCCATGCCTAGGATTAAAACCTTGCAGGACCTGGGACAAACGTTGGCTCTGATGCTGTGCCACCTAAACTCGAGCCTGGTTTAATCAGGTTTTGCCACCCCCTTTCCTCTAGAGGTCAAATAGCAGTTCAGGAGGGGAAATGAAATGCTTTGGAATGTAGAACACACAATTACCACTTGTGCTAGGGTTTTTTCTCATTTTTTTCAGAGATTTCCAAGTCTTTCCTGTTTCCCTCAGGAAAATGAATTCTTACCAGAAGCTATTTAATGACTGAAAAGAAAAAGCTATTCTCAACTAAAAAAAAAATAGCTGAGCAAATTTAGGCAAACTGTGTCCTGCTGCTGCCAGGCTGAGAAGTTGGTGCTCAGGAAACAGCTCCTTTCATATGCCAACACTTAGCTATGCATCCTGGCATTCATTATTTAACAGCCTCCATGTGACATACGGCTTTCAGAAACAGGATATTCTTTAGCAACCCAGATAAGAACACAGCTTCCAAATGTTCCCAGTGCTTTGGGAATGGTTTTGATTCTCACTGGTCTGAAACACAACTGTGGCCATCCCTGTGCACTGCCAGAGCAACAGCAGTGGGCTCTGCTCAAAAGGAAGCTGGTTTGAGATGCAAACATCATCACAGAACTGGGCTGTTCTGTGGCACATTGTCTGAATTTGAGTCAAATTCCTGTTCCCTGAGTGTCTGGCACCCTTTGAAATCTGCCAAAATTAAAAAGGAAATGCATTACCACTAGAGGAAGGGAATGGCCAAAATCCATGTGCAGAGTTTATCGTTGAAACCTTAAATCCAAAGTTTCAAATCCAAAGGCTTAAAGTTATGATTTGAGGCCCCCGTGAAAAGCATTAAAAATGACCCAGTTTAGAGTGACTCTGAGCAGTTACAGCCCTGTCAGGAGTCCTTGAACATTCCCTGTGCTGCTCCAAAGCATCTCCCTTACATTTGGGGGTCCATTCAAAAATTGGACATTTGCACAATGACGAGAAGTACCCTGGCAAAATGTCTTTGGGATTTAAAATACATCTATTTTCACTTTTCCAGCATTAACAAGAGCACAGTCTTCTACACCTTTGGGCATCTGCATGTCAAGAAATGAGGGCAAGATGCACAGATGCTGCAAGCCGAAGGAGAAGACAAGCTGGGAAGAAGCCAAGCTTCACCCAGGAGCAGAGTGACATTTCTGTACATTATGCTTGGGAAGGTGCCAGTCCAAACGATCTGCACACTGCCTGGGCTGGAAAAGTAAGCCCCCATAGTTCTGTAATGGTTCAGTTGCAATTTCTTACCAGTGATGCAACTGTTAGGGGAGGCAAAGACCCTGACTAGGGGAAACTGCTCAGCTCAGGGGTATGGATAAACACTAGCTTCCAAAAAAGGGGTGCTGTATGTCATCATGAAAGGAGGACTACGAGGAGGCAGGGAAAAGGGCTTAGAAACTGCCCTCAACAATAACATTTATATCCTGTTAGCCTCAAAGAGCTGCCAGCCATGTACTCCCCCTCTGAACCCAGAAACTGGCTGTCCTTGCTGGCCCAGTGAAGGGCCAAGGAGGTAACCCCATGCAGTTGTTCAGAGATGTCAGGCTGGACAAGGCTTCTGGCAGCTGGAGATTGAACTGCATCAGAGAAGCCAAGCCTTCTTTTCTGTGGGCTTTCCAGGAGGAAAACAGGCCTATTGATTAATTCCTTTTGGATAATGTGAGGTTTGTGACCAGATGCAGGTGGGTGAGTAGTAGCTGCAATCTCTTGAGTCATCCTCTGTGGGTCTCAAATTCCATCAGTGGGCTTAGCAGCAAATGTCAGCATCTCTGTTTCTTCTGTTAAAAGCCTCTCTGCTGCCTACAATACAGCTCCTCTTGCACCCCTCCAACTCTACAATGGAGTTGACTTTTGACTTCTATTAAAAAAAATATTTTTAAAGAATTCTAGATTTGATGTCTATTTTGAAAAATGCAAACCTTCACATATTTCCATCCTTTGGGCTTTTTTTTTTTTTTTTTTGAGGGGACAACAGGTTCTGCAGGTATTAATATTGTCCTGCACACAGGACAACTCAGACTTGTAAATAAGGACACCAAGCTTCTTTGTCACGCTCATCTCTGATTTGATCTGCTCTCTCAGAACACTTCTCCTGCACTTCCTTACCCATCCTTGTGCCCTCACTACCAGCTGGCACAATGTTAAGGAGAGGCAAATGACACTCAGTCCAAAATTGTAGAGTAGTTTCCATAGAGCTCTTTCCAATAGAAATTGGTGTCTTGGTTCCTCCAGCTTGGGCAAATTATGTGCCACATTCTGGGCTGTCCTTGAACAGCAAAACACAAGGGCAATAGGAATGTAAACCACCCAATATCTGATTTATACCCTTAGCTAGAAAGAGACGGCAGTAAAATTATCCACACCTTCCCCTGTACCAGCATTTTGCAGGGTGACAGACTTGAGTGCTTTTCAAGCAGACTCCTGGCTGTGCTGGCCATCACCTCAATCTGCCCTTCACACAGATGTCACTTTACTCTAGAAATATGCAGCGATCTGGGGTTATTTAGCAGCTGGTGTCACCAAGGGCTCTGTCCAGGATGGATAAACACATGCCCTTCTGAGGCCTGTAAGCTGATGGCACCACAGAGCAGGGCAGAGATGTTGCTTTCTGCTAAGTTAGAGAAAGAGCAGCACCCTCCTGTGCTCATGTATATTTATTGCACTGCAGAGTCAGAGCTCTTTTGCTGCTTATCAGCACGAAGTATTTTTTGGCCATCTGCCTCCTAGGTCTTTTACATTGCATCCCTCTCCTGTGTTTTCAGGGATGCAACTTTCTTACTATTCCTCTAAATCACCCCAGCAGGCCTAGTTTCTCCATGGTATTTCCTGCTTGTCAGTGTGTCTCACCTGCTTTCCACCCATCAGATCCAGCGGTGCAGCTGAGGGTAGCACATCTGCTCGGCGTCATCTGAACCCTTAAAGCAGGTGCAGAGGTGCTGCCCGGGGCTGCAGAGCAGAGGCCACTTCTGGCTGCAGAGGGAAGGAGGAAGGTGTTCAGGACAATCCTCTTTTCCCGCACAGGCTGCCACCTCGTGGGCATCGTCTGGCACAGGCGTTTTTCTGGAAATAGCAACTCCCAAGTGCAAAGAACGCCTTACTGTCACTATTCTGCTCTGATGATCCTAGGGAACTGCAATCCTTCGGGTCCCTAGCTTTGGAAAACTGTACAAGTGTAGAGATGACAGAGTTGTTCAGATTCTAACATGGTTGGCGGGATAGATTTTCCATAAGAGTTCTAACAAGCAAGCCTATAGGTGCCACTGTGGAACATTAGTCAGAAACAGCAAGATTGGCACACTTCTTACTCAAAAGCTAAACCCCTGGTAGCTCTTTTCACTGTAGGAGCTCCTCAGATGAGTCACATTTTACATTTCTAGCTCTTGCATGGTGAGAATCTGCAGTCAAATCAATGCAAATGTGTCCTCTGCTTTTTTAGGCACTTAATTTACAGCATTCATCAAAATTACTGAGTAAATTCTAGGCAGATTAGGAATGGAATATTTAAGGTCTGTATAAACTTCTTTTAAAAATTGCTAATTCTTCTGCTGAATCAGTTTATCATCATTGAACTGATTTTGTATCTACCCGGACACCACTGGAATTTCCCAACTGTCTGACAGTGTATGGGCTTTTCATCATGTGGGAAGAGCCGCTGTGTTTAAACACATGCTGTTTCTCAAAAAAAGTTAACTTTTAACCAGAGATAAGTCCTGATTTCATAATGTTTGGCCCCTTTTCCAGTAATCCTCAGGTTCAAAACAGTTTCTCTGATGAATTTGCATCTGCACTGTGTGCCTAAGGTGAAAATATGCACTGGAGGAGACCACTTTGAATTCAGCACTTTCCAATTCTGGTCACCAGGAAGAAAAGGAGACTTGATCTCCCCTTATCCTTATCCTCTACCTCCACTTGAAGCTCTCATTTTGCAATGCTGACGTAATCCTTCCATGACAGAAATGGGTATTAGTCTGTGTGGAGAAGCAGTCAAAGCATTTTTAGTCCCTTTGGATCATTTTGCAGTAGCATTGGGAAGTCAGAATCATCCCACATTCCTCTTTCAAGTCAGAAATGAGAAAAAAACTGTGTTTAATTTTTTTGTTTGTTTCTGGAATGTATTAATTGGAAGGTATAGGGTGTCCTTTAACTTTCCATGCACAAGGATACTCCAGATGAACCATCTGTCCCTGAGCCAGTTGCAAAAGGATCAGTCACTTCAGGTTAGAGAAGATGGTGGATTTTCCTGCTTCTAGGAGAATTTCCTTTCCATCTCTCTGTCTTTGTTTGCTACTACTCCAATACTGCCAAAAACAACTTAATCCTAGGGACTTACTAAAATAACTTCTGACAAATGGAAGACTTAATCTCTGGAATAGCCTGGACACTGTATGCAATGACAAGTATCTGAAAATGTTTCATGGGTAGAGCTATTTCTGCTTTGCCTTTTAAATAGAAGGCAGCTCCCGTTTTTTGACACACTGAGCAATACATGTGGCATCCTAAATCTGTTTTGTCAACGGAGTCCAGGGTTTTTAAAAATATGCAATAAGATTTTAATATAGCTCACCACATTATACAGAGCCAGACATCCTGCTTAGTCTTCAAAGGCTTGATATTCCCTATGCACAGCCCACATGCAACTGCTCCTGTCTAATGACATGGAACCACAGCCTCCCATTGGCTCCTTTCCTTTGACACCGCGGCGGAGCCTTCTCCGGCTGAATCCCAAAGTAGGACACACAGCTTGTGAGCTCTAAAAACTGCAAGCATTTCTCTTCAGAATGTTTTTGGCTGTTTAATGCACCAAAACCCCACTATTTTGTCTTCCTGGAAAGCTACTTTTCCCAGTCCTGAAACATTTGCCTGCAGATGTAAATTCAATGTCAGCTTTTTGGATAGTTGCAGCAAGCAGTGTCATTTGTATGTTAGCATTAGAAGCAGGAACTTATTTTGCTGAACTTCCAGATGGGCTGGTCAAGATGAATTTTATGGTTTTTTTCTGTTGGATAAGCATATTTTTCACCAGCATCAATAAGTCCCAGCAGTCTGCTATGAATGCTACATGGTCGGGGGGCTGAGCTGATAAGACACAATGGATGGCAAAGAGAAGAGTCATATTTGTGGTGAATTGTGTGATACAACCAGCTCCTACAGGTCAGAAGTCCTGATCCTGCACCCTGGAAATCATGAACCTGGCTTCAGAAGCATTAGAATGTTAAAAGAGAGGTCTGTATTTATTGTTTGCTTGGTTACTTGGAGCTTTTAGGAGGCACTCTGTCACATTCTTAGCATTTTTTTTAAGCTTTGGCTAAGAGGCACTCTGCAGTAAAAGTGAAAACTTTCATGAAACTTGGTTTCATGTAAAACCAAGGATGGCTCTACAGTTGCCCCAAAAGACATCAGAGTTTCATCTTTGCTTCAGAACACAAAAATAATAATGACTTTCACACGATGCTGGAGAGTTGAGGCTGTAAGAAAGACATCAAAGATCATTACTCCTCCTATCCACAACTGAGAGTGCGCACCACTGAGCATGGCAGATGACAAATCTTGAGACAGCTCCAACGTGCAATAAAGCTGCCAGGAGGGGTAGAAGGCTGAGGGCTCAGGGAACAGGAACAAGAGAAAGGGTAAAATAAGCAGAGGTGAGTAGATAGGAGAATAAGGAAAAGTATAAGAAGGTAGAGAAAAGCAACACTGCCTCCTCCCTTCCCTTGCAGCTTGATTTCTCCTGGAGCTATGCTGGACAAAGCTCTGTCCATATTATTTAAATGCCCCACAGCAAGCTTTGCTACTCACAGCCACTAATCCTCTGCTCAGGAACAGGTAAAAAAGGAGTTCTGTCTGCCCTGAAATCAAACTGGAAGTCCTGGGCTGTACTAGAGGAACACAGCCCATCCCAGCTCACCTTTATCCTGGTCCTTCACACCCATTGCCTGAAAAGAAACTTGACAGTCCTTTAGAAAAGCAGTTTGTGTTTTGAGTGTAGGGACAACATGGCAACACAGTAACAAAAAAAGATATTATGCTGCCTTCCCAGGGCAACTTCACACTGTGAAACTTACTTGATGACATAGAATAAAGCTTTAAACTTTGAAGCAAAAGCTTGCTGTTCCCAGAAATGCTCTTAGGAAGAGTGGAAGCTGCCCCTGGGCATAATCTGGGAGCAGAGTCGTCCAGATTCCCATTATTATCAGTCTCTAAGCATCTTCCATTTCCTCATCTACTTCCTCAGAATCCAATCCTTTGCTTAGACTTGCACAGGTAAACTACAGCTAACTGGAATTGCATAGGAGAAGAGATTAAGATAGAGATATAAACTTAATGAGTTTTAAATTAAAAAAAGTTTTAAAGATGAGAAGAATTTCAGGAACTAGACAAAGCAGAGCCATAAATTCAAAATGCACAGTATCATGCAAGCATGTGTATGTGTGTGTACACATATGTGTATATATTTGAGTTAGGAACAGAAGACTATAAACCAGAGGAAAATAATTCCAAAAAAAGATAAATTTTACTGCAAATATGCTGCTCTGTGGATCTAAGTGGCCTCATTTCCTGGACTAGGTAGTCATGAAATTGTTTCTAAGTGTGAAGGACACAGTTTTAATCCATAACTTTCAGACTAAATGACTCTTGCTCTGACAACATACTGCTCCTCTTCTCAGATGGGAATGTGTCACATTTGTGTACCACCTTTTTAATATCTTTTGAAGCTTTTTTTGGAACAGAGACAGCATAAAATCCAGAGGTTAGTTGGGTTGCCTCTTAGTCTTCAAGAGAATGGTTTTGTCACTGCCTGTGATCCTCGTGTTATTAATGGGACACAAAAGCTGAGAGAGGAGAGACTGGCAGACATAAATGAGAGGTGGGAGGAGGTATGGAGGAGGAGAATCTGGAATGCCTCCCTGTCTTCTTTTGCCAAAGGGAACCTGACAGGGATGCTGGCTGGAGGATAGGCTGTTATCAGGTCTCATGATTTTGAGGGTTGGAAAATTATTTTGTTAATGTAAAGACAAAGCTTTGTGACTCATGCAATTGCAGAAGACTATGGGATCTTTTGAAGGCTATAAAGGGGCAGCATCTCCCAGTGTGATGGAGCATGATCAGATAAATCCTACTGAGGACAAATATCTGGGTATTTTCTTTGGGGTTTAACCATTCCATGCCCACTTTGTTTCACAGCAGCAAAGCATAACCTCCTTTGCCATGCCACTCGAGGCTCTGAGTCCTAGTACGCAATGCCGATGGAGAGCTGAGCAGTGCAGAAGAGAGGGAGGGTACTGAACAATTTAAAGCTCAAATAAACCTAGGTAGATATGCAGCCAATGAGAGTAAAAACCCAGGAATGCCTTGACCCCTGGAAAACCAAATTCAACTATAATTACTCCCTTTCTCCTTAAGATGTCATTAAAAATGCTCTATGTCAGTGCAAAGGTATCCCCAAGCAAACACAAAACACAGCAGGGACCACATCATTTCTGGAGACTCCTGGACAGCAGGACAGCACCACTTCAGAAAACTCTGCCACAACCAGATACAGGTTGTTCACTAAATAGGAACAGGGCTGACTAGAGAGCCACAGGGATGTAGTTTAGGCAAATATTTGGGACCTTCCCTGTGTGTGTTAAGGCCTGCTGCTTCCTCTGCTGTTGTGTATATATCAACAAATGACTCTGCCCCTTTTCTATTTTTCACAAGCCAGCTTTAAATCACAACTAATAAAGGCATCTGGTTCTTTCAATCATATCATTTTACACAGAGGAGACAGATATGACATAGTATCCCTTTCAATAGCTACTTGGAGAGTTGCTCAGATAAAAGAAAGGGCAGAGAAAACACTGCCTAATCACATATCTCCTGTAATCATAGCTCTCAGGGATCTTTTTTTCAGCAATGTATAACTGTCACTTTAGCCTACAAGAAACAGACATTTTCCTCCACCATGGGGTAATGTAGGCACCCTTGAGATAACAGCCAAAGACCTGAGCCATAAAAAACCCACATCAATTTAATACTGCAACGTAATATATAACAAAAGATACATCAACAATAACATAACAATGCAGCTGTTTCAGAAATCCCCATCTGACCGACCCAGAAACACTCATGGCTGCTTTCAAGTGTGTCCTGCGGCCAGTCTGTAGTGCCGGAACGGTGTAAAACTCAGCTGAGCAGGCAAGTTGAGCAGTCCATACAACCGGATCTCGGCACAACCCAGCTCCGTTTGCCCGGCGCAGCTCCGGGTGACCACGGTACGATGCTTACAGCCTGCGCTTTCCTTTTCAGAACTAAAAGTGGGGAGATACCCCAGTGGGGAGAAATTCCTGCCAAGCCCTGGGCTTCACCAGGGTGGCGGTCCTCCTCCCCGTCGCCGCTCGGAGGAGCTGGGCACCAGCTGGACCACGGTCCCAGGGCTTCCAGTACGCCCGGGGGGCGGGGCGGTGCCTGCGGGCGGCCGCTGCTCAGGGGAGGGGATGCCGGCCGGGCGGGCCAGGCGCTGCCCGCGGGCTCCCATCCTCCCTCCCTTCTCTCCCACACGGAGCGGCTGCCGCGGGGCGGGCGGGATGTGGGCATTAGCCCCTCTCCTGGTGCTGGTCCCGCTCCTGCTGCTGCCGCTGGCGCGGCTGTGGCGGCGCGGGGCGGCGGGGCTGGAGCCGGCCGGACGGGCAGTGCTCATCACGGGCTGCGACAGCGGCTTCGGGCACCTGCTGGCGCTCCGCCTGCACCGCCTGGGCTTCACCGTGTTCGCCGGCTGCCTGTGTCCCGGCGGGGACGGGGCGCGGCGGCTGCAGCGGGAGGCGGGCGGTGCCGGCCGCCTGCGCATCCTGCGGCTCGATGTGACCCGCGCTGGCGACGTGCGCGCCGCGAAGGAGCTGGTGCTCAGCCACCTGCCCGAGCGAGGTGAGCGGCGGGCCGGGCGGGGCGGGCTCGGCTACCGGCAGCGGGAGGGACCGGCGGCACCGTGTCGCCAAGAGGGTGCGCCCGGCGCAGCTGGCAGGGTGCCGCCTGAGAGGGTCAGCTGGATTGTCGCGGCGTGAGGATAGGGAGCAGCGTCACTGATGGAGCTAATTGCGGTTACCACTATTGGTAATGCCAATGGTGTTTTATTAAAAATTCCTTGGTGGGTGCACAGACCGGGGCCGCCCAAAGGTGCCGTCGGTGTAAAGCGGATGCGCTGCTCAGGGCGCCACGGGGGAGATTCACCTTTCCCCCAGCAGAGGAACTCCCCGAGCGGGGCGTCCCTGGAGCCCCTCTGCAGGTACCCAATGGGAGGAAACGGCAGAGAAAGCGCAGAACAGCTGTGCAGCCATTGACGGGATAGGAGTGTGATGCATTTCTGGGCATGACTTGTGAGAGAGGAAGTGGGTATGAGAAATGCAGTGAGGGCAGCTGCCGTCATACCAAAGCAGCTGCTTCTTGGAACCACTTGGGTTGTCAGCCTAGTCCCTGGAAGGGTTACTGAAAGGGAAACCTGTCAATTATACACCCTACAGGGAGTGTGCACCCAGGGGAATGGACAGACTTAGCTTCATCAGAATTGCAGACAACCTAAATCCTTGGTTATCCCTTCAGCACATGACACAACGCAGGTGATGGGGCCACAGTTACCTCCTTTCCCGCTGGGATTGCAGGGTGAGAATTACTCAGGGTAATCCTGGGATACACTTGATGCACAGCACATTTCCTCAGGTTTAGAAGTGAGATTCTCTCAGAATCACAGACAAACACTTTTCTCAAGTTCCTCACAGACAAACACACAGGGAATAAAAGCGGAGAATGAGGCACGCAAAGTGATAATGAAATGCAAGGCCCCTGCCTGCCTGGCTCATTAGCACATTGGGAAGGGGATGAAATAAGAAGTAAGAAAAAGCCTAGGTACTGCTCATTAAGTATGTGTATTTATGGTTGATCTTGACCTTATCTGATTAAGAGGTAGAGCCTTCCCCTCTCAGCCTTTTTCTCAACCAGCAGACAAACACAAATGATTCCTAAAAGCCCTTACAGGCTCCATGGGGACCAGGTCACCTGAAACCCTGGGTTTAACATAATTTATCCTGTAATTCCAACAGCTTATGCTGTCCTGTAATGGTTGTACTCGAACTGTCATGTAGACCCTGGAGTCCAGAGTCAGCAGGAACTTGTGGGTTATCCTTGCTGCTTGTGGATGTGCCTTCAGATCAATTCAAGGCCCATACAGACCCCAGGGCTTGCTGGAGGGGCAGGAAGACACTCAGCACGGCAGGTGTGAAGTGCAGCAGGCACACGACTGTGCTCAGTGCTGTTCTGGGCTGTCACTCAGGCCCTCACACCTGGGGCACTGCGCTGGGCATTAATGGACTAACACTACAACTCTAACACTGCAACTCTTTGAATAAATATTTTCATCTCAAATGTGACAAAACTGTGACAATACCCTACTTATGTAGACTGTAAGCAAAAGACTTCAGTAGGAGTATTCATTCTTGGCACTTCTGAAAATAGATATGTTGTTGTCTTTTGTATTTTACCTTTACAAAACAGTTTCAATTTCATGATTAAACAGGAGGTTAGCTCTCACGTTAGCCAATTTATTTGTTATAGATAGGAATTGTGATTTTTTTACATTTGGTCAGAGATTGTTTTAATTAAATTCCTTTTCATTGGGAAAGGGAATTCTGAACCATTTGTAATTGCAGTTCTGTTCTGAAAGTACCTAGGAGATAAGAAACGTATGTGACTACACAGAATATGTTCCCTGCTACCCGAAGGGTGGGCAGTGGAGCATGTGCCTCAATGTGCCACCAGTTAAAGAGCTCTCAGTAATGAAACCTTAGCACATTTTCCCCAGTGGATTGTGGACAGCAACATCCAGACCCTACAGCAGAGGACAGACCAAAGTGGAAATCAAATACAGCTCAGACATTTTTAATGAGGAGAGCAAAGAGTGGGTGGTGAGCTCAGTAGATGGTTTTAAATAAGCATTGAACAGATCAAAAATCTGCTTTTGGTTTTTTGCACAAACAATTCAAACCGATGTAGGAATGCAGTGGAGTGTGCTGAAAGGTTACAGTAGATCGTGCATTACCTTGCTTAAAAGCTGTGAAAAATCACACCTTTTAAAGAGTTGCTGGCAGCGTTTCTGTATGTCACTGTTAGCTTGTAAGTACTGTGGGACAGTTCTCTGTCTCTCCCCCTCCCTCCCTCAGAACAGGAGAATTCTGTTCAGCAATTCCCTGTAGAAACTGAGAAGAGGAACCTATCCCTGGGAATCACTAAGTATTGCTTAGGAATTGTTCCCTCCTCTTTTGCCATTTTTACTATAATCAGTTTCACTCAGATACCAAAGATTTTTAAGTACATCACATCAGTGTGCTGGAATTCTAAATTCAGATCACTAAAATATTCCTCTATCATTCCAAAGACAGTCACTTCAGTAATCTCCTGGTAAGTGTGCAAAGGCCACTGACTCAAAAGAAACCTCATAACATGGACCAAAATGAAGAGGAAGCAGTTAAATTATTGCTTTTCACATGGCGTGTTTAAATAGTTCAGAGTTAATCCTGGTAAGGATTAAATATTCTTTATGATTACAATATCATCCTTCCCATGGACTGTGCATCTCAGACTTGTAGGGCTTTTTGGCAGATATGCTGTCTTCTAAGTCATCTGAATCTGCCTTTTTCCTGGGCCCAGGATAAGTAGACTTACAAAAGACTAAAAGAGACTTTCTGCTTTAAGTAGACTATTCTGTATCAAATGTACAAAAAATGTGTAAAATATCAGAATAAAATCAGAATAAAATCAGAATATTAGGAATAAAATACAGTTCTCCCTACACCTAGTTATGCTGTAATCATGAGTAACCCAAGCTCCACATTATCTTCTCTCTCTCTGTTTTGCAAGAGTAGAAATCCAAACCCAGTATGAAGCAGACCAGGACTTCAGAGCATGGTGATTTGCAATTCTGTTAGGCGCTACAGCAAACCTCAGAATTTTTCTGATTTTTTTCTGTTTCAAACCAGAATTTCTCTTCCTTTCCTTGCCTGTTGTGAGTGGGTGACATGTAGCTTGCTGGAATGGAGGGATATTAGTTTTAGTCCCACTTCCTACTCAAAGGTTATTAAGTGCTCTCTTACACTTAATTATGATTTTCTATTCATAGAATTCACCCATGGTACAATATTTTAGTCCAGACTCTCTATAGAAATAGATTATCTTTACAGTGAAGACAATCTCAGCATAATATTCCAAGCAAAAGATGGTGACTCATGAATGGATGTAAATATAACTCAGGAGTCTCATCTGGCTTGCTACCACCCTGCATTGCCACAGACAGATTGGGTTGTTCCCTCTCTTCGTTTTTCCAAAGGAATATGGCAAATCACACTTTCCCTCCTTTGGCTAGTTTCCTTTGGTATTGGTTTGGAATCTATCAGGGAAGAGCCTATTCTTTTCACATGGCCTCAGGTTTAGAGGAGAAACTCCAAAGATTAACGAACCTAAGAATACCTGTCAGAATTTTTAGGGTGTGGCAGAATTTGGATATTATCTGAGTGTTGGCACCAAGACAGAGACAACCTGATTTTCAAAATGTTTTGCAAGCACACAGCTGGATTAACTTGAATAGGAAGAAGACTTTTAAGAATTTCTGGAAAAATATCAGGTATCTTTTGGGCCTAAATAAGGACTTTGGATATGTGCCTTTTGGTCATCATATCGTGAAGTAGAAATTATTCTAACAGTGAGAGCTACTGTTCTCCTGAAAGCCCCAGTAATCTTAGGTTTGATTTTCAAGAGTGATTCTTTAGATCTATGGCTGTATCTTTTAATCTTTGTCGTCAGGATCCATTCTCCCAACACAGAGATTAGTGGAAATCTCTGTGACATCCAGTGCTGCTTTCCAATTTATTTATTCCCTGCCTGCTGTAGCATAGTCTAACACCTCTCTTCATAAACTGTGTTTGGACTAAGTTCTGTTTTGACAGTCTGTCACACCAAACATCAACTGCTTTTTCCACATGTGTCTCTGCATGGACACTGAGGAAATGCGACATTGCTCTCCTTCAGCTGTTCGATTCTTCTGCCTTGTCCATCAGGATTTGCATCTGTATTTCTTAGGCTACCTGAGCTGCATTTGTCTAAGCAAATTTACACTATGTTTTGTATGCACATTTCTAGCACTATTTTTTACTGCAAACATTTCAGGATAGGAAGACCAAAGCAGATTCAAGTACCCTGAATACAGAGCTGGGCAAGTTGTTGCTCAGGAGGCAGGAATTATGCTGAGAAAATGGCATAAGGGAATAAGGAACTGTTTATTATTTGGGTAGAATTTTGTGAATTGATTCAACTAAACAAAGTGGCAGGAGACCTTCTGGAAAATATCAGAACATTTCCCATCGAGGAATGCCAAAATGTTCTAAGAAACAGTATGTTTTGCTTGAGGGCAAACAAAGTGTTTCGAGCTGACCGGGAGAAAAATGTCTTTATGTTTTACTTAATCTTCTCTTTTAAAAGTCTGTTTCAGTTTAAATCAGGCCAATATTTCTTGGGTTTTGATTTGGCCACTGCAGAGAAGGAAGGAGCCTTTATTTTGTGAGCTCTGTTCATACACACAGGCTGGCCTCACCACCTGAAGGCTTTGCAGCACATGAAGCAAATGGTTGGAGAGAAAACTTGAGTCTTGCAAGCTAAATTCTGTGTTTCACAGTTTAGAGAAAAAGGAAGAAAATCGGTTGTCTAAAGATTAATGGCTGTATTTCTGAAGCCCTGATGAAATCAGGGGTATGCGGAGCAAGTGTTCTTGCTGGGCTGCACAGGGTGCAGGGCAGACGCAAAATGACTTTTTTAATTAGAAAAGGTAAAGCTGAAAAAATCCGGAAACTGGGATGCCAGACTTTAGTTCGGGTTGTGTTAGCTAGGTTATGTAAAAATAACCCAGAGTACAGAAACTCCAGCCTTGAGCAGAAACAGATGGGGTGTGCAGCCACTCAGTCTATCTGCAGGTCAGATCACGTGCAAGTACAAAAATATTGATAATTAGCTTCTACAGAGGACTCTCTAATCCACTGATCTGGATGCATTTTACTGAGAGATAAGTCCCATGGGGCTGGGTTCCATTTTAAGAAGGAGAAAAAAAGCCAGAGAATGATGGAAAGACATGGAACAATAGGGCAGCGGCAGGGGGAAGAAGGAAGTCTAGGATTCCCAATTCCATGGCCAATTTTTATGTCCATTTCCTCTGCTCTGTCTGCTAACATCTGGGGCCATGGGCAAGAAGTGAGTCCAGAGGAAAGTGCTGCATTACTAGGGCAGCAGTCTATCTGTAACTAAAGTTGTAAGAGAGTTCCAGTGTCAAGGATTGCTGTGTGACAGGCTGCAGAATAGTGATTGATTCTCTTTGAAGGATAGAGTTATCCAAGTTCTGGATGGTAAATTCCTGATTTTGAGTGTTTTGCTCTGCATATGAGAGGTTCACTAAAAGAAATCAGTTTCTTTCTCTGTTTAAAGACCAATTTCAATAGGTAATACAAGTGTATATATATATGTTAGAAAAGCTTACAGAGGTCTGCTTTACAAACTAATTCCAAAAATTTTCTGTATCATCTGTAGCTACTGTTGTGAATGAAATCTAATATTGGCAGTTCTTAGCAGGGCCCTGGAAGGACCAAGATACCATGAAATTATTGTGGTAGTTTTGTCAGAGAAAATCAGAGAGAAAAGGGTTCAGACCAAAGATTTCTGCAGTGCCTTCACTAGGGTGCTCAAATGTCCCCTGAGAATAACTCTGCTGCCACAGGTACGGGAGGCTCCAGCTGGGTCAGCATCACCCCTGCACCAAACTCTTGTGTCCAGAGGGAGGAAGAGAGGCACTGAAAGCTGCTCTGCCTCCCCAGAAATCCAGGCTTGGAGGTCCTGTAGAAAGCATGACAAGGCAATCATTTGCCTCAGACACCTACAAGGATTCTTTAAAAGAAATGCGTACGCAAAATTGTCAAGGCTGGCAGACCTAAGCTGCAATTTCAGCTGTTTCAGTGCCAGTCAGGCTACCCTGGTACTCCTTAGTTATGCTGCTGGTCACCCTAGAAATGCTGTCAGTCAGGGTTGGAGGACAGGAACAGCAATGTTTTCAAAAGCACTGTGTCACTCCCTGCTTTGCTGTACATGCACAGTTCCGTGCCGTGCAGTCAAGAACAAGTCAGCATGGCTTAATCAGCATTTAGGCAGCGTGTCAGCTCTAACCTGTGAGCAGAGCACTCCTCACTCCAACAGCAGGCATTGCCCACAGCTGAGGTTGTTAGCACTGCACAGGGCTCACATGAGACCTGCTGTGCCTTTGGCCTAAATGGCTTCAGCTTCCTGTCACAGAGCTCTGTTACAACAAGCTTTGCTGCCAATACATTCCTGCTTGGAAACACTGAAATCTTACTGTGTGGTGGGCTTCTTAGCATATCTGTCATTATGTGGGGTATAAAATTGTTCTAAAGTACAGAATTTTAAAAATACTGTAGCCACTGACCCTGCTTGAATACTTTACCCGATGTTGCATCCATGTACCTGATTTTGGCTGATTTCAGAAGGAATCAGAGCTCAAATCTTGGAAAAGGATGTAAGACTTAGGCTCTTAAATTAGTCAGACACTTTGAAAATAGTACTCCTTAGCCTTTAGACTGCTTAATATAATTTTCACAAAGCTGCTCATAGCACATAGTGGGATTAAAGTAATTAAAATATCATGGTACGCCACATTGGCAGCAAGATGTCTCCCAGATCATGTTATTCATAAATAACTTAAGACAACTATCAAGTGAACCATCATTAAATAGCACTGAGACTTATAGGAAAGGTGTCCCTGCCCATGGCAGGGGGAGGGTGGAACTGGATGACCTTTGAGAACTTTTTAAACCCAAACTATTCTATGATTCCATTTAGTCCAGATTATGGCCACAATTACATTCATTCATTAAACAAAAGACGCCAGAAACTTTTAAGTGGAAAAGACAAAAATGTAACCCAACTATACAGTTTCTTCCAAGGGCCCAAATCACTGGTGTTGGTTTGTTATCTAACAGAGGTTGTTTTGCAGTTAAAAATGCTTGCTGAGTAATTTGTCTTCCATAGGTTTCTGGGGGCTTGTCAACAATGCAGGAATATCAACATTTGGCGAGACAGGGTGGCTGCCTATGGAGACATATGAGAAATTTGCAGATGTGAATCTCCTTGGGAGCATCAGGACAACCCTGGCATTTCTTCCCCTTCTAAGGAAATACAAGGGTAATGCTAATCCACTGTTATTTAGAGTTGTAGAATAATTAGCTTACTATAATCAGGGTAATGTAGCATCTATAAAAGAGGCTTTAATTGTCTCACATTGAACTGAAATGACAGCCTCCTTCTGTGTGGCCTGAAAGAGCAACTTGATCCTGAAAAGATGGTGAAATCATATGGAGAAAAAAACCCTAATGATTCTGTTTTTGCAGTACATAGAAAAATGTATTTCTAAATAAGGATTTCTCTCAGTGTTTGATTCAAAGAAGAGAGGAAAATTGTTTACAGGAGATCATTGAGACCAGGCAATACTTTTTAAGCACTGACAATCAGAAAACACAAAAATACAATAAACTGCTTAATTTTATTATTTAGGATTTACAATTTTACTATTTGGCAATTAGGAGAGGAAGAATGACCCTACAGAGGTGAACATCCAGCTTCCAGTTCCAGGTCTAGCAAGATCCTCTCTATGACCTTGGACAGGAAACTTCAAGTATGTAGAGGTGCATGGGTACCCAGAGGGATAAATGCATTTGCATGGATCTCCCTATGCCTGGGCTTTATCCTTCCTTCTGAGAAGGAATGGTTTAATAGCCCTCTGCAGCATGGCCGAATGTCTTGGGTGCTTTGCAGTTTGTTCCCTACTGGTCTCCATCTGTATGTGGGGAAGAACATCCCCTTTCCCTTGTCTGTTCCAGCTATAGGCTGTTTAGGGTGAGGATTTGTGCCCTGTGTGAGCATCAAGAACAGGAAGGGGTAGGTTTCATCTGGAAGTCCCAGGTGTCACTGCTACACAAACTGTTGGTAAGATAACAGCATCCCTTTTTTTTTTTTTTTTTTTTGCTATTCTGCTTCTTTCTGCTTGGCTGCCTTTGGCTGATGATATTCTGATGCAAGAAGAAAGAAACCTCTTACATACTGTGAGCTGAATGTGTTTTTTGTAAAAGAATGGCTTTTGTATGTACCCAGTGAGTGTGTTATGTGGCCATTACACAGGGTGACATCTCTTTTTCCTGTGATGTCCTACTTACTGCTGAAACTCTGTGATGCTGAACCACCAGAGGCATTTCTCTGGCTCCGTGCATTGCACAGGGTTACTCTGAAGCAAAAGGAACCAATTGTGCATATAATATTAAGCACATTCATAAACCTTTAGAAGGTTTGGGTCTGGATGGCTGCACACACAGCTTAGCTCAAAGGGACATTTTGCATCTCACTCAGGACTGTCAATGTTTCCTTGATTAACTCCTGCACTCCATTTTCAAGTACCATCTATGTAGGAGAGGAGGCCAAGGCACTTCTAGGAAGAAACCTAGATTTCCTGTCTCCTCCCTTTCAGGAGCAACCAGGACAGCTAAAGCTTATGTGTTTGGGGGCAGCAAGTGACCTCCCCAAACGAAAACCTTGAATTACAGCCATTAGAGCATTTTCCTGGGAAAGATGGAATTCAACTCCCTTAGGCACAGAGAGAGGTTAAATGAGGTGTCCCACATCCTGGGTGTATGCCCCAGACCATTCAGCTACCGGACAAAGGAGGCAGAGGTCATCCTACCCATGGCTTACTGCCATAGATGTGCACCTATTCCAAGAAAAACTTCAAAATTATTAATACAATTAATAATGCTTGTAAAGGGAGGTAATGTGCTTCACCCTAGAATTCAAGCATCCTACCCTGAGAGGAGCAACATTTCACCGTATCTTTTCCAGCTGGCCAGGCCAGCTGATACAGCATCTTGATCAGCAAGCTGGTAGTTATTTTCCTCTTACTGTATATAAGATTTATTTGGGATGCTGTGTAGGAAGTCAGGGAACCTAATTCAGAATGACAGATTTCACTGCATTCCCATGATACCTTTTGATATCCCCCAACCCTATTCCATTTGGTGAGATCTGGGGCCCAGATGTTATCTGCATCTATGGCAGCAACAGGAGTGCAACTGTGTTCTCTGTATTGTGAGTGACAAGGCCATCTTCTCACTCACCTCTGGTATTTGTATATCCACATTCACACATTCCTTACCCCATGGCAGGACTACATGATAGAAGTTTACAAGGAAACAATGGAAATAAACCACAGCCCAGTGCCTGAAATGAGGAATGTCTGCTATTTAAGGCATGCCTGCCTTAAACTCAGCAGGAGTTAGAAAGGAGGAAAAAACAGCACAGATCAGGGAAATCATTGTAAGGTAGTGTAAGCCTTCACACATTTGTAGTCACATTTCCTTGGTGAAGTGTATCACTGCACAGTCTGACTTGGACTTTATATGCACAGTTATAAAGCCAGGTCTCTGTGCAGAGACATCATTAGCACAGAAAAAAAATGGTATTAGTAACCATATATCCACCTCAGGGAAAATTACCTCCCCTCTCCTCTGCAGTCCTTCTCCTCTTACTAGCACAGTCTGTTACTACTGTTTTTCAGTCTTTGGGGCACTGCTTTATTTCCATCTTTTTCATCCTGTCTCACTCAGAAGGAATGAGCAGCATGCTGGGAATGTGTAACGCTTTGTCTAGTCCAGCATCTGTCACTAGGTGGAAGATTTTTGTGTGAAGTTCTCTGCTTAACAGAGCTGAGTGCTCGTCTGGGACTGCACACTGACACTACCCAGTTTTGGCACAATCTGCAGCAAAACAGCCTCCTGCTAAATACCATGCTTTTAGCAGGTCAGAAGACTGAGGTGAATAGATTCCATGTTAAAGATTGAGAGTAAAGTTATGTTATTTGCACGGTTTTCTTTCCAGGACGTATTGTTTTCATGTCCAGCATCATTGCCTATTTTACTCTGGGAAATGGCATTTATTCTATGACCAAGGCAGCTATTGAAAAATTTTGTGATGCTTTAAGACTGGAAATGAAGAAGTTTGGTGTCCAGGTAAGTGATGTCAGAGGAACCTGGAAACCAGGTAAGTGATGTAATGAGTTAAGTGAACCAAAGTGACAAAGTTTAAAGATCAGAACTGCATCTGTGGGTGCAGCTGGAAATCACTGAGAAGAGCAGACCTGGGTAAAGTTTGCAGTTCTGAGAAGCTGTTGGGTAACAGGTCTGTGTGTCAGCACAGACACTGCAACTTCTAGCCTTTCTCCACATCCTCTGCGGTGGAGAAACTTCCTGACACAGGTCTGCCTTAGAAGTGCCATGTTCCACACACAGCTCCCAACAGCAGCAAGGAACCCAAATGTTCCCTGGGGTGCAAAGAGCCCAGACCCCGAGTGCTGTGCAGCCAGAAGGAGGCTTGTCATCTTCCTGAGAAGATGACACTTTCTCCCCTCTTACAACACCAGTGCTTACCAGCTCCTTGCTTTTTGAGAGAACAGCTGCACTGCAAGAGGCAGCAGTGTGCAGAGTAATTATGTTTTCATTCTCTTAACCTAAGAGGCTCCAAGAGTGCTCTTAGTGCCCTGTCTAAGCAACTTTAATGGTCAAACCTGAAGCTTAGATCACTAAGTAGCTTCACTGGGCTTTTTCCTTGGAGTCACTCTACTGCTGAAACACTCAAAACACCAAGGCTTCCCTGGAAGGTTTACATTGGTGCACTGTTTATATACACAGATTTACAGCATTGCTCATAAGCCTTGTGTTGGGAAAAATTACAGCCATGTATCTATTAACTACCCCTGTAGGATAAATATGAAGGGCTATAAAATGCAAGTGACTTTACATACCCTAATACCACACTGCATGGTCAGGATTTCAGCTGATTAGCTGAGGATAATCTCAAATGCATGGAAGGGCTTAGTTTAACAGGTTAGCTACTCTGGTCATTTTGGGATTTTTCCCATTCCACCTCTGCAATAGTCCCAGCACATAATTGAGTGAGCCAGGATGACAAACATTTCTGGAGTACCTTTGAGAGATATTTTTGTTTCTCACTGTATGCAAGATGATGGCTGGCATTTGCCTAAGAACTTACCCTGGGGAGAGCCTACTAAATACACAGTCCTTTTTTCCTGTGCTCTCTTCCACTGCTTTGCCATCCTCTCTGTGCTTTCAGGAGAAAGCTGCAACGAGGTGGCAAGGAACAGATGGAGCTATTGCTCTGTCCCACTGAACTCTGGCCAGGCAAGCTGACAGCCTACAGGAAACAAAGTGTGTGTCTCCCAGTAGAAAGGCTACAGAAAATGCAGGAAGAGGGAAAAAACCAAACCATCTCTCCTTCTCTCCTAGCCAGCTGCTAAAAGGGAAGCTTTCAAAACCCCTTTGTTCACAAAAAAAGCGGGAAGTTTACTATTGGCATTAGTTTGGCTGATACCAAAACACCTTTCTAAATAGGACCACAAGGAAGGGTTCCCAAGGATGCTGTGTGACAAACCCACCTGAGTCAGCACAGGCTGTCCCAGCTGGGCACACCATCCCTCTGCTGGAGTTTGTCTGCATCCCTTCCTTCTCCCCAAGCACAGGACCTGCACCCCACTCCTCCTGAGAGCAGCATATCCATCACCATGGTGGCCAACAGGCAGGCACTGACACAGGTGGGAGCCTCTGGTGGGTGAGCTGGGTGGCAGAGTGGAGACATCAGGGTTTTATATCACCACAGACTTCCCAGAAAATGCCTGTCAGATCACCAAGTCTCTGACACAGCTCAGCATGGGTTTTCCTCACCTTGTGTTGCAGTGTTTAGAAATCAGGTCAGTTAAATGCCACACAGCTTTTAATGTTGCATATCTACAAATAGATTGAACAAGGCTGCTGCTGAGGAACAGGATGTGTACTGTGAGTGCTCAGCCTGCTCCAAAATTCCCTGGAAGACTCACAAGGGAGCACAACAGCAGCAACACAGAGAAAACATGTGGAGCAGCAAAGAACTTGTGTATTTTCAATTTAAATCTATGTGCACAAATCTACAGAAATTTGCTAATGGCTTCAGTGAGAGGCAGACCAGGACCTTTGGTCCCTTTTGTTCTTTGCTGACAAGACCTAGTTTACTTTTAATTACACCTACTTGGGGAAACAGCACTTCTTTCCCCAGGACCTGCTAATTTTCTTTGATACCTCCTTTTGTCCCAAACTGGGTCAAAAAATTTTTGATGGCAGGATTCTCCACTGAGTGAAAAATCCACAGTATTCCACTTTGGAGACATCAAAGTCATACTGAAATGCTTTGTCTCAGTATTGTCAAAGCATTTACACCATTAAGCATTCTATGAAAATCAAAGATGCTCTATTGCATTCTGTGAGGATGTGCTGAGTAGTCAAAACAAGAGCATTAACATCAGAAGGAAATGAGGAAGTCAGAGTAAAGCACCTCTACCATCTTAAATATTTCACGGGAATGTATTTGATTTCAGTCAAGTTTCCAGGGTTAAAATTTCAACAAAGCAGCATTTTCTGGAAGAAACCTGTCTGCAGAGAGCTTTTGATCTGTGTTACTGACTATAGTATTTAATTGAATTCACAATGACTGATTGCATCTTGATAAGTTTTACATCTTGCTTTCAGGTCTGTATTATCCAGCCAGGAAATTATGCACGCTCTACAAAAATTCAGCCACCAGTCAGTGCTGAAGAGATCTGGAGTGAACTCAGTGAAGAGGAAAAGGCTGTTTACAACAAGGAGTACATTCAAGAGCGGGCAAATTTTTTCAACAGCATCCTCAGTGAGGGAAGCACTAATGGCAATGAAGTTGTAGATGCTATGGTTGATGCTTTAACATCTCCTGCACCCAAGGCACGGTACATGGTGGCGAAACTGAAGGAAAAGGCACTGGTGTTTGTGTGTGCTTTATTCCCCACCGTTGTAATGGATTCTGTTCTGTCTTATGCCCTGAGCAAAGTAAAACTTGCATAGCCTATATTGGGGCTATTCACTGACTCAAGTGAAGCAGTTTATAAAAAGTGAAAGTCAGAGCTGAATTAAATGACCCCATGTGTCAGTATAGTGACACCAACTAACCAATACAAACTTTGGAACGCCTCTCTAGTCAAACCTGTCACTGACTCCTAGGGAAAAACATACAGGACCCTGTGTAAAATTAAAATAATTTGTTTAAGTAACTTTATCTCTCCCATGTGGAAAAACCCCATCCACTTAAGCTGCTTTAGTTATTGCCTGGAAAATTTAATACATCTTTTTCTGAAGCAATAGCAGGTTGTTGTGTTACAGACATGATGCAGACATGACACCTGAAGTCATTGCAGCAGAGATGAAAGGACCTTATTTGTAGAAACCTGAGTAGCCATTTATTTAGGGGTGATAGGAAGAGGTTAATGGAAAAGTTAGAAATGAGCAATGGACCTTGAAATACTTTGAATGGAGTAAAGTAGCTGAAGCAAGTTAGGAAGTCTTGAAGCTCTGAGCAACCTGGTTTAGTGGGAGGTTTCCCTGCCCATGACAGGGGTGGGGTGGAATTTCATGACTTTTAAGGTCCCTTCCAACCCAAACCATTCTATGATTCTATAAATAATAAAGTTGTTAATATAGAAATATTGTCTTGGCTAACTACAGTTTAGCACTTTTTCAGGTGTTCTGGATAAATCTGTAACAAAGCTGATGTATCGCAGACTTCAGAAAACAATTTACATATTCCATTTATAAATGAGTATTTAATCCTAAATAAACTCTATCTTTTATCTAATGTCTGGATTAATCATTGTATTGTCTTAAAGTGTAGTGAGAGAGCTAGATACCAAGGTGACAGATATCAGTATACTTGGAACTCAGAAAAAACATATTCAGGTTTTGCTACTATTGTAAGGAATACGTTCTGAAGAAAACAATATCTACTAATAGGGAACATTAGTTACATTTATTTATGAGAGCAATTGATCACAGTAGCTCCATTAACACTCTCTTACTAATTGTTGTGGAAAAGATTGCTGGTTTACACATACACAATCTTAAATCTGACTTGGTTGTGGCATGGCACAAAATCTAAGAATTCTGGGGCCAAAAGATCCCAGAAAAGTTGGGATCCACTGTGGTGGCGCTGATAGATATAGGGCAGCAGCACTGAGCATTAGCCTCTCCCATGCCAGGTTTCCCACATCAAATCAAAGACTCTGCTGTAAGTTGACATAGTTAACGTTTTCATCTGAAGCAGACATTGCATCCTGTACCTGGGAAGTCTTACCTAACATATTCAATTAATTACTGAGAAAATTTATGCTCTCTCCTGGTGGGTAATTTGGGCAGTGTGAGTCAGGAACATAGGTGAGATGAGCCAACAGAGTGACAATTCCAGGTTCTCTCCTGGTACACTCAGCAGGGGAACAGCCACTGCACCTGTTGGAGACTGTGGAACATGTTATTTTTCTTTCCACATGCTGAACCATCCCTGGAGCTGGCACTGGCAAGAAGACAAACCTGGGCTCCCAACTGTTCCACAGACTGTCAATAGCAGGATAATCAGATGATTATTATCCTTCTCCTCATTTAACCACAACTGAGCAGGGCCAAGCAAGGGAACAGGAATGAGGCTTATTCCAACTGAACCAATCAATTTCTTGTATAGGAATTCCCCCTGCTTGACCTCAGGGATTTCAGCAGCCCTGCATCGCTTTGGAAGCGTTGCTTTCAAGCTCTTAGCTGTTCTTTGTGCAGATTACCCCCTCACAGTAAGCAGCACTGAACTCCACAAGCAGCTTTCAAACCCAGATGTTTCTCCATCAGGCCCGGGGTACATGTGCTGATCTCTGCCCCAAAACCAATGTCACTTTCTATTATACTGTCTCCCTTCTATTTGCACTTCCAAAAGCTACTGCACTAAGTTGCTCAGAGCCAGCACCACCAGATCTGCCTCACAGACACAAAATAACTTCCAACTGGAAATTCCTCCTTTTTTGCTGTGTACAGGACAAAGCATGTGATCAATATCTCAGTAGCCTCATGTAACATCAGAGGAGCAAGATTCCAGGACATTTATTCATTCACCTTGAAAACTAAGAACTTGCAGTGTATAAGATTTTAAGCAGGATAGAGTGACAGAGTGAGAACCAATGGGACAAATGAGGGCAGTTTGTATTTTCATTGCTGTCCAACCATCAGCCTGGAAACTAACTGAAAAACAGCAACAAAATTATTATATTTATTCTTTCCCCTCAGCTTTTTATTATTATGATCTGCAGATAAAGAACTAATGAAGAGAGAGTCAGAGCTTCAGTTATTAACAGAACATCCCACTGAAGTAATCTGGAATCCTCCCACTGTGTTATATGTGTTCCAAGGCACAGCATTAGACAAGTAAGCATGAAAATAAGTAGCAGGAATGATTTCAGACTCCCTGGTCTTAATAAGAAAGAGACCCTCATAGGAAATGGTGATGGAAGGAGTGCAGCATTCCCTCTTCCACAAGTGCAATAGGGTACACAAGTTGTGGGATTAGTAAGAGAAGGTTTTAGTGAACAAACCTTGCTAACCAAATCAGTGACAAACTCTGAGGATTCCCAGAGCTGTCAGCTCTTCAGTTGAACTCCTGTCCTGCTCTGTGGCACTGGAAAGCTCACCTGATTCTGGGGGTACCAGCCCTCATTCAGTCCCATATGGTACCTGGGAAGCACAAGCTGGGAGTGCACAATTGCTGGACTGCCTCACCATCCCTTCTTATTTTGCCACATCCCTGGTTGAGGAGTCTTCCTCAGTAATCTCAGGACTCTTGGGGAGTTGAGGAGAAAGCTGAGTCACTCTTCCTCAGTAACCCTGATGAAATCACCTTTACTTCAAGTCAGGTTGAAGTGCAGGGGCATACAAGAAGCCTGTATTTACAACATCCAAAATAGAAACAATGTTTGAGGAAAAACTGAGGTGACAGAGACAAAAAATCCCCCCCAAAACCACCAAACAAAAAACCCACAACCAAACCTCTATTGATATTGCTCTTAAACATGAAATGCCCCTCTTCCAAAACTCATCTAACCTGCTGCAGACCCTTTCTGTGACTGTTTTTCAATATAGCATTCATCTCAGCTGCCTTCGATGGAGAGCTTCTTGCCCCATCACTTTAGCTCTTATCACTACTTGTCTTCATAAGCCCTGCTGACCATTTGGGAATTATTTCTTTTCCCTTGAAAACAACCACCCCAAAAGAGTCACAGCTTTCCTCCCAAGTCTCTTCTCCAAGGACACAGCGTCAGGGACCTAACAGTTATTTCATGGATTTTCTCTTCTATGCGATGGCCTATTCCTAAGAGTGCATATTAGAAAGAATGAGCATTGGTTTTGACATTAAACAATTACAGAAAGAGTATAAAGAAGAACAAATTAGTTACGCTAAATCAGTTTAGTAAGTTGTGCATTGATCTGAGTGAAGTTAACAGCTTCATACAGTGGCATGAAAACCAGAAACAGAGCAGATCACAGGAAATACAGGAGGAGTAGCTGGGTGGTACCTGCCAGCACACTTCTGAGGTGGCTGTGCTGCTGCATGAAACAAAGATTGTCTCAAGAAGGACATTATTTCTCTCACTTGAGAGGTCACAGTTGGAGCAATGCCCCCAGAACAGCTCCCCAGATGACCTTCAGAATTAGCCCAATGTGTAAATTTGTATCATTCTCCCAAGCTGCAAATCTAAACAAGGAGACTTTGGGTGGAATGTACCACACAGCAGATTTTTTGCAGTAGCATCAGAGTCCAGAGAGATGAATAACAGTGATAATTACTTCCACAGAAAAAGGCTTAGGCAAAAACCAGGAAATCCTCAAGCACACCCTGCAGCTGAAGTCAGGCTGTCACCAGCCCAGCTCCCACTGATGTCAGCAGGACTGCAGTGCCATCCAGCCTGAGAGTCCTTGTGGTGCACAGCCTCCCTCCAGAGGTCAGCCGTGGGACGACTGAAGCATCCTTGTGCTTTGACATCCACAGATAAAACCCAGCACAATACAGAGACAAGTGGGACAGAGGACGGCAGCATTACTGTATACTTGGAAGCACCTGTTCAGCAGTGAAACGTTTTCATGTGTAATTAGATGATTTTGGAGCTGCAAAGTGAGCACATCAGTAATGGGAGCTTCACCTATCATGGTGAAGCACATATGTTGGAGGAGCAATTGAGGTTAATGTTTAAGAATATGTAAAACAACGGGAAAACATACATGCTCCTTGGTAAAAAATGTTCTTTGGAATAATCTCAATTTGGAAATTATTTACTAGTGGTGATCTCATTATCAGACACAGTGAGTAAAACTCATCTGCTCCACAAATTGCATTCATCCAGGCAACCAGCCATAAAGCCATTGAAGCACCTCTTGGATTATCCCAGAAGCTGCTTCCTGCCTGTGAGAAATGTCCTGTGTGGGAAGGGAAGGGACATACTTACAGCATCCTGGACAGAGCAGCCTCAAGGCCACCTGAACTCATAGCACATCAGAGTTCTGGGCAGCACTGCCCTCAGGTGAGGACTCAGGCAGTGGCACACATGGGGCTGGACCAGAGCACATGGATCCTGTGCTGAGACGTGTCTCCCAGGTTTGGCTCTGGGAGCTGTCATTTCCAGGGTATGCTCAAAGCTCCAGGCAGTTTACACCTTTCCTCCCTTAGTGCAGTCAGTTACATTTTTAACTGCACCACCCCACTTGCATTCCTGCAGTAGCTAGGCACTCCTCCAAAATGGAGCATCAGCCAAAAAGAGCACAGCAGCTTGAGGCTTCAGACCTTGGAATAATATTCTCTGGTGAGCTTCAGTTATCTCTGGAGGCAGGGAATGCTCTGAGTTTCTCTAAGAGGATTTTAATCCTATTTATTTTGGAGATGTTGCAGTACCCTAATACCAGAGCAGCCCTCTACTCTTGAAGCCACATTGCTTTGAAACAGCCAATATGATGTTCAGCTGCTGAAAAAGGATGTTTTGCTTCTTGCATCATGAATCTTCATTATCACTCTCAAAAAGCCCCTAGAAAGCTGATCACCGTGAGAAAGTAAATCAAGCATAAAAATCTAAATATCTACACATGCAGTTACATGCACATTTACACTTGTGCCCAGACTGGTTCCAGTATTTCCACAATTTCCAGAGACAAGGCATGCAGATGTTTCAGACAGGATCTTCAGTTATTTTTGTATTGGACTAAATTTCAAAATACATGTGTGAGCTTTTCTTATGGGATTAAATGTGTGCTGCTCAACAAAGTGAAAAAGGAGAATTTACCCCAGGCCTTTGGCCAAGACATGTGTCTCCTTAGTTGTGGCAACAGCAAAAGCAAAAATCTTATACAGAACAGGCAGGGAAACATCTCCTGTGCATCATCCTCTGCATCATCTATTTAGTGCAACCAAGGAGAAAGAGAAGGGCCTGGATGCTGTTTTCCAAAGAAGAAAGCAATCCACCAAGGCCGGATGGTGCATCACTACCAATCCAGCCAATTTGCACCCCAGAGTGCTAACATGAAATAGCTGATGTACAAATGACACTCCTTGCAGGGTAAAAAATTAAATACTTTACACTAAAACAACATTTTCTCTTGTTGTGACTCACCACACAGTCCCATGGCTTTCATCAGCCACCTTTCCATGCTGTTGGACATGTATCCAGCTGTGTGTCACCACTTCCCTGGCAAAAGAGATTTCACATTAAAAACCAAGTTGGTTTTTTTTTTGTTTGTTTTTTGTTTTTTTTTTTAAATTTTTTTTTTTTATCTCCTAATGCAAATAATTCAACAGCCAGGCTTGGCCAGGAACAAGACAGACAGTGTTGCTGCAGTTATCCCACACATGACTACTGAGCCTGGCAGGAGCACTGAGGGTTGGGTTGTGGCATTTAGGAATTGGGCACTAAAGGAAATAGACAGAAAAGAGACACAGCGAGCTTGGGCAGTCCCAGGGTTAGTGCTGTTCCCTTCTAGAATGACTTAGCCTTCACTTGACAAGTTCTGAGCGTTTTCCCCCAATCACTGGCACTTATCTCCTGTTAATAAACAGGTTTCTCCTTCCCGCCTGGACTGTGAATGATTACATTTCCATCCAAGCTCATTTATCTTATTGTGCCACACAGACCCTGTGGGAATGGCTGTGCGGTTGGGTAATACACAGACCTTGCCACTCCATTTTTGTGGCGACTCCAGTAAAATCTGGAGGCGAAACAACCACACAGCGTTGCTTCCCATGAGGGAGGAAAAGGAGATCTGGCAAGAAGGAAACAGAGCCCACGACACCCAAGTCTTTCCCCGTGTGCCTGCCTACCCCCCAGCGGCTCGGAGGGCGGCGGGGTGCTGCTCTGTACCGAGCTGAGGGGAGCCGCTGGCGCCGAGGGCACCGAGAGGCCGCCGTGGCGCTGCGGGGACCCGCCGGCCGAGGGGATCCGGCGGCACTGAGGGAACCCGCTGGCTGAGGGGAGCCGGCAGAGCTGAGGGAACCCACCGGCTGAGGGGAGCCGGCAGAGCTGAGGGAACCCACCGGCTGAGGGGAGCCGGCAGCGCAGAGGGAACCCACCGGCTGAGGGGAGCCGGCAGAGCTGAGGGAGCGCTGTGCCGCCTCACGGCTCCCGCCCGCCCGACGCCGTTGCCAAGGAGACAGCCATGGCGGCGGCTGAGGCGGGCGGGGATCTGGCTGCGGCCCCCGGGCCCTCGGGGTCCCCCTGCTCCTCAGGTGAGTGCCCGGGGCTGCCGAGGGTCGCAGCCGCTGCCGGGCGCGGTGGCGAGAGGCCGGCAGGGCTCGGGGCGCTGCCTCCCCGGCGCTGCGGCGTGGTTGGGGCAGAGCCGGCGGGCCGTGAGGGCTGAGCGCAGCCTCGCAGGACATGGACGCGCTGCACATCGCCCCCCTCACGGCCCCCAACTCTCTCGGCGGGCGTTTACCTTAGTCTGGGTGTCTGCGCGGCCAGACCAGCGTGTCCTCGGCAGGGAACACTGTTTGGGTCACACCAGCTCTCCAGCACCTTCCCCTTCCAGCAGTTTCTCTCCCGTCTCCTCTACAGACCGCCCGCTCCTCTGAGTCGCAGCCCAGAGAAAATCAACCAACACCGCATTTATCCCTTACCTGGCTTCCCCAGGGCCCCGGGCAGGAGCCGCTGCTCGCCCTGTTCCTTGCTCCTGGGCACGGCAGCACCTCACCCCACGCTGCACAGCACTCCAGGGGCTTTGCTGGAGCCCAGCTCTGATCCAGGCTGAGCAGCCACCTCCCCTGAGCCCCTGTGCCCGCAGGTGTTGCTCACAAACCCGACTGCCAGGTGCTGGCTGGCCCCGAGGGCTGCCTGCTGCTGGCTATTTCAGCTCGATTACATCCCAGTTTGGATGGACACTGAGGCGACTGGAAGTTGCAAGGCAAGCTGAAGACAAAAGGATGCACATCTTTCAATCCAATCTAGCCATAACCTCGGGACTGCCTTTACAGTGCTCAGGACTGGGCCCTGTTTGCCAAAGGGCTGGATCTGGGCTGAGATCTCGACACGGGACTGAAACCTGCTCAGCTCAAACCTAAGAGCCTGTCACACTGTGCTCAGCTGTGCCTCAGACCAGGGCAAAGCATTAATGGAGAGTTAACACCAAAAACCCACAACATTATAGGCTATTCATGATACTGGAATTCAGTTTTAGGAAGATTTTGCTACATCACTCCTATTAAACATTAGTCACAGCCAAAAATCCAGTGCAATTATTCATATAAAGCTGTAAATACAGCATGGCACTGTTACCATATTGGTTCCTTTTATACTGACATACAGAGCTCATGCTTATCGCTGTGCCCAGCATGCAAAGGGATTAAATTTAAAAAGTGCTCAGCTATTTTTTCTCACTAAAGATAAAACACATGAAAATTTTGTTTACTGGTTTGTGAATAGTGATAACTAAAGGGATATTTTCAGCTTGAAATGTTGGGACTGAAAAACATTACAAACTTTTAGGAAGGAGTGACAAGAGCTTCCAGCAGCAGTCAGGCACGAGGCTGTGACTGGGAGACAGGGAACGAGATCACTGGCAACTAGAACTTCCCTCTCTATCAATCTACCTCCATCACAGCTTGGAAAGCTTTGTGGGAAAACAGGAATCTGACTAAAATGATTTTCTTAATACCAGGTGTACTTAGAAAAGGATTAATCTGGATTTGAAATGAGTTCATGCTCTCCATCAAAACAATGACACAAGCTGGCAGAATGAAGATAGTGAGTCTGTTGATGTTTGTCAACAGATAAAATTGTTGCTAAGCAAATGTTACAAGCTTGGGATTTGTTATTATGGCTTCATGAAGCCCTCCCCAGAGTATGACTGTTTAAAAGGCACACTAACAATCCCTCATTTTCCATTAAACCATCTGTTACAGGTGAAGTGATAAAAATCTATAAAATACATAGGGCTGGTGGTATTTACTTAATAAAAACTGGCAAGACGCTGTAGTTATATTTTCATTTTGGAAGCCTTTTAAACTTGCTTATAACTTCACCTGACTCTGGGTAGAGTTTGCTATCCCACCTGTCTTACTTTGATTCTGCTACTTTAGAAACTTCTAATGAAACCGGTCACTTTCAAGAAATGCTGTGAAGAAATATTAACTGTAACAGTTCAAATGTTACGGTTGTTTTCATGTGAATTGTTGGTTCTTAATGCTTTGAAGCAAAGACTAAACTGGGTAAGGTCTCACTGGTGGCTGAATTGTGATAACAACAGACTTCACTATTGTGAAAAAAACTATTTCACTTACGTTTATGGAAATGATTTTATTACTGTGTGTGAAGTATTAAAAGAATACTGTGGCAAGCATCTCAAAAGCACCAGAAAAAAGTACGATCAGGACTAAAATTGTACTCAACTGCACATTACACTGTGAGCAAAAAAGAAAGTGAGCAGTAAATGTAAGGTGTGCCATCAATCTCATGTCCTGCATGGGGCAGAGGTTATGGGGAGCAAGTAATCTCAAAGAATTTCCAGGATAATCCACGAAATAAATCCAAATCCATATGCATTGAATATTATATCCAATTGTGCCTTCCTCGAATGTTAGTTACTAACAGGTTTTTACCAGCTGCAATTCTGCTCATGTTCTGTGGCATTACTAACCCTGTTTCCAAGGAGAATGTAATTTGTTCAGTGTTTGCAGCTTCACAGGGACAAAGAAGGGAAGAAAAGGCAAGTTTTGGTTCTAAATAAATTCCTGAAAAAATGCTGTGCAAAATCCAGGTGCAAATAATGAATAACAGTGGGAAGAAAGTTTTTGGAAGTAAACCCAAGTTCGTTACTGCTGCAAGATGGTGGGAAATGGAAAAAGAGCATGAGAGACAAGCATTTAACCTTATTGGCTCCATCTAAGTATCTTTAAAAACATTTCTTTGCTGTATGTCAGTGATGTAAATACCGTAAGAGCCTCCTCTGCAGTACCTTCCTGCTGCTCCTCCTCAGAGCCCCTGCAGAGTTTACATCACAACTTTTCCCTGTACTCAGAAGCCAGAAAAAACTTTCTGTATTGAGGATTTGCTCAGAAATTGCTTCCTAAGGTTTCAGGCTCTAAAAGCCAGGCTCTGTGGGGGCTCTAGTGTTCTCTTCTAGCAGGGCATTACTCTGCAGTAGCCTTATTTCTCAGCTCTAAGCTTTAGGACTATAGGGTTGCTGTAGGTGTGACTTCTGTCAGGAGGATAAAAATCTCTGCATTTACTCCCTCTCACTGGACAACACACCACAAGAAGCACAACATGGTAGGGGATGAGAATGAACAAATCACAGGTGACAGATTATTGCTACTTAAAGATTTAATTGATTGATGTAAGAATATACTTTGTATATGATCAGAATGAGGGTTGTGTAAGACCTAAACAGAAAAGAATTTAGTATTTAAGCAATGTCATGTTTAAATGGAGAACCTCTGAGAGCAGCTGACCTATTTGGACCAGATTTCATTGGAAAGAGAAATCTTTGCATTTTGGTACCCACTCAAACACTTCTGCAAGGGAGCAGCTTCTAATAATAACACCTTCAGCCAGCATGGCTGGATGCACAGGGAGGGAGCTGAGGGCGTTGTCTTGCAGGGAAAACCAAGAGGGACAGTTCTCAGAAATCTGTCAACAGTTGACACATCTCTGTTGTTCCAAAACTAGGCTGGTCACACAACTTCACAAGAAATGAAAGGCAATAGCAACAGAAACAACAATTGGCATGTTATACCTGTGGTACAAAAATTACCACTCTCTATCCATTCCCAACATGATTCACCTTCAGTAATTTTTTTTTCTACTTTTCGTGCAGTTTTCTCTGAGACTTCCTTTCCAGAATAGAAGGTCTTGCCTCAAAAAGTCTGTTGGAATTGTGCATCCTTCTGCATCTCTTTCTTCAATCTCACCTTCTCATGGACATCCACAAAGCACCCAGCATAGCCATGTAGATGCTGAGTGGTCCCATTTACAGACTACATTGCAAATAAATAAAAAACCCAAACAAACCAAACCCCAAATATTCTCTAACAGATGTTCCTCCACCTTTTCTTGTTGTGTGTCCTGTAGGAGTTTTGGAGGATGGGCTGACCCAAGGCTTGCTGAAACTGAAGCTTCCCATCCACTTTGGCAAGCTTCAGAAATGGTGTTTACAATGTCTGCCCCTTCTTGACCCTCCAGCCACAAGTGCTGAGACTACATAAAAGAGGCTAAAAAACCTAAAAGAAAAAAACCAAAAAACATCCAGAATTGAGGCAGGTGCAAAGTCCTGCACTGCACTTTTCTCAAGAAGCATGTGATGCATAAACTGGAGGAACCTTTTCCCAGACCGGTGCCACACTATCTGCATTTTTTCCCCCAGTGTTTTTGTTGCAGAGAAATTCAGCTTACTCTTTTATGTGCATAGCCTGGCAGGAAGTTCATGCATCAGCTACTAAAAAAAAAAAAAAAAAAAAAAAAAAAGGTGCTCAGGCACTTTTTTAAATTTTAGCATCAATTTTAGTATCAATTTCATGTTTCAGCAGAGGACACCAAGTCTTGTGACTTTTTTTCTCTTTGAAAGTTGAACAGCCTCCCCTTAGGCTTCCAAGTAATTGTAGATTATAACAGTTCCTTGAATGGAGAGCAGTTACCCTACAGCTTCTTAAATTAATTTTCTCCTTGAATGAGACCTCTTCAGAACAGTTGGATGACTAGAAAGAAAAATTTTACAAGGTTCTACTTAGGTTTATGTAGTCTCTATATGTGCTGTGCAATAATAAAGGATAAATTAATTCAAAGCCTAGTGTTCTATCAAGATGAAGTGGATATTTTCATGCTGTGAACATAGTCTGGTTTTATATGTAGTTATAATCTCATCTCTGAGATGACATGTTTTCTTCTCTCCTCATGCAGAAAGTGCTTCCTTGAAAGATGATGTTCTTCCCTATCCTGGGATGTTGCCAGTAGATAAAAGACTTCTAACCTTACAGATCTACAAACTTCTTCAGTGTGTTCACGAGAAAGACAAGAAGCAAATAGAAAATCTGATCCAGAAAGGTTTTCCAGATCTCATTAATTACACAGAGCCTAAGGAAGGATATAGTGCCTTTCACTTGGCCTCCATGAAAAATGACATTGAGATGTGCCGCTTCTTGCTGGAACACGGAGCTCATCCAAATGTCCATGACAAAATGGGACGCACTCCAGCCATGAAGGCAGCTGAGCTAGGCCATGAGGTGATTTTGGAGTTATTAGTAAAAGCTAATGCAGACATGACTGCTGTGGATAATGAAGGGAAAGGTGAGTGAGAAGGAACCTTATCAGACCAGAAATACCATAAAACGATCCCTTAACTGTGTGACACACTACGTATGATGTGTTCCATCTGTGGAGAGGAACTGTGGTTGAGAGTTATCCTTACAGCCCAACAGAAGCTGTTGGCCATAACAGCTTTGATGAAAATGAACATAATTCCCCGTGAAGAGTCTAGGTCTTTAAATCATGGGTCTCCCCAGTACAGAGCTGAGAGGTAATTTATGACTGGGAATCACATTCTTCCCATGACGCGTGACATACTAAACTCTGGTTTACTCCTCAAGTAAAGACTCTGAAGTAGAAATCTTTTTTGCATGGATAATAACCTAAGTGAAGGGGTCTCTGTTGCAGACTGTTCAGCTTTGAAGCTCACAGCCTCATAACCCTTCTAGTAATTTCCTATTGCACTCTAATCCCCACTGGTTTCCTTTGCAGGTATTTTGTTTTACTGCCTTGCAACCACAGGACGACACTCCCACTGCCTGCAACTTGCCCTGGAATATGGTGCAGATGTCAACAACTGCACTACCTCTGGGAGGTCTGTGCTTCTAGAAGCCTGTGAGCGAGCTCAAGAGGTTAAAGAAATATGCCTGATTTTCTTGGAGAGAGGAGCAAATCCCAATGCAAGAGACCCGGTATGAGCATTTCTGTAACTAAGAACAGATACAGGAGTATAGAATAAATGTCACATGACCTTACATGACCTTAAATCCTCACAATAAAATAATTAGGCAGTGAAAATTGCTTATCTCTGTGGCCATACCTATTCCCCTCTTCTCTACCACTATTTTTTGGAAGAGAGGGATTGAAGTCTTCCTTTAGATTTTTTTAGATTTAGAGTGCAAATATTTCCCAAAACCAAAATGTAACTGAGCCAGCTCTTAGGAGCTGCAGTTCACTGTACTTCAGTGGAGCAATGCTGATTTATATTTGTCTTGATGTGTCCTTAGATTTTCAGAGATGAAATAATAGTCAGTAAAAGGTGAGTCCATCATAAAAAACCTGATGAGTAATCAAGGCAGGAATGAGGCATGAGAAACATTTTTCTCCCTTGTATGTCTTAATCGCTTATTTGTTTGCTTCATTAATTTAACAAAGAACTGAAAGACTGAAGCTCTGTGCTGTTGATAAATCACGAAGCTCAAGCTTTCCCTTAAAGTTATCCAAAGCAAACATCCATAATTATCTAGAAAAATGCAGCATTCATGTATGAGAATGTGAACTTTTCCTCACACAATAGTAGTGAAATTCCCTGGTTGCTTTAACTTCCCCATTGCACTCCTCCAGCCATAGCTCCTTATTCTCCTTATTTCATAAGCTGAGGTGGTATTTTGTATTAAATGTAAATATGCATGAGAACATACCCACAGATTAAAAGATTCCTTAACTAAGGAATTCATTTTCATGAGCACTATTCAAGGGACTCAAGCTTTCCGTGTACTTGAGTTGCTGGGATCTGACTACTCCTATCCTAGCGGCACTATGACTAGATTCTGAAAGTTTACCTGTGAGTATCTTTGAAAGTATTAGACTTGTCTCCTTTTCCCGGTAATCGCTGGAAGGAGACTTCTAGTTTTATGGCAGCCTGAAACAGTCAGATCCTACTTGTACCAGCCTTGGCACACGGAACAAATTCGGAGTTGTTCTCTTGCTCCCCTGCAGGCCACGTGGCGCACAGCCGTGATGGAAGCTACAAGGCAAGGTGTTCCCGAGGTGGTGCGTGCTCTGCTTCAGAAGGGAGCCGATGTGAACCTGTTTGACTTTGAAAGACACAGTGCTGCACATTTTGCAGCCAAAGGAGGCTTTTTGGAGGTATTAACATTTGTGGTGGTAAAGCATTGCTGTAAAGCCAAGCCTGGGTGGTTTTTTTGCTGTTAAGGGGTTTTGTTTTGGATTTTTGGAGTGTATTTTTGTTGGGGTTTTTTTTGAGTCCATTATGTCAGCTGATCAAAGCATAATGATCAGTAATCAAAAGCAGATTCTTTTTAAGTATCAAAGGAAATCAACAGTGATAGATAGGCCAGGGGCTATCTATCCTATTAGGGGCCAGGGGCCCCCTAATACAGGGGCTTACAGTGAGCTGGCAAGAATGAAGATTGTCCTTGGTGTCTAAAATTGCCCAAGGTTTCTGTTTCACCAGTTAAATAAGCAATACTATAGAAAACATTGATGTTATAGGTGCCTTGCCCAGCTGGACCTGGGAGAGCACTTCATTATTAAAATGGGAATGTAAGATATTGCATTTATTTGTAAATCAATCTCACCTTTTCACATGTGAAGAAGCAGACAAGATTTTTGGTGGCACTCTGTTTGTTTTTCTAGATTCTGATGATTATTTCAGGTTATAAAGCAGACTTGACGCTGGTTGCTATGAGTGGTAACACGCCACTTCATTACGCTGCAGACGGAGGATTTGCAGATTGCTGCAGGTATATAGCACAAAGAGGTACATTAAAACTAAGTTACTTTGCAACTACCATCTGTATTCTATTTCTGTGCTAAAGGAAAGATCTCTGAAGGGTTTGACTCTTGGGTACCATGTGGCAAAATTCTCATTCAGAAGGCCCTAACAGAGGCTCTGATCTCATGTGGATGAGAAAACATTTTTCAAAGAAAGCAGAAACATTAGGCGTTTGTATAACTTAGTGTTGGATAGTATTAAATGATTCTGGGTTTAGTTGGTTTTAGATGTGTTGTATTAAAACAGAAAATAAATTTTTGGTTTGTTGATAATTTAAAAAAAAAATCTCTGTGGTCATGAGGAAAACTTCATGCCCATGGGTATTGAAACATGGCCTGAAGCAGCTGTGATCCTTTCCTGACTTAATCAGATGCTCATGGCACTTCAAGCTTTGATTCAAGAGAGTCATGCAAAATCCCACATTCTCTTCTCATGATCAAGCATTTAACTAGTGATCCATTGACAAATTGTAATGTTGGGGTATAGAACTAAGTGATATTTTAATCTTAGTTTGCTTCTTCTTAACCTTGCTCACCACTTTAAGTAAAAAAGTAAAGTTTCCACTGAGATTCTGTCTTTCTATACATACTCAAGAGTGGATAAATAAATAGAGTATGGGTTGCCCAGTGCTTCTCCCTTTGGAAAACAAATATGGACATGTGGCTGACCTTGCAGCCTGGGATCAATGATGTGGTTCCACCTACCATTGCTATTTATAGTTGAAACAGTATAAAACTGTAGGCCTGTGGCAATGAGTTGCCTGTGTATTGCAAGTTTCCTATATTACATTATTAGGAATTCCACCGCTCTATCAGACAAATTGTGTCCATATTTCTAGGTTGTGATCCTACATGGCCAAACTTGTCACATCTGACCCCAAGGGAGGTTGCCAAGGAACATGGGTTTAAAGCAGCAGCAGCAGCATTGCGTAAAGCTGAAAAAGCCTTTAAAAAAGTAAATGATACCCTTGTCTGGTATGTGAAACTGTACGACTGGTCCATGGAGCACGAGGATGCCCTCCGTGAGGAGTTTGAGGTTGATGAAGAAGATGGGATGGTATCCAGGACTGATTTTATGGCAGTTATTCAGAAGCACTGGCCCACTGTGGATGAGGGAAAAATAGAAACTCTTGCTAAAAAGCTCGAAGGAGCTCGCTCTGACAAGATCAACCCTGATGATTTTTTTAAAGGCTCAAAATACTTACAGAAAGCCTTTCTACTATCATCCTATGGGCCCAAAGCAGTCAAGAAGAAGAAGAAACCGGCGAGGAAAAAAGGAAAAAAGGCCTCCCTGTGCCAGTGTGTGTAATTCCAAAGAGTGAATGTCCACTATGGGAAGATGGCTTCCCTACCTACTTGGTTGAGGCTGTTCCAAACATTCCTGAAGAGCAGCGTTTCAAACGGGACCTCCAATCTGCCCATCCTGTGCTCGATGACCGTGCCTGGTATGTAGATGAGCCAAGGAAAACCTACATGGATATCAACTACCTTGTCAGAGCAGCAGACTACGTGTCTCTGCAGAAAGCGTTCGACGAGGGTGTGCCAGTAGACATAAAAGATAAATACTACAAAACACCTTTGATGGTTGCATGTGCAAGTGGCAACATAGTTCTTGTGGAGTTTCTTCTGGAAAAGAGGTAAGATAATTTTAATTTAATTGCTATTTTGTGAAGGCTTTCACAAGTATAAATTTCCAGTAAATACTTGTATGCAAAAGCTATGGTTTTTTACTTACAGAACATTTAATATTAAAGTTAGTTCCCTAAGATCCTGAGTCACAGGAGGTTAGTTTATTATTTCTCACATTTAGCGGCAGGGAAATGGAAACAACCAAGAGGTAAGTTTCCCAGACCTGAAATTTTTGGTGTCAGGACTGCTGACATTTGGTCAGCTGCAGCATTCATACCCATGCTTCAACCAGTGCATCCTCACAACCAAACTCTCAAAACTGGTGAATGATTTTGGGGAAATCTGACCCAAGGGACTTGCCTGAAGTCATCAAGGTGATCCTGCATTTCCCTGTTCCACATGCCTGGTTTAAACCTTCACTTTCCTCTGCAGCTGAGGCAGGCTGAAGCAGCAGGCTTTACATCAGAAGCTCCTGCTACTAATTAGTCTGTTCCTCATTTTAGAAGTGCTTCAGCAATTTTGTAGCCTGCAGACACACTTGTGAAAAATCTCAATGACAGCTTAAAAATGAAAGCAATTCCAGAAAGATTCAGGCATACTTGTGTAATAGCATAATCTCTTATTGTCAGACTGCTGTAGTCCTACAATCCTTTACATAAATGCTGAAATGAACATTTTTCAAAGATATTTATGTTAACTTTGTTCTCTCTACCCACAGATAGAATTCATGTTAACATTAATATCTCAGGGAAAGTGGCTGTAGTCATTGCTCTGGTTCCTGCAAAGACTAACAGCACACCCTGGTAATGACACTGACATTCCTGGAACATATGGAAAAATGTGTAATTTATATATTCACGTTTTCCAAAGATAAAGATGTAAGAGATGCCAAATTAATCCACCAAATGAATCTCCACTGCTTTTACCAAGCTTCCATAGACAGCACTAGAGTCACATCATATTTAACAATTAGACTTAGAAACATAGTAAATTTGCTTAAAAAAATAGTACCAGTTTTGAGATTTTTTCAATTTACAAAAATGAAAATGGAGAAAAAAGTTCTCAGTAGCATTAAGGTTTGCATCTCTCAGCAGCATGGGCTTGCAATTTGGCATGGGCATTCAAATACCTTTTACAATTTAACCTTCTCAGCACAGAACCACAAATCCATATTGAATAGAAAACCAAACATTTATCCAGAGAAATGTTCAACATTTATTAAGTTTAAAATTAAATTGGTGGTATCTACTTTCTATCTTCCTCCAGAAGGAATCAGAAGTAAATGAAATTTGGTCTGATGGAAAATGCTATGCTTGATGGGCAGAAAATGCTGCGGAATTTTTAAATCACTGCTGCATTGTCCCTGTTTCCATTGATTGGTTTGTTTCTGATAGAATGAAGTTAGGAAAAAGGATTCAGGGGCAGATAGAGTCAGAGCACAGGCAAGGAGGTTGGGCTGAGAGAGAAAGTGAAATAACTGAAGGAGCTTATTTTAATGAGAATTAAAACACAAATGAAAACTTCATATAAATAAACCATAATGGCTTAGCGCCTGAAAGGTAAGAGAGATAAACGTAGTAGGTCAGGGGAATTTGCTGTGCTAAGATCTCATCACAGGTAGAATTCTAAAAAAGATTCAAATTTTAAGGAAGGAAGAACAGATGGATCTGTTCTTTTATCTAGACTTAACCACCTGACTTAAAGAGCAAACAGCTATCCCTGGAAGCAGCTTCCTTCCTAATTCTTCTTTCTTCCTCCTTGACTTTTGGGAAAAGAGCAGCTTTTTGTCCAGAGAGTAAGTGGGACAGTGACTCTAACTCACTTCAGGACCTCTAAGGCTGTTAATGCCTTTCCTCTCAGCTTCATCCAGAGGCAGCATATTGCAAATATCTCCCCTGAACTAGACCTTGCCTTCTCCAGAACATCCCCATTTTAATTTGGGAGCAGAAACAGATCCTACTCCTGCAACACAGTAGCTGAATAATTTTTTCAATGCTGAGACTTCTGAGACAGACCTTCTGGAACTCATTTGTCAAAGGGAGAAGCCAATGCAGAGAAATTAAGCAGGCAGAGGACAGCAACTCTGCAAGGAAAGGTGAACATCTTTCCTCTTGTGCAGGCACCTCTGTAGCACCTGTTCTTGGGCCAGAAGTACATTTTTTAATTCCTTAATCTGCTTTCTGCCATTCTTAGTGAAGCTGGAGCACAAACACTAGCAGCATTTTACAGGACTAAGGTGTTAGAATGACTGGGCTTTTTCCTGTACCCATGAAAAGCTCCATGTAAAGGACACTGACAGCTCAGGGGGGAACATGAGCAGCACCCAGGCACACTCTTACAGTTACTATTCTATGACAAGTTCAGAGACTCAAATGGTTTTAGGGTAGCAGTAGCAATATGAAAATAGCTATTTACATTGACCATGCCATTGCAGCAGGCAGTTCCAGTTGATTGTTCTTGGAGCTATAGATATTCAACAGCTTCAGCTGCCACAACTGTTCTTACATCTGTGCAGGGCTGATGTAAATGCAAGGGACAATTTCCTGTGGACTCCTCTGCATCACGCCTGCTATAATGGACACCTGGATATTGCCAAGATGCTTGTGAAGGCTGGAGCAGCAGTGAATGCCCCTGCAATAGGTGGTGCCACCCCACTGATGAGAGCTGTCGAGGCCTGCAGACTGGACATGGTCTATTTTTTAATCACAGCAGGTGCTGACATCCAGGCTACCAACAGCAATGGTAAATAGCAAAGTCTCCAAAACAGGCTGTTTCTTTATTAAAAGCACCTCCATTTAGAATTGCTATCAGGATTGGGATGAAGGTTACAGGTTCAGTCTGTTTTCTGCAGTGTGGAATCATTATTGTAAATAGTCAGCTTTCCTAGGTTTTATGCATCTAGACAATGAAGTAACATAATTAATTACACGATTAAGGAGACTGTTGCTCCTCACAAGATACAGAGTTATAAGTGGCCTTAATAAAAACATTCTATCTCGTTGTTATTATTATTATTTGAGGGAAAACTAGATTTCAATTGTGGTCCAGAGTATAGTCTGCCACCCATTTAAGTGATTTATTTTCAGGCAGCCCTGGCTAAAAAACTTCCTTCCTGCTCTACATGTAAACATAACTCCTGAGAAAAAAATACTTAACAGAAAACCAAATCTGAACTGATACTGAAGTGTTACCTCCTCACAGAAGATCCCTCATTATTCAGTGTAATTTCCCGTCTCCAGAGTATTTTAGATAGTTAACATGCATCACCTTTTAAGCTCTTGCTCTAACATAGGAAGCAACATTGCTACACAATGAGACTTTCCTTGCCAAAATACCTAGTAGTGAAACCCTGCTTGTAGAAGAAATGTGTATTCCTTACTTCTGTGATCACGTGGAGTTCTGATTTACACAACAGTTCAGTCTCACAGATACTTTACAGCCACAGGGTCTCATAAGAGCCAATAGCACAGTACAAGGTTGGGAATGCAGACCAAGTAGCCATCTCCTAGTGAGAAATGCTCTCAGAGATCAAAATGACAACCTGCAGGACCAGCAGATGAAGCTCTTAATGTCAGGACATAAAGAACAAAGCAGCCACTCCAAGAACTCCTGCAATATTGGGTTTCAAGGCTCGTTTCTGCCAGGTCTTATTTCTGCAAGCAGTGCTGATGACTGCTGGTCCTCACACCAATGTCAGGCACACTGCTGGCATATCGGATGGTCACTGAAATAGTGGGCAAATAAAATTAAGTTGATTGTACTGTCATTATCCAGTTGCAATAAACCTGCACCAAAGTTAATTTTCATGGTTTACACAAGTATTTATTTTTTAAATACAGGAAAGAATGCTCTTGATCTTGCTCAAGTATTTGAAGATGCTACAATAATTGATCTGCTTGAAAATAAACTGAGAATTTTGGAAGAAGAACAAGAAAGAGAAAAAGAAGAAGCAAAGGCAACAAAAGGTGGGAAGCCAAAACCAGCAGAGCCACAGAAACCTGTGAAAAAAGAGGTATGAGAGATGGTAACAAAGGACTGATTTGCTAATAGTTAGCAGGGAGCTTCTTTCTTTCCTTTCTTTGCCACACATTTCTCTCTAATGCAATAACTGGGGCAGCTTTGTTAAAGTGAGTATTTTCAGATGCCAGTACTTGTTCTTGTCAGTACTAAAACTTGTTTATTGGTTGAAATTTGTCTTGCTAATTATATAAACTTCATGTCTTCCCCAGACACACATCAGAGTGATGTCCTGTATCACTGACAGAACACAGAAAAATATTTCCTTTTCTTTTCCCCTCCTCCTGAAATATATGCTTATCCATAAGCATATGTTTGTTGTGGGAAACACTGAACAACCCGTAACCATAATTTCTTAAAGGGAGCCCCTCTTTCTTCACAAGAACAATACCTTTCAAATTGCTAAAAAGGTCTTTTTATTCTCTTAGTTGAACTCATTGAGAGAATACCAGACTTGCTGACTTCCTATTTTCCATCTTGTCCCATATCCTTCTTCTTCCACTGTTTACCTGAGTCCTGTTTCTCAAATCTCACACTGATGTTTACCTGTTTTATTTCTGAATGCTTTTCCTGCACCTTCTGTGAGCCTTGAGCACCTCACCATTGCCCTGTTCCCAAGCTGACATCAGCCTCTGGGACCACATCTCAGTTCTTTTATTTTGGGTGAGACCTTCCTGATTCACCAGCAGTACTTGTTAGTCAGATCCACGATTCTATTTAAGGAGAAATGCAATTGTGTCTGCATGCCTGGAAATATCCTTCAACTGTCCTGCCCTGGACAGTGCAATAAATGTTGGCTTCCCCCTTTCAAAAACGTTTTCAATGTCAGGGACAGCACAGGACTTTCAGAGGCAGGAGGATGACAGCCGTAGGTTCTTGTTTATTCCTCACCTGGCAGAGGATGGGATCACCAGTGGTAACTGTCTTGGGAGTCATAAAGAGCAGTTAATGTTTTAGTGCCCAAGGAGGAGAGCTACCCTTTTCCTTTTAAAAGGTTGGCCCTCACAATTTTTGATTTTAAAAAAATCAGCTTTAAGAAAAACAGATTCTGAAGGGATTAAGTAAAATGCTCCCCCAGTAAACATTGTAGAAGAGTATCAGAAGATGCAGGATGCATGCCTTGCTTCTGAATACAATGTATTGGGATAATTGGTACCTTCTTCCCCTTCAGACTCCAGATATATCTCAGCCAGCTGAGGAAAAGCCTGTTCCTGAAAAGATGAAGCGTTCCCGTAAGGACAGTGCTGCTTATTGGAAGTCTTTGTTAGGCGAGAAAGACAAAAATGACATCTCCTTCAGACCCAGAAAAGTACGTACAGCAGCAAAACATGAGTGCAGTTTCATGGTAACTTAAAGGTAGACCTTGCTGAGATCAAAACCCAGAGCAATCTGATGCAATTTCCACCATTCAACTTGCTTAGAGGTGATATGACACAGCCTGGAGTGGTTGCCACAAAACACCAGTAAACTAAAGAGTTGATGGATGGGTGTTACATAAACACACATATATTTCTATAAAACAAATTATTGTGGAAATAAAACTCTTAGCAGGTTTTAAGATTGGATTAAAGTGAAGCCACAGAAAAAGATAAATGCAACTATGTTCATGATAGGTATTTTAATACTCCTGCTTTTAAAAGATAGGAGTCTACTTTAAAAATTTTTCCTATCTTTTAAAAGATAGGAGCATAGCATGAGCACCAAATTCTAAATTGCTCTCTTGATTAGTTATGACATGATGACTTATGTCACCGAAGTTACTGGGCTAGATGGATCACGGCACACAAAATATTTGCTTCCTAGAGTTGGAATAGTGGAAATTCAACTTTTCTGTCAGGGACATATTTCTAATACTCACTTAGAAATAACTGAGAAACAGAACAAGATGATCACAGGTAATGTTTTTAATATTTTTTTTTAATCTTAAAAGGAAAGGAACACCACTGCTGGCTGAGCAGTTGTGTTTGGAGCTTATTTATCATTTCCCTAACCCTGATTTGTGCTAGTTTCTGCAATGGTCTCAGAGGACTGAGGCTACATAGCTGATGACTCTACAGCTAATTACTATTTTCTACTCTGAGGATCGTAGGCCCGAGTTAGTAATTTTAGATAATTACCTTAAAATCTTCTCTCCCACGTTATCTGTAATCTGAGTCCATGGCATGTTATAGATAGGAAGTGACAACAAGAGAATGCTCTTTTTATACCCACAAATTGTTGACATATCTTCTACTGGGAGGCCACACTACTTTTTTTCTATGTCTCATAATGGAAAGGAGTGCTAGAACATGGCTCTGTTTGGCTAACAGGATCCTCTTAATGCTTCTGTTACAAAAGTTACATCCAAATTAATTACAAATACCTTTTTTTTGGTAGATATGGAGCCCTGATGCTGCAGCAATGGAGCTTGCGAAAAAGGAAGAATTACTCCATGAACACAATACTCTTTGTGGTCACATGGAAGACTTCACACCCCTCTTCAACAGAACGTTTAACAAATAAGCACAGCATCTGGAAGAAGCTACCTCTGCACTTTGAAGAGACAAAGATGTAAAAGGCTATTCCTTTGCAAGGAAGGAATCATGCAGTGCTCAGTAAACATATCTCAGTTCTGTTAAAAGAAAATTGTATCAAATTTTTCCTCTATGGATTATGCTGTTTACACACCATTTTTTGCTGAGGGCTTAGTTTGGAAAAAGGTTTATCCTCATGTGATTCTAAGTCTTGGAGGTGGCTCAGTATACTTCATGGAATGGGCACTGTTGTGACACACTCGTCCTTTGTAAGGATCTGGCTTTATGAGGTTTTCTTTACCCCAATGCAAAGCTTCTTCTGGAACATACATTACCCTTCTACTTTAAATATATAGATATGAAAATGGCATTCTGTAATTACCTAAGACAGCAATGTTCTGGGTTGTCTGTGGAGGCAACAGAGAGTTCAGAATTTACAACTGGGATGATCACTGCCTAGTCTACTGCTTTCATATTCTGCCTAGTGTACTCTTTTCATGTTCTCCCATTTGCTTGCAAGAGGGCACACGAGACCTGAAACTGCTTCCACTCCAACGGGTACATATTGTTTACCTTCAGATTTTTTGAAAGGATAATAATCTCTCTATAATAATCTACAATCCATTTGCCATGTCTCCCACAGACCCTTGTTATGTCTCAGATGAAGGAGGGAGTCTTGTAGGGGGTGGTGATGGACACCTGCACTGCAGAGTTACAAGGCACTGAGATCATTGAGTCCAACCTTTGGCTGGACACCACTGTGTTAACCAGGCCATGGCACTGAGTGCCACATCCAGTCTTTCCTTCAACACCTCCAGGGATGGTGACTCCACCACCTCCCTGGGCAGCCCACTCCAATGTTAACAACCCTTTCCATGAAGAAATGCCTCCTAATGTCCAACCTAAGTATGTATCTCCTCATCCTCCAGATAATTTTTCTTAAGTTCTTCCAATTTGCCAGAGGAGGTTATTAACCAACATTGTTCTGGGGCATTTTAAACTGATGTCATTGTTCATTGTTCCCAATTTTTTGCTTCTAGCGTCTTTTTAAGAGATTCTTCTTGCTCCATCACCTCCTGAAGGGCCAATTGAAGCAACTGATTAATTTCCCTTTCCCTCTGAATCACTTCTGGTTCAGCAGCTCCCTGTGAGCATTCCTGAGAGCTGCAAAGCTTTCTCCAAAAATGACCCTCTGAGAATTGTCCTGACTTTTCTCCTGGAGAAAAATATACCAGCAGGTCTGGACTACACGGATCACTCCACCACAGCCAAGGAATCCTGTCTGTGATGCCAGTTTAGCATTATGACCTGCCTCTGAGGCTGGGTGACTGAAATTCCTGTCAATAGATCCCCTGGGGTGAATCAGAGTGAAATGACACTGAATGATCAGTCGCTGATATTTCTCTGTCAGCATCAAACTTCTGCTGGCTGCAGATGATTGTAAATAACAAAAATAGCAGTGCTTCAGTTAAGTCATAGAAGGAGTGTGGGCAAGGAGCCCATGACTAATTGTAAATGAAACTGTATCTCTGAAAGAAGGAGAAGCAAAGGGACAATTTGCTAAACAGTAGCTATCAAAATAAAATCAAGCAGCAGTCAGAAATTATACTGTAAGGTAAAACTGTTTCTGTCAGAGTTCTATCATGGAGATTACCTAGGACAGTTCATAGCTTTCACATATTCAACAAGGCTTTTCCTGGTTCTTAGTATAAGGTTGAGCAGCACACCATTCCATGTGGGATGCTCCACTACCTGTGTCAGGAAGCGATCATCAAAGCTTTCCAGGAACCTCCTGGACTGTCACAGGAGGGAAGAACCAAGGCCTGTGATATTGAGGCTGCTTTGTGTATCCTGCATTGTGGCATCACAGGGGTGCTGGAATTAGGAGGCCGTGTCCTGTGCTGGACACACACCTCAGTCCCTAATGAGATGGGGGAATAGGAAAACCTGCTTGGCCTGGGGGAGGCAGAGCCACCCACAGCTTCCCTCACCATCAGACTCCGCTGGGACAGTGTGACACAGAGAGCAGCACTGTGGGCACACAGCCCCCCAGCCAGGGGCAACACTTGAGCAAGTGACATCCCAGCCGCCCCTGGCGCAGCGGGGCATCCCGAGGCTGTGCAGCGCAGCCGGGATGCTGGCACGAGACTTGGCGGCTCAGGGAATGCCATGTCAGGGGCCCCAGGCGTGGTGAGGCAGAGTCGGACAGGTCAGCATGCTCTCCCCTTCCCTGCCCACCCCGTGGCGCTGGGGACATGGGGACAGCAGGCGCAGATGGGCTATCCTCACAGGGCGGGGGGCAGCTCTCAACATCGGCTGCCACAATGGCCGGCAGCACACGGCTGACCCTCAGCAGCTCAGGAAGGCCAGGCTGCGTGTGGAGAAGGCCATTCAGGTGAGCGGTCTGACTTCACACCGTCCCGGAACGCCACGCGCTTGCATTTTTGTACTTTTGGCTCAGCAGAGATGAGCCGCGGGGACGGACTGGGGCAGGCTGAGCTCTCTGGTGTCTCTGCAGGAGAAGAAGATCTTCACAGTGCAGGGCCCTTATCCCATCATCCGCCGCCTGCTGCGGGCTCGGGGCTGGGTGGAGAGGAAGCTCCCCCGCAAGGACACACAGCAGAAGCAGCAGACGGGCTGCCAAAAGAAACAGCAGCTGGAGAAGAGGGCAAGTGGTGGTGCTGATGAGCTGGGGGAGGCAGTGCTGAACCCGCGCGGTGGGGCACAGCCTTCCCTGGGAGCCACAGCTGTGCACCACCCATGGCCACACAACCAGGAGAACAAGGGGGAAGGGGAAGATGAAGACAAAGAGGATGACAAAGAGCAGTGCAATGAGGACTCCAATGACATCCATACCCTCATGGTTAGCTAAGAGGGCTAGGGCTGAGCTCTGCCACAGCTGCCCATGCCCTTCCCCTGGGAGCCTCAGGTGCAGGGCATAGCCTGGGGCAAGGGACTGGGGCAGGAAGGGGCTCCCTGTCCCACCCGCGCCTGCTCCCTCCCGCAGTCCTTCCTGGTGCAGGACGAGGTGCCAAACTTCCTCTGGACCACCCGCCTGAGCACCATTGACCCGGAGCTGCTGCAGAAGATTGAGATGGTGAACCGCTACCCCCGGGTGCAAGCCCTTAGCACCAAGGTGGAGCACGGCCTCAGGCAGGGGGGCACAAGGGCTGGGGGTGTCCAGCAGGGACTGACAAACTTCTCTAAGCAGGAGGGGCTGTGCCAAAGCCTGCAAAAGTTGTCCTGGTTTGAGCAAGTCGACCTCAACACCTTTTTTCCCCGGTGCTACCGGCTGGGAATCATGGAGGAGCAGGAAGCCTTCATCGGTGAGCCTGAGGCTGTTGCCCTCCTGTCACCCCTTGTGCTCCAGTCTTCCCATGTCCAGTGCGGGACTGGCTAGGGATGATGCCTCCCTCTTGCAGAGGATTTCCGCCTGACGGCAGCTCGCAGCCTGCTCAAACTGGCCCTGGAGAAGCTCGGGGACAGGCCGGTGGGGACAGAGCAGCCCCCAAAATCCGACAAGGTGCCAGGTGAGTGCATGGAGCTGGGTCGGGCGGAGGAGGGGGGACGAAACAGGCAGTTCAGGGTTAGGGGTGTGTCTGAGGGCTGGGCTTGGGAGCTGAGCCTCTGCTCATGGCTGTGCGGTGGAATCCCTTACTCCCTCCCCTGGTGTGGCTCCAAAAGGACCCATGCCACAGGGAGGCTTGATCCTTTGGCCCCAAGGCTGGCGTAGGAGTCATGGCTCTCACCCCATGCCATCCACAGCACGGCCAGGCTCCATCCTGTACCCCCAGCTGGTGGAAGAGGCCCTGGAGGTCTGCGAGCAGCACCTGGGCGTCCTGGGGCACCAGGACATCGACAGGAACACCCCATCGCCCTGCAGGACATGCATCGCCTGGGACCGCTTCCTGCAGGAATACTACAGCGTGGCACAGTGGGTGCTGAGCGGGACGGGGGACAGGGGGGAACAGGGGCAGGGTCGGTGCTGAGACCCCCGTGTGCCCCCCACAGTGAGGGAGCAGGGCTGGCGCTGAGCGGGGAGCAGCGGAAGCAGTGCCAGGACCTGCTGCAGCGCCTGGGGGAGCAGCTGCCGCAGCTCGGCATAGAGGGCAACCTCAACATCTGGATCCTCAAGCCCAGCGCCAAATCCCGTGGCAGGGGTAAGGCCGGGGGCAGCACGGGGCACACATCCCCACGGAGAAGGGATCCCACCATCGCTGTGTCGCCCAGGCATCGTCTGCGCGACGCGGCTGGAGGAGGTGCTGCAGCTGGCGCGGAGCCGCACGGGCACTCCGGCGGGGGTGTGCGAGTGGGTGGTGCAGAAGTACGTGGAGCGGCCGCTCACCATCTTCGACACCAAATTCGACATCCGGCAATGGTTCGTGGTGACCGACTGGAAGCCGCTGACCGTCTGGTTCTACCGAGACTGCTACCTGCGCTTCTGCTCCCGGCCCTTCTCCCTGCGCCACCTGGAGCCGTGAGTGCCTCCCCGTCACCCGTCACCCCCGGCTCGCAGCGCCCGGCGCGCCCTGACCCAGCCCCGCTCTCCCTGCCCCAGCGCCAGGCACCTCTGCAACGTGTCCATCCAGAAGCGCTACAAGACATCGCCGCCGGACCCCCGCGTGCCCTGTGACAGGATCTGGTCCAACAAGCACTTCCAGGAATACCTGGCCCAGCTGGGGCAGGCGGACGCTTGGCACCGGGTGATGGTGCCCGGCATGAAGGCGGCAATCCTGAACGCCCTGCGCTGCACCCGGGACAGGGTGGGCTCCCGCAAGGGCTGCTTTGAGCTCTTCGGGGCAGACTTTCTCATCGGGGAGGACTGCCAGCCCTGGCTGCTGGAGGTCAACTCCTGTCCCACCATGAGCCCCTCATCGGCGGTGACGCGCCAGCTCTGCGCCAACGTCCAGCGGGACACGCTGCGCCTCGTGCTCGACCGCAAGGACAAACCCACCTGTTCCATCGGTGCCTTTGAGCTCCTCTACAAGGAGGTGAGCTGGGGGCTGGGAACAGCCACACCCCAGGCACCCCGAGCCCCAACTCCCCCTTGTGTCTCCCTGCAGGCAGCCGTGACCACATGTCTACCCGTGGGGCTGAATCTGATGGTAGAAGGCTGTTCCCTGAGGAAGCCCCAGCTGGCAAAGCCTCGATCCCAGGACAAGCCCCCCATCGCTGTACCCACTGCTCCCCAGGTCCCCACACCCCCAGGGAACAGAGCCACAAATGTCCCCTGGTCCGGAGCGGCATGGGAAAAGCTGCCTCCTCCGGGGCCACGGAGCAGCAGCTGCCTGCCCAGGTCTGCCCCTCCAGCACTGCCAGAGCCCACAGACTGCTCTGCTGGGAGCCAGGAGCTGCCATGGCTTCTTCACCTGGTTGGGCAGGCCGAGGAAGCTCAGCCCCGGGATGCTCAGCTCCAGGATTCTCAGCCCCTGATCCGTAGCTGTTCCATGGATAGAGTGCCTGGTCAACCGACCCTGGTCTCTGCTGGAGACCAGGAGCTGCCGTGGCTCCTTCACCTGGTGGTCTGCCAGCCCGAGGAAGCTCAATCGCAGGAAACTAAACCCCAGGAAACTCAACCCCCGGCAGCTCTGCCCCCGATCATTAGCTGTCCTCTGGACACGAGGCCTGTGCCACTGCCCCGGGGAGCTGCCAGGAGTCCCCGGGGACCCCTGAGCTCTTCTGCCAGGAGCCAGGAGCTGCCGTGGCTCCTTCATATTGTTGGGCAAAGATGCCGAGGCTGCTCAGCATCCGAGGATGCTCAGCCTCAGGAAGCTCACAGTCAGGAAGCTCAGCCCAAGGCAACTCTCCCCCCGATTGCATGCCGTCCCACGGATAGGTTGCCACCACTCCAGGGAGCGCGCAGGAGTCCCGGGCAACCCCAGAGTTGTTCTGCCGGGAGCCAGGGATTGCCACAGCTCAGTCAGCCGGGTGGGCAGCGCCAGGCTGCTCAGTCCCCCCTCCGTTCTGCCCCCGATCGATGTCCATCCAGTGAGGGGGACAATGCCACCACCGCGGGGAGTCCCCGGCAGCCCCTGGCGACCCCTGGGCCGTGCAGCGGCTCCTGCAGGACTTGCTGCCAGGCCAGTGCGCCTGCCTGCGCTGTAACAGAGCACCGGGACCCCCTGGCCCTGCCTGGGCCACCAGAAGTCAGCTCCCAAGAAGATGGAGAAAACCTGGGACACAGAGACACACCCCCGCCAGGTGACAGCACCCTGCCTGTCCCGGGTGGGGTAACACAGTAGCACCCGGCTGCCTCTCACACGAACAAGGCACCCACCTCAACCCACACGCCTGCTTCAATAGACTTTGTGAGAAGAAGCCTGCCTTGGACCTTCTGTGTGTGGGAGATGTGGGCTCAGTTGCTTGCAGGGAGCCTGGGATTGGGCTGCAGGCAGGAACTAGGGCGGCAGGGGCAGCTCATCTGCTGGGATACAGACAGAGCAGGCAGGAAAATCTGCCTCCACTCCTGCCTGCCTGCTGTCACTCCTGGCAGACACAGCTGTGGCAGTGGTGACACTGCTGCACCCCCTGGCACCGGGAGCCAGGCCAGGCACAGGGCACTGTCAGGGCTGGGGGAATCCCATCCTTTGTGCGCCAAGAAAAGAAGTAGGTGCTGAGCCTGGCAGCAGGTAGGGATTGAGGGGGTGACAGAGGGGAGTGGGGTGTCCACGGGGGTCCCCTGTGGGCACTCAGGCTCCTGGGGCTGCTCGGATGTGCAGGAAAAAAATGGGGAGGAGTGCAGAGGGGCCCCTGGGGCAGCACCAGCTCCTGCAGGTTCCACAAAAAGAAAGGGGGAAGAGCTGACTTTAATGGTGTTTTGATATCTACCACTCAGTGGGAAAATCCAGTCTTCAGAAAACATTTTTACATGACTTATCAACTCATTCAAATGAATGAGAGGCCCAGTGGCCCAGAGGCAGAAGTCAGAGCAAATGGAGGGGCTTGGCTGTAGTCAGAAAGAATCTGTCAAGACTCTCCTCAGGGGTGGCCATGAGGATGCATTTAGAGACTCCCCCTTGTACATCAGAAAAGCAGTAGGAGAGTCTCTTGCAGGAAGCAATGACAGCACCATAGGAAGATTTTAGGGATGTGAGAGTAAGTGCCACAAGGAGAGTCAAGGGATGAAGCTCCAGAACTTAAAATGACATCAGCAGGAAGAAGGGTATTGAACAAAGAGCTGGAAGCAAGCTGTGAGGGAGGGAAAGAGACTGTGCTAATGGCCTGGTTATGGAAAAGCTGAGTGATCATTTGGCAGATGGTTTTAAAGGGTACCAAGGTAGCCAGAGAGACCTTGGTAACAGAGAGGAAAGCTCTGTTCTCCCAAGTGAGAGATCCTTCTGGGAATCTGAATCAGTTGTGTGTCAGAAAATGTACTGAGAACAAGCAAATTTGCAGGTAGGAGTTCAAACAGATTATTACTGTGACTCAGTCTCTTGAGGTGGGTAGCACAAGCAAAAAATAAATTAAAGGGGGAAACCTGTGCAGAAGAGTTAAGGAGACAGAAAGCAGCAACGAAAAAAGGGGAGATGAACTCTGCACATGTATACAACCTAAGGCCAGAGGAGTTGTATGCTAGTGCTACGTCACAATCAGGCTGTAATCTAACCTTAGTCACACTTTGTGATTTGCCTTTGAAGTTCAAACACTTGTGAAGTCTTCAAGGATTGTTTCAAACTAACACAAGTACCTCAGGCTGGCTGCTCTTGCTGCCTTAGAGTGCTTCATGTCCTGCTAGATTCATGCACACCTAATTCCCTGTTTCATCCATGTCCCCACCCAGGCAGCCCTCACATACCTACCCAAAATGCAAACATGCACAGTGAGTCCCTTTGTGCAGTTCCTAGATCCCTAAGCCTCTCGGGAGTTTTCCCAGCTTGCCTCTACTATGGGTGTTTGAGGAGGAAGAAGTGATCACAGTTACCTCATGCTAAGCAAGCAGGACATCAAATCATCGCTTTGATACCACAACAGCTTCAGTAAACGGCACAAAGTAACACATATATGACAAAAATTCCTCTCACCTCTGCCCTCAGATTAATTTTACAGGCATCCTACATCTAGTGCATGTATTTTTCCCAATTTATCATATATTTCACTAAATATGTATTTGTGACTGAAATAAAAAAACATGCTTTTTTCTTCACATTTTAAACACATTTACCATTCAATTGGGTTTTTCTGGAAGGCAACTTGAAACACAGATGTTGTTCTAATCCCAGTAATCTGTGTCCATACGTTAATGTAAAACAGACAAAAATTCCACAAAGTAGAATTCTTGGGCCCCCATACGTACAGTGGGGCTAATAAATACATTTACAGCTTAGGACCTTTGAATGGCTCCTGAATAGCCCAGCTGATCAATTGTTTGAGACTGAATCCCAGGAAATTCAATTTAGCATTACTACTGCCACAGATCTCTTGCCATAGCTCCATGGAACACCTCATTTATAATAACAAATCAGGGAAGAGTTTCAGCAAGTTTAATTGTATTGACTTTAATGGGCTGGAGGAAGGAGGATTTCCTCATCCCTAAGTAAAGGCTTCACTTCCTACCCCAAGATGAACTTGACTGGGGCACAGCTAAATCATGATATTATAAGCCCTGAAGACCTCCTGGAAGAAGGCAGGGGGAAAAAAAGTAAAATAAACTAGTAGTAAAATAAAGTATTTGCTGAGTGATTTCTTAGAGAGGGATGGGGTGAGTAAATCCTCTCCTACTACCAGCAGTGCCTGTATAATGCAACAACTCTTCTCCTGTGGCACAGGGATTGCAGGGAAATCAAACACTGTGGAGCTGCTACAACTGCTACAGCCTGTGACATGCTGCTTACAGGAGAAACCGAGCCCAGGGACCCTCAAAGGCAGGAGAGCTGCAGAAACACAGAACACAATCTACAAAAACAGGAATCTGTTCTTTTTGTGCAACACAGCTTCTACCTGGTGAGTAAAGACGCCAGAAGAAGCCTGGCACGTAACAGGGAATTGCTGTTGAGCTGTGCAACCATTACACAGGACCAACAGAAACATTCACATGAGCCAGAAGTAGCTTCAAATTGCCTATTAATTCTGGATGCTTGTCAGCAGTTGTTATCTGATGGGCCAGAGTGAGCTGGCATTTTCTACAGAGGAAAAAAAATAAATCAAATAATCAAATACAACCATTACTTAAAAGAATTGTTTCACCATGACTGAACATCCAATGCTCTCTTCTTGCCACCATGTGACTCTGAAAGCTTTAAAGTTTTCCTGGGTGAACAGATTTTAATTTATTGGTAAACAAGGAATATCCACCTTCTGACAGTCAATCCTCTGTGTACTGACAGGCACCATCCGCATTTGAAATGCTGATTTGCATCTTTTTGTAAATGAGTTTGCTGAGGCCAGGCTTGTGCAGTGTGCTTTCAGTGTGGGAGGAAGCTGTACCTGAATATAAAACTGTTCAGCGAAAATGAATTTCAGAGATGCATGTTGGTCTGCTTACAGAAACCAATTTTATTGTGACCCTTCAGCAGTCGCAGCAAGAACTGAAAAATGTGGAAATATGGTCCTTTTAAATACAATTTTCATGGGGTGTGTAATCAAAACTTTCAAACTGACCATTTTCTGTCAGGCTCAAGATAGCATTATAAATAAAAACACCCAAAAAACCCTAAAAGAAAAAACAGAAAAAGAAATTTCATCCTTAACATCTCTATTCTAACAGGCTTTTGAGACTTACGATCTGTAGTTTTCACTAAAATTGAGAACAGGAAACCCGTGGGCTTTGGGCAGTTCCATTTCCTTGACTCTATCTGCATGCTTATGTAGTCAGGGAAGACAAACAATTGCTCATGACAGGCCTGACCCATCCGCATCAAACACCTCAGTTACCAGGCTGAATGTTAACTACTGCCTGTTTACAGGGAATGCTTGCAGCAGTGTCAGGGGCTTGGGAGAGGCTGGATCACTCCAAACGGTGACAGAGCCCTCGGCAGAAGAGTGGGTTTGGTGTAAATCCCCATTTCAAAAAGATGAGCTCTTTTTGCTTTGGTCCTGGTGCTAACTGGGGAGTTTTGGGGTGCCATTACACACCTGCTGGGAGAGGGGTAAAGCAAGAGCCTTGCTAGACTCTAGATTTAAAATCCTGCCTGAACCTTCAAAAGAGTTTTCTGAGATGTCATAAACACCATTCAATCCCACATACCTCCCAGTTCATTTATGTCACACTCTGTACCTTGGGGCACGGCTTGGTACCATGTAAATCATGCCTGAGAGACTCTCCACAGCCCTGTCTTTAGTTTATTTTCAGCCACTGACATTTTCAGTCTGAAACTTGGCTGCAGCAAGAAACAGTGGTACAGAGGGTCCTGAATCCAGCTCTGGTATGGAGCTCCTGATCCAAGGTCTGCTTGGGAGTCTTGTGTTAAAGAGGCACCAGAAAAAACAAACTGTGCAGGTCAAGCTTTAGTGCCACGTCTCATCACCTGCCTTTCCTTCATGCACTGAAGGGCTGCCTATTCCCTCCCTGCACCTCCCTTCCTCCTAATCAGGAGCACTGCAAAGGCCTCCTAAAAGCCTGGAAGAAGGAGAAGGAAGGATGGCACCCTGGCAAACACCATCGTGGCACAGTGATGCAAAAAGACCCTTCTCCTTTCTTTAGTAGTAAAAGAATGCCTTATAATTTGAAAAGGCTCACACTACAGCAGCTGAGACATCAATACTGTTTCACTGGGTTCTCTGCCCAGGGCCCTGACAACATTCAGAAATTTGCCTGGAAGCAATAATCTAAGCCAAAAAAAATTATAGCACAAGTGAAAGCACAAGTGAAAGTCACATCCAAACAGGCAAGACACAGTGCCAAAGTAGTCAGCAGCTTGCTGGATATTTTAGGCTATTTAATCCTTCAAACATATACCAAATATCTACCTGCAAGTCCTCAGCAGGCAGCTTTGCTTCAGTGAGGGATTCACTCCAAAGAACAGCAAATGTCGGAACTTTCTTCCACTGGAGCTTCTAATAACAACAGGTTATAATTATTTAAGTCAATACTAATAATTGCAATACAATGTAGATACCTGGATCCCTAATAATTCTGTTTTGGGGAGCCTGGAACAGCAAGTACCTCCCCATCCAGAAAGCTGAATGACTTGGTGAGGAAATGCCCTGTGTTTGAGGTGTGCTCCTGGTGGCTGGGGGCATGGGGAGGGAAAGGGGCAGCTTGCCCACATGCCATGAATAAAAGTCACTGTCGCAGGAAGGATTCCTCCACAAGGCTTCTGCTTTGGCTGAGCAAGAGGGACCCAGCATTTTGCACGCTCTATTTTCTTCCCAGCCCAGAGCAGGACTTGGGGAACAGATGTCAATCTGAGCTGCTTTTCGCCTTCCTCGCAAGTATTTATCTGCGACATTTTCCTTCTGCCGGGCAGCTGACAGGAGAGAGGTCCTGGTGCAGAGCACAGGCCAGAAGGACAGAACTCCGCATTCCTCCAGGTGCACCTCCTGGCTGGTGAGGAGCCGGAGGGACAAGAACCCACTTCTGTCCCCTGCCACCACCCGCAGGCTGCTCACGTGGATCTAGAGGAGGAAAAATCTTCTCCCCTTTTCTGGCCGCTGCTGCAGGATTTTCGCAGCAATGTTTTCTTCTGATCTCTGCTGCCCTCTGGTGATGCACACCCGAGGCAGAGAGGAGAGCCCTTGTGAGGAGCCAAAGCCTCAGTTCCTGCTGCAAAATCTCAATCTCACCCTCATTAAAACCCCAGCATAGGCACAGATGGTTTGATTCTTCTTTGTCCCCAACACAAACTCTAAAGTCAGTCGGTGAAGGATTTCTTGTCTATTATCACCATGGGGAATTCATTGAAGAGTTATTTCATCCTTAATACCTCACAAGTGGTATGTACTGGTTTTATTAATTTACCGATTTCAATATTAATTTTAAAAAAAAGGTCATAGGAGGTTAAGGGCACTTGAATTTCTCTCTGCATCAGGAGTCATTCTGAGAAACTTAGCTCTGCCCATGCACTGCTGGTTACAATCCCACATTTAGATCAGGCATCTGTTTCCCATTAGCAATTTAGGGAAGGGGCTGCCTCTCACAGGGTCTTGCCCAGACCCTGTGCAGGGCTCTGGAGGAAGAACCCAGGGGAGAATATTCTCTAATCCCTGCCTGATATGCTTTCCAAATAAGTTTAGACAAAAGCTGCCTTTCTTACAGAGATAAATGCTGTGACAATCCAGCAGGGATGTACTCAGACTGCTGCATATTCCAACAGGCATCATTTCCTTCTGAGCTCCGCTGCTCCCATCACCTGCTGCAAAACAGATCTATAAGCCATGCAGACTGCTCTGCTTCTCCAGCATGTGCTGAGACCAGTTGAGAGGAGAGAAAAACACTCATTAGGCAGGCTCCCGGCTGAAGAGGCAGATCTGCTTCGAGCCTGATCCTCCGATGCCTCTCAGCATCCTCCTGGACAATTTCCATGGCTCAGTGCTGCTCCGCAGGGCCCAGAGGGAAATGCTTCCCTAAAGCACCCACCAGAGAGCTGAAAATTGCCAGCAAGCTGTTCCCATGCCGCTTCACTTGGTCACGGTAGGGAGGCAATGCAGCCCTGCAGATAACACATCGACCCAAAAATGCAGACCCTCGTTTCTCTCCTGCATCTCTAGGAACGATTGCTCCATTCCTCGATGCTTGAATTTCCACCTCTGCAAAGCGAGGGCATCGCTTCCACTGTAAAGCAGCGTGAGAGCTGTTGGTAACAAGATTTATGATTATTGAGGAGTTCTTTAGTACAGCTTGTAGATCCTGCTCCATTGATTTTGCTTCACTGACTCCGTGGCTCCTGCCGCTATTACCGGTTAAGTCACAGCGGCCCTCTGGTACCTTCTGGCTGTGGTGTCTCTGGAGGAGGATCCTGGCACTGAGAGCTGCACAGAGAGAGGAGCGTCAGCCATTATCACCAGGGGATTTGCAGTCTAAATTAGATCTTGAATATAATCTTGTTTCTTTCTTTTTGTATTATCCCCTCGGACTGGGTGCTTGGAACAAGCCAAAACCACAACCACCAATATCATATTTAACTCATGTGATACTTAGGAAGGTGAAACAGCTTTCTCTGATAAGCCCTGTGAAAAGTAAGAGGTGAATGTAGCCCCTAAAGTAGGTTATTCCTCATGAGTCCTGTTGCTTCTCTGACTTGTGGCCAGTTCAGCACCCCTTGTGAGCTCTGCTGCCCTGTGCTGTTCTGCTCTGCCATCCCAGGGAAGTGCAGTGGAGGGTTTCTCTGAGCTGATGCCTATTTTGATCCTTAGTGATTCATTTCAAACAACTGTGCTGCAGGGGAAAGAGAGGTACCTTGTCCAGGTTATGGTGTTCAGGGTTAGGTGAAGAGGTGGGCTAATAGCAGGTAAATACACCTTCTGCCTCCAAGACTGTCCTATGATTTGGATAGCAACAAGCAGTTTTCCCCTTCAGTAAAATCTATACCATTTGACTCAGTGAGACTAACAATTAATAATTTAAAAAAAAAAAAAACACACCAAAAAAACAAGCCAATGTGCCAGAAGAAGACTGCCTGACTACTTTGTGTGTGGATGTGTCTGGACAAGGACAAGCGCCTGCATTACTGAAGGGGAAGGCCTCAGGAAGCCCACATCAGCATCAAATCATTCAGCAGCACTTCTGCTTTGTTTATGCAGTTGTCATTTGGCCACAGTCACAAAACCAAGTCTCCCTTCAAGAAGCTGAGCTGCCAGTTTGTGGTCCAGTATGAAACAGCACAACCTGAGGGTCAGCAGTGCCTGTACTCCACCTCCCTGGTCCCCCATATCTGAATGAAGCTGGGTAGGCTGGGAAGCACTGTTGCAGGATTCTCCATTTCCTAATCCTGGCAGAGATAGCAAGCCACCCTAAACGCATCATCCTGCCTCACAGTTGCTTTTTAAACTCAAATCCAAACCCAAACAGGAGGGCAGTGCTCTACTTCCAGACCCAAAAGCTGGGTTTCTATTCAAACACTTTTGTTTTACTCCAAATCCCATTCACAAAGTGACACTGCACAGGTGGTGTCTGCAGACAGGAGACATGGAAATGCCCTCGCTGTAAGGGGAGTTTGTGGACATTGGAGCCTCACTACAGCACCACTGAGCCCTTTGCTGTTCAGAATGCAAATAATCATCGCTGAACTGCACTGACAGATTTGGATTTTCATGTACTTGGAGAGAATGGCCAGTTCTTAACAAGGTAATTAAAGGTCCTCTTTAATAAAGCAGCATAAGACATTTTATGTCTCCTGACTAGTGCCCAGTGTAACCGAAGTTCAGATAAACACACTGACAAAGAAACATCCATTTTATCTAATGTTTATTGACCAGATTTTAAAAGCAGTAGGCTGCTGCAGAAATCCTCCAGAGAGCTCACTGCTGCTGTGCTGCTGGGGGTTTGCTCTACATCTTGGCTTGCTCTGCTCTGCCGGCGTTCGGAGAGCACCTTCACAGCCTCCCATCTCTCCACCGAGAGATCAGAGCTTCTCCAGCTTCCCACCTTCCACTGCCATCCCTGGCTGCGACTGTGGCTAAGAGCTCAGCGGGAGCCAGCCTGCCTGGAAACACAGAAAGCCTCAGCTTATCGCCGCTGAAACACAGTGCTCTGTGCTCCTCGTTAGGCTGCTGCGCTAATTAATATATCAGAGGGGACTGTCGGGAGCACACGCTGATTGACCGTGAGCCCGGCGGAGAGGGGCTGGGGGAAGAGTGATGCTGGAGCTGGTTTCTTTATTTAACTCCAGATCTTTTTGCCTCCCTACAGCAGCAGCTTTCTGCCTGCACTTCTCTAACGCTCTCTGTCACAGCCCCAGGCATCACAACAACTTTGATTTCTTAAAGACAGACACAAACTATATTTGTACTGAATTATTTTTACCCATAGACATCACAGATGTGAAGACAGTGCAAGAAGTGAGAGTGTCTTAACAAAACCAACCTGCCACACTCAGCTCCAGCGTTTCAAGACGCTTGTGAATAATCTGGAGATTTCAGGTCAACCAAAAGGCTCTTAAATTATATCCATGATGATCTCTTTCTGAATTTCTAGTGTAGATGGATGGCAAAAGCACAGTGGCCTTTCTCCTGCTGTCATTTTTTGTGGAAAACAGCCTCTCAGTTTCTGCTACCTGCTGTCATCCTTCTTTTGGCTTTGCTTTATCCCTCGTGCCCTCCTGCCTCATCACAACAACTGAAATAAATTTGGCCTGCCTTGCTTCACCTCTTTTCTGCATCTCTCCCTCTCCCAGGCTGCACCTCATCCTGGTGCCTTCGCTTCCGAGGACAGGCACCGTGCTCATTTTCTCCTCCACTCTAAGTGATGTTTCCACTACATCACTTCCAGCTCCGTATGCTTCTTCCTCCCCATGGTTATCTTCTTTTTTGGCCCTCCTTTCACTAAAACAGGCAGTATTCCCACACTGGAGGAAGCGCTCAGTGCAGTCCTTGGGCATGGTTTTGAATTCCCATTGCTCACAGAGTCTCCTTCAGTTACCCAAAAGGGAGCTCAGCAGATAAGTTTTCAGCTGCCAGATAGCAAAAGTCCCCAGGAGTATTCTCTATTTCTGTCGAGAGCTCCTCCCTTGCTACCACCACATACCCAGATCATATATCCTAATATTTTTCCATGGGAAAAGACAAGTCAGCCTTGTGACTTTCAAAAAGCCATCACTAATTATCTTGCAGCTGCAACCAGGAATGCCTCGAGGAAACTTGTACTTCTGAATGCAACCTGGGCACACGCAAAGGTTTCTTGTTGGCAGGATTACAATCTGCATTTGTGCTGCCAAAATGCAAATGCCACTGGGGGCCAGATGAGAGTACACCAGTAGCTCCAACCCTTTAAACAATCCAGATGTGATTGTGTTGCCCTCTTGGTACGTTGGGCTCTCACCTGCAGATCAGACCAGCAGGATGTACCTGGAGCTTGTACCAACACCAAGCTACACATATTTAGCAGGGGCTGCTGGGGCACAGAAGGAAGCGGCTTTGACAATTGCCACCACACTGTATTGCTGAAAAGTCAAACACTGTATACTGCATTTCCTCCAGGGAGTTTAGGAGCTCTGATCCTTACAGCTCCAAAAAGCATTGGGAGGCAGGGAAGGGAAAGGCTGGAGAGCAACAAAACCACACATCGCTGCTTGTGCTGGTGCTACATCCATTTTGACTTGCAGCTCCTCTCTCCTGGCTCTGGGTTTGACCATGCTGTGCAGACAGGAGGGAGCACATTGCTCCAAGGCCAAACCCCATGAGAGGACACAGAGCTCTGGAAGCTCAAGTGACCCCTGTGGCCAGCATGGTGCAAGTGAGAGGCTGGAGCAGACATATCCCAGAATATGACAAACCACACACGAGGACTTGGCAAGCCATGAGAGCACAGGAACTTCAGCTAGAAATTGCAACATTCCCTTCCAATGGAAGGATATACACCATGAGCATTAATCAGAGCCCTGGATCTCTGTTCTTCTGCACTAACACCTCTCCAGCATGTGCTAGAAAGTGAACGTTGCCACCGAGGAAGGTGCATCTTTGCAATCACCCCCATATGCCCGAGCTTCACCTCCCTTTAGGGAAGGTGTGATCAAAGGATGACAAGGATAACAGACATCTTGAAACTGCCTGGGTTAGATCAGGCTCTGTTTGCCCAACTACATACCACGAAAAGGTACCAAGAAAATCCCTTCTCAAGATTGGCTGCACACTGCCATATACATAATCTACATTTACATATACGTAAGCTTAATATATATGTAAACTATATTTACGTACAAACATATGTTAAAGCCTTTGGTAGGGTTGAATGATCCCTACAGGCTGAGCTGTTTAAATTTCTCAGGATAAGACTTAGGCTGCACTAGGGATGTTAAGCCTGAGGTATTTATATGAAAAAACCTCACATTTTTCAATAGTTGAAATCCTTAAGGCCTTAATCAGGTTAGAGGGATTTAGAAGTTAGATCAATATCTCATCACACGGAATATAGAATTGTTTTTTTCTTACTGCCTACAAGAGTGATTTTAAAAGGAAAGAAAATCCTACCCTTTTAGCAGACTTCTCCAAGTCCACACAAGACACACTCTGGCAGCCAGGTGCCACCCTTCTGGCTTCCAAGAGCTCGATGGCATTCCAAGGCACTAAGGCAGAAAACAGATGTATTTTTATGGTAATCGTTTTAACACCTTTGTCATTGTTTTGTAACTACCTTGGATCCCAATATGCTTCACAAAGCTGAGGAGAGAGGTGAGGGCTGACAGTCTAAATTTAAGGAGCAGGAAACCTGACTCACTGCTGGCAGTGCTGCTGGCTCCCAGCAGGAGTGGATAAATCACCCAGGGTGTCTGTGCAGCACCTCAGCCTCACCCAAGAGCTCTTCTCCCTTCAGCCATGTGCTTCAGGAGAAATTTCCAGGGGGCAGGTCAGCATGAGAGAGCTGTGGTGTCCATGAATGGCTCCATCACCTGCTGCAGTGTGTCCACACAAGGAGCTATGGGTGGTCAGGCTGACAGAAGATCAGCATGACAATGTTGTGTGGGCAGGCCAAGCTAAACTTTGTGCTTTGCTTCAGGCAACTAAATAGTAGTGAAAGGCTTCTAAATAGCAGTGAAAAGTAACCCTTCAAAACAAGCAAATAGCCTTTTCAACCACAATGAAAAACCTGGGGGTATTTGTAGTTTTTGCTCCAAGTACTCTAAGTTTCTAATGGTAAACTAGGAAAGGGGAGAGTATAGAGATTCCTGGGTTTTGATAAAAAGTTGATTTAATTTTCAGAGATCCAGATGCTGTTTCAATAGCAACACCGACGAAAATGTGTTGTTATTGAAAATGGAAACATTTTGATGACCATTTTTAAAAGACCAAGAGAAACCTAGAGATGCCTTTTCTCTGGGCCTGCCCTCAGCTGGGACAATTCCTGGCTGCCTGTGGCCATGGGAGTTGTGGAGCATCACCCTGCAAGCAGCCACAAGAGCTTCTGGATCAACATATACCTCAGTGGCTCGGTTTTTATTTGACACATTCTCAGCTTATGAGACCCACATATTGTGGTGACCCTTTGCTATGCTACAAGCATTAATCAGAGGGGTCTTTCTGGACGGAGGAAACTGGTGGTGAGTCAAGGATAACATCTGCAAGGTGATGCTGCTGTGAAGATTTCTGCACTGTGACTTCTGCCACATCCAGAGGCAGCAGAGCTCCTTGGAGACCGACTCCTCCAAAGCCATGTGCTTGTGCAGGTGATACCTCACCCACCCTGGAGGGAACAAATCCACCACAGCTCCCCTTCCCCCATCTGACAACCCTGAGCCAATAAAGGCTAAGCCAAGGCAAGGAATTAAATACCATGCTGGAAGACCAAAGCCCTCACTCCCCTGAAACAGAAGGTAAATATCTCTAGTATTTACAGTACCAAAGTTATATTGGAGAACACTCCCACAGAGACACTGATTCAAAGGAAAGTGTTGCCAGGGTTTTGGCTAGCACGTGGATTTAAGTCCCATCTGCAAAGCCATGGCCTGAGGACAGGAGGGCATGGGACAGCCAGGGTCACAGAGCCCCCCGGCTGAGAAGCAGCAGAGCATTACTAAGATCTGGGGAGGAAAATAAAAGAGAAGGATAAAAATAAAAATATTCAAACTCTATTTTGTCATATATATATATATATATATATATATAAAAAAATCCTCAACCACCATTTTGTCCTTAGTACAACAGGATCAGATTATAATTTAGGAGTACAAGCCCACCACTCTCCTGCTGCCAAATCCCTGATACTGGAATAGTCCCAAGACACAGGGCCTTGCCACCCCAGAAAAGGGATTTCCTTGGGAACATCAGCTTTGCTCCAGAAACAGGGTGATGGCTGGCTTGGATTCACACTTCCCTTGCTGTCAGGAAGCCAGCTCTGTCCCATGGCTTGGCTGAACATCGGACCTGGAAGCAGGAATAATCTGAGGCTGAACTGATGCTGCTGGTAACAGAGAGGAAAGCAACAATTTCCCCCCCACTAGCTGCATCCTCAGTCCTGTTTTGCTGTTGCTCCAGGCCCTGTGATGGTTTAAACCCCTGTGGGCTACCATGGAGCTGCAGGCACTCAGCATCAGATCAGTATTTCCCACGTTGCTCCTGACTCAGTCTCAGGATGTAGCACGAGGCAGACAGAAGTTGCCTTGCCCAGCGCTGCAAGCTGCTTTCCCTAGGAGCCTTCTCCTAAACTACGCAATTCCTGAATCTCTTCAAATAATCAAACTTCAGGAGGAAAGCGAGAAAGAAATGCCTTGCGGGATTCACTTTATTTCTGGGGAAATCAAAGGCAGCTAGGCACCAACAAGACAAATACCCTTCACATTAGCACAGAATTCTGCTTTGCATGCAGAGCCCTTCCCACAGCACAGCTCACCCCCAGTGACTTGCCGGAGCAACTGAGGTTGTGCAGCCTATCCTGAGACACAGACAGCTCCCTTTCACACCAAAAATATCCTGCCCTCCCCAATGCCTCAGCAGTCTCTTTCACCCCCTTACAATGTAGCTGAGTGTTTTCAGTAGCCTGTTTCACTGCAGTCCCCCCAAATCCTCCATCTGCAGATCTTGACAGCTTCATCCTCCTCTAGTGTAGTGTGTTGGTTTTGCTTGGCCTGGTTTTTGGTAGCAGGGGGACCATAAAGATGGTCTCTGTGAGAACCTGCTGGAAGCTTCCACCATGTCCAGCAGAGTCAATCCCTGATGGCTCTGAAGATGGACATACCGCTGGCCCAGGCTGGGCCAGTTAGAGATGTTGCTTGTGCCTCTGTGATAACATATTTAAGAAGAAAATCAAGACAAAGAGGGCAGTTTTTTCTAGGCAGAGAAGGGGAGGAGGTGAGACCATGTGAGGGAAAAAACATGAAGACACCAAGGTCAGTGGAGAAGGTGGGGGCGGAGGTGTTCCAGGCGCTGGAGATGAATTTCCTCTGCCAGCCGTGGTGAGGACCATGGGGTAGCAGCTGTGCCCCTGCAGCCCACGGGGTCCACGGGGATGCAGAGATCACCCACAGCCCGTGGGGAGGTGTCAATGCCAGAGCGCGTGGATGCCTGGAGGGGCCTGTGATCCAGTGGGAGTCCCAGTGGAGAGAGAGGGTTCTGCTTCCAAGCTGGAGCAGCCTGGCCTTGGAGGATTGCATCCCATGGATGAGTGACCCATGCTGCAGCAGTTTTGGGAGGACTGTGAGATGGAACTCATGCTGGAGAAGTTCATGGGGAGCTCCCATGGGAGGGAGCCCATGGCACAGCAGGGGAAGGACTCCTCTCCCTGAGCAGTGGAAGGAGATCTCAGTGATGAACTGACCAAACCCCCACACCCTGCCCCCCAGCGCTGTCAGTGGGAAGGAGGGAGGGCATGGGGGGAAGAACAGTATTTTAAGGGCTTCTTTTGCTTCTAATTATCCTCCTCTGATTCTGTTAGCAATAAATTCACTTCATAACCATAAGTTTTGCCCTTGGAGTGTTTTCTCCCAGTCCTTATCTCCACTCATGACCTGTTCATAATTTTTTTTTCCTCTCCCCTGCTCAGCTGTGGCAGGGAGAGCAAGTGAGTGGCATTTGGCCAGTGTCCAAACCATACCAGGTAGGGACTGCCCCACTGTATCTGCACTTTCTGGATCTTGGCCTTGGAAGAGGCACAGGACAGTCTGAACCCAGGGGAGCTCTCCCACCAAAAACTGGGAGCAACAGCCTCAGGCTCTGTTTGTCTCTCCGGTTCCCAGTGCTGGAGCAGAGAGCAATATCTTTTCCATCCCTTTTTGCCATGGAATGCTGGCTGCAGGACTACGGCTGCAAGGGTGGGTGTGAAGCAGCCTGACAAGGGGAGGTCCCCAGGGCTGTCACCAGAATGGCATTCCCAACAGCGTGGGGAGAGAAGGAAAGGAAAAGTACCTATTTTCAATCTGCAAAGCATAAAATAATATAGTCTTAGATTTAGAGCTTTTTGACCCATTTCGCTCCTCAGACCTACTCCAAAGCTTGTATCTGAGAGCTGGAGTCCAGCTCAACCCATCTCCAGTATCCCTCATTTTTGACAGCTTCTAATCATGTCCCAGTTGATCCGCCATTGGATGGAAAGCAATGGATCCCTCTGCCTTCCCCTTCTGCTGCTCAGCACATCTGGTCAGCAAAGGACCCCTTTGAGTCTCCCTGCTTGGTATGAAAGCATTTGATTTGTGTCTCATTTAGCTGCAGAACTGAGCATAGGTGCTTTCTCATTGCCAACCACCCCCTCAGCCTTCCCCAGGGGATATTCCTGTCCCCTGAGCCTGCTCTGTGCAGTGAACCCGCAGACACCAGCAGCAGCCTGAGCATTTTATCATTGATAACATATTTCCTGGGGATTGGAGAGGTCTACCATGTGAACAAACACAGCTCTGAAATGATGAATCAGAAAAACAGGCACTCATTAAATATATCAGTTCTCACTGTAACAACCTTCTCTAAATCAAAGCAGCAGCTCTCACAGACTGTACCTGGCCTTCCTCTCCATTGATAGAGCCAAGGAGCCTACAAGTATTGACCAAGGCTGAATTCAGAGAAACTGAAGAATTTGTCTTACAAGCTGCCCATTTTTATGGCCTTCAGTTGTATTTTAGCCTACAGTATTTTGGCCCAGAGCTGTCTGACCACCAAGACTTGCAGCAGTGTCTGAACATGAGGTCCCTTCTGCAGGCTGAACACATGCCTTGTGCAGATGGAGATGTGAAGAGGACAGAAGCTGCAGCAAAAGCAGAAATGTTGCACTGTTTGAAAATCATTTAACTTCCAATAACTCACCAGAAGCAGCCAGACTGCCACTAAAACCATTCATCTCCCTTGCTCTTCCATAAGTATAACAGTTAATAGCTGCATTTGATGTTTTTTAGTTGCTCCCAGCCTGAAACCCCACTTCCCAAATTCCAGCCCAGAGGGAACTTCCACTGCTGAGTAATGAACCCTGAAACTGGACAGCGAGATGTGACTGCAATAGAAGCAATGGCACTGCCTGGACTCAGCGGGGACAGGACAAGAGCTTATAAATACTTTCAAGGTGACAGTACAGGAGAAGGCTGGGAATTATTCATAATTTTAACAGACAGTTGGAGACAGAGCATTCACTTACAGGTAGTAAAGAAGGAAAATACCTACACTTGGGGGAAGTTCTTGGCAGGAAAGCTGTGAAGAGCTCAGCCACGAGATAAGCTCATGGGAGAGAAAGAAACTCTGCCTGGCTCTGGCACAATCCACGTTCTTGGGCCTCTTTCCCCTCGCTCAGCTGATACAAAGGATGTCCATGGGCAATGAGGTCAGATCCCTTGTGGCCATACCAGAGCTCAGACTTATAACCCAGCAAGGCTAAAGTACAAAAGAAGAGAAGGCCTTGAGCTACCCAAGTGTTTTCACAAATGCCATTAACTTTGTTCAGCTTCTGACTAAAGGTATCAACACATGTGACCAGTAAAAGGTTGGTTTTCCTCCTCCATGTAGAGCAGCAAAAATGCATTTCGAGCCATTTCCAGCACATGGAGAAACTGGAGGGGCTGAAGACTGAATGGCTGCTGCTAATGTATTGAAGCAGTCAAGTAAACAGCATCCCAATCTGCTGTTGCATTTGCAGGCTGAGGGAAAAATAGGAAAATAAAGGGGCTGACAGGGGCTATCAGGCATTTCCTTGGTGAGCTCTGCACTGCCTCACTGCTGCTGTTGGACATTGTGACCCATGCAAACCTTCTTCAGCACACAAACGTGTGAGCCACGCGTGTTGTGAAATGCTGGCACCTCCCCGCCTCTGGGAAAATATTAGAAAAGATCACATTTCCTTTTCGTGACTTAAGAGGTTCCTTGTATTTCTTTGCAGCTTCTCCAGTTTGCAGCTGCAACACAACAGCCTTCGGCAGCATCACAGCAGCCTCCGGGCCCAGTTCAAATCTATGATTTCCTTCAGAATTTTCCACAGCAATGCTTCCTGCTGTCAGTTTGTGTCTGCATCCGCATCATGATGCACTGGGCAGGAGAGCACGGCTGGGGCAATATTTCCAGCCGCCCTTGTCTTCCCAAGGAGCTCTGAGACTGCTTATTTCAGTGCCGCTTCAATGTTTCTCTCCTGTTTGAGAGCCTCAGTACATGATGCTCTACTTTGGCTAATTAATTTTTAAAGAAGCTGTGTATATTAATGCAAATTCTATTAGCGATGCCTCTTGGCAGCCCGGGTATTAAATACAATGCCAGTAGCATGACAACACTTGACAGTCTCCACAGTGGTAAATTACATATATTATTATTTTATGCCACTTTTAATGCTTTTTAAGACACATCCTTAAAATAAAGTGGAATTGTTAGTATGCTTGTACTAAAGTACAAAAATATTCCTGCTTAATTTAGCCAAGCGTATGTTCCCATTAGAGCTGGAGATGCCAGATAAAGGCTGGCACACACCATGTGTGGTGTGAAGTGGTGGAGCTGTGTTGCCTTCAGAGGGATTGCAGAGGCTGATAGCAAAGAAGGCTCTGACTTGCTATTCCTTTGGAGCCATAACTCGGTATTCCACACTGGGTGATTATCATCAAGGGACAATCACAGCATTTGACAACAAGCCCAACTACTCTGCAAACTGTTTTGGTGATGGAAATTCATAAATCTCTGCTCGTGTGCTGGCCACTAGAGAGGGACAAAGGAAGATGCTTTACGAGTGCAAATCCCTGCTTGGAAGAGTTTATAATGCAGAGTACAGTGGCAGCACTGTCTGCGTTGGATTCAGCCCTTCCACGAGGAAGGAGAAAAATCTGCTGACAGGTTATATTCCACAGCAAATAAATTGTGCTGACTGCTCTCAGCTGAGCAGGAGTTGGACACAGGAAGGGCACTGTGCAGGATCGAAGCAAAGCTGGATCTTGCACAGCACGAGGTATTACAGAGAGAAGAGAAAACTAAATAGGGGCAGCACATAAGTGGTGCCTGACCCAAGTATCTTACAGGTCACTGCTCTACTAGTCTATAAAGCAAAGTCAAGCTAATCAAAGGGACTCAGCCCCCCATGGGTGTTAAATGCAATGCTGCTAAACAGGACAGATGGATTTCTAGTTCTTTCCCATTTTTTTTTTTTTAAAGCAACACAGAGGAGACATGGAAGCCTAGCAGTTAATCTCTCAGAAGCTGGGATGCAGCAGAAGCAAGGCTGCACAAGTAACCTGAACTCAACATTATAACAAAACCTGGAGGCAGCCAGCTGCACTCTGGTCTTGGTCAGAGCTTCACTTCACTGTGCAGGCGGGGCAACATGGCAGGAGCTGATGTTCTACTGCAGGAAACACAATTTTCCATCTCCTGCCTTTGACTCCATAACCTCAGCATCCTTCACGTGAAAGGAACACATCCACTGATAAGGTCAGGCTGCTCTCTGCCCCCAAGGCGTTTACTGCTGCTCAGCTGAGTTCACCTGGGTAGCTGCACAGAAGGGAAAAGGTGCTGGCTGACAAAACCCAGTCCAAAGGCACCAAGTGCCCTCATGGAAATGATTTGTGACTGGATAGCATTTTGCCTGTGTCAGGAGACAGCAAGGCAAAATAGGTCAGTTCAGTTTTGCGGCCAAGTCCTGCTACCGATGGAACCTTCTGAAGATGTTGCTGCCTGCAGACATCCTGGGCTTTGCACAGGGTATTTTTGCATCCCTCTGGGATGCACCAGTCAGTGCACCCACACTGTGCCACCTTGGGGGGAGCTGATCTGGCAGCAGGGAGGCTGCTGGGAATGTCCATTTTGTCCATCCTCACCTGCACCTTCTCCAGCCCCTTCTTCACTGAGCAAGTGAAACAAAATACTTGCTTTGACATGGAATTACATAGCAACACCAATGCCCTTCTCCCAGGATGAGCCCCAGAAGAGGAGCACCAAGAGGCCTAGTCACTGGCTGGTGGATCACACCCTTGAAAACATTGCCTGAAGTCTGCCAGTGACTCATCTCATACGAGCCATGAAAGAGGTACTGGGCATCTCTTGGAGTAAACCTAACACAGCACCACCAGGTGCTCTGGTGGTGCTGGGAGAAGCCTGTGGCCCCAGGCAGATGCCTGTGCACCCCTTAAAGAACAGTGTTTTCAGAAGGATCTTTTCAGACTCTATTTCCATCAGCTAAAGGCTCAAAGCAGTTTGGGGGTAGTGGCAGCAAAGGAAAGGGCAGGGAAGGTGTAAGGGAGCCATCCATCACTTAAAGCTTGTGAGTGGCTCTCCCAGTTTCTTCAAGCCTCAGGATCTCTGTTCTATAAATGCAGAGATGTTGTTCAAGGCCAAAAGTCTTGTTCAACCCCAAACAGCTTTCCTCATGTCCTTCCTCTCCCGTGCCTTCATTACTCCAGAAAACAGACAGAAGGGAGGGGGGGGGGGAAAAAAAAAGCATTGGCACAGCTCTGCCTTGGACTACCATATGCTCCTCTGAATCTCCTCTTGTCCTCTGAATGACCAATTTCTGCTCTCTCGACTCTCTCACATGCAGAGGAGAATATCCATACTTTTCTCAGCCACATCCCCAGCCCCTTGGCCCTTCCCTCCCCCTGCTGGCACAGACCACATTTCTCTTCCCCACTCGCTCAGATTTGGTTGGTGCTGAGGAGAGGCTTTGGCAAAACATCCTATTCCAAAGCACATGGCATATATGAGAGATCAATGGCAATCATCCCATCCATAATGTCAGAATCTAAAGAGAGATGTAATCCTATGATATTTGAAGACTTCACAAGAACAAATTTGCTTTTTTAAATTTGACTTTGGGATTTCCTGTAACAGAAATAACGATCTTCAAATTATCCTTTCCTGTTGGAAGGAAAGTTTCACTGTACAAAACATACAGCAATGCCTCAAAGCAGTTCTCACCTGCTAGGAACAAAAGGTCACCGCAAGAAAAAGTGCAGGAAGCAGAACTTGCACATTGCAAGGATCAAATGTAGGTCAACGCTGGCCTGCTTTGAATTTTTTTTCCTCTGCACTGAACAAAGAGGTTAATTCCACCCCAGGCCAGACCGCTCTGGGAGGGAGACTGGCTCTCCTCCACCTCTTGGCTCCTCCCTAGGCTGCAGGTCAAGCCAGCCCTGAGAACCAGCAGTGTAACATGAGTGTTTGTAAATCTGAGGGAATTTTTATAGGATGCAGGGCAGGTATATCCTCAGTTATGGTAGTGCCATTCTCACATATTAACTGAAACTAACTGGGACACCAGACCTCTGATTACAATTCACACACCATACTGCAGCTATCAATTCCCCATGGGTCCCAGCACAGCCAGCTCTAACATCAGTGCATTGAACTGGCCTTTTGCAGACTTTGCCACATTCCTGCAATCAAACAGGCTTTTGGCACTGCAGCAAGAGACCTCAAGGACTCACTGAAGGCAACTTCTGCACCTCCACACAGAGAGAGATACGGCTTTAGCAGCTGCAGTCAGCAACACTTGCCAACAGCCCATCCACAAAGACCAAGAAGTAGGGGAAAAGCTTCCACCAGCATTGAAGTCAGTGTCAACTCTGATTTGCTAAAAAACAGGTGAGCCTTGAAGCCTCAGAAATGGTGTATGGGGAGAGTAGTCAAGTTGTGATCCAGTGCACCACTCTCTGAAACCACCTCGTACAAAGAACACAGCAAACCACAGCTCCAATGATGCAGGAGCAGTTTGTTCTCTAACAAAAGGCACAGGGGGAAAAGAAAAGGCTCCTGTGAAATACTGGAGGGGGAGGGAAAGAACATAAGGCTTCAACAAACTCAGCTTTAAATCAAAAGAGGTTACAGGAAACTCTCTAGAAATGAAAGCAAAGGAAAAAGCAACTTTCCTGGGTGCCAGGTATGAATTCAGGGCAGGGAGACTCGTGGTTTTCCAAGAAGGAAAGGATTTTGCCTCGGCAGGACAGATCTAAGGACAAAGCAATCCAACTTTCTGTGAAGTCTCACCCTGCCATCAGTTCCATCCTGCAAGTGTCCAACATCCTCTCTGCAGTTATCCTTGGTGCCAGTCACTCCAGGGGATGAGGCTGTTCCTGCCAGACCTGAGGTGTGAAAGTCTCTATACCCCTGTTCATCACCACAGATGATGCAAGGGCCAGAGGGAGGAAGCATCTTCCTCCTCAGATCAAAATTTGAGTGGACAGAGAGGGAAAACTCACTGTCATTTGAGCCTTCCTCCAGTTGCTTTGGATTTAATGCACCAAGGAAAACAAGACGAGTTGCCTCATTCTGCCTCAAACCTCACCGAGCCTTCCCAAGTGTCTGTCAGCAGATGAGGGAATGTTTCTTGAAGTGCAGCTTAAAGATTGCTGTACAAAAATAGTTTATTTGCTTATGGTGCCAGGGATGCAGCATTAGGGATGCTCTAAAGTCACTCCAAGCATAGTATGACTACAATACAAGCTACTGGAGCAGAAAGCCTGGAAGGGGGAAGGGAGGCCAAGGCAAAGAAAAATATTTTTTTGGGCTGTCTTGAATGGCTTTGCTCCTTTTTTATTTTTTCCTAATGTGACACAGAAATCTGCTTGGGAGCCCAGAGAAACAAATTGTTTCTACATGGCTCACTTTATTAATGAAGCATTGATAAAGGCAAAATTAAAATTGCATTTGTAAAGCCCAAGTAATAAATGCTGCTTTGTATTTATAGCACAAACCTCAAGCTCAAAGATCTTTCATGACTGTCTTAGTCACTTGCAAAATGGCTTTTGAGGAAGGTTCTAGATTCTCTGCGAAAACGCAAATCATCATGAATTAGGGCTGCCTACGTAGTAAAATTATGCTCATCAACTGAGTCAGCACTGGAAAAAGTTTAGCAATAACAACACTTGAGAGACAATAACAAGACAAATTTAAGGTACTGCAAAAGGTTTATTACAACGTAGATGGTCTGTGCAATGGCTGTCACTAGAAAAATTACTACAGTATATAGCTAATAGCTAATTTTCAAAAATGTTTTGCAGCAACTTTGAACATTCAAGTGAAAAGTGGGTGTTGTGAAAGTGAAAGCATTTAAAGCCAAAATTTGCTCTTAGTTGTGCTGTTATTGCAGCTCCTAATGAGATTTTGTCTTATAGCCAAGAATGAGAGCAGTAACATGCAATTATTTGGTTTTTTGTTTTTTTTTAAACTGAAATAATGTTGATTCAGAGCTTGGTGAAGGAGTCTAGTTATATAAAGAGTTGTAGGATTTTTCATTTATAATTTTGCACCTGTATCTTTGCAGCAGCCAGGCTTTCATGAAATAAAACTGAGGTTCAATTGAGCAGTACCTCTTTCCCTAAGCGACCCACTGCATCACTGCCTCCCTCACTTGCCATTCAGCTCCTTTCTCCAGAGCTGCTCCATGCTTTGGTAGTGTTTTAATCCAAGTTTAGCCATATCCTGTGAGGGCACTGACAATCAGTTCCCCAGACTTCTCCTGGCAGGGCTAAATATGTTTGTGCTATAGGAAAAAACAACACCATATGGCAGTTGTTTGATCTCTAAGCAGAAGCTGTTTTTTGAAAACTGATGAGCTCCACCTGTCTAGAAAGTTTCCTTTCCCTCCCAGACACTGCAACAAAATTTATGTGCACACTGCACATGTCCCCATCATCCGGGAAAAGGAAACTTTGGAGATCTCTTCTAGACTGTCTAGATTAGGACTAATTCCTGACACATTCAGCAGCATCACTATTGTCTTCAGAGATTTGGGGTCAGAATTTCCCTACCAGGGACATTGCCAGTCTTTGATACTCTGCCAGCTGATGATATTTCCTGTCCATTTCCTGGGGTGTTGACCCCAGCTGCAGCCCCTACATTTGCACATCACCTCAGGTACATACATATATCCATTTACGTAAGCTTGGCACACCACATCATCAGCCTGCCTTGAAGAGCCTCTGACATTATCTGGGACTAATTCCGCAGGCCAGCAATTCTTGTTCAGTGTAGCTATGACATTTATATCTACTCTCAAATCACTTCAGGACATAAAAAGACTTCAGCCTTTCATGGGACACAAAGTGTTCACTCTGACCTGCAACTGATGCCAATAAGACACCAACCATTGCCTAATTTGGGACATTCTGTTCATTGTGCCATGATGTGGCCTGGATGCAGCCTTAGGAGGAAAACAACCCCAAGAAACCCAAGGGAAAAGGCATGAACATGGGGAGAGTAAGCATGATCTCCCCATGCAAGATGCTGGCTCTGCTTTCTTTCTTCCTGCTGTGAAACTATTTGCTAAAGGAAATAATTTCACTCCACTTCCTTTGTGAAATTACTCTTTAAGTGCTGATTCTCCATCTGGTGCACAGCTCCAGATTTCAAAAGATATTTAGGGATCCAGCTCCCAATTTCAAAGAGACGTCAGACGTTTTAAAAATCAAATTTCGGTCTTTACATGCCACAATACACAAATGTAACCCTTAATTTTCAAGCTGAGGGAAATGAACTGTAAGAGAAGGGTGAATTAAGAAAACTACAATTGACCTTGGAGCAAGATGCAAACTTTGATGTGAAAGGAAGGTTGTGGACCACATCTTCCTCTCACACACAACAAAGCCAACCATGTGCTACACCAAAGACTTTACTGGCTTGCAATAGGCTCTTAAGGGTGAAAATAAAAGTTAAGCTTTCTTCACATCACACACATTTCTGTAAAGGGCTTGCCTTAAACTCACTCGCCGCTAACATCTGGCTCTCAGGGAGCTTGGCAGGGAGCTCTGCTGAGGTGGCTACTGCCACACCTCCTAACCAATGCCTGCTTCCCAGAGTGGAAATGGAAGAGAACCTCAGCAAGGAATTTTCTTAGGGAGCTGCCTGTCCTAGTTCCAGAGACCCAGCCATCACTTCATGGGGGTCAGGCACAGCACCATGAGGGCAGAGCAGGAAAGGCTAAGCAGAGTAAGGCAGGAAACACTCTGATCCTCAACACAGCTCCTTCGCCTCCACCAGTCATCACCACCTCCATGTCAGTCCCTTGGCATATCTGCAAGCCACAGATGAGAAAAATGCCTTCTCAATAGATAGTTCCCTTAAGCCTGAGCTTCTGGCTGCTTGCACATTTCCTCCTTGTTGGTAACTTGAAAACTTTGCACCTTTGCTATTAATTTTCCTGGATTGTTAATTCTTAAATTGGCTTTTTTTATCCATACACTCACACCATACTGAAATACACATTTGATTTTTTTTATAGAATCCTTCTGATTCTTCCATTCAAAGAAAGTTATTTTAAAGATGCTCTAAAAAAGAAACTTCTTGAGTCATCCATCCCTAAAATGTTTTCACTATGATGAGTCTATCCACCAAGGACTCCAAGGGACACCAAACCCTTTTGAGTTATAAGCAATAAATTGAAGACCAACCTGAATTTTTTCAGTCTAGGAAAAGATGCTGTATAACTTATTTAAAATGTGAGCCAATTTCCCAATAGATGAAGGTTCCAGACAGCTTTCTTGGTTTTTAGATAAAGACTAAGCTACGACATCATGGCAAAGGTAATGTGTTTAACATAAGACATGTAACAAATCTGTTTCAGTCAGTCATGTATTCTACTTTTCTGTCACAAGGGGATCTTCCAGAAAATTGTAGTCTCACTGGAAAACCTTGCTTAGTGTTTAATTTCTCACTGCTGTTCCAACAAATGGCCAGGAAGGTGATATGTGAGGGCTACAAATTCTCCATTGAAGGCAGTGGCATCACACCAACTCAAAGCAACGGTAAGTCAAGCCCATCTTTCACACTGTTTAAAAATTAACGCTCAGCACACTGCCAAGTCTCCTTAGACACACAAGCGTCTGAAAAGTTTGCTTCAAGAAACAATTAGCTCTCCCATTCATCCTGTGAGCTGTTCATTCAGGAACCAAATGACTGCCCTCCTTTGTATTAGCCAAGATTCATGCTCTCACATCTCAGGATAGCATTCTGTAGCAGCCTGAAGAACCACTTAAAAATGATGTATTCATTATTCATTTCCAGAGTTCATTAAATAATCTTTCATATTTGTTTTCTTTGTATTTTTGCCACAATGGAGTGCAAATAAACTAACTACTGGGTCTCAGAGGAGGAGATCAAGGATGCTGATTACCTCAACATACAGCCTGTGTTCTGCTGAAGTTTACAGAAGAGCTTTCCTGCTCCTGGAAGCCCCAGAATGCACCCAGGGTAAGCAGCAGTCACTGCCTGCAGTCCACATCACCTGGGGACATCACCAGTTTGGGAAGGGCTCTGACAGCCCTCACCAGGCCTTTGGCAAGAGTGGAGTATAAACCACAAACCAGCACCTTTCCTTGTAATCAGGCATTCAGGAAGGAAAACAAGCAGCAGGCAAAGGCTATCCTTAGGGAAGGCAGGGAAGCCAACATTCCATCCAGGGGAAACCACCCCCACAGAGTAAGAGTACAACTCCCATCACAAGCACCAAGCAGAGGATGTGTTCCTGAAAACAGCAGAGAACTGATTGATGGAGAAATCCTGGTGAGGAATAACCACTGCATTTGGAAATAGTTTCTGGGTTAAAAGATTACCCCTATTTTGGTTGATTTTCCATCAGAAAGATACCCTGCTTGTCTCCTCTTGCCCAGTTCTTTCACAAGATGGATGAATTCTGAAAACCAGGGAAGGCCAGGAGAAATACATCCCCCCTACTGGCATTTGACCAGGCAGTTTCCAACCAGGCTGAAGCCTGCTGGCCCCTGTGTGAGCTGCTTTTATACTGCTGTCCTCAGAAGCCTTTTTGTAGTCACTGCACCTTCTCTCTGGGGCTCTAGGGGAGGAATAAGCAGTGTCAGTGGCCTGAGGGACTCCCACAGTTATTTGCAGAAGCTCAGGCTGTTATTTAACCACTGCATCCTCAGATGATGGACTGAGGTTATGTCAAGCAGTAGAGATTCAGAGTTGCCAGAAGGGCAGTGCTGCAGGAAAAGCAGTCTTGACTTTGATAGGGTGGAAGGGGAAGGCGAGGGCTGAGGCTGCAGTGAACTGTGCTGCAATGCTGGCCCTCTGTGTCTCACAGGATTAGCTCCTTCCCAAGAAAGTGCTGCACTTTGGAAAGAATCAGCAAATCCCTAGGGACAGGTAGCATCTCCCCATGTCTGGTGTCTAAAGCAAGCTCTTCCTCCTCCTCCTCCTCCAGCTGAGCACATACTTTCCCCCTCAGCACTAGTAAAACAGAATTAATCAAGTGCCCACTGCTGAACAGAGAAGAGGATCAAAGAAGGGTGCAAAGAAGCACTAGAACCTGTGCCAAGCCAGGGCTGCAGCAGATGCTGCCACATGGCAGGGATGTGCTGGTCCTGGTGCTATGTGAGTTACCCAGCCATAGCAGCACCAGCTCTGCTGGTATTTGTCTTGTTTCTCCATGGGACTGTGTTTAATACAACTGTAAATATTCTGCTTTCTTTTAACATGGTTGCTCAGAACGAGGCAGGTGAAAGGAGACACAGAGGTCCTGGATGGATCTGTTCAGATGACTTTTGTTAGCAGGGTATAATGCTCCTCTCATCATCTGTCTCCCACCTCATTTCCTTCCCCACACAACATTCCCTGTTGTTTAGGCACTAATGAAGGCAGCAAAATGGCTATAGGACTCTGGAGATCATTTATGAGGAATTCTGTACCTATTTTAAAGGCCTCTTTCATTCACATGAGGATTTCTCTCCTAAGGATATTCCTCAGGAGCTAATCCACTCGAGAGAAGGGGTGCAGTGCAGGTGAAAAGTAAAGTGTGGCCTCTTTGCTGAATTACTACAAAGAGATAATCAATATTTACCTGCACACTTTCTCACCACCCTATAGGACAGCTGCTCTAACACATGGGAAGAGATAAGTAAGAGTGCAGAAGAAGGCAAAATATTACTAAATCAACTCCCATCCCCTTAACAGAGCAAACACAACTATTAGAAAGGAAAAAGGGAGACTGTTGAAGAAATGCAGTTGTAGAGAGGTGCTTTCACCTACCACACTCACTATTTACCTGTGACCAGGTGAGTAGTAAGGGCACTGCTGAGCTTTACCCTCAAACCATCACTTGGAGCAGCATGAGGTTGCTTTTGGTAAAGCATCTTGCAGCCCACCTAGAGAATTTACTATGAGAGTAGCCTTTGGCACTCTGCTACCTGTAGGAGAGTCAGACCCTCAGAATTTGGGTAACTCCCAGGGACAGCAGCTACATCCACATACATATACCAGCACTCTAAGATCCTCTACCAAACTAGGCCCAGGAATAGATGCAGCTGTCTTGAAGATTTAAGGCTCCAGGCTGGTTGAAAAGCTCAGCCTCACTGGCCCACCATGCCTAGGGATTTGGTTGCCTCAGGCCAACATGAAGCTGCAGATTTATCAGTCTTGTCCCCTGAAATAGATGGATGTCAAACTGACACTGTCATTCTGCTGGTTACCAAGACTGGTTTTGGTATGGCCTAGAGGTTAAGATCTGGTTCAGCAAGAGCAGACTGGAGCTCAGCTGAGCTGTGTGTAAACAAACACCAGGCCCTGGCACCCTACACAGCACAGGGGCTTTCACATCTCTTCTGACCCAGACGAGGAGCCCATCCAAGTCCCTTTCCCCAGAGACACAATATGACCTACCTTCAATGGCATCTCTGCAGCTCCTCCTAAGCCAGCAGAGAAACTATCCCAGCATTTGCACTCCTCTTTTCAGTAGAACACCAACATTCTGTACAATCTATGTAGTCATAATGTAGGGGTGTTCTGTAAAGGAAGCTGCTGTTGTGAGAAGCAGGTACCAGGAGTGGGTTCTTTCACCTGTGACAACCCATCGAGATGTCCGAGGTCATTGGTGCTCACTCAGTGACCGATGAAATTATCTGAAGGTAATGGAGAGGGAAGACATTCCCACCACACAAACACTCATTACCAGCTCTGGCTGGCTCTGGAAGAGGCCTAGTGCTAAAGTGAGCTCTCCTCACTTTATGGTTTGAGAAGGACTAGGATAAAACACATTGTTATCTCTCTGTGCCAAAGGAACCAACAGCACATCACTCCCTCAAGACGGTGATTATTTCTTTCCTAGGTACCTTTTTGCCAGTCTGCCTATATCCCACCACTCATCAATACTCTGGAACATCGCCTGAAGGATTAAAGGGCTTCTCTTGCTCTAAGGAGGAACAAAGCAATGGGCTGGTTCAAACTATGCTGCTTCCAAGGACTCTGCAACTAGAGTAATCCATGTGATCTGTGCTCTCCTGCACCACAGAGAGCACAGACACCTCTTTTAGGTACACCAAGAGCACTTCAGAGACAAACAGAAGCAAATAGGAAATTGTCAAAAATAGAGGTCACAGAAATAGGTGCTGTCATGATGGATTTTCCCCAGAAAGTAAACTGCAGAGTGATTCTGTCCCAACATCAGTTAGTAACTGCCAACAATAGCATCAGTTTTCTTCATACTGGGTTGAAATCTGCAATTAGGAATTCATTCAGGGTCAGAGCTTAACTGGTTTCATCCAGGAGAAGGGGAGACTCAGCAACATGTTGTGTACACTAAGAACCAAAGAAGACTTCAGAAAAATTATGCTGGAGGAGTCACTTGGGCTCTTTCCTTTATTTCTTCTTCGGGCAGGAAGTGCAAGGGAAGAGGAGGAGGAAAAATACATGCTCCACCATCAGAAGAGATCTTAAATATTTTACACCTCATATTGACTGGTTTGGCTTTTGAAATTTGGCTTAATAAAACTAGGCTTTCTGAGGCAGCCAGCTGCTCCCTGCCTTCTCCCCCACACCTATACAAAAGCAATACAGAGTGGGCTAAGTTACTGCAGCATCTTCCCTTGCTTTGTTTTATTTTTAACTCTGTGTCTTCCTCCAGTTCACAGAACAACTCCTGCACAGCCCTGTCATTTCAGACTAATTTTTTCCCAGAGGATTTCAGATTCTTGCAATATTTCAAGTATCCGTAGGTTAAATGTCAGGACAGATTATTTTTCTTGATCTCAGTACTCCTTTCATTATTTATTTTCACTAGGCTTCTGAAAAGTATTGTCTTTTTGAAAAAAAAAAAAAAAAAAAGAAGGACAGCAGGGCCTCATTGTACACACAGTCCTATTTCTTCTGACCTGAGTTTTGGCTCTGCTTAGGTCATGCTGCTACAGCAGAAGTTACACTAAAGTCAATCCTTTCCCTTAACACAAGTCAACAAATCAGTCTTGGTCCACGTGCTCCAAGAATGGGAAACATAATACACTTGGACTTCTTCCATCAAATAAACCATGCCTTGGAAGTGAGGAGATGTTAATGGGGCAAGTTACAATTTTTAGCTCACTTCCACCTGGGATTTTTATCCCATTATCTACTGTTTATACAATTTCTCATTAGAGCACCCTTGTTTTTTTATGAAGAAGTCAGCATGTCCCCCGAGGCAGGCTTCAAGATATTTCCAGTATAATATTCCTAGTTGGTTTTGACTCATGGAGGAGCAAAATACCCCACCTGAAAACAATAAACCTGCCACCAAGCAACCTCTGCTCTTGTAATCATCACTGCTGTGTCTCACACTTTCCCCTGAAGCACTGTAGGAAATGTTCTACACTCCTTATCAAACACCAGGCTTCAAAGCCTGGATGAAAATGACATGGAAAGACAACAGCAGCACCCACAAGTGCCAGGTTATGCAATGTTTTTCCTTTTAACCATACTGTGTCTCACAGGAGAGGAACAACTGTAATAACTCACCACAAACACATCCTTTGAATCTCTCCAGCCTCCTGCTGAGGCAAGATGAGACCATTATTGTACAAATTCTCCTTTTTATGGAGGGAATTGCAACCTTTGCCCAAACAGGAGAGTCCCTGTCACTGTGCTGTCTGATAGGGCAGCTCAGGCAATTCCTCTTCTCACTGATTTCTCTGTCTCAAAACTTTATTAAAGTGGCAGAAGATGAAGCCTTAATCCCGGGATGCCATCAAAAAAAGTATCGAGTCCAGATGGAAAAAAAGCCCCCTCATGAGTTACTGCCTTCCTCTAAGGAACAAAGAAGGGATTTTTACCTATTTTTCAATGTACCAGTGTATCATCAAGCCAAGCTAAGCTATTTGTCCTAACCAGTCTCTGCCTCCACCTTTGAGAGGCAACACCCAAGTACTCCCGCAGTCTCCAAACTCCTTCCCTCCATTGAATGCACCATTGCTGGTTTTAGTTTACATCTAATGATTCCACCATGTCAAGACACAATTTTTTCTTGACTTCTAATGAAGGCTAAGCAGGCAAAACTGAGCATGTTCCTGCTTCACTTGCTTTCCCCCAAACCCCAGTATTTTTGTGTACAAAACCAACCAGACATGAACATCCAGCTTCATACCCAGAAATGCAAGAGGATACTGTTACATTCCCACCCAAAATTTTACTTCACATTTCACCTTCTATGACACACTTCTGTTCTCCACCTTGTTTTACATTTCCTAATATCTTGGTGTGTGTCAAGAGCTCTCGTCTTTTGCTGCACAAAATAGAAATTGAACTGAGATCCTAGCTCAAACTGCTTAAAAAATAAAGACAAAATAATTGCTGTGTCCGCTGAATCATAATCAGCAGTCCTGGGAGAACAAAACTGGGAAATTTGCAGTACACAGGTAGATTCCCCAAACCAGAGCTCTGAATTTCACTTGCACACAATGATCAGGTATTTCATCTTCCAGTCAAGATGTGAAGAATGATGCAAATAAAGGCTTTAGATACCAAGAGAGAAATCTAATCACCATTTCTCTGATGACAAAAGGTAATCCACATGTAGAGAGGTTTACCTGCAAAGTTTACTGCAGCAGAACTGGAATCTCATTACCTCATTCCTCCCATTGCCTTGCCATTTCCACAGAGAATGAAAGCAGTTTGGACTCCAATCCTGACCTGTTTCACTGTCCCAGGAAGGGAGCCATCAGAAAGAGTTTGTACTTTGTTGGTCTCAGTAAGCACTGAGATTTCAGGGGTTCATTTACGTTGTTTGACTACTTGGTTCATTTGAAAACTGCCAGACCTAACAATGAAAAATATTATAAATCAGAAAAAAAAAGTTATATAAGTGAATCACAGTTTGTCCTGCCAAACCAGGCTCTTCCAAATTTATTTGAGAGCTGTGAATGAAGCTAATGCCTTTATTAGCATGAGCTTTTCCAACAAAAGATCTTGCCTGCTTTGGATATTGTCTTCCCTTCCTTTCCCTCGTCTGCATTAAGCTATTGCTATTCACTTGCACATACTTACTTATGCTGAGCCAAACCCCAGTGATCCATGCCAGCAGCCTTTTGGAGCACCTAAGTTCATAACAAAATCGACAATGACTCTTGGAACAGGCCTCCCAGTCTGCACATTGGCTCAGAGCTGCCAAAGCAAAGTCCTGTCACTACAAAGGTTTGGGTTCTCAAGCCCATGGATCAGTCTTCATTAAATCTGAAGTTTTAAGTTCAAGGGCCATTAGGAGATTTCCCAGGGTTTCTGTCCACTGATCTAAACAATGGTGTTTACTGTGTGGCCTGAGTTATTGTCCACCATGAAACTGCTTCTAATTGCTATTTTAAGCCCCATTGTGAAGTGCTGCTGCATCTTTACCCAAGGGACTGCCTGGGTTCTGGCTGGTGTTTGCATGGCCATTCAGCAAAGCAGTGGCCGCAGTCTCACCAAGTGTGCCCATCACCTATCCATACCACCCTGGTGGCAGCCCTGCCCCAGATGCCAAGCAGGACCTGGAATGAGGAGATGTGCATTGCTTTATCCTCCCAGTATCTCCCCAGTTAGGCAGTTGTGAGACTGTCTCAAGGGAAAAAAAAAAAAAAAAAAAAAAAAAAAAAAAGTCAAGATCATAATCAATAATTTCTTCCTCAGAGAGAGGCTGAATTATGATCTGAAGCATATCAGTTTAAATTTAAATACCTCCCAGATCTCTTGGATTAATCACAGCCATTACCTTGCACAGTCTTGGAGTTGTCAGCATACAGGGAAAATTTACTGAAAGCAGAAAAGCAGAGACAAGAAATGGCTATTTTCTACTGCCTTTTGCCAGTCTTGCCTATTTTAAACCACAAACTCATTGGGGCATGAGTATCCTCATCATTATATATATTATATAGCAAAACAGAAGATGGGATTAGTCTTGCTTTAGGCACTACTGTCATGTTCATTTATAATTGACGGTGTTTTATTCAAATTATAGTGCATCCATTCCTCCCAAAACCCCCTCTTGGAAAAGGCTATATACCAGGAAAGAAAAATATAGGACTTCTACAGAATGTTTAAAAAATAAGGAATTTATAAAACTCAGTAGCTGAACTGTAATGCTAAGATTCCTGACAACTGCTCCTGCATTGAAAGAAGGGGAGAATTGTTTCACATGCTGTTTTTTGTTGCTCTTCAGATGCTGTCCCACAGGCACTGCAAAACTACAGTTTAGCTCTACAAAACAGATTAAAAAAAAACCCAAAAAACCAAAGAGAAAACAAGAGGCTTCTAGCACAAGTTTTTCCCTGCAGTCTGATTTTCAGTGCAGGCAGGTGGAGCTGAGGGCTCCAGCCAGCACGCAGCATTCTGCTGGCTGGGGATGCAGCAGTCTGCACAATGATTGCTCAGTGTGCAGAGAGGGATGCTGGCAGATTGGGTCTGAAAGATCTTTAATTCAACCAAAAGGATAGAATTCATTTAGCCAGAAAAGATGGAAAAGACCTTTTGCAATAATATCAATAAAATCTCATTCAATCTCTACCCCGCTCTAAATCCCCACTGCAAATTTAGGACTATTTATCATCAACTGGCTGAGACAAGCAATTAAAATAGAACATTAGAAGAGACTTAGGTGAATTCGGCACCGTGTGTGAATATGTGGCAATAAATCTGTTCCCTGGCAGTGTGTGGGAGAATTCCTCCCTACTGTGGATTCATACCCAGCACCAGGCAAGGCCTCAGCTGCTTATTGCCAGATAAGCAGTGGGACTGGTGCATAGGATGGCAGCAACCCAAGCTCTATATGTGGGAGGAAAACAGTGCCAGGACTGACTCTTCACACAGGTAAGCTAGAGACAGCATCTCCTTTTCCACAAGGAAATGTCATGCCAGATATTAACACATGCAGGCTGCTCCTCCCTTCAGCCTGGGCTATATTTTCTGTGTATGGGGGAAGATAAAAGCAACAAATTGTACAGAGCCTTGATCATCCCCCCCAGCAAAACCAATCAATGTCACCAAGCAGATCAATTGAAAGAGAAAGGTTCCAGTACCTTTAGCACACCCAGAAGTTTCTTCAGCTTCCAATGTGAACAAGGCTGTGTTATGAATGGTCATGTATGTCACAAAGCAGTAACAGCTGGAAGTTTTGGACAGTGTGCCATCACAGGAGGGCACAGCAATGCTGCCCTAGCCATGCAGGGCCACATTCTGGCTCCTATCAGAAGTACATGTGTGGGGAGCAGGGAAAAAATGGAAAATTCCTGGGAGGAGCCTCCAAAGCTTAGGAGGCAGCATATGATCCAACTCCCCCGACACCAGCAGGGCATCTCCTACTCTGCCAAGCTCTGTACTGTGACAATCTCTGGTCCATTTTCTACCAGCTGTGGCTGGAGGTGTAAGTGCTGGAAGCACAGCTTTCAAGTAGCTGAAAGCTAGAAAGCAAGTATGTGCTCCAAAGGGACTATTTTTAATTTCCTTGAGTACCACGTATTTGGGGCTGGACTCCCAATGAATTCAAATAGCTGAGATTACCAACAAGCCCGGTGCTGCTAAAATCACCCAAATGAAGGAAGGTGATCTCCTACCTTGAAAGGACCTTGGCTCCAGCACAAAGCTATTTCTGCCTTGGTATGATCGATTCTGCCAACCTGCTGGGCTTTTCCTGCAGGAGAGCTTGAATCTGCTCAAGAGTTCCTTCTGCAGAGAGGCTCCAGTGCTGACACAGAGAGCATCACACACTGAGGCATCAGGGCCACATGCCAGGTGAGTCACAGGAGCAAGGGGACACTCAGAGACCAAATCAAATCACAGAATCATATGATATTCTGAGCTGGGAGCGACCCACAAGGATCAAAGCCCAGCTCCTTGCTCCCCACAGGACATGCCCAGGAATGCCACCACACGCCTGAGGGTGTTGTCCAAATGCTCCTTGAACTCTGGCAGCCTTGGTGCTATGACCACTTCCCTGGGGAGTCTGTTCAGTGCCCAACCACCCTCTGGGTGAAGAGGCTTGAGAGTGAAAAGCTCAACCAGCCTCTGTGGGCCTTCCCTGCAGACCCTTCCTACTCCCTGAAGGCTCACTGCCTTCCAAGGGTCCTGCCCACTGGCAACAGGAGCTGCTCCACTCCCTGCTCTTCTGCCAGCCAGAGGCTCTGCACCACACTGGGGCATGGCTGGGGAGGCAGAAGGATCATCCTGACTATTGAGGCATACATGCAGGGCAGGTAGCTTGGGGTGGAGCTGAAGATTGAGCTCTGGAGGACAGGAGCCTGAGGCAAGAGACCCTGAACTGGCACTGACCCATCCAGAGCCCAGCCTGCAGCTTGGATCCCAAACTACCTGCCCTGGATGTATTCCTCAACACTGGCATAACAGGCATGAAAGACAGGCTGCAACAAGACCGTTTTCATGTGCAAACCATCAATCCAGATCACGGTGGCAAAGAAGCTTCCCTGCAGCTTGCTGTGCCTTGGGGTGCTCCAAGGCCCACAGCCCTTTCTCACTTCCCAGGAGATCAGCAACAAAGGGCCACAGTCCCTTTTCTAACCCTCTGCCACAGAGGGGACATCAGCTCCATTTAACTTGTGCCTTTGCTTCCACCAAGGCTCACATTGCCTGCAGAGAGGCACACAAAGAGCGCCCATCTCCTCTGCTCACCGCCAGAGTCACACCAACAGCCCAGCTCCCAGCTGAGCAGTCCCCAGCATCCCTTGAGACCATCACAGCAAAAGGAATGCCTGAGGCAAAGGCCTATTTTAATCTCCCTGTTATCTGGATCATCCTGGTCATGAGGAACATTACATTGTTTCAGCTGTAGTAGCCACACTAAAATAACAAGGTAATAATTAAGATAGATTATTATTTCTCTAGTCATCTTTAACTCCATCCCTTCACCCTGGAAAGGTGCTGGGAGATCGTGAAGAAGCCCAGGTCTCTGGGCATCTTTCAAAAGCGTTTTTGACATGAGTCAGCAACAAAAGTGCCACAGGCCTGCTCTGAAGCCCACAGCAAGAAAGGAAGCACTGCTATGGGCACTGACACGATCTGGAAAGGCAGCTGAGCTTGCTAAGGGCTGTAATGGGCTTAACAGAGGTGCCAGGCTAGGTTTCATCCTCACCTGGGGGTGTTCAGTTGTGGTCTGGACTGGCTCTGAGGGACTCCTCTCAATAAAGGGTCTTTTTTCGGCAAGTGTGAGAGCTGCAGACTGACTGGTGGGTGGTTGCTCAGACAGTCGTCAAGTAATGAGGATTTTTCCTGTATAAGAGAGAATCTCTAGGGAACTATTTTTAAGTGATCCAATCGCAATCCAAATCATCCCTCAGTCCAAAGCTGTCTGCAGACCTGTGTTGAAGTCCACAGGAAATTTTGGATTTTGGCTCAGGCTTCCACTTTCTCAAGTCCTTTCCTCTCAGTTTCTTAACACTGCAAGAGCAAACCTTGATCAGGCAACAAGAAAGCAGCTCCTCAGCATGGAAACACACTCAGGCCTGACCCAAAACACCCCCTACCACACCAGGGCTGGGCTTCACAGCAGTGCAGCTGGGCAAGTGTTAACACACTCCAGTGTTTAGTATTTGCATGAAAAATGCAGATTCAGCAGAAAACTAACATCCCAGATTCAGCTTCATATTATGCATATACCTCATGTGAGAACAAGGCCCACTAGCTGCTCCAGAGGCATCCATAATTGTGCATACTTTAGAAACCAGCAGGTGAAAGAACACTCCTTAAAACACCTGAAAAATACCAAGGGCAAGAATTAGGCTGCAAGAAGTAGACTTTTCTTCAGAGGAGCACTGGTTTCTCAAAATATTTTTAATGTTTGTGAGTTTTTTAAGAGAGGGAAGAAAAAAAAATCCCACTCCACATTCAGAATCTGGGGAGTTCTCAACAGATTTGCTTCCCTCATTTGTAATTTTCAGCAAGTTTCTCAATTAAAAAAATATAAATTATTTGCAGAACACTAGGAGAGGAAATTGAAATAACTCTCAGGAAGTTACCAGGGCAGTTTTCACTCCTATTTTAGAGATATATGAAGACATTGACCCATAAATCATCAGAGACAGCATTCCTGTTAGACCAGGGATGCATTAGACTGCTTTTTGCCTCAAACAAGGGTGAGGAATACTGTCAGGAGTCATTTTAAACCTACTGCAATATATACGGAAGCTGAGGAACAAAAGGGTTAACACCTTAAGCTACATATTTGTCTGGTGTATCTTAAAACTCAGTCCTGTTGTATAGAATAAACCTGGCTTCCTTTGAGTCACCTGAATTATCCTAGATGCACATCCATGTGACAAAGTTCACATCGTGGCCCGGAGGAACATTTGTCATTTCCCCTGGAGTGGGTTCCCTGTCTGATGTAGTCCGTTTTCAGGCAGAGATTAAACAGACACATCAGGCTTTCCCAAGAGCCCTTAGTGACAGAAATGAGTCTCCAAAAGGATCAGCAAGCTTCTGCCTTCCCTTTGCCTACCAAAGAGAAAGCTCCTCCCCAGGCAGTTGCCCTGCCCGCTTTCCAGGCTCTCCTTGGAGAGGTAAATGACAGAGGCAGCACCAAGTCCCACTGAGCAGATGTAGAGTAAACAATACATGAAGATGGAAATATTTACAACCTCAACAGGGGAGGAGGAAGCAACAGGAAGAGAGGAAGAGACAGATTCAAGCCCAGTTTCAATAGGGGAAGAGCAGCATGTTCTGTGAAACCATCAAGGACTGTGCCAGGCAGTGTTCATAGAGGGGCTGATGCTTTTGTAGCTCAGCCCAAAGCACCAAGTTTCAATGTGGAAGTGACTTTTTCCAGAATGATACAGCTGTTCAACATTCAGGCTATGAGGAAAACCCAGGTCCCTGCCCTCCTTCTAGAGCTTGGTCTCTTCCTCCACTCTGCACAGAAAATAGCAAGAGAATTTGCCAAGGAGAAAAAACCATTCTTGCACAGCACAGCAAAAAGTGGAGCAAGAAGTGTTCCCCAAAAGTCAAAACTGAAAACCAACAATAATCTTGTGATGAGCAGTAACACTCATGGGCTGCTCAAGGAACAGCAAGCCCACTTGGCTGACATAGCCCATATTAATGATCTATGTTGCATAAAACCTAATGGTGAGCAATACAGTCCTAGGATCTATAAACCACGGATCTCAAAAAAACCCCAAACAAAACAACAAAAGCCAAACCAAAGACAAAATGTTATGCCTGTCTGTCAAAGCCTTCACCCTGAGCTACTGAGTCTCCTAATCCTGGAAGCTCTCTAACACCACACCTGGAACGAGACTCCAACTCTCTCCTCAGATAAGGAGTCAGCTTAACATTAAGTTTCTCACTGAAAGTAGCAGATAATGGCCCTGACAAAATGAGGCCTTGGGGGCAAAAGAATCCCTGGGACGGTGCCTACGTTAAAAAAAAAAATAGAATTGTATGCTTGACTGGACTGCACATCTCTTGTTTTGTCTAACTGAGGATGATCTAAAGTCCTGTTGTGTGGCAGGCAGCTCACAGATAAAGACTTAATGAGTGAGGAAGCCTTTCCTTCTTTTTCTGAATCACTCCTATGGATGCCCAAGTATTGCAAATTATTGCATCAACACTGAATCATTCCCTCCTTGGCATGTTTAAGTACGATTCATCCCCTCCATAAATATTTTTTCATTCCATTGAACCCAAGAAATATAAAAGGGGGAGGAAAAAGCTCAACATCCTTACTTTCAGCATCCCAAGTCACTTAGTCTCAACTTGAATTTTAGCTACACAACCAGACAGCAGCACTAGTTGTTACATGAGGAGTTTGGAAGCAAAGGGAAAGGAGCAGGTGAAGCAAGCCCAGGAGACATCCAAAAGGAAAACATCTTTAAAGCTCCCCTGAATTGGTGACACTTACCTGTTTGTTCCTTTTGTGCCTCTGGGTTTCTCTGAAATAGAGAGGAGCAATTATGAAGTGACCCACTTTCCTCCTGTTTAGTGTAAGGAGAAAACAGGGGGAAGGGGAAGAAGGGGAGGAGAGGAAGAGTTGCAAAAGTATAATATCAAAGGGTAGAGAAGGAAAAAAACCCCAAATCTTTACAGCAGGTAGGAGGGTAAATTGTGATGACCCAGTTTAAAGGAAGAGCAGGAACTAGACCTACTAACAGTCAACACCTTCCCACGCACTCTAAGCAGAGGAAACAGCAAGGCAGAGTAAAAAACTCTGTGCTCACAGCTCCTCTTCAAGCTACAAACTCATTCCTCCAGGACAAAGTTTGTGCAAGGGAAGTTTAATGACAAAAGAGGGTGTGTCTCTCACCAGCCACTTCAGCTGCGTAAGGGAGGGGTGGAGTCACAGACATATCCTGGTTGAGACGGAGCAAATCAGGGCCAGGTGCAAAAAATTAAGGTCAAAAGAGCTCAGCCGTTTTGCACTAGCTGAGGCTGCCTCACAGGTGAGGGTGGGAGACACATCAAGATGCCAGAGAAATGGCCAATCTTTCTCCTTTTAAAAGACTCAAGAAGTGGCATCACATGTGCTGAAGTCAGAGGAAGTCACCGTGGTCTGATGCAGTAGCTCTAGCCTTCATTCTGGTGTGGGTCAGCACCTTCAGGAAATCCTCATCTGCTGTGCCTTTCAGCATTTGCTATGACAACTGATGGCCCTGAACCAAGAAGCCTGTAGGGCACCCTAGGGACTGTCTATCCTCTAGGCAGAAACCAGTATCTGGGAAGGGAAGGGGCATTCTGGTTTGCTTTACGTTTTTGTCTTTTGCCTCCAGATTGGTGAGGTTTCTATTTCCCTGCTTAAATCCCACTTACCTCACTCAGTATAATCAGGCACAAGTGGAATGAAGTTAGTACTCGTGCACCACTTCACACCATTCAAAAATGATTCAATAAATACTGTAACAAATACATGTATTATGCAGTTGGCAGTTATAACTAGAAAGGAAGGACCAGCCATGCCCTCATCTCCAGGTGGATTATTAAAAATCACAAGCCAGCTTGTTGAACTCATACAGGTTTCAAAGCCTGCACACAAAGAGAATTGCACTTCTCAGTTCCAAAACTCACAGCTGTATGTAGACTGTGTTTCTGGTAAACAAGCAACATCTCCCAAAAGCATAACCTTGTTAAAAGTGTGCATTAAATCAGCACTTTAGTTTGCACTCACTTAAAGATTAGTGGTCAGAGGATATGGCTAAAATCATCACATCTCTCAGTTAAGCCTGTGCCCTGCTTTGTGTGACTTCTGACCTTTCTTAATTCAGCTTTAGGCAGGTTTTTGAATTGGTTCCCAAATTAAGGTCACATGCACAGGAGAATTGAAATCTGATGATGGTTTATTTTATTAAATAAGGATTGTTTTAAATTAAAAATGAAGTTTAGCCCTGACCTGCTGTCTGTCAGAGGCACATAGAGAAAACTATTTCTATATTCCCTTTCTTCTATAAAATATATATCAAATGGCCCTAGTCCTCCTTCCTGGTTGCTCTTTGAGTGACAAGTCGGGAATCAGATACCAAAACACCTTTGGGGATCTGGCTCTGCACACCTAAAAGAGTGATCAGGAAATTGGTAAGGACTCATCTCCGAGGGCTTATGTGACAATCATAGTTTCAATCTCTCTATTTTTGAACGTAAACCTCAGAGGAATCTTGGCTTGGCCTAAAGTGGAGCACCTGATCATAGGCAGGTCCTCAAAAAAGCCCACAGCTTATCTGTGTATCTAGAGATCCTGAAAATGCAGGGAAAAAATTAGGCCCAGCCATTCCCTCAAATTTAATCAGAAGCAGCCTTGGGCACATAGATGCAAGTACTGTTGATGGTCAAAATTCAGACTTACAAAAAGAGCAGTGAATGACAGAAGATAATTAGGAGTTCTGCATAAAGGGTTCCATCCTCAAACTGTTCTTATTGCAGAGCCTGTAACAGACTGGGGCATGCCTTGGCATCTCAGCCTGGGAAAAGGAAGAAATCGGAGGGGCTGGGAAATGTTCAGTGCCAAAGCAGGTACATTTTTCCTCCTTTTTTTGCTTTATGCTTAGTTCAGTTTATTTCCCAGCCACATACTTCAGGCATAGATGAGCAGCACTTGGATAAACAAGGTACTTCCCTCTCTGCTGAATAAGAAAAAAGAAAAAAAGGAAATATCTGAGGAAGGTGGAGAGAATCAAGGCAATCTTTGTGTTACAATTGACTCTAAGAGAGCCCAGGAATGAACATCCAGGACCTGGTGGCACTGTCAGCATTTTGGTGTTTCCCTCACTTGGCTGCCTCACAGCCCAGCTTTGCAGCATGCAGGGGTGTGTGTTGGAGGCTGAAGGTGATGCTGTGAGCAGCCAGGAAGCTTCCACTGCCCACAGACCTCAAACCCTGGACAAAACAAGGGCTGTTCTTTCCCTTTCTAAACCTGCTAACCTGCTGCAGGCTCTGCCTGTTCTGCCCTTCACCGGCTCCTGGCCAGAAATGTGGGAACACTTATCATACTGATCTCATGCAGGAAAGCATGTTCCCTGCCTCATTATTCATGGCCTGTGCCCACAGGTACTGGTTGTTAAGCCTTCTGAATATTTGCCTGAATAATTAAGAAGGAGCTGAATCATTCTTAGACCAAATTCTGGTTTTCTCTCTCCTGCGACTTCATTTATAGCCTTCGCTTCTCACAGCTCCCCTGTACACAGTGTGAAATGAGTGTTCAAATACTACCAGATAGAGTCTATAAACTCCCGATGTGCTTTTTCTTTTTCTTTTAAATTATCCTCAAAAGATGTTAAAGAATCTGCTAAAATTGCTCAGTAGCACTTATTGCGACAGAAATCCTGGTGCTGCGGTGCAAAAGCCTGCCCCCCTCTGCATCTCCCAGGATAGAGGCATCCACATTCCTGAACAACACAGGAATCTTCCCTCACTCATTTTCAGAATAACCGTAGGAAAGGTAGTTGTTCCTACTAAGCTTATTGGGCAATACTCGTGATCCATTTAATGATTCTGCCTTGTGTTGTTTAATGAAACTATGTGATTTCTGCTGCAGCAGAGCTGGAAAATGAATCTTAAACTGAATCCAGTTTTCTCACTGGAAAACTACCTCTTATTCTCCTCCCACTCCCTCCCTGCTTTCTCTTCCTTTTACCGTTTCTTATATCTCTTTCCCCAAGTTATGCTGCATTTTATTTTGCCTTCACTGCATTTTCCTCCCTGGCTTTTGATACAAGGAGCCAAATACATCTCTGCTGGTATCCAATGGACTGAAATTCTTCTCTGAGGCATTATTGGGCTGAATCCAAACCCAGCCAGCATTTTGGAGTGCTGGTGGCTTAGCCAAAACAACAGTTCATAATCTCTCTTCTCCTTCCCTTATCTACCGTTAATATGAATTATTAATAAGTACTAGTATTGCTCTCTCGAAAGTCATACTTATTTCTAAAGCACCTATCAGCCAAGCTGTCTGGCTGAGAATTCCTTTTCAACTTTCCGTGTGTGCTAGGAAGTTGCACGATGCATGCGCAGGGACAGCCTGGATTCCAGACCAGGGCTGGCTCTGGGATTCCTCTTGCCATCTGCAGTGCACACCTAGCCCAAGCGCTGGGCATGGTTAACCCCTGCGGGAGCCGGCCAGGAAAGGTTTGTTTTCCCAAACTGCCGTTTATGACGCTAAATCGGTTTCCCTATCAGGCTGCTGTTCCAGTTCTCTCACCTGGAGGGGGGCTGTCTGCACAGTGTTAATCTCAGGCTGTGTTTACAGTCCGTGAACCTGACAGGTTCTCCTTCCCTGCGGTTTCCGTGTGCACAGCTCATTAGATACTCTAATGCAGCAGGAAGCCCCTCTCGACTGAGAATTCCTTTTCGTATATTTAGCAAACTTTTGACGGCTTCCTTTCAAAAGAGACTGAAGGACATATTTTCGTAGGAGAGGGTGAGACTCACAAAGCACGATCTACAGTCACGTTTTTCTGTGGGGAACTACGGAGCAGGGGAGGAGGAATCACCCGCAATTCTCTCTCCTTCTCCCCCGCGCCTCCCTCCCCTCCCGTCCCTCCCCCCCGCGCGTAGAACCATAACACGAGATGAACGCGCTCCAAAATACAGCTGCATCGCCTTCCCTCTCTTCCGGTTTTCTTCGCCTTGGCGAAAGGGGGGAGGGCAAGAAAAGATGATGAGGATGGAATTATCGCTAATGTAGAGCTGATGTTTTGGCTCTGTCATCTGCAGGCTGTTTAGAAAAGCCTGCACGCAGGGTGTCAGAGTTAAACACAGCCAGTGCTCGCTTATTGCTCGCAGGAGAGGCTCAGGCAGGGAAGAGGCAGGCATCGCCACTCATCTCCTGGTCTGGATGGTTCCATAAATGAAAACACTAAGGCTTGCGGAGCGAAAGGGAAAGGATGACTGAAGTTGCGAAAGAGAGCGTTGCACTTCTACTGCAATACCCAACCTTCATTAAGATCCCCATTAAGAGATAAATTTTACAAACACACACCGTTTTGTATGAAATGAAAGGATTTCCTCCCCATTAGAAATCACACTGGAGACAGTTCCATTTGCTCCAAATTAGGTACGCTCTGAATGAATATTTTAATTAATTAATGATAAATAAGCCAGGCACTTTCCTGGAACAGTTACCATTTCCTTCCTCGGCAGCAGTGGGATGTGCAGACTGTGGTGGGTGTGTGTTCACGTGCGTGCCCAGGCTTTGTTTTTAATTTCTCTCTCTCGTTTTCGAACCTGCCCCTCAAATGATCAGTTACAACACATATCCTTAGCCATGGATTTCCTCGTGTTTGGCTGCTCCGACTTAGAAGGGGGAGGGAGGAGAGGGAGAATAAACAGATTAACCCACCCAGACCCCCGGCAGGATGTTCTGAGCAATAAAAAGAGGGGAGAGAAGGAAGAATTCACACATAAAAATAGAAGCTCACGTAGATTGGCCATATATGGAGTACCGGGGACTTCAGAGGGATACCCTCTTCGGACCACCCCTTTGGCGGAGGCAATCGCTGCTGCGGGAGGGCCCGTGCCCCCTGCCCGGGCTGTTCGCCCGCAGCCGCGCTCAGCCCCTCGCCCGGACCCCAGCCGCAGGGAGGCGGCGGCGGGGCGGCTGCGGGAGCGGCGGGGCGGCTGCGGAGCGGCGGGCCGGCGGAGGGAGCGGTGCGGCGGCGATGACTCAAACCCGCCCGGCCCGCTCTGCCCCCTCCCGCTCCCCCCGCCGGGGAGGGCTATTAAAAGCTGCTGACGTAGGAGCGGACGGCCATCTTTGATGAGGGCACGGCTCCCGATCCATTGAAGAAGGAGAGCCGCGGAGGTCAGCAGCCTCCTGTCCTTGCCTCCCGTCCGGCTGCGGCACCGACCCGCCGACCCCGCCGCGCCGCGCTCCGCCAGCCCAGGTAAAGGTGGGACACGCCGCGGGCACCGGCCGAGCAGGGGGAGGGGGCCGTATTGGCGAAAAGGAAATGGAAAAAAGGGTATATTTAAAGTGGGACCCATTCGGCGTTTTGTCTCCAGCCCCTGGGCCGCCGCGGGGACAGAGAAAGGCAGGGAAAGAGGGGCTAATTTCGCCTCCAGCCTCATCTCCGGCCGGAGCCGGGGCGGGCAGCCGGGCTGTGCCTCTCGGCCGTGCGGGCGGCAGGAGGCCGGCGGAGAAGGGAAGGTCGGAGGAGAAGGGGAAGCAGCGCCATTCCCGGCTCGGAGCGGGAAGCAGGTTCTGCGGGCGCTCGGCGCTGCCGGGCCGGACCGGGCTGTGCCGCCCGGGGCACTGCAGCGCCCGCACCGCGCCGGGCTGCGGCGGAGCATCAGCAGCAGCATCAGCACCGCGGCCAGCGCCGGGCCCGGGCGGCACGGGGAGGGGACGTGCGAATGGGAACGTCTGCGGCCGTGTGTGCGTTTAGCACCGCGGACAGCGCCGGGGCCCGCGCCGGAACCGGGGGAGGCGCGCTGGTCTGTGTCTGTGTCTGTGTGTCTGTGGGGTGTCTGTGTGAGGGTACGTTCAGCAGCACGGCCGCGGGAGCCATCGCGGAGCCCCCCGGCGGCGGCGGAGGCGGCCGTGCTGCAGCGCCCTGCGGCTCCGCGCCCCCCGCCCCGGGCTGCGCCCCCGGCCTCGGCACTGGGAAGCGATTGACTCCCGACTGGCGAGCGGCGGTGCTCCCTCATTCCAGGACAGGACCGCGGGCAAGCGCACTTGTGGTTGTGCAGCTCAGAGTGAGAAGACGGAGAAATAAAATTTAAAAACAAAAACAAAGCAAAACCAAACCCGACAACCACCAAAAAAGACAACCGACATCAGTTCCTGCGATTAATCGGCGTTTGGCCCCTGTCCCTGGAGAGGTGTTTGTGTAAGAAAGCAGGGGGTTACATAACGCGCAGCCCGCGGGGTCCCTCGGGCCCGGCACTGCCCGCAGGGATCACCGGCAGCCCCCGGGCTTCCCCGCAGCCTCTCTCCGTCCCTCCCGGAGCCGCTGCCCGCCGGGCGCCTCGGGCACGGCGCTCCGCGGGCTCCAGCGCTGCTGTGCAGTGCTGTGCAGTGCCGTGCAGTGCCGTGCTGTGCCGTGACACGGCGGGGCCGAGCCCCGGGCCGCCCCCCTCCCGCTGTCCGCGCTGCGGAGCGGTGCGGAGCCGCCGCCTTATGTAACTAACGCGGGCTGCCCCGTCACGGCTCCTGGCCGCGGCTCCCCGGCGCGGCGGTGCTCCCTGCGCCCGTCCTTTCCGCTTCCCGGCACCCCAGTCCCCCCAAGCCCCTCGGTGCGGCTCGAAGTTGGTAACTTCGCCGCTTTTTTTTCCTGCGGGGCGAATAAACAAGGGGAGAAAGGGGGATTGGGCTGCGTGTCCAGACACTGCGCTGCGTAGCTGCGTCAAACCGGAGCCGCGGTATCTGCCAGATTTACGTGCTTGGCTTGAATAATCGCCGCTGGTTTCGTTCCCAGCTGAAAACGGGGTGCGGGGAAAGGGGGGCTGGTCTGCGGCACTGCCCGGGGGTGGGAGAGCAGCCCCGCAACCCAGACCCGTTTCCTTCCGGCCCTGGCCGCAGCATCCGCAAGGACATGCCTGTCCCGCACCCCCCGCCTTGTCCTAGGCACGGAGCGACTCCCCCACGGATCGGCACGAGGGTGGTGTGGGGCAGCCACCCCTGCGTGAGGCAAGGGGAGGGATGGAGCCGTCTGGGAGATGGGTGCTCCGATGGGTATGGCTGGGGAAGCGACTTTCTCCCGGGCCCCCGGCCCCCTGCATGTCCCTGCAAGGAAGCCAATCTAGGGAAAAGCAGCAGTGGTTTTCCATTGCTGCTGTGTAGCGCAGAAAGGGTCAGCCAGGAGGTGAGCACTGAGGAGTTTCACTCCTAGGATGGGTGCCAAAAAGATAACAGAGGTGACCAAAGCAAAGATGCAGGCAGGCCTGATTGGCAAAAGCAAGAGCCTGAGGCTCCCTCTGAAGTCAAGAGGAGTTGCAGAAACTCAGCACGTTACAAAACCAAATGAAGCTAGATAGCAACCCCCAAATAAATGCAGCTTAACTTTCTTTCCATAGCCAACTAGAAAATGAGAGTGCCATTTCCAAGAGCACTCGGGACCAGGCTGTGTATCCATTGAACTCATGGGGGCAGTGAAAGAAAGAACAGCAGAATCCAGCCAGTATGAACCCTCAAAAAACATCTAATGAGATGCAGCTCCACTTCGCAGATTTATTGCACCGGAGGTGGGAGCTGCTTTTCAGGTCAAGAGAAAGAGAAAGCTTTTCATTTTTCTCCCTATGCTTTAGATATGGCAACAAATAGCAAGATTAAAGTGCTAAGGCAAATAAAGCACTGTCTCTACCTAGTGCTTACACTGCTTTAACTGAGTGAGGTAACGAAACAAAATGCTTTTCCTGTCAGTGTGAACAACTTCTGCGATTTCTATGTCTATGTGTCACAAGGCTACAGCTGCTGTATTTGTAGCAACCCTCAGGGAAAAAAAGAAAGTATATGGCACAGTGTAGGGCTCACTTTGCTAATGATTTCTCAGTAACAAAGAGCAGAAACTGTTTTGTCTTTACCTTGGCTTGTTGTCACACAATTACTCTTTTCCTTGCGTTTTTCCCCCAAATCTCTGCCATAATGTTTTATAACATAAGGAGGGTACTTTCATCTGTACATATATCTGCACACATGCACTCATTTCGGAGATTTCTGGCGTTCTAAGCTGGGTAAACCCACCGAAGATGCAGGCTGACTTTGCAGCATTCATTGGGCCGAGTGCATTTTTCTGTCTGTGGAATCCCATGCCCTGCTACCAATGCAGTCACTTTTGGGCTGGGCCAGTGCCAGGCAATCTGTAACACCAGACTTGGTCAAGCACTTTAGAGCTTTAGAGTCTAAGGCAGAGCAGAATAATGCATTGCTGTAGAGCTGCTGCAGGATGCACTTCTCAGGCAGATCTTGATTACCTCTAGGAAGCTGGACTTTGGAGTGAGCGTAGGGTTCGTGTATCTACTCCTGGGAGTGCTGAATATAATTTGTCTAGTCTATATGTTGTCAAAGAATAGTTAATTTCTTTTTAGCTTATTATTTTTGAGCATCCAACAGCGTCTTTTTCCTTGGTTTCAATAAACTCTGGCTTTCTTGCCTACTGACCTTGCAGATTTAGCTTGCTGCATCATATTGCAACGAGCACTTTCTCCAAAACACGCAAGTTATATTCCTAGTTCTTGTCTGTCACCCCTTTGTTACTCCCTCCACAAATGCTTAGACACACACAAACTCCCACCAGCAAAATCCGCCTCTTATATGATCACGATTTTCAATATGCTGTCCCACATCCCACTAAATTTTCTAGGACTTTCCGCCAAGCACAAAGACAAGTCAACTGCATAGACTCAAAATTGTTCTTCCCTGCTTTGTGATGGCCCCAAGGCTGACATTGCAAGACCCAAAAGTGGATCTGCATGGCCTAGAGGATGTGTTTGGACCACTTGCCCTGTCATTTTAGAAGGAAATTTAGTTTTGCTTTTGCATCTTTCTTCTTGTTCACTTGCTATTTATCTCCTCATCACTTCGTGTTCACCTACAATCCTTTTTTAACTCCTGCTAAAAATCACCAGGATGAAAGAAATTAGGGTCATTAGGACCCTGATGTGAATGGTGATAAGTGTCACCTTCCGATTTTGATTATTCCAGCAAGTCGAATCCAAAGCCAGTTGAAATGAAGGAAAATACTTCCCTGTACATCATTCTGTGGGACTTGTAAAAGAATATTTAGCATTTTAGGTTTTTCAAAGGGAAACAAGTGCTGTGTACATGTCCCCTCTGAAATATACTGGCATGCTGTAATTCTAAAGAGAATGTAATCATTGCATTATAACCTTTTCCTTTTCTCTTTCTTTTCTTCTTCTCTTTCTTTTAAATAATGAGAGACGTAGTATCTAATCTTACCCATTGGAGAAAGCTGAATTCTACTACAGGCACAGGGAGGAGAGGAGGGAAACACTAAGTAATTAATCAGGGCTGTTCCTGGCCTTTGAGAGCTGAATGCTAGTGCTGACGAAATCTGTGCTCTGTCTGGCTATTTAATATAGATTTTTAATTTTTTTTCTTTAGAGCTAACAATGCTGTATTTCACTTTTTTTGAATGGGATTCAACTTATTATTGGGCCCCATTGTCAGTTGGTGTGAACTGGCATAACTGAGTGCTGTGCTACTCTACAGGCTGATAATCTTTCAAGCTGGGACTTCTTGTTCATATTTTAAACCAAAAATGGGTCTATCTGCTGAAGGAGCAGCACTTCTAAAAAGGGAACTCACTTAAAATGCTCCCCTCCCAAACCCCACCCCTATTTTTTACCGCCCTGGTCTCATTGTCACAGACCCTCACGGCCGAGGTTCGCACAGCCAGTCTGCCTCAGAAATGGTGACAGTGAGCAGTGATGAAGCAGCAGAGGAGGAATCCTGCACATTATGCCTCTATTTCAGGTTGGGTTCTGCTGCACTCTGCTGGTACAAAACACCAGCAGAACTTGTTCATGGTGTAAAACCCAGGACACTGCTGAGATTTTTCTAAAGCCATGATTGTGTGCAGAAAAAGTCAGAAATTCCTAGCAGCAGCCATTCATTTTTCTTTCAAGCTGGGAAGTAGTGTGAAATTTTCCTGCATTACAGTAAATGCACAGGAAAATTATGCTTCTTTCATCAAGTTTTTTAAGGCAATATTCTTAATGTCTGAGACATAGTATTGGTAGGGTGGAAGTACAAAAAAAATGCAAAGCCAGGTCTCACTGTACAAGTGTCTAAGACTGAAAGAGGAGAATGGTTCATATATGTTTTCACTATAATTATAGTTTTTCTTGTGCTTTTGATATGACAAAGCTATTGTGCCAGTGTTTACTGGTAGAATCCATGAGCAAAATCAGAGTTACCATAGCCTGTGTCAGTGCTAACAACTAAAATGTATATCCTAGACATTATAAGAGGAGGCCTCATGTAGGCAATTCCTGAAATTAAAGCAAGATTTGCTATTTCTTACTCAAAACCTACCAATTATCAGGGAGCTGCACATACAAGGCACTGCAGAGTGCTTGACAGGTCACATTTGTAACTTCGCATGGATCTCTTCCATCTCTCACATTTTCTCAGTAGCATTCCCTTACTAAAAGTCCCAGGCAGCAAATCTCCAAAAGCTTTCAGAGTCACTAGTGTGTCAAAGAGACTAGAAATTTAGGGATGAAAACTGGAACCCTGATCATTTCACAGCTTGGTGTTTGTCATGGTGTATTTGTTACACTTATTGTCCACCCAAATGAGAGGAATTCTGTTTCTGAATTGCAATACAGTCATCGAAGAAGTAGTAATTTTATTTTTCCTTTTGTATAAAACAGCTATTTGGAAGATGTGCCAACCTCTCCTTTGGTTCCTATTCCCTTTCCTGGAAATTATAGCTCCCAGTGGAACTGTGTAGATGCCAGTTCCTTGATCTGCCTTACAGAGGTAAATATATTTCCTCCAGCTACTCTAAAAAATTTCACGAAACAAAAGTATACTTCTTCAGAAGAGCTCATCTGTCAAAATGGTGTTACCATTCACTGATTCTTTTTTTAAACAGGAACAGAAGTCTCCCATGCATATTTAAGCATTTTTTAAAATAAAAGGAACTAAAATTAACTTCACTATGCTTTAGATGTAAATTAAAATTTTCTTTCTCCTCCCTGCACTAGTATTTTTTTGGTTCAATCTGGTCCCATTCACATCCTTAGGCACTTCACCATTCACCTCCAAGGGATTTAGCCAAGCTTGCATTTCTGCAGAGAATTGCTGTTTGATCCAGGCTGGCTCTGCTGCTGCCTGGAGCCTCTTCACCCTGTGCCACACGTGGGCACAAAGCTCTGTGAGCTCAGGGCTGCCTGTGCCCAGCTGTGCTGACCGCACCAGCGACTGGCATTGGTAGGAGAGAAATTTCTGTTCCCTGCTTATTAGGCACAGACATCTCGTAGGGATAATTTGTTCCTGTAGAAAATAGTAGGAAGGCTCTGTTGATTTATTGGACTAGAGATGTTTGATAACATCTGAACTTCAGATACTGGGGTCTAGAGCTTATAGCACCAGAGCTGCACATGGAATATCTGGATTCAGATGCAAGTACCACACATTAAATAAATGGAACCTTTGCCAAGTGCCTCCATCCATAAAAGAAAAAGCTGAGATTAAAACGACTTCCAGTTTCCATTTCTCAGTTTCAGGAGTAGGACAACTACCCCCTATCTCTGAAAAGGTATTTTTATGAATATTAGGGCATAGCAGTTTCCACTGCCTGGGGCTGGTGACCTAAAACTGATACCCCTAAAATGCAATGTTCTCCCAACGAAGGGGGTTATCATTTACTTAGAGTTTGACAGGGTGTTACCCATGATTGTTCCCTTCAGGTTAGTAAAAGGCTTGGCTGGAAGGTGCCATATAAATCCAGATTATTACTATTAGATTCATGATAGCAAGACAAGAAAGCGATCTCAGACCAGCAGGTGGATGAAACATCCATGCATTTGCTCATGCATTACGCAAGAGCAGGACTTGGCCAGAGCTCTGTGCTCCTCCAGAGCTGCACTGAGCTGCAGGGGACAGTGGGACTGAGCCCTCTCCCTTCAGCAGCACGGATTCCAAACCACAACACGACGGCTGGATATACAACCCGGGTATGTTCTGTGAATATTTGAGTATTTCAGCTAAACATTTGCTTTTCTGGAGAGAATTCACCTAAGTGACACTCAAGGATGTGAAAAGGCCTAAGAAACAAACTAAGGTATGCAAACCCAATTAAACTGGAGCTCACCGCTGACTTCCAACAGCCTGTTCTCCCCAGAGATGCATTTGTTTTATTTGCTCAGCTGTATGGAGACAGGTATTGGCTGCAGAGCCCACTGAAGGATTTCCTGCAGCTTTTCTGCCATTAAAAACGTGTTCTTGGGATATGGAATTTGCAATTCCTGAAAATATAGGTCTTTTGTTATACCAACAGCAAGAGGCAGAAAGGCCAAGAGCAGTGAAGGGGTTTCACAAGGCACTGGATGAGTGCACGAAGGGGATTATATGACATGGCTGGTGGTGGAAACAAGAGACTGAACTTGATAAGGCAGAGGGTCTCTTCAAGTCTGATTTTCCTAAGAGGTTTTCTTATTTAACAGAAGAAAAGAGAAAAGGGGAAAAAAAGGCCTGGGTGGTTCTTCGCTGTCAGTTTAGTTAATTTTAGAGATGAGCATGTCAAGAGACAGTGGAAAAAACCCTCGAGGCACCAGGAATGCACTAAGCATAATTGAAAATGCTCTAGACTGCCTTTGTAATGCAACAGTAGGGCCATCTGCAGGCTTTAGATTTTGAATATAAGCAAGGCACTTTTAAATCATTGTGTTGTCTCGTTCCCTTTTTCTTAATTAACTGTTCTAAATAGTACAGAATAGGCTGCTCCTGAAACAACTTGCAGGCCCTGAGGATGATTTTCTAAGCCTGGTAAACAAGAACAGGTGTGCACTTCTAACAGGCTGACAAATAAGAACACAAGAGAGCTGCTGACATCACACAAAAGGTCCCAAATTTCCAGATTAGTGCCCAGGGCACTTAAGGTTCAGTATTAAGCCAGCTGATAGAGGGTAGCATGTGACAGAAGAGCCAAGTGGCATCTCTCATCCTCTGCAGGCCTCAATAACTGTGCTGCCTTTTTGTTTCTTGTAGTTTGGGGTCTCCACCCAGTCCTACCTCAACTTCTCCAGCCTCAGGTCTCTGCTGTCATCATGTTCCCCAGGTGCCCTGAGGGAAACCACCCTCCCAAGAGAGGGAGATGCAGATAGAGATCCCTTTCAGCCCCATTCAGGACAGGGGTTTGGTGTGCCAGCATGGACAGAAAAGGCATTACAGGCAATGGGCCACCCAAATCACAGAGGGACAAGAGGGAAAGAGCAGGAAGACAGGAACAGAGCACAGCAGGAGATGAAGAGTGAACTCTCAGCTGCAAGGATCTCAGTGCTTCCTTCTCCTTTGACTGGTTTGTTGAGGAAGAGGCCAGAAGAAGGTACCCATCAGTGAAGTGAACCCCCTATAAAACAGGATGTCCCATAGGCTGCAGGGCTTCTCCATATTAACTGCTTCTCCAGCAGTACAATTATCCAGTTTTGCTTTCAAAAATTGCCCACAGTGAAGAATGTGACAATATATGGTTTTTAATTGAACAGTGAAATCCAATAAATTCTTTATTGTGGGCGCAAGCATTTATCTGCAAAATTATTAAACTGCTATTTAAATTGATGAGCAGCTCTGCTGCTGCCATACTGTGATTTCCCCATGTTTACTCCTATTCCTTTATGGAGTAATACTTGCTTTCCCCTTTAGAATTTATATTCTTAAGAGCTCCATTCTTTCCCAGTAAGGATCCCATATTATGTCCTTTCCTTGCCTGCAGAAAGCCTTTACTTGCATGTAGTTTATTCAGAAAACTTTTAAAAGATTCCCTAGCCTGACAGGTGAAGAGATAAGACACTTATCCAAAGGCCAGGAACACTATATGACACTGGAAATTTGATGCTCAAGCACAGAATGTGAGGCTCCAGAGCTGTTTACAGATTGCACTTTCTTTACCTTTTTTTGTGTTCTCTTCTGGTTTTGTGATGGCATTTCCAAGAAATGTGTTATACACTCAGCTGTTCTCCAGAAAATGTGTTCTTCTGTTCATGCTTGCAGCCAGAATCTGTTTCTCAAAACAATCAACTTTCTGCAGTATGGAAGGAAGTCAGAGACCTTTCCGAATTTAACCAGGCTTTCCAGTGTTGTCAAACCTGGTAGGTCAGATCCTGGGCTTAGAAGAGTTACTTGTATCTTAACCAAAAAATGATCCACTCTACAAGTAATGCTGAAGAAGGGACCAAGAGGTAAAAAAGAGAATGAAGTAACTAGGGGAATGAAAAAAACCCCAACAAAACACAAACCCAAACGCAAAAAAACCCCCAACAAATTAAAGACAAAAGCCAGCAGACTGAGCAAGAGAAAGGACAGGATGGAATTTTTGATAAATGATCTTTCTTGCTGTTCTTTCCCTACCAGCACACCATTGACAATTACCTAGACTTAAAAAGTAAATGTCAATCCTCAAGTTTTTGATAGAGTCATTCTAAAGGTGTCCTGAAGTGTTAGGCTATAAAACACTCAGTCCTGGTGCCCAGTCTGCATCCCCTTAGCAGCCACAACTTTCTGTTCCATCTTTGGATTTCACAGTGCAGAGGAGGTGCAGAGGTGCATCCTAACTCCTAATCCCAGTGTTACAGGCACGCACAGACAGCAGGATGGCAGGATTTGTGAGCAGTGGTCCCTGTAGTTGGTGTCTCAGAGACAAATAGCTGAGCAAAAGCATAACGACTGCTGTCCACTCACTGCGGTGCTGGAGATGTGCACTTGCTCTGTGGCACTTATGTTGAAAATAAAAGGAAACCAAAGTTTGTGACACCACAAGGCAGAGCCCAGACTTTTTTGCTTTTGCTAGAAAGCCTGAAAAAGGCCCCCTTTCCAAGCGTGTTAGAAATAGAAGCTTGTTTCAGAAGAGACGTGAAGTTATCAGTGCAAATTAATAGCTCCAGATGGGGGGTTAAATTGCTGCCTCACAGCTGAAGACATGCGAGTGAATGAAAGTGGTAGACTATAAAAAGGGTATCATCAGAAGTGATGAGATCCCACTGCGAGGTGGGATTTGTAAGCAGTTGCTCAGATGAATGGTTTTATGGGCTGGAGCAACGGGAAAAGGGAACAAAGTCACAGTCATTTTGGAGATCGTGCGTCACAGTGATGATTTTACTGCTTTACTTGGGACAAGGTGTCCAACAGGACAAGCTACATTTCAGTATCATGGAGCTTGGTCTCCTGAGGCAGCACACAGGACACAGAGAGCTCGCCAGAGCAGTCAGAGAAATGTGGCTGTGTGCAGAGTTTGCGTGGCAAGGTTTTGGGGGGGGAATGTAAGGGGGAAATTCTGTGAGAAGCTGCCAGAAACTTCCCCTGGGTTCGACGGCGGCAGTGCCAGCTGGCTCCAAGATGGACCTGCCACTGGCCAAGGTCAAGCCTGTGAGTGATGGTGGCAGCACCTCTGGGATAGCAGATTTAAGAACAGCAAAAAAAAAAACCTGCACAAGAGCAACTGCAGCCGGAGAGAGGAGTGAGAAAATGTGGGAGGAACAGCTCTGCAGACAGCAAGGCCAGGGAATGAGTAGGAGGAGGTGCTCCAGATGCTGGAACAGAGATTCCCCCACAGCCCATGGTGAGGCAGCCCAAGGTGAGGCAGCCCAAGGAGGTTCACAGGGCAGCAGAGATCCACCTGCAGCCCCTGAAGGAGTCCCATGCCACAGCAGGGGGATGCTCAAGCTTTCCTGTGACCTCATGGAAAGCTTGCACTGGAGCAGGCTCCTGGCAGGACCTGGCACTCATGGAGTGAGGAGCCCATGCCTGCAGCAGGACTTGTGATCCAGTGGGGGACTCACGCTGGAGCAGCTTGTTCCTGAAGGATTTTACCACGTGGAAAGGACGCATGCTGGAGCAGCCTGTTCCTGAAGGACTACACCCCATGGAATGGACTCGTGCTGGAGTAGTTCATGAAGCACTGCAGCCCATGGGAAGGACCCAGCTGGAGAATTTATTGGAGGGCTGCCTTCCATGGGAGGGACCTCTCACTGGAGCAGGGGAGGAGGGTGAGGATTCTCCATGAGGAGGAAGGAGCAGCAGAGTCAATATGAACTGACTGCAGTCCCCATTCCCTGTATCCTGGCACCACTGGGGGAAGGAGGCAGAGAATTAGGAGTAAAGTTGAGCTCAGGATGGAGGGAGGGGTGTGGGGAAGGTGTGCTAAGATTTGGTTTAATTTCCTATTGTCCTACCCTGATTTGATCAGTAAATTCAACAACTTTCCCCAAGTCGGGTCTGTTTTGCCTGTGACAAAAATTGCTATGTGACCTCCCTGTTCTTATCTTGGCCCACAAGCCTTTTGTTAGGTTTTCTCTCCCCTGTCCAGTTGAGGTTGTGGCTTTGGTGGGCACCTGGCATCTCCAGCCAGGGCCAACCCACCAGAGGCTGTTGAGCTGGGTCAGCTTCCAGAGCAACAAGGAGCTTTGTCAGCAATACTCCAGGTTTAAGGGTGCTGTTACTGAAAAAATGGTAATTCTTACATTTAGAAAGCAGTTCTTTAATATAGGTATTTCTCAGAACATTTCCGTGGAAGAGGAAGGTCTGTTTGACCATACTTAAGTCCTTTTTAACTCTCTGGACACAGTAACAGAGTTGCCTATTCACAAAGCAAACGTGTGGAGTTCAAACACTTCAATAATGCATAGCTGTGGAGCTGCTCCTCCTTTCCAAGGGAAGTGCAGGGTGCAACTGGAGCACACAGAGGCTCAGGAAGCCTTCAACACCATTCTTCACATACCCTAAAAAGCTGGCTCTGCAGCTCTGCTTTTTACACTGTACAAAGAACCAACAGCACCACCCCTCCCTGAACCTCAGAGTTAACAGTGACTTCATTCTGACTGAGAAACTCAGCAGAAAGTTACATATATACAAACATCCTGTGTTTGTACAAGGCAGGAATGTACTGTATTCTCTAAAACCCTGAATCAGTTGAGCATAATAGGAATTTTGCTATAAGTCACCATCTGTCTAAAGGAGAACGTGGTCAGCTCCTCTCTCCAGTATGACAGAGTAGAACTGACTCACCTCTACTGAATCAGTTCTTTAAGTCCAAAACAGAGGCAAGGCTGAGAAAAGTGGCTCATCAGCACCCCAGTAATCACATGGCTGAGGTACTCTCAAGGTATGACGCACTTGAAGAAGCCAGAGAGCAATTTGCAGCAAACTAATTATATAGTGAAATCCCCATCATTTCCTGTGTTCTGGGAATGCTCACCACAAATTTTGATTTTCCTTGGCTTCCTCTTCATCTGAAATGTTTTGATGAATCTTTTTTTTTCTGAAAGTAACCTATGGATCTTCAGGCAGCTCACTGCACACATTTGACATTCAACTTGTACTGCATTCCTTCCATTTTGTCCCAAGGATTTCCTGCTCCCTTACTGAGTGTGCAAGGGCTACAGACGTGGGAAGGTGTGGGGACAGTGAAAAGCTTGTGTTTCAAATCCAGAATTTGAAATCCATGAATATTCCTAATTAAATATTTTTTTAAATGATGTTTTGGCAATCATTTGTTCCTGAAATCTTAACAGAGGCATGTGAAATAACTTTGTTTTGAGGCTATTAAAATGCAGAATTGCAGCTGGATCTATGTTGGTCCTATTTCCCCAGCTGAGCTATCACATTCACCTCTGCAGAAACAGAACTGTCACAGCAACAGTCACTAGAGATGCAGCCCTCAGAGAATCACACTGAGCAAAAATGAATATCTAGGATGGTGATTTAGCTTGTCTGGATTAAAATGTTCCTCATAGATGCTTTAGCATTGTTAAAAGTCATCCTGAAGGAAGATGACAGGCTCTTCAGGCCTGCCATGAGGAGCACAGAGGAACAAATAGCTATTGCAGGAAGGCTAATGCAGTATTATACATAAATTCTTAGCAAGTTCCTGAGAATGCTGGAACAAGAACATTCGCCCTGAATTTCAGAAAATCCCTTTCTATGATACCCTATGTTAGAATGTGGGGAAAAAGCACAAAACTGGCTTTGAACCAGTGAGGTGTAAAGGGGTTTTGTTGACTGGGTGACAGTCTCATTTTCACAAAATCATGGTCACTCTGAGATGGGACGTAGCAAACAAGATGCAGGGGATCAAAAAAGAGTGTCCATCTCAGGGCTGGAGTGGATTATTTTGAGTTGAGTTAGAGACATGTGAGTACTTAAAAATTTTTAACAGAACTGCCAGGAGCTGTCTCTCTTCGAAGGAAGAGAAGATGAATGCATGTGGACTTGTGAGGGTCAGCAGCAATCTGCCATTCTTTGGGCAAATGATGCACACTGCAGGAATGCCAAATACAGATGGACCAAAGGGAAATGTCCAGATGTAACTGCAGATGTCATAGGAAATTAAGCCACTCACTTGTGCTTCAGTTTCAAGAAGTTCCATTTCTAGGTCAGATGACAGCTTAGTTGGCCATTACTGCAAACATCTCTGACTTTTCTTGAAGTTTTCTGCCTAGAACCCACAAAAAAGAAAAAGACAAGGGCCATTTTTATGGGAAGCACATTATAAAGCCATGTGAAGAATTAACTGTGGAGTTTTAACAATGAACTAAGAAAGTAAGATATTAAAGGATGAGGTTCTTTAGTACACAACCAAAAAAAAAGATACTTTGATGAAAAGAGTTGCAAATATTTGTTGTCACTGTGAAAGCCAATATTGCCAGTTTTGCATATGCAAAAATGTAAATATTTGTTCTAATGAACACAAATATTATTGTGATTAATTAGATTTTTGAGTAAACTATCAGTAAAGTTTATTCATCTGTTCTGTTGTACTGTCCTGTTGAATGATGTCCAGTAGTTATGAAACATGGATCACTGAGAGATTAATTATTTGTTTAATAAATCATACCAGCAAAGAATATAGAAATATTGTTTAATCAATGCCGTTGAAATTAATTTGTTTCAAAATTCAACCACCTCACTCTGTATAAATGTCTCCATTACTGCTTAAACTAAATAGCATTTCTCACATGAAGACATTTCAGATATATGCTAAAATCTGAAAGCTCAAAATGCAAAATATTGGGGGACATTCAGTATTTTAGATTAGAAATGTTATGCATTTAATACCTATTCTAATTTCTGAGACAACAGTCCTTCCCTCCAGAAGTAACATAATCTATTGCCTCTGTTTTAGTAGCTGGCTGGCTAAGTGTGTGTGCAGAATGTGTGACAAGGTAGTCAGATCCCCGGGCAGTGAAAACAGAACTTTGATTTGCTGGAGGAAAGAAAAGGAATCATTTCTGTCAAAGCTTTGAAAAAGATGACAGTAATTTTTAAAAATAAATACTTACACTTTTTTTTCATTTTCTGCAAAGCTGCCATTTACGTAAGAAATGAAGAGTTTTAATCTTCTTAGTGAGCTTTTTGATCATTATTTGATTAGCTTATAAAACTGGTTTATTGCACATTTCTGATGAAATGGGGAACTTTTTAGTGTTTCTTTGCTTCCTTGTGTCCATCTCTGTGTCTGGCATGAGCCTCGTTCAGCTCCTGCCAAAGAGTCCCTGCTGCTGAGCGACATTTGTTCTATTGTTTAGTCCCAAACCCCCTAACACACTTACACTGATTACAGACTTCAGAGCCAAGAAATACTGACAGACAATCAGAGCTGGAGAGAGAAGGGGACCAAGTTTTTTGTTTGTGCTTTGGAGATGGTAAAAAAGCCTTCCCAGCCTCATAACTTTGGCAACAGAAATGTAATGGAAGTGGGAAATGTTTACATCTCATTTTTGGATGAGATGAAGCAGATGAAGACGTATTTGGGTTTCTCATGGCCCAGCCATTTCTGGAGATGTTGCATCAGATGTCTGGGACAATATGGAAGCTGTGGCTAGGAGATTGAATGCAGGTTCCTGTCTCTTCTGGAAATAGCATTAAACAAAATATATGGCCTTGAAATTTATAGCTTGGAATAGCAGGTGCTGTGCCACAGATCAGAAAGAATAATCTCTTTTAAAACAACAAATAGCTGGAGAAATCATATTTTAATACTGGTGTCTTACTGAATTCTGTTCTTTACTTGTACCACAGCATACAAAGGCAATGGATCCCTTATGGTACCTTCTGGGCACCTTCTCAAGTCTCAGTCTCTACAAAATTGCCCACCAGAACAGCTGGAAAAGCTGGACACAGTTTTTCTGGGAAGATTGCCAAGGCACCTGCTGGGAGGTGACTTTGGGGATACCTGGAAGGCTCACATTCTGCGATCACCTTCTGTCTAACTTTTGATTTGGTCATGTTTAGAGGTCACCCTTAGCCCGGAGGTGAATGACCACTGAGGGGCAGAGGACAGCTGTCCACTCTCATTCTTGTTGACTCTGCTCCTCAGTACTTATGGTTTTCTTGTCCAGAGGAGCTGGTCAAGCCCAGTGGTCAAATCTCTCCTCCAAAGGCGGGGGAAGGGGATAGTGCACCTAAACACTCATCACTTTTCCTCTTAAATGGGGAAAAGCAACACAACACTGTTTTTGGATTTTTGAATTTGGTACGTTTTTGGGCAGGGACCCGTAAATGCTCTGGTAACGATTTCAGGAGCCAGACTGTCCTGACAGGCCATCTTCACATCTCACCATTGCTGCCTTTGTTAACCAAGGGCAAGAGTTAATCAGCAGTGGAAGGAAGGAGCCTTCTCAGCAGCCCAAATGTGGCACATGCCTTGCCTAGTCAGGCTTCACTGCCTCAATGACATTAATTTGGTCCTGACCTAACGCTCCCAGCGCTGCAGCTCAACGTGTTTATTAGTTCTAGGAACGAGCTTTCAGATTAATTTTATTGTTGTGCTGAGACACAACGAGGTGGAGATATGTGGGTTCTATTCCATTTTCAATATCTATGCCATAAAATGTTGCATTTGTGGTGCCTGTATTATTTGTGATCTTGTATTAGTGCTTAGCTTAAGGCCTATTGAAATACCCTGGAAATCAAATAGCCTCATTAAGCTTCAGGGTAGATTTTTAAATTCTTGTTCATTTTTTAAGTCAGAGGAGGTTGAAGCAGCAAGGCTTACCAAAGAACTAGGATCCCTATGTCATGAAAAGTTTCATTAACCTTGCTCAGACACATTAAACAACTGGGAGAAATTTCCTAGTGGATGATTGCTCCTGACATTCATAAAATTCAGATGGGATTCATGGGTTGGTCTATTGTTTTCCATCTCAGGGAATTTTATACATTCCTCAGAAGAGGATAGCACAGGTTATTCTGGAGACAGGTGCCTGGACTGGACTCATTTTGGGATGTAGGATGGAAAGTGCCACGTTTCAGTAGCAGAGAAATTCTTCTACTTGATATTGAGCAGTAGGGGAAACTTCTGCTTTCAAAGAATGATTCTTAAATATGAATAAATATTGATTTTTCATTATGAATAAATATCTGCAGTCAGACAAGGCAGTCAATATGAGCTACTTTGAAATTAACTTTATGAGCTAAACTTTGCTACTGCTGGGTTCATAAGGAAGGTTCCATTGCTTCAGTATGAGAGAGATTAATGCCCCTGGGAAAGACTGGGCAAGAGGTTTCTTCTTCACCTTTGCCTGACAGGAAGAAGGATTTTTATAGTTCATTAAAGAGAGCGACCTGTTCCAGGCTCTTAGGCCAAGTCTTCAGAAAAGACAGATTTTAAATCCTTCCCTCAATGAACTCAGCACTAGTTTAGCTCACCCAGCCCAAGGCACTTCACTGCTTTTCAGCGGTGAAGGAAAAGAGGCATTCAGAGCCCTTCCTCACAAGCTCATGGGTTCTTTTCTTAAATATGGAATTAATCTAAAATTAATTCCCCACGTTTGCCAGTTTCAGCTATAGCTACAGTTATTTCCACATGCTAGGACTAAGTCTTACATCATGGTCTGTATTTTGGGGTTCCTGAAATTCAGATGGGAGCTAGATTTGCTTCCGAGACTGCTGGCATCTGTCTACTGGGCATTGATGATGGTTCGTGTTTATCTAGGGCTTGTCTGAAGTTTCAGACAGTGATTACCCTTAATGTCTAATGAAACCCGAGGAATTAATTAGTCTTTTTTGTGACTCTGCTATCCTGAATTACTTAACCTGGATTCAAGGCAGCCTCATGGGGAGGAATGGGGAGTGCAGGGAAAAGGGATGGAAATAAATAATCTGAGAGCTTGTAGTCGTGCTTCCCTTCACCTGGGTTTGAACAAACGCGGGGCAGAGCACAAAGCTTGGCTAACCCCTGCACTTCTCCCTCGTCCCGAGGCTGCCAGACCTGACCTCTCTCCTCCCCCAGTGCCCCGGGGAGCTGCGGGTCTGGCCGCGCAGGGCTCAGCTCGGATCCCGCAGCAGACTGCGCACGCTGCAGCAGCTGCCGGCAAATCCCCGAGGCAGAGCCTTCAGTGCACCAAACAGCAGAATGGATACTGCGGCACAGCCTCCCTGCTCCGCTCCTGCTGGAATTTAACACCCAGCAAACCTCCTCCTCAGCATCTTCACTGCAACCTTGGAAGGAGCACTTGCAGCAGTGGCTCACCGCAGAGGCTGCAGTGCCCCCCGGTTTGCAGGAGCCACGGGAGTGCCACCCTGGGAAAGGAGGATTTATGGCTCCAGCCACGAGTGGTGGGAGAGGGGGAAAGGCATCCCACTGTGGCTGGAGCAGAAGAGCCCAGTGAGGACAGGCAGGTGCTGCAGGAAACATGAGGGCTCACAGCATCCCTCTGAGGAGGGGAGTGCTCCTTTCTCTCTGGCAGCCACCCAGGCCCAAAGTGTAACAAACCCACAAAATGGATATCTTTCTTTAAAAATAGATCATTTCCCCCCATGGGCTCCTTAAATAAACCTCCTATTCCTGTTCTCTTGAGCTCAAGGTCACCTACAAGTGCAGCCGTTTCACTACGGCACTGGTATTTCAGCACGTGAGCGAGGAGAGCAGAGAGCCCAAGGGCTGTGGCCACAGATGTGCTTCCTGACTTTGCCCATCACACACTGCATCTGGGCAAAGCCTGGGGAATTTTTGGACAACAGTTTGGCTGTCAGTCACAGGGCTCTGAGCTGACAAAGGCTGAAGTACAGTTACAAAGCTCTGTTAAGCCATTAACTGATGTGATATAAATATTCCCCCTTTCCCTCAACAATGGGTATTTTTTCATTTGCTTGAACAAGGGGCTTTTATTCTACCAGATGGGTCCAGGCTATATGTCCTCACAATCTGCTCCTTAGATGAATTTTCAAAGCTTACAAGGGTAACTTAGTTTAAATCTGTGGTCTTCAATCTACCCTTGGGTGAAGTGTGAAGAGAGCAGCTGCACTCCAAGATCTTTTACACCACATGGATCTTCTGCTGCATGTGCCACTGGGCCTTCAGGGAGGAAGGAGTCATCTCCCTTTCTTTATTCACTACTTGAAAAATATTATCGGCATGGTGAAAGCAGTTCAGTCTAAAATACATGAACTGGGCAATGTTGCTTACAGAAAACAAATCCTTTATCAGACACAGAATTGTTCTTACATTATTCTTAGGTCAAAAATGAAGATGCAGCGGTTCTTCAGGAATTTAAATTACATAAAATACAAAAGCAAACTGATTTAGATTTAAAATGGATTACATTCAATTGAAGTTCATGGTCAATTCTGCTGTCTTTCCTTACAGGAGTAGTATTTATAAATATATAGTAAAGACTGTCAATATTCTTGATTGGAACTTATTTTACTAACAAGTGACTTCATTAGCAAGTATTGTTCTTGTCTTCAAAATGTTTCCATTTCTAAAAATCCTCATACATTTGCAGGAGGGATAGAAGTGATGGGAAAGCACTCCAAGCTAAAACCAGCTGAAAAAAATAAAGGGATTTTGGCTGATATTGAAAGACCAGAGCACTTCTATCCAAACCTGAAAAGATGACTCTCTACTGGTGGGTCTCAGACGAGAGACACAGTTACCGTTCCCTGAGCAGCTGCAGCAAAACCCTTGGGTGCACCATCTGCTTGAGACAATGCTTGGCTACCTAGAAGTGTAAAAACACCTTGTGGGGTCGAGTATTTTATGATGCCTGATCTCACAAGCTAACTCCCTGCTGGGGATATCTCCAATTCCCCATTCCCCAGTTCCTAACTCCCCACTGGGACATCTCCAGTAGCGACCTACCACAGCTGAACACACCTTTAGGAAGGACATCCCTATCATTCAGATATTCCCTCTGTGTCACAGGCCATGCAGGGCCAGCTGTGCCCAGTGTGCATGGCCAGCTCAGTGCCACCCCGGGCTGTGCCCTGCGGTCCTTGTCACACTGCAGCTCTGTGAGCCATGGTGCCTCTTGCTCCCAGCCTGAGTGAGTCATGCCTGCGATGCTCTGGAGACAGCACTGCTGAGAGTCACTTGTCCTTGGGACAAGCTGTGCTCTCCTACAGAGGGCTGGGAAAGCAGCTTGTCTCAGCTGATACCCACAAATTCTCTGGATTTATGCTCAGGTGAATGAATGCAGATGTGCCTAAATAAATGAGAGTCTTACGAAGGTGGAGAGGTTGGAAGGCAAATCCTGTTTTTCTGATGCAAACCCGGCACCGTTTTAATGTTTAGAAGAATCAGATTGGCTGTCACTATTCATCCACCACAAGGAATAATTTATTCCTTCATTTTGGCATGGCTTTTTACAAAGCCTCTGATCTTAAAGACCCGAAGTCACCTCATGTGGGTCCCAGCAAAGGCAGAAAAAGCTTTAGGGATTTAAATAAAAAAAGAATTTGAGCTTTCTTTGCCAAGCAGTGAAGCAAAATCCCTCCTACCCTAGGCTGTGTGCACACACTCTGCTCCCCAGCTTGAAATCTGGAGCTGTAGGATATTGACAGTGGGACTGTGGGAATATCCAGGCACAGTTCTGGGAAAATCCTCTATTGGCTGAATTCTGTGACTTGTTTGTGACCAGACGGTGATTGCTGTCAAATGTCAGTTATTAATTTCTTTTTGCTGAGTTTATTCTTGCTGTTTCTGTTAGTATGTGAATTGCTCTTGTCCCAGCTCACTGCTGTGGTTCATCGTCCAGCAGCTGAGTGAGAGGGTTGGTTTTGTTTCAACTCATGTTAGAGCCAAAGAAACCTCTTGGCCATGCTGTGTGTGGACCTTCACATTTGATCCTCAATCTCTGCAGCTCCAGGTGTGCTTTTGTCTTAGATGAATATAAGGCAGCCTGGTTTCCTGCCCTGTTTTGGGGTATTTTGAGTGCTGTTTTCTGCATTTCTACAGCTCTGAATACACCCTCTTCCCACTAGCAGTATTTGTACCTGCACAGCTTAGGGATCTGAGCACTGAATATTAAGGATTTCAGCAGAAGCCCCCACGTACCTCTATGTTGCAAACAGTTGCTTCCCTGGAGCCAGACTGCTGTGGCCAAGAAACAGTTAATTGTTGTTTATTTTATTTATGTGATCAAATTTAATCTCTTACTTTATTGTTCAGCAGAGCTCTGTAAACCTCATGTGACCCCACAGGACTTGCCCAGCTCCTGTCTTTCCCAAACCTTTCCCCTGCAGCTTGCATCACAGCCTGTTTCAATATATCCATCCCCCTTAATGAGAGCAAGAACTGCAGCAGAGAAAATGGGGAGCTCTTTCAAAATGTTTTAAATTCCATCCTTTCAGGGCCAGCATCTGAGGGTTGATGAGATTCAACCAATAATGATGCAAGTGTAGGACCCAGGGAAGGGACAAGATTCCCATAAGGAACAGGAAAACTTTCTACTCCAAACACCAATTGAAAGGAAAAGGCTAGAAGCCAAACCAGACCATCCTGCGTGCCCTTGCAGGCCTTAATTCCTTCACAAACATGTGCAAACTGAATAAAAAGAACTAGCTAAATAAAAATCCCCATGCAGAGGGAAAGATTTTGATCCTCTGTTAAAACAGTTTGAGCGGAAAGGATTTTGCAGCCTCTCTGTTAATCTGCTGACCACGTGGTTGAAAGCGATGCCCTTGAGGCACTATCAAGCCTGTTGTTGAATTGACTGGTCAACAAAAAAAGAAAGGAGAAAAAAAAAAAGAATAGAAGTTGCGCTCTTGTATTAGTACAGCTAAATCCTCGCCTGCAAGTCTGGGTAATCTTCACTGGAGGAGCGTGCTGGGTTTTCTTTCATCAGCCTATGAAGGCTGAAATGGACTTCTGAAGAAAGACAGGTTTCTAAATCAGCCTTCTTCGAATTTGTATTACTGATTCCTGGAAAATGAGTAGCAGCCAGGAATTAGTTGTAGGTGTGAATCAGAAAGCAGCAGTGGCCTTTGAAAACAAGTGAATAAGTTTTGCATATCCGTGGGCTGCTCTTCTGCATTCCTGTGGCTAATATAATTTGTTGCTTAGCCTAGAAATGTCAGATGCTTTCAATATTTGACTTGTACAACTCTAAGTGTATTGCAAGTATCCACCTTACACAGTCATTCCCAATTTATTGGTTTTGATACAAGCATTTAGCAGTAGCAAACAGTGGATATGACCCAAGGATCTTCCCATTTAATCTCCCTAGTGAAGGGAGCAGCCTGATCCTTTCCCTTCTCTGAGCAGCATTTGCAGCACTGTGGGGTTTTGGGAATGGGTCTGGAATGGTCAAAGGTCCAGCTTGACTTCAGGGAGATGAGCTGTTCAATAGCAGCAGGAATTTTGTTATTGTGACTTTATAAAAGAGCCTTGAAATAATAAAATTTAGACCTGTAAAATGTTTAGTGGTTTAGAATTGGGTTCCCAGCCCTTTTTTGTTATATAAACTGCATTTAAAAAAAGATACTCTGCTGTGTCCTTAAATTGTGCCTGCTGCATTTTATGTACTCACACGTCTATCTGTGTGTCACCTGTGTATAAACAGAGAAGGAGGGGAGTTAAAAAACTAAGTAGGGTCCTTTCTTTTTATAACATGGCTGTAGCTATTTCTTTTTTTCTTGAAAGGAAGTAAGCCTTTCAAAGTTCATGAACTCTTCTTCAGCTTTAAATCCTGCTTCCACAGTTTAAGTTCCCAGTGGAGACTACAGCACAAAGTAGAGGAGAGAGGAGCCAGGGGTAGGAAGTGGTAGAAACTGAGCCCGGAGCCAAAAGCATGGCAAAACACAAGACATCCTTGGGGGTTACTCAGAGCACCCTCAGAAAGGTCAAACTTTCCCTTTTTGTTTTGCTTGTTCATTTTAAAAGCTCCTTTGCTCCAGAGAAAACCCACTGGCTGTAGTGGGGAGGTGCAGGAAGACTCATTTTGGACAGCAGTTCCTCGAGGTGATGGGCTTTGACTCAGGCCTGTAACCTCTTGTGCCTTTGCTATTTTACTGATGGTGTTGCATCTTGACATGTCAGTGCCCTCACCACAGATGGCTGCATGCACAAGGGAAAAAAGCCAAGCTGGCAACTTCCCTTCCTTCTTGCTACCTGATTCAGATGCTGTGTGATATAATGAACAGCAGGCAGGGCAGACAGAACATGGAAAATCAGTGATAAACAAGACAATGAGAGAATTTCTTAAATATAATTTTTTTCTCTCCCTCATAGCTGAAAAAAATCGTCCTTCAGCTAAAAATCCAATTCTACAAGTAACATCATCAGCCCAGTTTCATAATGCTTATATTTTGTCAGCTGCTGATTTGACTCTGACGACTTAGTTAAAGAAGATTTCTGCTAAAAATATATCATCCCATTGCTTGAAATGCTTTTACCACCAGGCAGAAATGAAAGGGAAGGATGAGTATTATAAACATAAAGAATAGCTTTGTTTACCACAAATACATGTCGAGAGGGGAAATGTTGTCTATTTACATTCCCGATGCCCTCACGATCGCAGTGTATTTTACTTGCCTATTAAAATGTTTATATTTAGCAAGAGCTGCATTAATTGAATTTCTTTAATTTCTGTTGAAGGTCCTTACTGGTGTTATGCAGCTCGGGGCAGGGGTAGGTGTGAGACCCAGGCTGCAGAGAAATCTCGCAAATGCAAAGCACGCAGAATGAAGTGAAATGTCAGCTGAGTCTGCTGACAGCCTGTAACAAACAAACCATCAGGGGAACACCTTATTCCTGTCTATCACTTTGAAAGCAAAGCTTGAGCAACACTGATAGTGATGGGGTTAACTGTGTCACTGCCAGTCTTTTACACTTAAATACAGAGTTATTGTTCTTTCACCACAAAATGCTCTTCCCTATTTTTCCCTTCTATCAAAATCACCAGCTATTCCACACTAAGCTTGTAGAAGTGCTAGTTATACTCATGGCTTGTCTCATCCAGTCCTAGAAACATCAGGACTAATGAAAATGGGATAGAAGCAAACAAAGAATTTCACATCTGTTTTAATGGTGAAGTTATTAATTGTTCTGTTCAATTAATTTTGAAAGATCACTTTCAAATGAAATAAAGTTATCACGAAATTTCCTCCTGACTTGCAGACTTCCAAAAACTGTGGCAGAAATTAGCTCTACTTTGTGACAGGCCAATGCAAATGTGCTCCCTTTTCTTACTGTAATACTCGTGGGTTTCCTTTCTATCATCATTTTAGCCTAAAAATATATTTTTGCAGTTTGTGGGTTTCCTTTTCATTATCCATTTAGCCTAAAAACAAGTCTTTCTCCAGTTTGTGAGTTTCCTTTCTGTCATCCATTTAGCCTAAAAAAATCTTTCTCCAATTTGTGGGTTTCCTTTTAATCATGTATTTAGCTTAAAAATGTCTTTCTTCAGTTGTCAGTCTGACTTCTTGGATCATCATAGGAAATTCGAGGGTGATTTCTACTGGTTTGTATTTTCTGCCATTGATTTGATCTGTGTGTAATACAAGAGTGTGGAGCTCTTCTGACATTTTGAGCTGACTTTGAAAAGGCAGAGAAGATGTAGGAAAGGTTGAAGGAGTGTGGAGTGAGGTCTTTTGAACAACTGCTCATTTAATGCCCTCTCGCAGAAGCTCAGCTCTCTTTCTCTGTTCCCACTGGGGCTGCTCCTCTTGGCTTGTGAAGGTGCAAATGGAGACCCTTCACCCACAGGTCGTTATGGTTTGGAATGCTGAGGACTGATACCAGGACATCTGGAAGAGGCTTGGATATGTATATGGAGCGGAGACTGGACCAGGAGCTCTGGTCACTCTTGAGAAGACTGTGCAGAGAGAGCAGTTTTTTCTATAAACCTTGGAAAAGGAAATGCAGCAGGCCTCCTGGAGCCTGGTGGGAAACATCCTTTATGCTCCCCAGGAAAACCAGCCATGCAGTTTTCTTATTCCTTGTTGTCTCCTGAATCCCTCAAAAAATGTCTTACAAAAATTCCATTTTATGTTTCTGTTCCATCTCAGAGAAACAGAAGGGAACAAGCTAGAGCCCCAAGAAAATCTGGCAGGAAAGTATTTCAGACTCAAAGTACTCCGAATTTGGTGTTTCCACACTCACACCCACCCCTCCACACACTGCCAGCTTCCCTCAGCGCATCACTGGCTCGTAGCTCCACCTGCAATTCTGACCCCACTAATGGCAGTGGTGGCACTTCCTCCAACTTGAAATGGGGCGTGACTTTCACCACTAGCTGCTAAAATTGGACATTAATCAGATTTAGTGGCTTAGGAGCAGTGCAAAGAAACCCAGGTTGGAATCAAAGTGAAGAGACGCTGACTGCTCATCATTGCTGCAGTGATGGCGAGTGAAGACCTGAATGGATTCAGGGTTTGAGTTTACTGGAAATCTTGACACAGTCAGAAATCTCATTCTTCAGCTAAGCAGATGCCTTTAGTTTTTCTCCAAGATTCTGGTCTCAGAATGCAAACAGCTTTGTCACAAGTCAAGACGTTTTCTTTAATCCTCTCTACTAATACCTGGATTTCTTGTCCTGAGCCATCAAGATTCAGCTATGCAAATGGCAAGTGAGGTTGTGTGGCTAGCACAGGTCTTTCCCATGAGAATTCCTTTTGTGTTTTATAAACAAAGATAAAGTTTGGATGTTATTAAAAACAGTGTCTCGAGATCTGGACAGTGCAGGCCTGGCCAATCAGGCCTAGGGGGAGGTTTCTGACTGACCAATCTGAATGACCTTTGAAAAGTCTATATATATGTTGGATTCAAACAATAAAGCGCTTTTTTTATGCCACACTGAGAATCCGGGTTTTCCTTCTCTGCTAGCAGCTCAACAGCGACAAGGTTGTAGGATATTTTGGAGCAGGTATTTCCTGGAAGGACAGGGAAGCACTAAACCCTTTGAGCAAAACCCATATCCTCATTTAAAATACCCTGTGAAATGCCAGCCCCCCTTTTCCAGAGAAGACTAATTCAAATGGACGTGGCATAACCAAGAGCTGGTAGGATGACAAACAGTCTGTCTACCAGGAAAGAATCAACAGAGCTCATCTTTCACATCATAAGAAATGCTGGGAAAGGTTACAAGTGGTGTTTATGCACCTCAGAGAGAGAGAAGGAGAGAGCAGGGAAGAAGACAAACTGTTTAAGCCGCAGGACAACACCAGTACAGGGACAAGCTGCTGTTTTCAAGCTGGGAATTAATTAAGGCTAGAAGTAAAATGTTTTCTGGGTACTGGAGAAGTGAGGGTCTGGACTCAGAACTAGTGGGAACACAATAAACTTAGTGAATCATAGGACATAGCTTGCTACATTATAAATGAAGCTGCATGAGGCAGGAAGCTGCAATACCAGGGAATTTGACTCACAGCAGTCTGTTCTATCTGGGTCTCTGCTCAGCAAATGTGGTGCCCACTCCCCCTAAGAAGGTTTCTTTCTTCACCCTCCACCTCTCTGGCTGGTTGCTCTCCCAGATTAACAGAACAAACATTTTTGCCCTGGATGTTTTTCTGTTGCTCTGGGAAAGTAAAAAACCAAACCAAACCAAACCAAACCAAACCAAACCAAACCAAACCAAACACCCAAACCCAAACCAACCAACCAACCAAAAAACCCACAAAACAAAACCCCCCAAAACCAACCAACCAAAAACAAAAAAAAACCCTAAAAAAACCCCAACCCCCCGCCGTGTGGGTACATAGGTGTAAAAATGACTGCAAAGAGATTTTCTTTTAGCAGTAAAATGGATAGAAAGTCAAGTTTTTATTATCCTGAGGTGATATTGTTACAAAATGGCTGATCTGTTTTATTTTTTTTGGTGCTGGAGGCTGGTGAAGCGATGTGTGTGCGTTGGAGGAGCCTCGTGGAACAGCCGTGTTGTCTGACAGCTGACAGGGCGACAGTAACTTGCCTTGTATTGGGGTGGCAGAGGTGCTGTGTGAGAATATAACATCATGCTCACTAGCATTTATCCAGCAGTCCCAGTTGTCCCGGACCCCGGGCAAAGTGCCAGTCCACACCCTGAAACACCTGCAATTTAAATAGGACAGGATAGGAAGGAAAAGAAGGATTTTATTGTGTTGTGGAGATGGGAGACAGATTCAGTTGTTAAACATGGCCCAGCAGTCCCTTTAGAAGGTATCCAAGAGATCTGCACAGTGCTGATGGATAGAGCTAGCAGCAGGAAACCAAACACCTGCTGCACCTCACACAGCTCTAGAGACCTGTCTTCAGGCAAAGTAAAATAATAGTCCTGACAGTAAAATAAGTTGCCTAAGGCAATGCAGGAAGACAGGAGCAAACTAGGAATTACCCGCTTCTCCTGAATTCAGATTTGCAAGATCTCAGGGCCTCTCTTTTCCAAAGTCACTCCCTGACAAGCCTCACCAGTAGGCATTCTTTACTGAATACCATGCAAGAATCAGAGTGAAGTTTGTTATTATCACTGTACTCTGTCAGCCTGGGCTGCAGAAGGGAGGCTGAAGACTTGAAGCAAAATGCTGTAGGACAGCAGCAGAAGAGAGGTGAGGTGTCTGTGCCATGGGTTAAGGCTGACATACCCTACAGAAACACAGCTCCACCTTTTTGGCTTAATCTGTAACACAAAAGTTACGAAGGTGTTTCTTTGGAAATGAGAACTTTGCTGAAAATCTTGTGAATAACTTAGATCCATATAATAGGATGTGCTGGAGCATTGTGGTGAAAAGCAGACTTTCCTCAAGACTTTATTTCAAATCTATTTAGAATTTAAATCTAAATAACAACTCTGACTAATTTTTTATTGTTACATTTTAAGCCACAGTGTAAAAATTTTTAATAGGATTTTTCATTACAAAATTATCTGATTTCTTCTCCAAGTGCTTTCAGAACAGTTAAATTACAATAAGAGCAAAAGCAGGGCATGTTTAGTTATAGAGAGTATTAATTGTGGTAAGCTCTGGGTCAAAGAAGATGGAGATGACAGAAGTCAGAAAAGATGGAGCTTGTGAAGGCTATTGCTGAGAGCTCACAGTCTATAAAAATTATGTTTCCAACTCCCTTAAATCATCTCTCACCAGCTGATGACTGTCACACCGACTGTGGGCAGAACACACATGACTTTCCTGGCTTTCTGTTGGGATCTGCCTTCCAGCACTCCATCCTCAACACAATTTCAGGGGGAACCTGCTGGTGTCAGTAACACACACAGGTAATTGTTTCTAAGCATCCTTTTGCAGCAGGTTCACACTGGTGTAATTTCATTCCCTGCTGGTGTTAGCAGGCAGTTTCTGGTCTAGACTGAGCTTTGGGGTTAATGCCAGGGCATTTCCTATAATCCAGCCACCAAAAGCCCCTCTAGGCAAGGCTTGTGAAGGTGGGTAAATACACTGCCAATGTGCTGGACGAGTGAGCTGTAGAGAGCTCCCCACTGGGTGGTGGTAGCTGTTGAGGAGGCCCAGCAGAACAAAGGATGTGCCCCATGACAGGAGGATCCTACAGAGCTCCAGAGCTGCCTTGTGCCTGGTCCTGTTGTGGTTGAATACACCTTGAATGGCACTCAGGGGCAGCACTGGGGAGCAAGGACAACCCCCTTCATCTGTAGGTGAATTCCATCTCCCCCTTTGACAGTGTTTCTCCTTCTACCAACAGGCAGACTAAAAATGAAAGGAGAATAGCAGCAACCCAACTCCCACCTTTAAACAGCTCAACATCCCTCCTGAGACACTAGATTCAATGTGTCTCTTTGGGTTTTCTGTGGCTCTGTGAACATCACAGCACGGTGGTAACGCTCTTTCAATCCTACAAGAGGCACAAAGAGTGGGATTGAGTGAGTCTGACTTTTTTAGTAAAGTACGCCAATGCAGTCGTCTTCTGGCTACAAATATCCACGGGAAGAATAGATGTGTCCTTTAATAACAGGGAGAGTGCTTAAAAAAGAACATTTTATTGCTGTGTTGCCTTCACCCCAGTAAATCTCAGCATTTTCATTTTCCTGTATTTATTGCGTTGAAGTGTTTATACCACTGTGAAGTAAATATTTGCTTTCAAAGGTCACTCACTATATTTCTCTTCCTCTGGGGATAGACGTAGGTTTCTCTTAGCCTTCAGTATAACTCCATACAGATTATATAATGTTCTTGCTATAGGATTCTTTATTGCATCTTAGTCCTACTGAAACAGCAGATGCAGAATTCAAAGTATAATAGGCAATGACTTTCCATTAGCCAGTCTCTCTTTGTATTTTCCTCTAACATTCAGTCTGTAGTGCCTCTGTACGAGCACTGGCGCAAAGTATGAGACCATCTGCAGGGAATTTGATGTAAATCACCCAAGTGCCTGGAGTTACTTGCGTTGTGGAGGAGACACAGAGCACAGCCTGGAACATGCTGTACACAGTATTTTGTGGCAATGTTTGGGCTTTTTCCTCCTTTTCAGAGAGTACCGTGAATGTTTGTGTGTGAATGCAGAGCATTTCCTTTCCCTTTTCTGAAATGGAAAAGCCAGGGCCCTTGTGAAATTTTGAGGTTGAATCTGTATAGGCAATTATTGAAAGTATAAACACAAGTTGAGTGAATGTAGTGACCGTAACTTCTGTAGCAACCTTTTTTTTTTTTAAATCAAAGTTTTAGAGCTAAAGAGCTTAACATATTACAGCCCTACTTTGGTTTTCTGATCTGTCATCTCTGCAGGGACTGTAGATACAATAAAATGTATTTCAAGTTAAAAGTAGTACATTTTGGAGACTTTATTCCAGTTACATTTGAGGTTCCTAAGGCAATAATAGGATTTTGTTACTTGCTTCAAATTAACTTGAATGAGAACAGAATGCAAAGTATCAACTACTACCAAAAATATAAATTCTGCAAGGAATTTATTACCCCAAGTCCTCAATACTATCTCAGGCCTGTTTCTGTTCTACTAAAACTAGAGCAGGTTTCATTGGGCCCGAGCTATACCTCATGCTTTTCAAAGTCTGTCTAGGATCAGTAAGAGCAAATCCATCACGGTTTAACTTTTCTTGACCATTCCTGGATTCATTCATTTTCAATGTCTTAAAACATCAGGAGAACTGCACATAGGTGTTCATAAGAAATACCTTGGAGGGAAAACTCTATGCTAATGTTAATTTGTACTTTAGAGCAATAATCTCCTTTAAAACATAATTCTCTCTACAGCCTTTTTATTAGTAACAGCATTTGTTGTTGGAAATTTATGACACTGGAATGGCATTTTAGCCTAAACAGGACTTTTCAAGGAAAATTTTATCTCTAACCTGTCCTTTTTCACATTAGAAATGGCAAAATCTGTAAAAAAAATTAAACACATTTCCTGCCATCTACAAAATATATGTGTTTTATCACACTGTGTGCAAATCAGTAACCTTTATTGATTCTTGGGCATGGTTTTCTATTAAATAAAGTTGAATCAGCACAGCTGCAGGGCACTTCTGTTTATGACTAAAATTCGATGTAAAATGACTTGTCTGGAAGAATGCTTTTTGCTATTTCTCAATCCATTCTAAGTGCTTTACAAATACCAAACAATCTCAATAAACCTGTCAAGTTTGATCACTTGCTGCACAACATCTCTCCGGTTACAAGCTCTGACACTTTTTTTAGCTTGATGCAAAATAAGACGCATCTGTCACTAAGATGCCAGCTGATAGCTCTAACAAACCAAGAAGGGAAACTCTGAAAAAAAACCCCACAAGTGCATGGAATGACAGGACATGGGGCAATGGCTTCAAACTGACAGGGAGTGGGTTTATATTAAACGTTAGGAAGAAATTCTGGCTTGTGAGGGTGGTAAGTCACTGGCACAAGTTGTCCAGAGAAGCTGTGGATGCCCCATCCCTGGAAGTGTTCAAGACCTGGCTGGATGGGGCTCTGAGCAACCTGGTCTAAAAAGGTGTCCCTGCCCGTGGCAGGGGGTTGGAATGAGATGATCTTTAAGGAACCTTCCAACCCAAACCATTCTGTGATTCTGTGAAAGTTTCTCCACATTGTTTCTTTTTCTTTTTTTTTGTGCACCATGCATCACCACCACTGGCTCATGATAAAAAAAAATAATAATGAAAACATCAAAAATCAGGCTGTAATGTACCTGAGAACAGAATTTTCTGTGCAATTTTTATTATCTGCAGTGACTAACAGTCAATACATAAATTGCTATTGTCAGTAGAAGCCCTCATCTCACCTCCACTTGATTACAGGCGTGTAATCACTCAGCTCACACTGGTTATGCTTAGAGAATGAACCAAATCCCCTGTTAGCATCCCACCCTCTCACTAATGCATGACCTCCCACTTTACAGCTAGCGAGGTGTTACCACGCAGACACAGCACAGAAACACTTTCCCACCCCTCACATCTATATGTATTTATCAATTAGATAGCCCCAAAGTCCAATACAAATTGTCCTGATTTTTGCTAAAGCTCAGTGCTGCTGTAGTGGCAGCACAACTGTAGGGAGGGATGCAAGTAGAGGAGAATATTTGAACTAGATGCTCAAGAACTAGATCCACAGACTTAATCCTGGTATTCTGGCTCAGAGGCTATGCCAGAAATATTTCAATGCTGGGTTTTGTCTCAGGAGCAGTGTCTTCCTGGAGCTGCGTGATGTGCACAGCAGCAGGGTGGGAAGGTTGGGGTTGCCTTGAGAGTATCCCCACACTTTCACATACCCTTCAAGAAGAGAGCAGCTCCTGGTTTATCTTTTCCTCCTAAATATCCGAGTGCACCATTTTTTTGTAAAGCTCATTTCCTGCTGTTTGTGAGAATCCTTGAAGTGTCCGATATCAGCCTGAGTATTAGCTATTAAATTAGGCTCTGCCTTTTCATCAGCCAGGGCTGAAGATGAGTTGCCTAAGCTTGGTCCTTCGCACTGCTGTGACCACGCAGCTGGCAGGAGCAGGTGGTCTCCTTCTCCAGCAGACATTTGGGCTCCTACACATGGTGTGACCCATCACAAAATGTCAGCCTCCCTCTGACAAGAGTGTGGCGATGTGCTCAGTGATGAAAGTAGAATGCCATGCCAGTAGCTGCAGGGCTGACTCCTCACGATGGATTTCTTCCCACTGTAGCTTCAGAGAGGAAAAGCAACCATGAGTGAGGGCACAGCTAATGTGAAAGCATGAAGGTCACATATTCCCTCTTAGATAAGAAAAACGGCAAATCTGTTGCTGAAGCTGCAGAGGAAATAGAAGGAGCTGTCTGCTTCCCTTACACCTGGAAGGAGCTGTCTGCTTCCCTTACACCCTTCTAAGCAAACAGGGTGTGATCCAGTAAATATCACCTCCACCCAGCTGTACCTGTTGAGCCCATACTCCTCAAGTCCTGATGGAGAGCACCATCAAAGTGAGGAATGGTTTAATCTCCAATATATAGTAACTTCCATTTAAACAGAGTTGTTATTGCTGGACTTTTAGAGTCAAGCTCTGCCCTGACTTATCTTGTTCCATAAAGGCTGCACATATCACAAAGACAGGACAGAAAAGAGCCCCCGGAATCCTGCCTTCCTAGAGCAGCTTTGCTGAGAGGTGCTGCTTTTGTCCTCCCTCTGTAATTGAGCATGATGGCATCTGCTTTATGGCTGTTTATTTGCAGTCCCCCACAACTTCCCCACCTCCTCTGCACCTGCAATTAGGTTTTCCTGCAATGAACAAATCTAACATTCAGTGAGCAGTAATTTGCAATGTGCCATGCTTGAATCAAGCAAAGAAATAAGCCAGTGTTGTTGTTATAAAGACCTGACAGATGGTAGGAGGGCCCGCCTGTCTTAATCAAGTCATGTTCAGCTATCAGAGCTAGCTCGAATTTTTAACAAAAAAGAAACCCTACCCAAATGAGGGTTAACGGGCTGCATCCTGACCTCTGGTTAGGACCAGCTCAGGGGTGTCATTCTGTATCGAGAGGGTTAACCAAGATCATAACCTGACCCACTTTGTGGAGAAGTTGAAAATACCAGTTAGGTCCTACTGTCACTTTCCCTGAAATGAAGGATTCTCCCAGGTAGACATCTCCCAGTCTAGCTGTAAATATTATTTCATAGCCTGAACTATAGCATGGTGGACAACTCATTAGCTGATAAAAATCTGCAAAGTTTTGTTGTCTTTAATTTCGTTGCAAATGTTTCAGCTGAGCATCCAGCCCTTGAAGCAATGCAGCTGAAACACAGGACATGAGGGGCAGAGGCTTGACCTCGATCTCCTTCACACTAAGCTTTTTAATTCTAGAGAGAAATGAATGGGTTTCAAGACTGTTTCTGGCAGCAAATAACAACTCCTTTCTCCAGATTCCATATGAATTGCATTTAAAAGGTTAAGAAAAAAAGGATGATTCGCTCTCTACTACACGGGAATTACTATCCAGAACGAGAGTTTGGGTGAGGACACTGATGTAATAAAGCACTTTTGTGGGGCTGACATTTAAGCACGGCTCCTAACCACACTGTTTCTCTTCCTCTTCGCTGTCTTCCAGGCTCACAAAGCAGCTGAGTGCAAATCCTTGATCTGCAGCGTCCCCAAACACCCCCACAGCTAAAATGGCGGAAGACGCGGATATGCGCAATGAGTTGGAAGAAATGCAGCGGCGTGCTGACCAGCTCGCTGATGAAGTGAGACCGAGAGCTAAACTGGGAACTTGGGGTTGGGCTTGGTGTGAAACACACAGCCAGAAATAGGAGCTGATCTGGCAAAGCATGATTTCTAGAGCTCTTTTCCATCAGCTTTACACTGACAGTGGAATTGGAAATGGAATGAGCTGGGGTAAAATTTAATGTCGTGTTTAGTCCAGATCAGGGAATTTATTGATCATGAGTTCGGTTTAGGTATTAGCTTGTGCATTGATTTGACTGCCCTCAGAGCAAAAAGCAGCAATTTAATATTTTCTGAGGATTCCTTCGATTTGTCAAACCTATTAAATGTTAGAAGTCACCAATTAGGTCTCTGCAGACTCTTAGCTGAAAACCACAGGCTTTATTTTTAAAGTGAAACACCTACTGTTCCGAGCAGCACCACCGCAGTGCTTGAGCCAGGGCAGCATGAGCCTCGGAGACTGCAGCTGCCTTGAGGTGTGCTGGGAACTGCTGCATTCGTGATCCATTGAGCTGGAGATGTAGAGATCACCAGTGCCTTGCTAATGGCCTGGTTTGGAGGGGAGAGAAAGAATGCAAGAAAAACACCCTGTCAGCATGAGCCTGCACATTAGCATTGCAAAGCGTAACTTGCCAAATCTCAGTGTTTTTTCCTATTTTTTTCAGTCCCTTGAGAGCACCCGTCGAATGCTGCAGCTTGTGGAAGAGGTAAGGACTTGCATTTTATTTGCACTTCTGTTGTGAGCAAAAGTGATGGAGAGCCTGACACTAGAAGTGATTTTTTCAAAACTCACACCACTAGGGCATGGCCATGGCTTTACGTGCCACTCTGTCCCTGCTCATCCCTACCCCTCGCTAGAGCCATGCCAGACACTGTCCCCTGGTTGCCAAGTGCAGCCAAGGCACTGGTTTGCCCATTCCTGAGGATCCACTGAGACAGGACTCTGGAGATAAACCAAGGAAACAGCCTCTGAAGGTGACCTGGAGTCAGGGACAAGTGGCTGCAGAGTTTGCTGCAGAGCTCCAGGAGCCTCGTGCCAGCACCACTCTCCTGTCCTTGGCCTAGCACTGCAAGAGGGGAAGGTGAGAAGGGCCCTCAGTCCATTTTCCCAGTCATCTCTAAATACTTCCCTCTCCATAAACACTTGCAGCTATTTATAGAACATTGGCCAGCACAGCTTTTAAATGCCATTTCTTTCTGTATCTCTGAAATATTTATCAGGATTTCAAGGCTCCTGAGATGTCCTAGATTGACTGCTTTGGAATGAGAAGTTCTCTGATTTTCCGTGGTGCTAAGGAAGGGGACCCCAGCTTGATCCTTACAGCTAATACCTGCCTGGGGGAAATAAACCAATTCAACCAGGCTGTGTTTCACTCTCTTCACAATAAAGGGGTTTAAGAGTTGGAAAATCTCAACCCAGTTTAGATTCGAGTGTTCAGCCATCAGGTGGTGGAAAACTTTGCTGCTACCTGACAGGACATTTTATTTTCAGACACTGTGTGAGCCTTGGTGCTGGAGCTGGTGACATTTGTAATCAGGGTCATCAGCACTGACAGTCCCAGTACTCCTGACAACAAGAGGAGTCTCCAGCAGAGACAATGGGAAGAAAATTACATCAGGTCCCATGCTCAGAAACAAGCACAATCCCAGCCTTAGGCTTTATGGCCTTGAAATCAATCACCACTGTGAAAATCAATGGAGTCCAGTGGAGACAAAATTAAATTTCCATGTACAGACAGACAGACAGATGGGTCATTCAGCATAGTCAGCATCACTTCTCCTCCACAAACTCTTCAGATCCGGGCCTCTTGCAGCCAAAACATGCTCTTCTCTCATGAGCAATCTGTCCCTTTTTGCTGCTCAATTCCCTGGACACACTAATTCTAACCACCATTTTATGTCAATTCTGTGCTGGATGCAGCTCCTGCTGAAAGCAATTCAACAACATGGGAGAGAGTCTCATATGAGTACCCCCACAACACAAGGCAGGAGAGCCTGCTGCCCCAAAATGCCTGGGATCTAAATAGACAAGGCAGATGATGAGTGGGAAGAAGGAGAGGCGCAGGAAAGGGAAGTGATTTGCTCGGGGCCAAGCTATCAGTAAATATCAGCCCTGTCTCTCCTGAGCCGTATTTGTGTGGCCTATGCACTGCTTGAGTCTTCCTAACATATTGAGCCAGCATATTGTGAATGCCACTGGAATTTCAGTATGAAATCACAGCAAATGGCAAAGTGGGAGGAGAACTGGGACTGCTGAATTTACCAATGAATTTATGTAGGTCTGTAGCGCTTCTTGGAAGAGCTCAGCATCTCTCTGGACCTTGTGTTTACTCAGATGCAACAATATCTTCCTGTCCAAATAGAGAAGTTGCTAAAGCTAGCACTGAATACTCAAGGGAGTTACTCTAAAATGAGCTGAATATTGTTTTCACTAATGTGACTGCAAGAGACCTTTAAAATTCTTCTGTGGCCTAAACAGCTGGTTGATTATTCCAATCCCCTTTCCTAGGTACTTTTAAAAGAATGAAGCATTAGGGTGTGAGAGATTTTATACCAGAAAGACAAATGGTAAGAGTATTCGAAATTGAATTTGCACTGCTCCGATTTAATAGACCCCAAAAATCCAATTAGACTTTCTCACTTAGCAGAATCTGTCTAGCAGGTAGAGATAGGAAATATGCTTTCTCAGTGAAAGAATGCTTTTTACACTGTTCTCTTGATATAGCAAATCTGCTATTCCTTTCTTAGGAAAAGGATGCTTCCATGTTTAAGCTTTATTACTGTGTGCATTTGTATGGATTCCTGTCATGACACTGGGGAAATACAGAATAAACAGACTGACTTGGTTCCATCCTAGAGACAGAACAGCAGTGTTGTCCACCCAGGGAAGCCCTGCAGCAGTGTAAGGCTGGATTGCAGGTCACAGCCTGGGGACATGGCCCTAAAGGACATGGCCCCAAAGGACATGCCCTCCTTGCTCCAGAAGACTGTTCAGAGTTTGGAGACCCTGATGCTGTTCCCAGGAACATGAGCAGGGAAACCCAAGTATGTTACTGCTTCTTGGTTTTATAACCCAGCTTTGCAAGAAGCTGTTTTTTCCAGTCCTAGCACAACAAGGGAAGTCAGAAGTGTTACAAAAGCAGCCACGGCTTTGCCCCAAGGCAGCTCCATACTGGAATGGCAGATTCCAAAAGCTGGGTTGCTCCGTGGTGCCCATCCTACCTAGGCAATGCAGTTAATCTGAACTGACCAGTGCTCTTTTGAGCCACTCAGTGCTATAAATACCCATATTTTATGATGATGGTGTGCAATGTTTGGGCCAAAACATAAAATAAAAATTAACTGAGGCAGAACAAGTGAGACTAAATAGAGTTTGTAGCTGACCTTCTTATTTTTGTGTTCAAGACTTTTACCTCTGAGGCAACATTATGCAATGCAGAATATCACATGCATGGGGAAAAGCTGTGAGTTTTATCTGATCTTCCAGTGCAAACACCAGGGCCTTAAAGGAAAATCAATTGCAGTAGTATAGAGGAAAAAAATGGTTTACAGCAAGGAAAAAATAATAGGATCAGTAGTGCTAAAATCTCAGAAGAAAGCACTTAGGGATATACGGACAAAAGGGCTGTTTTATGCATTTAAATCTAGACAGCACAATTGTCTCTCATGTGAGGTTCAGGTGAAGTATCAAAGGTGAAATGTTGAGCTATAAATGTTTGATAAACTCCTGATGATGCCCTTTGCAGGACACTGAACACACAGAATGCCATTTTACCAGCTGTGAGTTTACCCTGACATTTATTATCACAGCCAAATGTTCCTCAGTCTGAAAAATAGAAGAAAAAGTGTTCTATTAATATAGAGTTTGGCCCAAACTTTGCCACAGCTAATTTGAAATATCCCTTTGACATCATTAGACCTATTGTAACTATTGATCTATAGGAACAGTTCTCCTCAGAAAAATGTTTTAACCAGGGTAATTCCACAGAAATACATCTCTGGCACAAGGGAATGTGATCCATAATTCTAGTCTCACTTCTTCCAGTGCTGGATTAGACCCCTGTGTGTGTTAACCAGGGGAATGGCAGGTCCATGTGGGCTGAGGATCTGATTTAACAGGCAGAGCAGCAGTGTGTGAGTCTTTAATCAGGCGCAGAGACATCTGAGAGTTAACAGGGTGACAGGGAACCTGGAGCAGGAGTTGAGCAAATTCATTACTACGGATGACTAAAAAATGTTTCTTTGACCACATTTGTGTCTTTAGGGTGTTGGCAGTTCTCTTTAGTGTCTGTGGGAACTACTAGCAATGTCAGCCTGTCCTGGTACATAATTGTCTGTATTAATTTATTTAAAACACACTCTATAATCCATATTGATTAAAGCAAAATTCTTCATTGAAGTGGAATTTTATGTGTTCTTCTCATAACTGAGAGTGTATATATGTTTTTCAGGTTATCTTCTGAAATTCAAGGAAAGTGATTTCTAGAATTTGGATTCTCTATCTGATACATCACTCTATCTGATACATTATCTGATACATCATAGTGTTAGGGAAATCACCCCTCAGGCTAAACCAAAATTTGAGTAGCTGCCTTTGGTAGGATAGGACTCAACACACTATGTTCCTGGAGGGACTGACAAGCCCTTTGAGAAGTCATTCCAATTCTCTTCCTACTTTTATTTCCATCTTGGGAAATTAAGTTATGTAACAGCGATAACAAGAAATGACACCGCAATGCAAACTCCCCCCAAAGTGCTGGGCAAATTTTAGTGAATGTTTTGTTGCTGACTTGCTCTGAGTGAAACCCTCACCAAAAAGACCCCAAACAAACAAACCACAAACCAAAAAACAAAACCATAATGAAAAAATTTTAAAAAGCTATTACAGAATACTAAGGATAATGTATATTAAAGCCTCCAAAAGGATTCCCAGTTATGCTGTTAAACTGGCTTCACTGAAGCACTGACAGACTAAAGTATCTATGAGTTGAATTAAGCCCAGAGGTTAAAAATCATATATTCTGGTTATTTGATTAATAGTTTTGCCAGTGGCCAAATGGAGAACCTGGGCGTGTGCTTCATATAAATGATGCAGACCCTAAACCAGTACTGCTTAATCATTTGCTTTTATTTAAACATTAGAGCTTAGATGAAAGATTGAAGGACATCAACTTTCCTAAAATTTATGGGGTCTCTTTCACCTAATGTGGTAAGTTGGAAGTGATGGCCTCCTGCTCTGAAGGGTCATCTCATGTGCAGAATTATTATATATATATTTTACCATCTGCAGTATACCTGCATTATGGATAAACAGAGGAACTCCAGAGCTGCCAGTTTAGTGCCTCAACATCAGAAATTAATGCAGTGCCATTTTATTCTAAGGGACAACAGAATGAGAAATTTGCTGTGCCATGGCAAAATCCAGCAGTCTAAATTCTCCTCTCAAGTGCAATGAGAAGACAAGGAGAGTCAGAAATTGTTCTGAAAAGAGATGGCTGTTACAGATTTAAGACCTGAATGAAAATGGCATGTGCTTCAGGAACTCTGTAGGGTCCTATGAAAGATGCATTTTTCTTCTCTCTGGCCTGACCTACCCTAAACATTTATTTTGTTTTTGAGAATCCTTATTTCACTGCAAACTAAACAGGATTGCCTGTACAAGGACTGGAGGATCTTAAGAGGTTCCTCCATTGCACAGGAAGGAAGAAACACTCTAATCTTAGCCAAGGCGGAACTTTAGCACAAAATTTCATACCGTGATAGACCTCACTAGTTCTATCCGTTCATGGCTTCCCACATAGGATATCACTGATGTTGGTGAGCACTGGATGTGGGGAGGAAATCCTTCCTGAGCCCTCAGGAGCACACAAACCCAAGCACAGTCACTGGGCCCATGGTGATGGGAGCCTCTCATCAAGAATTCAGGATCAGAGGTTGTAAATCATATTTTCCTGGACTGGCACTTCACAGGAGAGCTTTCATCACCTCCTGTTACACATTGTCCCAGCTCGAGTGGCACCTTCTCCACCGAGACCAAGGGGAGCTTCTGTGATACCTCTAGTGCAGGAAATGCCAACATGTCTGTGTTTGACCCCAAACAATCTTGTTGGGCACATTTCCTCCTCTATATTCCTTTAACTGGGGTTTTGTGCTTTCCAGAGATGCCTCAGCCTATTGTCACTGGGGGTCATCACTGAGTATTTCTCTCCTGCTCAGATATCTGTATGATGAACACATTTTTAGAATAGTTCTGTCTTACAGATTTGGGTTTGAGCTATCTAAAATATCCGTCATAATAGAAATACTGAGCTTTTAGAAAAGTCTGGACCTATTTTAAATGCACAGATGTGATTTATTCTTTAATTGACTTTATTTATTTAATTCTTTCTGTGGAAAAGCTGAAAATTAATGCTTAATAGAAATTTGGAATAGGAGGAGATTGTCACCTGATGTCTGAATCACATCTCATCCTTTTCAGTCACCACCTCTTTATTAGCTTCAATATGCTTTGGATTAGACCACAGATGCAGACAACCATATTCATGACACACGCTTTAATATTGTCACATTTGTATTTATGCTGTGGCAGGCTGTTCTTAAGAGATACAGTATTGCCTGATAAAATTAAATGGCACTGGTGATCAGGTAAATAAAAAACAATTTCACCTCTTTTGCTCTAAGGATTTGATATGAAATATAAACCTTAGGGTCTAATTGCTGAATTCCTCTTGCAGGAGGACATATCAGGAGGAACATATCTTGTTCAGGTCACTGGACATCTTAGGGGTATAAAGGTAGTTTATTTACGTGTTAAAAACAGCAGAAAATAGAGAAGTAGGGTTAAAGAGAAGTAAATATTTCTCAGCCTGACTATGTTTGATACACCAAAACCCAGCAACTATCACAGCACCAACTACAAGTTTCTAAGTTCAATATTTGGAAGGGTCCCACGTCAGACCGCACCAGATTTATTGAAACACAAGGTGACTCAGGGCCCAGGCAGCCTCCTTGTGTTTGCATGAGTATGTTTGTTAAAATACAAATACATACGAATCCCGGGGGGTAAAACCTCCCTGGGTACCAAGAGTATAGAAAAAGCCCAATAAAAAATGTTGCATGAGCAGTGCTTAGCAGACCTGTCCTGCAGAAAAGATAAGATAATTAAAGGTGGTTTCTTTATTCTAAATTGGCAGACCTAAGATAACCCTTGGACCCTAAGTTTCTAAAGGCTGCAAAAAGTAAAAGCTGGCTGGGATTGAAGTAAATGCAGTGTGAACTTGAAGGGAGAGAGAGCAGCAGTGGGTGCCTGGTAGATGGCTGACCCGAGGGCAGTAGGGTGCAGCAGACCATGGGGAGAGGCAGGAGGCCTTTTCTCTCCATCTGGCAACTCACACAGGGACTTTTCAAAAAGAGGGAGCAAACCAGCCTGCATACGTGATGTTTTTCCCAGTTTCTGCAGTGATGTAGACATTAAAGACGAGAATGGGAGTGCAGAGGGAGGCAGAGAAGAGAACAGCAAGAGGCACATCACGTCCCTCTTGAGCCAGGCAGGATTCTCTGGAAGCACAGCAGAGTAGCACCAGCTGCAACAAGCAAACAGCCCCAAGCATGGCAGGGTTGGGCTTGTGGCTGAGCCAGCGTGGGCTGTGGGAGCCTGGAAGCACCCTGTGAGCGTGGATGGGACAGCTGATGGCCAAAGACACTTCACTGCTCCCACAAAAACTGATGAGCAGTGAGCAGGGCAGCTGGCAGAAAGGATAACATGAAGCCCCTGATTTGCCTCCAGGAGGGAGAGGGTGGCTTGAAAAGCAAAAGGGACAGTCAGGACTTTAGTTTTCTGTTCCTGATGTAGCTGAGCGGCTGTGGACATCTCCCCTGCCCTCTGCAAAATCGACACCACCACCTTTATCTGATTCACAGGAGCGTAGATAGCTTTATGTTCATGGAAACAAGTAAATTACTGTTGCACATGTCCAGGTAGCTCTGCTGTCAAGCTGTCAGGCCACAGAGGATTTACTTCATCTGTTATTGACATGCAACAGTCAGGAGATCATTCAGGCCATTAATTATTCACAGATGTTATCATTGCTCCAAGCAGAATGGAGCTGGTTTCCCGTTCATAATTAAAAAGGAGATAATTTGATGTGTGATATAGCTTAGTATCACAGCACCCAGAAACCAGAGACACCTGATCACATCCCAGAGAGATGACAACGCATAATAAAAACTGTACTTGTGAAAGGTGCCCTACCACTGGTTTAGGCAGGTGGGAGCTGTGCATGGCTCAGCTTTGCTCAAACCCTGGATCCAGCAAAGGCCGTGATAAGATTCCCACTAAGCTGTGGGAGCAGAGGCAGATTCGGTGTGTAGGTGTTTTGAAAATCCTACCTTCAAGCTCAATTCAAAGTCCATTAATGCTAAAGGTGTCTGTTGACTGTATTAAAACTTGGCTCAAATCCATATCTATTAGATCACTGAGCCAAAAAAAATGGCTTAATCCTATTAAATATTAGCCTGCATTAAACTGGATTTCCCAAGTAGGTAAGCTTTCTGACTTCTGTCAGCAGCAAGAGCTGTGAGCACAAACCACTGTGTCTCCTTCCCAACATGTTTGTGTCATGTCTGTTTTCCCTGGGAATTTCATCTGTGAGATTAACATCCACCTACAGTATCAACACCCCATCCTCCCTTCTCCTGCTTCATTTAACTTGGAGATGAACCTTCTCCTTTTGGAGATTACTCCTGTGTAAAGTGATTATTTTTATCTCAAGGTCCACAGCTTTGTGCTTTCAGCAGAAGTTCAGTATCCCAGTGAATCCAGAAAGATTGATGGTACAATCAAGAGTACCTAGTTACTTACACAGTGTTCAGGCACATATGGTGTCTTTGGACTGTGCCATCAGCCCCATGCCATTCCTTTCACTGTTTTTCTTGTGTCTTCCCATGTCCCATGCCAAGGGCTGAGTGTTCCCTCACTGATCTCTCTTTCTCTCTCTCTCTTCTCCCCCTCTCTCTCCTTACCTTGCTACCACTATTGGGATGTAGAGTAAAGATGCTGGTATCAGGACTTTGGTTATGTTGGATGAGCAAGGAGGTAAGTTCAGATTGCTTCAGTAAGGAAGTATAATCCTTCTCAAAGTGCTATACTAACTGTGTGCAACCCTGGAAACGAGGGACAGAAAATACATGTGGGTGTGCATGAGAACCCCAAAACCTCTTTGCCTTTAACTTCATTGTCCGACAGAGAAACTTTTAATAGCCTAAGAGTCTGCATTTCTTTTAAACTGCTTCCCTTTAATGTCAAAGACAGTTGCAGGCTGAATTCTTCCAAATCACTATATGATTTCAGCAAGCTTTGGGTCAAGATCCAGCTACATGATGAGAAGACTTGCCTCTATAAGTGTAAAATCCAGCATTATTTACACAGGTGCTATGTAATTTTTCCAGTTGTTTCTCTCATAGCCATGCAATACATCCACCCCAAAAGAAAGTAAAACAGGTTTAGTTTGTGTAAACTTCAGTTACTTTTTGTACAGTAGTGAGGCAGTGAGGATGACAGAATTTGAACATCAAAAGCTATGACACAATCAGCTCGTTACAGCTGACCATATAGGAAGTTTCAGGCTTAGACTACCTGTCTGTGGATGACAATGACAGAGCCTGATATATTCAATACATTCCAGGAAATTACATTTTTTCCCTTCATAATATTACAAAGAAAAGGTAGCTCTCCCCCTCTCAATAAAACTAATAAATCTTCATTTGCTGTAGATCCACAGCCCCAGCAAAATGGTGTCTCCAATAAATTAACAGAGTACAAATTTCTGCTACTCTCTATCAGAACAGCCACCCAAAGGCCCTTGTTATTATTTACTATGTGGCATGACACAGAACTATTATTGGGAAATGTTTTCTGCAGAGGTAATGCTATATTACTCATCAAACCCAGACAATGATAATAAGCAAGGGTATGGAATTGTTGGGAAATGGACTGCAGAACGCGACAGGCCCTTCTCAGTTGTAATGTCCCTGCCTCTCTGACAACATAACGAATGAAAAGTAATCACAGGACGTAAATGGAAAGTATTTTCTTCAATTTGCTTTTTTATGTATGTCTCATTGCTTTACCCCCACATCCCCCCCTTTAGGGAAAATAATTTGACTTGACCAAATTTTGTCACATCAATTTGTCTTGACAAGAAAAATATTACAGAGAATATTTTGTTGTCTTCATAAAATAATGGCAATAAAAGAACTCTCACTGAATACAGAAAACCAGAAATTACTTATGGTTGAAACACATATGGCACCTGTCTAAATAATGTGCTTTTGTTTCAGAAGTGAATGATACAGTTGTAATAAATCACAAATATCATCAAAGAAAGTCTGTAAATACCCAGCTGTGTTTTGCAATGTAATTCACAGGCAGAGCAGCAAAAACTGTAGTGGTTTCTGGGAACATATATTTCCGTTCTCTAACTGCTATTTTTCCACAGACTGATAGGGAAGTTTATTTTGATTTTAATCCTGAGTTTTGGTGTTGGGGTTTTTTTTTGGTTTTTTTTTTAAATTTTGGAATTCCACTGTTGCTAAACCCCTGTATTCAAAAGCTGTCTGACTGATTCACTCTGTAGCCATAACAGGAAGGACAATCTTGGTGAGCCAAGGAGCTGAGACTGGACACACTCACTCTTTGGAGCTCAGTATTGACCTCGTATTGACAGTGAAACCTGAAATGTTTATTGTACAGTCAAAGATGCAGTTAGTCAATACCTGCAGGAAAGAATCAGAAAGTTTCGAAGCCTCTTTAAATTGGTTATGGTCATGCCTTAAGTGGTTCAGTAAATTTAGCTTATGACTATACAGTGTGGGTTTCTCAAGGAAAACAGCCAAATAATGTTACAAACCTTGAAAATATTGTAACCCTGTACTATGCTAAATGTTTAATTAAGCTTTCTCAGTTTTAACCATATGTAGGTGTAATAATTGCTAATTTTTTGATTCCATTTTAGCAGTAAAGGGCTTACACTACTGGGCAAAATATGCTAAGGATGACTTTGAACCCTCTGTAATTAGTGCAATGTGTGCAGCTCACGGATGTCTCAGCAGATTATCAGATTAAGGAAATAATTTGCTAACACTGCCATGTGATCTCTTTGCAGCTGACTGCACAAGTCACTTAAGATTATTAGGTGTTAAATATACAGAAAACATGACATTGATCTTTCCAGTGGGTGGCAGGCAGAAGATCTAATCCCTGCATTTGCTCAAAGCTCTATTTCTAGGTTTCCTTACAAAATTGCTTGTTTTGAAGTTAAATAGACCTTACATGGAAAAACCTTTCTGAACCAATTCAACCCAAATACTGTAAAGCAGAACTGACTTTCTGGTATCAGTAAGCAGAAGTCTCTGGGATCATAAAAGGCAGTAAATCAAGGTAATTTGACAATGCCAGGTATTTGTACCACAAAGGCAGGCTGGATAGCTGCTGTTGCCCAAAGGTTTAGCACAGCTGGCTGCACAGCAGGTTACAGAGTCTGTCATGACCCTCAGAGATCTGGAGCTTCACAAGAGCTTTCTGTTTCACAGAGAATGGCACTCCCATAAAAACTAGAGTCCTCCTCCAGTGTCCTTTGAAGGATGGGAACTGGAGTAGCTCCTCTGTAATATCAAGAGTTATCATTTTTTGGGCCAGGTATTGTCACCCTAACCTGTTCAACACAGTTCTTCCCTTGGGGAACCCACAGGAGGGAGTTAGGAGGTTAGATTCTCCTTTTTGAGATTTTTTCCATCACTAAGAAAGCCTCTCCCAGACTCCATGTGCATCCATAATGCTTACATTTTTAAAAAATTTGGCTTTGAGTCAAGCTCTCTTAATTGATTATTTAAATATAAATATGTATATAACTCTTTAAACCAAAATACTTGTATTTGACACAAAAAAATTTATGCTGCAAAAAGATTATGGAGCAATGGCAATTCCTCTGCTTCTTTCAAACATGTTAAGAAAAATGTTAATATTTGAATGCATTCTGGTTAAAAGCAGAAATAAAGAAATGAAACTAATACTAGCAAGTGAGGATATGAAGGTAAACCTGAAGTATTAACACAGAAAAAGTCCCAAACTGGCAGCTCTCCTCATCCAAAGGAAACTGCCATCACCTGGGTGTATCAGCGGGGTCAAAAATATGGACGTTCAAGGACATTTTTTTTGTGTGATGATGTCCTTATGCAGTTTATTATAGAAGAATTTTGTTCCTGTATTCCAAACGAGGGGATGGGAAAAACTTTTCCAATAACAACAGTAGCAGCACAGTCATTTTTCATCCAAGACAAGACAGAGGAATAGCCACAACTTTGATAACACAAAGAAAACGTCAGTGCAATTGAAATTTTCTCCTTGCACCATGAATGCACAACCAGCAGTGCTAGGGAACAAGGGGAGCAGATTAACCTACCCAGCAGATCTTAGTGCAGATCAAGTTGATAGAGGAGATAAAACTTTGAAATAGGTGGGCAACACCACAAACAGAAGCACTGGCACCAGCTGATGGTACTTGCACAAGCTGACCTCTGCTCTTTTTGCAGGACTTGTGAGTTTGGCAGTTTTGTGCGTTATGGCTAATTAGCAAAATAAAAGGTAACTAACAACTACTCCAGGTTCTACAGGGAAAATGGTATTAATTATGCTGAAATAGTAGCCTAGAACAAAAGACAAATGAACCCTCACAAAGCAGGTCGTGTCTTTGTCTAGTTACTTTTAGCACAGCTACACATGGGCTCACAGCTACCCCTCCAGCTTTCTTCCATTGGTACCTGTGCCCAGTAGTGCCTTTCAGAGAACAGCTAGGTCAGGGCTCAGGATTTCTGAAAAGGCTGTCCCAGAAACGTACTATGCTCTAATATGATTCTCCTTTATGGAAAATGGGATCATGGAGTAACATTGGAAACAGTTAATCTGTTGATTCTCAAATTAAATCTTCTTGTACACAATTATGATTACAATGTATTCTCAAGATGCCCTTTTTCTTTTATTTTATTCATTTTTCTTTTTTCCTAATTAAAACTGCCCTTGGTGGAAATTGCTTCACTGCACAATACTCCAGGCAAAGGAGCAAGTTCCCATCTCCACAGGCATTTAACTGACATTCAAGCACAGGCCCCAGATCCTGGACATCAGTCAAGGAATATTTGTTATAAATTACAGATGAGGATGAAAAGGTGAAGCAACACCACACTTGCCCTGTGCTGGTCTTGCTACCAACACCTAGTAAGATGCTTTTGCAGCTGTTTTTGCTCAAGAGACCACAGGAGCAGCTGAGAGATGTCCCTGCTGCAGCTTCCCTGCCCCAGCCACTTACCCAGATCAGTCACAGGATGGGACATTGCCAGGATGTTATGGAATATCCTGGCAAAGACCCACTGGCAAATGGCCACAATAAAACCAACAGGAGTAGCTTATGGTCCCTCAGTCGCCTTACAGAAGTAATTCACAAGTGTAACGATAAAGGCAAAAAGCTATTCCTGTTTGTGCCCTAAGATAGACCATCAGTTTGCTGTAAGATCTGGAGGAAGATTTATTGTCACTGCCTTGGAATGAAAGTGATGTTCTCAGATATTGATAAACAAAAAGGACTAATAATTATCAGAGTTTTCCAGAGGGAAAAAAATTGAAGGAAATCCCAATGAAACATATCTCTGATGCGTATTCTGCTTCCTGACAGCACCAATTCTCTTACATTTTTATCATATACCATACATAAACATATGGATGCCGTTTATTCAAATAATATTACAACAAACTGTCAAAAGATGTTCCAACTCTGACCTTGAAGAGCTTCTCTAAACAGGAGACAAAAGACATTATGTCTTGTAGGCGTGAATTTACGTAGGTTCATGGCAGTATATGCCAACAAACTGTCTTACCTAAAACCTTTAATACAGCACAGAATGTTGGAATAGGTAAGATGTATGGAAACAGACATTAAATTAACCTCTCAATAGCCATCTGATTTCCTACTGGCAGTGATTCATTCTGGGCCACATTTTAATAGCAGTTGTACCAAAACAAATCCAGAATGACCCCATTAAGTTAATTCCACTATAATATTTATGCCTCAATAATTGTGGTTAGACTCATGAATCTATTTCCTTGCCTGTGGGACCAGATCTTTGACAGGTAAAAATTTGTGTTGCTCCACAAAGCCAGCATGACTACACTGATTTAAACCAGTTTACAGTCCAGCCCATGACATTAACAAATAGCAAGTGGTTTTAGGACCAGCAGTCAGCTTTCTAGACTTCTTGGCTACAAATATGACGTGGGTTTTTTTACACTGATGAGGTTTCCTTTAATGGAAGATAAATTAGTAGTGGGTCTCTTTTCTATTCAGAAATAGCATAGGCATCACACACAAATCCTGAAGCAGGATAAGTCACGATTCTAGAGAGAGCTAGAATTTAAATGAAAGTCTTTGAGTTGTGCTAAATACACTCTTCAGTTAGTACTCATTTATGCAGGCAGAATAGGAAACAGGTCAAGAAAGTTCAAAAGGCCCTTTTACATCCATGGCTTTGGAGAATGTGCATCTGGGCAAGGAGACTCTCTTACCCTGAAAGCCACCACTGGCACCATACCTAGAACTGATCCATGCAGTTTTACCTGGCATTTTCTACTGGACGGACAAGGTTAGAGAAGCACTAGCAGGAAAACCAATGGAAGAAAGGTTATCGTCCATTGGTTCCTCTCATCCTGCCCAGTCTCAAAATGCACATGTGGGTACATCCTTCTTTTAACTGCAAAGGGGCTCTGCAAGCACAGCTCTCACAAGCAGCAGCTGAGAGTCTGTGACAGAAGTGCAGCAGTTCCCAACACGCTGCAGGAATGAGCATAAAAGCCAGCTCACACTCCCACAGCTGCTTCCCAGAGCAAGAGTAAGCACTGCCCAGTCATGCAGGAGCAGGAAGGACTCAGGGTTAGCGAGAAGCAGGAGCACAGGGAGGAGTGAGTGTCCCCTTCTACCACAGACTCACATTTCTGATGGGAAAAACAATCTGTGCCTACGGACATGAACCAGATCTTCTGCTGAAACCTAAATTACAGCGTGCTTTCTGACAACCCAACCTTGCATTTCTGGTTCTTGGCTCAGCAGAACTTGTGCGGTCCCTCTCTCACGTTTCCTTCTTCGTTTCCCAATCCTTTGCTTACACAATGTGTGCCCCTTTTAGAGGACAGTGCCAGGTAACTCTGATCCTCTACATATATCCTTGGATTTGGGATCAATAATTCCCGTGGTATCAGGAGAGAGGCCCATTCTGCTGAGGGGAATGAGAACTGATGGCTGAAAAGCAGATGAGTCTCACCATACTGACCTGGCACCTCTCCTCCTCAAAGCCCAGTCTCATGCAAGAATAAAACAAAGAGCACAAGTTCAATACTTGAATTATTCCAGCTTGAATAATTTAGCCCAGGATTTTATAGGCCCTTGAGGGGTGAGGTGCCTGTTTCCCATTAAAATTTATTAAATAAAATTAATTTTAATGGGAACTGGGTATCTAAACCCCCCACAAAGCTTTGAAAATCCAAACCTCAATTGTTCTTAGAAACCCAAGTAAGAAATTAGGCCTATTCATGTTCTCAAAGAAGTCAAGAGGAGCTTTTTACTGACGTCAGTATGCATATGATTTTTCCTCTAAAATGCCTTTTTTTTTCTTCTGGATAGGACTCAGTTAACGTCAGGGATGACATTAAATTCCTCCTATAACCAGCGCTCTTAGTTCCTTCCTCTACAGTCTAATTCTGTGTTTTTCTAATCCATATGGGGAATAGGGTTGTATTTGCGTTTTACTGGAATTGCTTTACTTTTCCTCTTTAGGTGCAGTTAAAATTTTTAATGGATTGAAATGCCACTCTAAGTAATTTTCTGATCCTGGGTAGTATTTGAGTTTATCCTTTGTGAACAAATGTTGAGGCTTTTCCACCCATGTAAAATGCTGTCCCTACCACAGACTCCACATAAGACCCTTGATCCCATTGGATCCATATCTGTTTCCATCAGAGGAGAATCCATTCCTACATTTTTACATTGTGGCATTCTGTTCCTCTAGGACAATTTTACCAGCTTTAAAAGAGAAAAAAATTAACACATTAAGTTATTCTGAGCCACGAAGTCACTAAGAAAAGCATCAGCTTTAGGTGGAAATATGGCAAATTCTGTTTGATGCCAGCAGAGAGACAAGGTCTATAAGTGGCTGGTTTCTGGGCCTGGTGCTTCTTAAGTTGCCCTGGAGCAAAGCAGAAGTGACCCCACTGAAAACACAAGTCTTCACCCCATGCCTGTTTTCCTAAAGTCCCTTGGGGACAGACACAAGGAATGCCACAGCGGTGACCCTCTCCCAGTGGGCATTGGGCTCAATTGTTCCGTGTTCACTGAGGTTACTCCTGGTTTGCAGCACCCACACCAGGATAAAAACCAGCCTTGAGGCCATACTCAGATTAGAGATCAATATCCAATGCCAGTCAAAGTGGCAGGTCTCAGTTTCCCCAGCCTCTGGAAGAGAGGGTACTTGGATACCAGCCCTTAACAGCTCACTCCATTTCTGGTACCATTAACTACCAGCTCTCTCACTCACTAATCAAAGGCATCATGCTGCCCCAAACCACCTAATTCCAAGGCAATTTTAAGTGTAAGTAGCTGAAGTATTTTCCATGGAAGGACATCTTTTCTCCTAATTTAACATACATAAATGCAAAATAATAACACTATCTTTCTTTCTCCTGGATGTCACTGTGTCTTAGTAAGTTGATGTATTGTATTATGCTTCTGGACCTTGAACTTTATAACCCTTCCTTTCTACATCATTACATCTTGTTTATATTAATATATTTCAAATAAATTCCTCCTTTGTTTTACTCTTCCCATACTAGTAAAAAGTAGTCTTCAGCATCCAATGCCGCATACATCCTTTCAGCAATGCATCAGCTCAGATTAATGCATTGTAATGTCATTATTAACTTGGTTCTACATGGTCATTTTTCATGTTCTGTTGAAGACAAAATCAAACAAACAAAAATACAATTCATTCCACACTGTCATCCCTTTGTCCTGACCAGAACAACTCGATCGTGTTGAAGAAGGCATGAACCATATCAACCAAGACATGAAGGAGGCCGAGAAAAATTTAAAAGATTTAGGGAAATGCTGTGGCCTTTTCATATGTCCTTGTAACAAGTAGGTACTGGGTACCGGCTCTGCTATGTGGTGTCCAGTTTTTTGTCACAGTGAATGTCTGAAGTTTTTGTCTTTTTTTTCTTTGTCCTTTTCCATCCGCTTCATTCTGTGGGGATAAAATACTTGTGTTTAATCAGAACAACTGGAACGCATCGAAGAGGGAATGGACCAAATCAATAAGGACATGAAAGAAGCAGAAAAGAATTTGACGGACCTAGGAAAATTCTGTGGTCTTTGTGTCTGTCCATGTAACAAGTAGGTGCTGCCTGCCTCATCTCTTTGAGCACTTAAGGCTGATCCCAAAGGCCTTGTGAAGCTCATCCTTGCTAGGCACATGGACAGGATGAGCATGTGGCATGCAGAAAGAACGATTCTGGTTCAAATGCATTCATCTCATAGCATAGACAACTGACTGGGAATTACTGTAGATGCATTAAAATCAGGCATACTGCAGTGAAAGCTTCACTGTCAACACTTTTAATGGTAAAAGTTTCAACATTTTACATAAAGTGTACTGAGTGGTTCCATTTTCCAGCGAAAAAACCCTGGAGCTACCTTATTTCTGGACTCCCTAAATTTTGAAACGTATTTTTGTGAACAAGTTTCATAAACAAAAGAGCTGAAAAAATGCAGAAGAGGTCATACTAAACATTACTCAAAATTATGGATGAAAATCACACCTTTTTTTGTTGTTCAACAGAAATAGTCCTTGATGAGATCTTGAAAGAGACATGACGTTTCACACTTGGAACCTAACTTGGAATGGTTTTCATCCTGCCACAGGCAACAAATTTGAGAAGACCTCAACATGCCAAATTTCTCTTGTTTGGGTAGCACGTACACTAAGCAGAAATGTTGAAATGCATCGAATTTGCTTGCATGCCATCACACTTGAACGAAATCGTCCTCCAAGTAATGCAAAGCTTGTTTTAAATGCCAAATGAAAATGTGATGTGCGGTTATGTGGGTGTAGGAAAATGGGGACAAAGTGGACCAACCCAAAGTTCTTGAGGAATGGCAAATCCAGCTTGCAGTGAGTAGGCATGAAACCAGGTTGCAGTGAAAATATTCCTAAATGGTTGGCCAGAGATTGTGCAGAAACAAAGCAGAGAGCAGTGTCGCTGTGGTATTAAACTCCCTTTCTGTGTGAACTTTGTTCACGGCCAAAGCCTGATCCTACCCCAATTATCAAAACCAGAGGAAGGAGTGCTGTCATAAAGTTCAGGGGATATTGAGGCAAAAATCAGAATAGCAGAACTGAAGCAGCCTTATCAGTCACCTTTATTTTGAAGTTAATTGCTTTGGCACACAATGCAGATACTGCCTCAGGTTCTTTTAAAAAATCTATTTTGCTTCTTTGTACCAAACTCTGAATACTTTTTTGGGGTAAACATTTTGCCCAGAATTATTATTGCCTTGGTGTGAAATGGGAGAGAGGAAAGGAGGAGTGGGAAGAGCTCCATACACCCCTTTAGCAGCGGGACTGCCTGCAATTGGTGTGAGCTCTGACAGGCTTTAGCTCTGCTGCCCTGAGCCAGAGGAGCTGGTGCAGAAGAGCTGCAGGTACAAATGCAGCAGAAACTGTACATCTCCCACACTGTGCAAGCTGTAAAAGCTCAGCACTGACAGCCAGACATGTGACAGTGATGGGATTAGCACCTGGCACGTGGCACTAAAACATTTGCCACTTTGCTACGAATGCAGCATCATGCTGCTGAAACAGAAAGATTCTGCAGGTGATGTAGGGGGCATTTGTTTCTAAAGATGTCTCTACCCTTCTCTAAGGCATTCTGACCCTATTAGTCTGCAGCCAGATTTCATAAAGCAGGATTGCTAACCAATGTTCAGGAACAGACTATGGATGAACAATGAATGCTTTTAGAGACTGTTCCCTCAGTCATTCAGCCAGGACTCAACTGGTACAGATAAGATGATGTTCTGAGGAGTTGAGTGTAGGAGAGAGAGAAATCCATACAGTTCTGGGCATCAGAATCACCATGGTCCCCTGATGTTCTTCTGGCTGGTGGGAGATTAATGGCATATATTTAAAAAAGATGAACCACTTCACACGTAACTATACCTTGATATACAGTGAAAGTACAGTTCTGTGAGCCTTAAAAATAGTAAAGCTTGATCCTGAATTCTTAGGAGATCCAAAATGCCCATGGCATGAAACTTTGACCAGGCTGCATTCAAAATGACAACTGCTGTTGACCATGAGCAGAACCAGACTCCACCTGTTGACTTTAATTGGAAGTCCACAAAAAACCAGACATCAGATTCTGGGTGTAGAAAATCATTTACCTTAAACACAGGACTGTGTCACTGCCAAAGCTGCACAAGTCTAAAGAACAGGCAAAACCCTGCAAATGTATCTGCAGCAAGAGAATTACTTTCACTCATCTCTGGAAATGTGAAAGCTGATGTATAGTTTCAGAGAACTAAGACAAGCCAACCATCATCTTTTTAAGTCTTCACAAACTTTAATAAGAAATAAGCAACAGAACAGATGAGTTGGAAAGATCCTCTTTTAATCTACATTTTAATTCTATATTGCAGCATACAACACATCTTCAGGCTCATTTAAAACTGAGCTGCTTCAGGGGGCATGGAAAGAACATAACACCAGAAATGGGTTTGTCATGTCCTTTCCCAAATCCCCCAGAAGCACGTTCAGTTTCTCCCCCAAAATCCAAGCCACAGGGCTGTTTATAGGACTGACTGGAGCTGACCAAGCAACAGCGAAACCACAGAGATTTGCAGTTCCCAGTGGTTTTGTTGGAAACCGCCTCATTTCCAGAATAAAATCAAGAACCTATACCTGTGGACCCCTAACCCTCACATTCCACTGTTAAAATGTTCAATCTTGTCTGGTGACCCCAATGACAGCAGTCCTAAATAGGCTGCACATGTCAATCTGCCACTCTAAGGATGCCATGATTTTAATTTTCTATCCACGGCAGCTCAGTCAAAAATGGCTCTCTGAAAGCTAATGTAACTGCCACAAAATACAAATATAACAAGTTGCTAGGCTATTTTTGAAGTCCTGTGGTTTAAAACTCCTGAAGGAAGTGATGATCCATTTTTGCCTGTGTCTTGCTTATTGTGAAGGCTGCTACTGCTGATGCATTAAGGGTATGATGAACTATTGGGGCAACTGTGCTTAGTGAGAATGCTTTACTTCTTATTCATGCCTGTAGCTGGTGCATGAAAAAATGTAGAAAAATTTCCCTTTCTGATGCTAGATTGCTTTATCTTTTATTTTCTCCTGCACTCATTTCACTTCTGCCTATTTTACTTTTTGTCTCTGTGGACAAAGGTTTGTACATCAACTGTCGATGTATGATTACTATTTCAAGTACCGATATATTATTTGAAAAATCTAATGAACCCTATGATAAAATCATCCCCAAATCACCTTGGGAAAGGTCAGTGGCTTTAAATGCCTATTATGCCACATACATATTGAAAAAATATCAACAGAAGCCAAATATTCTGCATGGTAAAATGTTAAATTCTAGCCAAATCCTTTTATCTCTAAGAGGGTGTGTTGCTGTGATGTGATGTACACACTATACTTGCCAGTTCTGTTTTTATGTCTGTCTGCCAGTACGTTCTCTGTGTTTGATGTCAAAACATATGTGTCACTGAAATGAAACAATGTTTTCTACTTATCTGTATTTCTTCTCTCCTTTTTTTTTTCCTTTTCTTTTTTTTTTTCCTTAATTTTCCTTCTTTCTGGAAACTAAGTCAACATCCAAAAACCTGTGTGCAGTGTTGTAGACTTGACAATTGCAATTCACCCTATTTGAAACCAAACCTCTGACCATCACTGTTGTTGTGGCAGTAAAGTAAAAAAATAAACAAAAACCAACCCCCTCCTTTTATTCAGGGTTATGATATATCGGTATACAACCAGTGACCCTCTATCTGAAAACTCATTTGCTTGACTCAGCTTGTAGCTTGGAGAGGTAAAGAGTTTTGCATTTGTCCTTGTGCACTTGATGCTTTGTTACTCATCCTCTTTTTCGCATAGGCTTAAATCAAGCGATGCTTACAAAAAGGCCTGGGGCAATAATCAGGATGGTGTTGTAGCCAGCCAGCCTGCACGTGTCGTAGATGAACGGGAGCAGATGGCCATCAGTGGTGGCTTTATCCGCAGGTGAGCCTTTTTAGCCACTGTTTTCTTTCTCTTCTCCTTGTCACTGATATATTTAGATTTCTTCCATATGGTCGTGAGTTCTGTGGTGCTCATTAACTCCTTCAGAGGTGCTGGGTAATGTGATGGAGCCAGGGCTTTCCACCAAGTGGTGCTCGTATTCAGGTTGACAGTGATTAAGACATGTCCTAAAGGCTTACTGCATCCAGTGACTTCTGGCCCTGAGGGTCACCTGAGCTCTAGTGCAAAGGATGGTTACCTTGCTGGAAATCCTGAAGGGAAGGGTCTTGGCCCTGAGAATGAGAAGATGCTTGGAAATGCAACCCTAAACCTTCCTCTTTGAGACTGTCCAGATTTGGGCAATAATAAAATAGAAATAATGTCTATTTCTTTCCCAGCAGCACTGTGAGGGGGCAGACAGGCATGGCCGGGCAGCACTGTCCTCTGCACTCCAGCCCCTGCATGAACATTTTCCTGGGGGCCTCATTATGGGTCGCACTGGTGATGGTTGTCAAACGCCTTGGAAATGAAGTGTCAGATAAATACTAGTTTATTGGCATTATGTCCCAAGGCATGAAGTGCCTGTTATCCATCCTTGCCAGAAGATGTACCAAGGCATCAGGAAGCCTTTCCTTTCTTTTAACCAACAAAAAAGCCTCAGGCTTCCTGCCAAAGCACCAAACCAAGAGCAGAACTTGAAGAACACTTTTAACTAGAGGTACCCCTCTCCTGCTCGTGAGTATGCTCCAAACCTCACTGTAAGGGGAATGATGCCCTATTCCTCAGCTGCTGGGAAGCCACAACTATGGAGGAACATAGGGGGAATTCCTGGGCTCTCAGATCAAAGCCAGTTTGAAACACACAGATATCTTAATGGCAGCCACACTGCAAACTTCCCACAATACACAGGGATCCAGCACAAAGTACCTGCTGATTACAGTGCTTGTGGGACATGTATTTAGATGACAATGGGTGGATAACAGCATGGATAACAGCATACAGTAGGCAAAGCTTTGATCTCTGAAGATTAAGGACACTAGATTAATAAGTAATTATCCTTCCAAAAACTATTATCCACTTATTTTTTTGGCTGCTGTGATAAAGGGAAATCGGTGTGATAGAAACAATGCTGTCATACAATCTGGAGCATGGGATGGAGTTGCCATTTAAGTTTGATGGGTCTGCCATTCACTTTTTTTTTTTTTAAAATTTCTGGGTGGCAGCCTCACCAAAATGAAGGCTGGGGCATGATAATAGAACAGCAGTGAAGGAAGTTATGCTACCTCATAATTGTTCTGCAAATAGCCTGGAGCACTCTTTGGGCACCTACATGAACACAAACTGCAAAAGAGGCTCATAGTAGGGATTTTCTGAGTGGGACCCATGGACCTTGCTTTTCCCAGTGTCAGCCACCACCTGCCTCTTCACTCACTGAAGAGTTGAACTGGGCCTTGGCTCAAGCATAAGTTTTTTCTTCCAAAAAACAAGCAACTGCAGAAGATGGTGCTAAGAATGAGAGATAAAGGATCTTTACTAAAGCCAGTAAATCTGAGAAGCTGATTCTCTCATTAACCAGAAATATAGTTAACTAAATAGGATGTTAGGTCAGGATTTTCACAGCTGAAGCTCACCTCTGTGAGCCTCAAGTGTACAAGCACAGGACACTATTTATTAGCTATGCACAGTTCAAGGAGGGGAGCTTGTATAGCTGTAATTCCACCACCTTCCAGCACCTCCCATGAACACTAACCCCACACAGATGCGAATGGAGCACCCTTTCATTCTTTCTTTAGGAAGGATGATCACTGCAGAGAGGTGCAGCATGTGGTACAGGCAAGCTCAGACAGCAACACTTCTACTAACAGCAGACATGAGCAGTATAAATGGAGCAGTGATAACCCAGACAATTAAGCCCAACATCCAACAAATAAGCACGTAACATTTTTCAGGTTATCTACTCATTAATCCCTTTTCTTCAAAGCTGAGCACAGCAGCCTGCTCCTCAGGTGACAAGCGACAGAGAACGCAGTGGAAGTTTCGGGTGAATCACCGTTTCAGGGGGAATCTCCTGTCTCTGCTTTAAAGAATTTGTTTTTGCTCCCAGGGTAACAAATGATGCCCGGGAAAATGAAATGGATGAGAACCTTGAGCAGGTCAGCGGCATCATTGGCAACTTACGTCACATGGCCTTGGACATGGGCAATGAGATCGACACACAGAACCGCCAGATTGACAGGATCATGGAGAAGGTAAGAGCTGCCATTTCCAGGAGGACCCCAAGAGGGGCTCTGTTTTCCCTTCTGCAAGCACAGGCTTGGAAAGGACAAGGGACAGAAATAGCTCCTCTCTTCTCACTCCAAATCCTTGGGCCAAAGCAGCTCACTGCTGTGAATCTGCAGTAACCTCCAGTGCAGGCTGGGTTGAACCCATGCTGTTGAGTTTGCTGCACAACAACTGCAAGGGTACCTCTTAGCACACATCAAGGCTCCTTCTGCAGTGGCTCTTAGAAAGAAGAAGTGCCCTGAGCTATGCACAACTGTGGGGCTTGGGTCTGAATGCCCTCGCACTTCCTGGAAAGTTTTAAACCCTGCTGGCTGCTTCCTTCCTCAGAAACTCCATGAGCAGCTCAGGATTAGATCACCTGCTTGGAGGACCAGTCCCCAGAAAAGAGGATGGGGATTTATTAAGCAAAGCTTTGCAATGTGGTAACAGTGTGGCCAGTTTTGTTGTGCTGTTTGTTGTAATATTACAACATTAGGACAGAGATCTACCTGCTCTCTTGAGGGTGTGTGTGTGTGTATATTTATTTATTTATTTATTTATTTATATATATTTGGGCTCCACGTGGCCCCAGTGGAATACAAAAGCTTAACATTAGTTCTGCAAAATTCCCACCTAAAAAGTCATAGAGCACCATTCCAGTGCCAGACCTGCACTGCAGATTTTTGAAGGAGAGAGCAGCTCCCTCCAAGCCAGGCTGGGAGCTCACTGCCATCCTCAGATCCCAAGATCTGCAAGCCATCTGCATTGGTACTGGCAGAGCTCCAGGCCCAGGCAGGCTGAAGTGACATAAGAAGCTAGATCTTCGTCTGGTGTAAAATCAACACAACGCTCCACTTCTGCTGAGATTTACACCGTCTGAGGATCTAACGCAAGGACTTACATGTGGTGCTTAGAGTTAATTCTGACCTCAAGTGGTAGAGCTGCTGCTCTTGAGCCTTCTTACACATGCAAGTCTCCTCACACAAGCAGGATGCCCATGTCTGGTTTTCATGTCAATTAACTACATCAGAGCCTAGTAAAAAAAATTAGGGAAAATACTGCACTGAGGGATTCACTCCAAGAGCTTTCCTTATTGGGAGTAGATTCCAGAGAGAACTTGGTGAAGTATATGTTCTCTGAAAGGTGGGAAGACCATCTGTGACACAGAAATGGTCACATGACACTGTAAACCACATGGCTTTGCATTGGTCAAAACTTTTGTTTTATAAAGCTGCATGTGTTTGTTTGACTGTATTGGAAAATGCAAGGTGTTATTGGGATGCCATTCTGCACTGTTTCATATTTCTGAGAAAACTGGCATGGAGAGAAGGATTTACTGCTGCTGTCCATACGAAAAGAACTAAAAAGCAGCACATCTATCTCTACTGTGAGAAGGGACTGGGAGTTTATCCAGCCTACACCATAAGTATCTTTAAGTAAGAAGCCTGTGATGTACATTATTTCCTCAAAGCAATGAAGAGGTGCACTATTGTGTTCCCACCTCCCCTGCTCATGTCCCAGTGGCAGGAGATATGCCCTGTGGATGGAAACCAGAGGCATCCTACCTGTGCCTGCAGGATTCTATCCCAAAATACAGCAAGCCCAACATGTCACTGTTCTCCTACCAGCTCAGGCTTGCAAACGTCTGGATCTTGAAAACATTGACCAAGCCCTTTGTGGACATAAAGCACGTGGGCCAAACCTCTAGACAGTGCATACCGAGAGCAGTCAGCTGAGGGACCAGCCCTCCACGTCTATGTGGTTTTCTTACAAGCTTTGGCATTTTTTACAGCAATGGCAAAATAACATTGGCAGCTAATGAGTTCATAAAATCACCCAGGGCCTTTTGGCTAAGGAGCAGAGACACATTTGTGAAAGATGGATTTGCATTGTGCACAGAGGAGTCATCATGAGAGCAGCACAAAAATAAGAGAGTCTTCAGTCTTAGTGAAGAATCTGCCAAATTTCTCAGAGTAAGGACACACAGTAATGAGATACTAGAAAAATAAACACAATGTGTTAGTAAAACCCTCTATAAAAGACAGAAAAGATGGTTAGCTGGATGTTAGTGGAACCACAATCGCACACACATCCATTCTGCAGTGAAAGATGCCAACAGACTCTGGCCCCTAGCTGGCAGTGGGCTCAAGGCTTTGCCAGGGTTGTTTTCCTGACCAGCTGGAGTGCCGTGCTTAGGCTCAATTATGACCATTAGAAAGACCCTTGGCTGGCACACTTTGCAAAAGCTGGGGTGCATCACAAAGCTAACCCAAATGCTCCTAAAGGATTTATGTTAAACTGGATGCATGCACCCAAACCAGAGCAATCTCATAATGCAGAGATGTAATCTGGTCAATCCACAGTAATCAGGACAGCAATGAATAAAAGGCTTTATTTATCCTTTCGTCAGATCAGAGAGAAAGGGACAAAACCCAAAGTGATGGTTTGATGAGCAGGTCAAATGGCACACAGATCATCACCAGAAGAGCCTGGCCCTAAAATCTACCATAAATAGGAGGCTGGAAGGAAAGTAGGAAGGGCTCTAAGAACTCTGTCTTGACCTAAGTGGAAAGGTCAGCACAGAGACTCCCACTCTCTTCAATGCAACGTCATCCACCAGATACCAAGGTCTAAACATCATTAGATATTTCATCAGTGTTCAATGAATATTCACGCATTTCACGACCAAGTTAACTGCTTCCATATCCATTAACGTTTTAGGAAACCTTTTGGCAAAAGCACACAAAATTGTACTGTGGTAGACAAGGTCAAACTTATGGCTAAAATAAAGGAGTGTGCCTTGTAATGAGTAGTTTTGCTGATTTATGTTTGCTGAGGAGCTGGCACATGCTGCTGCACTAAAAATATACATCTACATACCATTTTCCAAAACAATTATGGAGAAAAGCCCAAGATATTTCAGAATGATTTATTGCACATCAGTATAAACATTTTAAAGGATTTTTAAATGCATGTGGGAAATCTGCTTCACCATTCTGTCTTTGCAAATTGGAGATTTAAAATAAACCCATACAATTTGGATACACCCTAGAGATGTGGGAACAATCATCAAAGCTAACAAAATGCAGCCATCAAACCACAGAAGAAGTTTGCTATTGGAGCCCATGCTTTTAAAGCAGTAACACAATTCTCACCTTTCCCACAGGTCTGATTTTAAAAATTGAAACCATTTGCTATCTAGTCCTCCTGCTAGAATAAGCCAGCATGGCAACGTGGGGTTGAGTGGAACTTTGCCAATTTTTGTCAGCTAAAACAGTGTCTTTAGTCTCCAAAACTAACTTCTGCAGAGCTACCGAAAGTCATGGTCAAAGCATCTTCCCACTCAGAGAGAACTCCCAAACCTCCCAAGTGGTGCCATTTTATTAATGGCATTTTATAATCACAATAGGTGTTACCCCAAGGAAAACAGTACATTTAATGGCTTAGTCTATGCTGGACTAAATTCCAGTCTGATTGATCCCAATCACAGTAGAATCCCTGCCTTTTCTTAACTCCTGTATGCTGCTGCCCAATGAAAGAGGCTACTCTGTCTTGCAATTACATTGTTGAACTTTGGAGTACTGGCATCACTCCCACCTATTGCCTTCCTTTCACATGTAGAGCAAATATATCCAGGCTGCACTTTTCAAAGAAATTTATCTTTGCCAGCATTCCCTACATCAGATGATCCAGCTTCTCTGCTCCAGCAAATCTCTACACTAACCAAAATTTTAGTTTTGACTGGTACCTGATGATGTACATTAGACCAGAGTCCAGGTTCACCGAATCTTAGAGGGCTCTGAAGCTTTTCACCACCAAAATGCATGGGCACACCATGAGTTCTCATGCTGTCATCCATTACCATCGATACCACCAGTGCTATTGACAGCACCAGCCACAGACCTGGCACAGCATTGACAGGAGTTCAGTGGAGCTGACCACAAACAGAAAAGCTCTGCTCCAAGGCTGTCACAAAACCAGCAAATCTGTAAATTCCTTTTGGGTCCCTAATACCACTCTAAAAAGCTGCTCTCCAGTATTTTCAACCTTCATTTTTCCATGACATAGCCAAAATTACAGAAGTACCCACAAAGCATTGTCTTTCTTCCCCATACTCTCTTTCCCTCTCGTACTCTCTTTCTTCCCTGTACTCATCTGTTTCTTTCCTTTGTGTTTCCTCAGGCTGATTCCAACAAAACCAGGATTGATGAAGCCAACCAGCGTGCAACAAAGATGCTGGGCAGCGGTTAAATGCAGAGAAGTGCATTTCCTTTTAATGCTGTCCAGCAGGGCAGCACCTTCATGCTTTTATCATGGTATTTATCAACTAGGTTTGCACACATGCACATATCAGCCCCATTGTAAATGTTGTCCTGTGTAGTTTGTCAGCTTTCCAAAAATGATACTTGTAATTATTTTTTTCTAGATATCTTTCTTTCCAAAGGTTGTACATAGTGCTGATTTGATGGCTATAGCTCACTATGATGTTTTTTGGGATTTTTCCTTTTCCTTCCTTGTTTCTGTTTTGGATTCCTTTCCTTTTTTTTCCCCTCTCCTCATTTTTCCTTTTTTTAAATGATGTTTGCTGAATGACAACACTGTTGGAATGCTAAACGTGCTGTTAACATTTAAATATACAGTATTGTTCTTGTAAAACTGTGACATTCCACAGAGCTACTGCCATGCTCCTGTCTTTGGGTATCATGATGTTTAAGCACTTAAACCTGCTGTCTTCGGTTCTTCATTGCCATAATCTGTTGTTATGATTTCATGATTAGACAATGTGGAATTATATTACTATAACAAGCATTGCACTAAAAAGTGATGTGATTTATGCATTTATGCATGAGGAATAAATAGACTTTTAGACTCCTACTTAAACAAGAACTTTCCCATGGCAGTAGCACACCAACAATGACAACAAAAGCATGCTCAGTATTCGGACTCTTTTGGGACTATGTTATACCAGCAAGTTTGCAGTTGTGCCACTTTTTTCTTGTTGATATATATATAGTTATTAATCATGATCATTTTTTTTAATTATGAAAAAAAGAGGGACTTGGCACTCACCATTTAGCCATTGCCAGCAAAATAAAAGCTTGGCTGAAAATACGTCAAAGACAAAAAGAAATAAGTGTAATATATTGGGTTTGTCTGCTGCTTTTGAAGACTATCTTTTGGAGGAAACAACTACCATATGAAATGGTGCAAAGAAATGTAATTTTTATAAGGCTCTCTCTTACTAGTCGCTATCCCCATGTGGTTTGTTATCAGTACAGTTCTCTGTTGCTTACCTAGAGCTATGCACACCAAATCGCTGAGATGTTTAGTAGCTGACAATTAAAAATAATTTAAAAACCTAAATGAATGAACTCTAGATAAACTGTGAGATAAATATCATTTACAGCATGTAATATGACAATTCCTTATGTCTCCTGTCAGTTTGTGAAGTGATTGACATTTTGTAGCTAGTTTAAAGATTATTAAAAATAATAGATCTCAGAATCCATGCTTGCTTTATCCATTTGTTGCCCTATATGCCAGTGACAACTACTTACTTTCCACTTACCTGGGAGAAGTCTAAAGACTCTTTACAAAGTGCTTTTGTATTGTATTGAGTGGGAAACTAAAGAATTTGGTCTGCAATACTGTAGAAAAATAACTACTCAAAAAATAGCATTTTACGCTTGGTACATTCCAAGTGAATATTATTTTAAATAACCTGGCTTGAATTGCCAAACACTGAATCAAAATATTTTTCTCTTGTTCAAGGGAAAGAAAAAATGAAAAAAATGTTATGGTACAGAAGTATACAGTTCCTTAGTAGATAAAATCCATTCCTGTAGTGGATTTCATCATGTGCTAATACACCTCTTTTTAAGAAGGCTTTGACCTATGGAATTTGGATAGTCTGCTAACAAAAATTTTCTCAAATGACTAATAACAACTTGGGTTTTCTGCCAATGAAAAGCGTTATCATATTTTCCCAGGGCTTTTTCCCCTATATGGACAAATTAGAATTACTTCTGCATCAGTGACAGTTCACTCATGTGTCTCACATGGCCGTAAGTCAAAATACACAAAGAACATAAATGCTTGCATAATTAAAATTGCATGATAATGCAGACAAGCTACATTTTCTTTAGCAGCTTTTTTTTTTGGTATCTATTAAAAATTCATTTATGCAAATATCTCCTCCCACTACTTCAAACCAAGGAATAAACTTCAAGCAAACATTTATAATCTGCTGACCATTTCCAATCTTGTCTGTTCAGGCATTCCAGTATTTGTGACAGCACAATCATTCTGCAATGTCAAAGCCTGCTGGGGGAGGGCAATAATCATGTTGGAAAATGCGTCACAATGGGAACATAAAAATACAAGGATATTTGCAGAGGGCAAGAAACATATAAGAAAGTAATGAAAATATTAATGGAGGTATTATTTTTGTATTTGACAAGAATGCACCCTCTCTGAAGAAACACACACTTCCAAAAGCCATTAAAGCTGATGAAAAATATAATCGCTGCTGTGAAGGAACAGGTTTTGACATCTGTTTTTGTCTTGAACAAAGATCAAAACCCTTTTTTTTTTGCCAAATGGGAAGCTTAAAGGACAGAAGTTTAGAAATATTTCATTGCAGCTCTCTTTGTATCTTCCTCCACTGCATGCAAGGTCACCTATGAGCTGGCTGAAAATTACTCCAGTAAATATGTTTAATATATTGCATTGCTCCAATATTTTTGAAAATGGACTTTTCTAGGATTAATTATTCTTGAAATAATGCAAGGAAAGGCACTTTGTCCTTACAACAATCTGCTTCTGTTTGTTAAGTTTTGTGCACCCCAAATCCCTGATGGAGCAGCTGACTCAACAGGGGGAAACCACAGATGTTTAAACCAGAACCTTGCCTCGAATGTGGCGTTTCCCTCCCAGTCCCCTTTCTCCCTCTGGTGGCTCCTGGGTCCCTGCTGCACTGCAGACTCTCCGTGAGGCTGAACAGGCGCAGTGCCGTTACCTGCTTGGGGGACAAGGCTCACTAGAAGGAATGGAACACAGCGAGGAGCTGGAATTACAACTTCCCTAGGATAAAATGGCCACATATTGATCGTGGAAGCAAAAAAACCAAACCAACAAAAAACAAAAAAAAACCACCCCAAAAAACCAAACCAAATCAAATCAAAACAAACCAAAACAAAAAACCCAAAAACCAAAAAAACCCCAAACAAACCAAACCAAACAAAAAACCTAAAACAACAAACCAACCAACCAAAAAAACCCCAACAACAACAACAACAAAATCCATTTTTTTCTGAAGGCAAAGCCTTTTGTTTCTCATAAAAAATTTCCCTTTCAGTACATTATATTTTCCAATCAGTAATTTTTTTTATCCCTGTACCAGTGGCATCTGGGATTCCAGGTTTGAGAGCGAAAAAAAAGAAAGAAAAAAGATGGTGCTCAAAGACATGTTGATAAAATATAACTTATTTCTAGACTTTGAATGCAATTTCACCAACAGTTTGTAACATTGGCAGAATCGCTCATGGTGGTGTTTGTTTGAGGTGGTCATAGGGAAAAGGTTTTTTAATATTCTCAAATGGCATAACTGAATAAACCGCTCAGCTGGAAAAGCTGAACTAAAAGACAACTTCTGTTGAGTTCTAAAAATCCACAATTAATAACTTCTTTTATTTCATGCATTCTCCTTTCCTAGACTAGGTGACAAATGGCAATATAAAAATAACCCCAGGGAAGGATATTTGAATGCTATTCCTCAACAGAAGTCATAAGTAGTGTCATATCTTAGGAAAAAAAGAAAAAAAAACTTCATCAAATATCTGAATTGATTTAGGCAGTGAGAAACTAAGAAAAAAATTGGAAAAGGTAAGTAAAAATCAAAGTGGCTTACCTCAAAGAAACCTTAAAAGTTTTAGGATGTTAATGATTCCCAACCTTAGCATAAACACACAGCTTTTGAACTCAAGAGTGTTACAGCTTTTTGGATTGACACAAATGGAAGAAAAGAAACTCAGCATCAAGTAATACTCAGCATCTTGTGGTTTGCAAGAGCCCATCTTATGAAAAGTGAATGTATTTGAAGTAAAGGTAAAGTGAAAAATAACTGATTTTTATTCTTGAAGATTTGGTGATATTACTGTATATAACAGAAAATTACAACTAAAAATTTGATGCTTGATTTTAATTCGTTTTTAGGAAATTTAAATTTTATTATCTTACATGGACTAAATACATCCTTTATTTCTGAAGAAAACTAAATACACTAGAGTTTGCACAGCAAACTGTAAAGCACCCCCTGAGAGAGACACCTGTGCCATGAGACACACCTATTACAGATATACTTTAAATCTAGAAATACAGATGATCATTATTCTCCAAAATATTTTGTGTGCCACACTACCTGTTAACCTTCACAGGCTTTTGATCTGGACCTGAACGTGCAGAGATCATCAAAGACTTTTATTTAAGGGATCTGGAAGCAGATAAAGCAATCCACACACGATTTTTTTCCCCTCCTTCTTCCTTCTCCTGTGTGTACATGCACATATATAACACTTTTATTTTAAAAGCATTGGAAAGGGAAGAGATGAGTGCTTGGTAATAAGGAAAATTATGTGTGTTAGAGACAGCTTAAGTATCTTCATGGCTGTTGTGTGTGACTGTGGGCGTAGGTGTGTAGGATGTGACTGCTGTCTGCTGAGCCATTTAGTTGCCTTTCTAGCGAGAGGACAGTTTGTTTGGAAGTTAGTGGAACACAGAGTATTTTTAAACCTGCAAATAGCTACAAGAAATGCAGGCAGAGGAGAGAAACCCTGCTGAGAAGTTAGGGCGTTGGGCTGGTTGGATGGGGTCGGGGGGGACCAGGTTCCAGATGACTTACTTTGCCAGTGTTGGATGCCTCTGTAACAGTATTAACAGAGATTATGTTTGTGTTGGAAAATACCAAACAGTTTTGAATATTATTTTGTAAATAAAAAAAATACTCTCTTCCCCCTTCAGGAAAAAAAAATTCAAACCCAACCAAACCCCACAAGATGTTGGTGAGGGAAATCAAAACAAACCAGTAGGTGGGACCATGCTGATTGCCATACATTTGGGATCTATTCCAAGATCACTGCTGCCCATGCAAATTCTGCACATAAAGGGTAACCAATCTGGTCAGGCAGTGGGTGGCAGAGGGAGGGGGGCTCATTAGCCTGCTGTGCTTCCCAACTCCTTGCTGAAAGGGAAAAGTGATGGCTGGGGCTTCAGGGCTCCCTCCTTGTCTTGCCAAGACACAGTGCTGAGGGCAGTTGTTCATGGCCAGACCCAGCCTGGAGCTGCCTTTGCTCCCCACCTTCCAGAGCACTCTGTGCCCCTCTGTCCTTCTACCCTGCCTTCTCTTGGCTCTCCCCACTCCATCCTGCACCCCCAGCACCCACCCAGCTACTGCTCCCTTCCTGTTTTTCTGGTGCAGAATTCACCTGCCTCCACTGCTGTCTCTCATTCTGCTTGCTTCTCATCCCGCCCCCTGCATGTTTTTTACTCCTGGCCTTTCAGTTAGGCTCTCTCCTCCACGATTTCAGCAGGAGAAGCTCCAATGAGAAAAACAGCCTCCAGCTTTTCACTCCAGAGCTGAACACCACACCAGTGTCACGATGGAGAACACCTGCAAGGAAGTCTTAGCTCAGCCCTGACAATCCCAGAAGGCAGAACATGCATGTTGCCAAAGCAATTTTTTGGATAGTCTATCCAAAAAAATCTAAAAAGTCTCCATAGACTAATACAAACAAAGATATTTGGATAGCTGGGGACAGACAGGCAAGCCCTGGGAAGGTATTTCACTGAAGGGCGAAGTCCCTCCAGCTGCTAAATTTCATGTCTCTGTTCCACAGCGCAAGTAGTGCTTCTCCATGAGAAGGCTGGAAAATCTTTCCTAACAGAGGCAAAACAATGTACTTTCTCTTCTTCCACAAATTTCATTTGTTAAAACTACCAAGACTTCAGTTTTGGTTGGTTTGTTTGGTTGGTTTTGGCTTTTGCCGCCTTTTTTTTTTTTTTTTTTTTTTTTTTTTTACTGAAGCTTTTCAAACCACTGCTTTTAAAAAGCAGGTAGAGGAGGTAGGTTTCCCTCACTCCCACCTAGGATAACTATTCAGTGCTGGGTTTATTTCCTCTAAAATCCAGAACACCTCAAGTAGGCATAAAACCCCCCCCAAAAAACAACTATATCAGAAATGATTTAGTAAACTTTAATATAGGCAATTCGAAGTTAATTTGCTAAATGCTAACTTAAATACAGGAACTGTAAGTTCTACTTATAAGACAGTAGGTTTTCTATCCAAATTCTCATACCAAAGTTCATTAAAAGGAACAAAACAGTTCATTTCCACATTCATGGGGTGTTGATGAGACTTCCAAAGCATGAACATGCACAAATCCCACTGCACTAAGGGGATCTCTGGGTGTCAAAACCAACAGGACGCAAACTTGAGCAAAATGTTTTTAAGAAACCTTACCTATTTTAACTTCTCTGTACAGGATTCCCGGACTTTATTACATCAACAATAATAAATCCAGCAGATGACAGGAACCCAAAAACCTGAGTTGCTTTAGAGTTAGTTTATAAACTCGATGAAAACACATGCTGAAAAGTTAATTTTGATGAAACAGCAGCTATAATTCTGACATTTAGCCTTAAGCCTTTATCTTCAGCGCCTACTGCAAATTTCTGTTTCTTGGATTAAACTAGAATATGAGGAGAAATTAACCATAACATAAAACATAAAATTTAATGAACTGCTGCTTTTTTTTAGGCGATCCTTACAGCTTTACCCTCAGAAGTGAACACATACTCATTGACTTTCTGGGCCTTGAGGTTAAAAAGAAAGTCTATTTGCCCTCCAACTAATATATAATTAAGTTTTAAACACCTAAATACCCACCAGAAGCACTGATAAGTCAGACAGCTGGAGAAGAGGAAAGGGCTGAGGTCAGAGGAGGGTGCAGAGGAGAAGAAATCCAAGCTGAAAATGCACACAGTAAAACACACACTGTGAAGCAGAGTGGCTGCAAGGACGCAGAGGGAACCCAAGGCACAGCCCTGTGACATCGCTCTGCTCCACAGTGACCTCTTCAAACGGCACAGAGAGCAATCAGACAGCAAGGACTGGATAGCAGAGACCACTGTAAACATAGAATCATAGAATGTTTTGAGTTGGAAGGGACCATAAATATCATCTAGTTCCAACGCCCTGCCATGGACAGGGATGCCTCCCACTAGAAGGTCATGTACAATTAATTTAGTGAGCGAAGACTTGAGTAGGATCAGGAGCTCAGTTGATACTAACTTGGAAACCTATGCATTGCAGACTATTGTATTATGACATAACTTTAATTACTTCTGATTGTGCTCAATAGTAAAAAATAAACCAAGAAGAGCAATGTGGGGGAGGGAGAAAACTCTACCAAAGTATCTTGGTAACATATTCAAAATACTTGTTTCTAACTCCCTTTAAAATATTCCTGTTTAAAGCGAATCACGAGAACTAAAAGGCCTTAATTGAACTTCAGTCCGTAGCAGCTTATTGCGGGGAAGGGCCTGCCTTGTTACGCGTGAGGTGCCAGCCAGATGTTCTCCCTGCCCATCAAATGCTCTGCCTGTGTCACAGCAGCACCTCCAGGCTCCTCCTGAGGTCAGCACCCTCCTGCTATAGCCACGCACAGCCTGTCGCTGCCCCACGAGCTCCAGCCTCAGCAGACAACAGGCAAAGGTGCAGTTGGAGAAAAGGAGCTGTGTGTAGGCAAATCGATATCTCTGTGTCAGAGGGAGAAACTGAAGTGGCACAGAAATATCTTCTTCCAGCCACCTCTTAACGATAAAGGTTCATCTTAGTTGAGTCTGGCTGGCAAACGTGTTGACAGGGCAGAAGTCTGAGTGAACGCAGCTCTTTCCTCATGGCTGTCTCGAGACTCTGCAGTGATACAAGTCATCCTACGCCAAACAAACTCCACCTGCTATTTATGGTCAAACACACACACACAATGTTTCTGCAGAGTTTTAAAAGTGAGAATAGCTGCTGAGAATTGAGCTCATTATTAAAGGAATGACACACATAAAAATGTATCATTGCTGCATACCAGCTTTGATTTTCATCCCTTATTTAACTGTCCAAAACAACCAAGCATGTTATTAGTCATTTAGAGTTCCAGTCTGATAAAATACTAAGGAAAACCTGAGAAATGATGAGTGGGATTTCAGCTACTGTAAAATATTTGAGGTGTACTCTGTCTCTTGCTGGTCCCTGGAAATGCTCAGTTCTTTAGTTCTTGCATAAGAAAAACTCCCAAGGCTGTGAATACCATGCACTGTAGGAATCACTTGAACATAATTGCAAAATTATTTCCACAAGTCCTTTGAAATACAGGAAATCTTTTTAATGTAAAGAAAGTGTAAGGTGAGGGTGATGGTCCTAGAGATTTTATGGATTCTGTGAAATTGTGCTAAGCAGAATATTTGTTCTCCTTAACTTCCTGAGTCTTCTCACAGGGACTCCTGGGCAAGTATTCAAACCTGAGTCAGTGCAGTGTACAGGTTACAGTAAAGCTAATCTGAAAAACAAAGAAGGTGCAGGTCCATATCAGCACCTTTTCAAACAAAACTGTTCTGAATAACTGCCTCTGTCCTGGGAAAACCCTCTAGGATTATGTATCCACGTTATGTGTTGTATAACACTGTGATACAATCAGCTTTTTATGAAGTAGTGATTCCCAAAGCACACAGAGTCAACGCATCACACAAGTTACAAGAATTAAATATGATGGAAGTGTACAAGTGGTCGAGGGATACATAAGGACAGCGACTTGCTGCCAGTGAGTTACAAAAACATGGGGAATGGTAATGACTGAGGCAAGGTAAAAAAAAAAAAAAAAAAAAGAAAAGGCAGAAGGCCAGGTGAGGAAGGGCCAGCTCTCTAAACAAACAAGCCCTGTCCATCTTTTCATTGAGATGTGGCTGGCAGAACTTCAGACTTAATTGACCACTGAATTGACCACAGTGAAGTGACAACACAAAAACTCCAAATCTCTTGGGTCTATATAATCTTTGAGTCTGACCCATCTCTCACAAAATATCCTTGATATCCTTGTAGATATTTATATCCCCCCACCATGGGTGGTACTTTCTATAAAGTCTCTTTCTACTTACTTGAATGACCAGCTGCATTAAATCTATTTTTACACTAAAGAAATTAGGTCCTTGGAGGTATTTTTCTTCTTGAAAGAAGTATTTCCCCTGAAGAATTTTCATTGTACTATAAAAACAGACAAAACCCAAACCCAACAGTTTATTTAGACAAGTCTGAAACAAAGTCTAGTGATTTCAAAGCTTAAAAGCACCACCTTTGTTTTTTGTTCTTTTGTCTGGGCTGATTTTTGGTGTTGACAGGGGATTTAACGCTCTATTGTGCAGTCATAAGTAATAGGAAGTGTTGTGGGATAAAAAAAAGCTTATCCTCAGGGAGAGAAGGGGGGAAACAGAGTGTGGGAATGTAGCGGTGATCTGAGTAATAAAAGCAAGCAACCAAAAAAACAGAACTCCACCAAAATCAACCAAACCCCTTCCAAAACCATGAGCCCAACAAAGTCCCAAATCCAGCATGTATCAAAAAGACCTGGACAGCAACTTCTATGTTAAAAAACCCAGCATTTCTGGATCAAATAGTGTTGTGGGGTTTTTCCCCCTGTAAACTTTATCTTGGTTTCTAGGTGAACTACATTTTTTTTTCTTTTTAATTAAAATTTTGTGATTTGGAATAGGAATAGAATATTTTCTTTTTCACAGTGTCCCTCCAGTTTTTAACCATCTCCATCTCTTTCAAGAAACAGCCAACACCTGCAAACTCACATACTGCAGAATCTGATTTGCACAGCCGAGAGCAAAGAGGTTTAGCAAAGAGGTTGTTTTGCAGCTCAGAGTAAAGAAAATGTGCTGTCAAGACAAACTACAGCTGTTTAAATCATCCCTCTGTGAAGCAATGGTTTCCCACAGGGAGAAGTCCCAAAAGTGTATTTGTGCATTTGCAAATGCCTTTGCTGCTCCTCTGCCCAGCATGGCATGGAGAAAGCCGAGAAGATGAAGTCATACTTCCACAGCTTGTGGCTTGTTGCTGCTCTTTGAACAAATGCATCAGAAGAGGAAAGAATATTCCTCCCTGCCTCAAGAACCCCCAGTAAAATCAGTGTATTTTAAGTGGCTTTAAGTGTTTAAACACAGCACAGACTCTCTGGCTGTCAATGTGTTTCTGATGTTGACCCCCACATGCTGCAGCATATCATGACCATATGGATGTAAGGATAGCTAACAGCAACACTGAGAAAATACTTAGGGATATTCCATCTAATTTTGCTCCAAGGGACTTCAGTGCCTGGACAGGGAACACCTTCTGGAGATCCATATGGCTCTGGACCAAATCCTATTCAAAAATGCCCTAAACTGACCTGGAGGTGCTCCTGACAGCAGATAGTGTAGGGCAGAGATTGCTTCTGCACAACTTATCCATGGCATGGCTTTATGCCACGCTGTGCTCTCTTGACTCTGGAGACATAAGATCACTGAATGGTTTGGGTTGGAAGAGGCCTTAAAATCATCTCATTCCAACTTCCCTACCATGGGAAGGAAAATCTTCCAGGGTGCTCAGAGCCCCATCCAGACTTCAACATTTCCAGGGATAGGGCATCCACAGCTTCACTGGGTAAACTGTTCCAGTGCCTCATTACCCTCACAGCACCATCATCACCATCAGAGCAGTCTCAAGACAAAAGTCAGATCTAAAATATCTGTACTTGCCAAAACAGAAAATTTAGAAGTAATAAATGGTTTTGTTTGGGTTTTTTTTTTTTTTTTTGTCAGGCAGGGCCGGGATGTAATTTACACCAGGAAAGCAGGGACAGGTAGAAAAGAAAAATTCAGTCTGGAATAAGGGCTCAGGAGTAAGTTAAGAAAGAAAACACCTTCAAGTCTGTCATTTTCAAGGAAGAGGTGCTAATATCTCTCTGTAATAGTGACACGAGTCTCTGAAGCAGCAGCTGGACATTCAACAGTTACTGTGGGAGTACAGCTGAGCCCTTAGCTAAAGGAGCAGGTGTTCAGGTGTTCATCGCCACTAAGGAGAGTGCCCTTTGTCCAGATGCTGGAAGGCATCTCCTGACAGTGTAGGTATAAATAAACCTGAAAAAGGAAATAAAAATCCCCTCAACTTTCACTCCCTGCCCCTAAACTATATGCTTCCAATTTGCAGAAATTGCTGTAATCAGGGAAACAAGCAGGATCTCTGGGTAGGCCTTGGATATGGCTGTGCAGGGATGCAAGGACAAGGCAGGCACCACAGGCTGCACTCCCCCAGAGATGTGCTCGTCAGGATTTGTTTCAGAAGTCACTGATGCAGACCAGGGGCTCTGCCTGTCTTGGCACATCAGCTCTCGGCTGTCAGTGCTGGCTCTCATCTCCTTGTGCCGCTGGAGCCTGCCCTGACAGAGGGATGAGGAGCAGCCAGCCCTGGGGGGCTGTGGACACCAGGGAGGCACGGGGACTGGTGGCTCTGCACTGCCCAGCCTGACCTCCTGCGAGCTCTGGGCAGTGCCCAGTGGAGCCAGAGCTGTTCAGGACTGAGCTGGAAAGGCTGAAGCAACACTTGTTAATGCAGCTCTTCAGGAAAGCGCTGGATTAGCCCGGATTAGCGGCAGGCTTTGTGGTCGCACATAATGAATTATGTAAAATGGGCCTGTTAGTGTAAGGCAGATGTACGGCCACATGACTTCAGCTGCAGGCACAGCCAGGAATAAAACAGAGTGGATTCAGTTAGGGAAGGATAAAAAAAGGGGAGATTTCATTTATTTCCCAACATGCACTCTATCCTACTGCTTTTACAGTGATATTTGAAAACAACACTATATAATGATGCCAGCATGGGAAGCAAGACTGAGTTCACCACTTACAATTAGGGGAAACCATTTTCCTCTGCCTCTCCATTCACAGTTACATGACTCAGGAAATACCATTTGAGCCTCCAGGAGCAGCAATCAGCTACAGCCACTCCTGAAGAAATACTGAAGATACAGTCTAATCATTTTTCATTTAAACAAAAATGCTTTCACCTAACAGGATTAGCCTCTGCATTTTGATAACGTGCTTCCCTTCAGAGTTCAGTTTTCTATCAACTTAAATGAACCCAGCTGCCAATTAAACAACTAGCACAGAGACAGTCGCAAACAAGCAAGGATAAATATGGGGAAATTAACCACTGGGAAGAAGGAAAGACAGGATATCTAATGTTTTCAAATATAAATGAGATTAATTTAGATTGAAATGTGGTCAACATCCCCTTTAGATATTACACATGAAAATGCTAATTTTGAAGAATGTGTCCCAGAGCCCAGTGATATCAGACATTTTTTTCTATAGGCAAACTTCACACAAGCAAGTGCTAATTGATGTAAAAATACACAATGAATAATTTGTCTGCAGTGACTTGGTAAAATGGCAAAGGCAGACAGACACTCTGCACAGGCAGGTAAATTCATGTGATTTGAGCATTCAGAGAAGAGTCCTTTCATTCTGTTTCCAGTTTTGGGAGATGGACTGGTCACAGGGACCTCCCCAGTTTCTGACCACTACCAAGACTTCCATACCTGAAGGTGAAAAAAAGTGATCTCATAAATGATCCTGCCAAAGCACAGCCACCAGTTCTTGTGAGGCTTGTACTTTAGGTCTGCCACTGTCTAGGTTTAGGGCAAGACACAGAACTGAGCATACATTAATGTACTGTCAGAGGAAAGAAGACACATACCCATCTTCATCATCATCCTCAGTGATGCTCCTGCACTATCCAGAGTCAGGAAAAGTAAGAACTTGCTGTGTGTTTGTCAGACAGAAGTGGCAGGGCTTTAGGGGAATGGACTGAAATGGTTTTAGCCTTTCTGAAGAGACTCCTCCCTGTGAAAGGGTGTGCACCTTCCTCTAGGAAATTCAGATACTGATCACACCAGAATAAAACTTGCTCTTTCAGCACTAGGAGAGTTACCCAGACTAAGACTCCACTGCCAGCCATATGCACACATTCTTTTTGGGATGATACCATTTACTACTAATGCTAGCCTTTTAGATGAGATCAGTTTTTGGGTGGAAAACAGCCACAAAATCTGAGGCTGGTCAGAAGAATATAGAATTTAAACAAATGCTTGCTTTGGTCCATTGCACTTGATGTTAATGGAGATATTAGTGGAGAATCCAAGAGAAGTGCTGGAGATTTTCTCCCAGCCCAGTTGATGGTTTAAACTTGATCACATGTGCTTTGCAGTGAGTTTATACCCATTACCTTGCACCATACTATGTCAGAAGTGTAACATGGCAGTAATAAACAACTAGCATGGAAAAGAACGCCAGCATCAATACAGCAGCTGCTAAACAGCCTCCTGGTTAGCAGCAATAATCCAATAATCCTATACTGCTTTCACACACCTTTGGCAATTTTGACAAAAGCACTGCAGAAAAAGAAGAAAAAGATCCAAAGGAAAAGAAAATGCTCAACAGTCTGAGCAAGACAAAGACTTCATAGCTGTCTGTATAAATAAATTGTGACAAGAAAGATTTTCTAGTCCTTCTAAACCATAGTTTTTGGATTTGGTTTTTGCCTTTCAAATTCACTGCTTTCAGAAAAAATGTATTTTCAAAGAAACCAACATCCCCTGTATGAGCATGGAAGAGGAAAGAGACAGTGTTATGAATGCTGCTTAGTTCAGAATCTAGATATTTGTCTGCAAAAAATAATAGTACTTTGATTGAGAAAAGATTTATGAACAAGCAAATCAAACGGCACGGAAGTTGCCTGGAAATGTGCGCTGCAGCATTTTCTATTGCAGCGCTCGGAGGCGCCTATGAGCTCTGCACATTTGGGTGATTTTCATTGAAATTCAGTGCACTATGTTGCAGGCAGGGAAGTCTGCCAAAGATTTTATTTTTAAGATGCAGCAGCTACATGACCCATTTTTGCCTTCGACAACTAGCAACTTCTCCCTCAAAAGAAAAAGGAGGCATAAAACCCAGTGCAGATTTGAGTACCTGTGTTTTGCTTTCTCCCTTGCCACAGAGATGATGTGGAAAAGCAGCAAGGATTGACAGTGGATAGCTACTGAGATCTGGCTGTTTTCTTCCTCATTCTGTTTTTAATCTCCTTGTGTCCAGAAGAAAACATGAAAGACTACGTGCCTGTTATCTGCCGAGGCCCTAACAAAAACAGAGATCTTGTCTGACAGCATCAGGGTAACAATGGCATTTGCCATCCCCCCCAGAACAGCAGGGTCCTCGGCCACCCCCATACAAAATGCAGTTCCTGCTTTGGCTGTGTGTCAGTCAGCTGGTCCTCTCACTGCAGAGATGGCAGAGGTCTCAGGAGCCCAGTATTTATGTAACACTACAGCAGAGGAGAACAGCCTGTTCCTCAGGCTTCCTATGGCTCACGCTTCCAGGAAGAATTGGACTCACTGCCCATAGAGAGGAAGAAAGGTGGCTTGTCCAATTCCTCAAGCTGGGATGGATGTGGCAGGGCTGGAAATTATGAAGTGGAAAAATAAAAATAAGGAAAAACCCCAGAGCAGCTACAGTGATAATGGACACAGCTGTGCTGTTTCTCACTACACACATCAGCGGGGAAAGATGTCCTCCTTATGCCTCATCAGGACAAAACTCATCATGACTTCCCACTTGACTCCCCCAGCACACACACGAATCCAACCCACACCTTTAAAACCGATATTAGTCATGCCAAACCTTTAACCCCACTTCAGAATAACGTAGACCAAAAGACTGTTTTTATAGTTACAGTTTTTTGCCTGCTTGGAAACTGCATTTCCAAGATTCCTATTTTCAAGCTTTTCTGCACTGCAATCAGTACACTTGGAACTATTTTTTAATTTTAAAATTTTTTTAAACTGAAAACTGGGACTCCAAGTGTTTGTAACTGCAGGAAGAAGCCAAGCACATGGAATTTTTTGCAGGAAGCACAGGTATGCCTACTTCCACTGCTTCAAAACAGAAATCTTAAATTCTGTGTATCTGCCAAGTTAAATCATTATATCTGATTATTTAACACTGCAGTAGATGAGTACTCCAGGCTTCCTAGATAAAAAGAATGGGAACTTGCTGCATGGTTTATAAGGAAATAACAAGATATACAATAAAACTGCCATTGAAAGGTGCAACTGCTTTCAGCTCTTTATGCACGCTCTAATAACCCAGAGGACACTCAACATCAGGAAACAGGCATGAATATACGTGTATTTTAGCAACTAAGCTTACAGATTATCTGAAAACCAGGAATTTGGGATGGGTTTCTTGCTGTACATTGCCTGCATTTATATTATACATACAATAATCTCACTAAAATTCTATTAGCTGCACAAGCCCACATGTATAGGAAGACCTTGTTTATCATCTAAATATGTCAAAAATATCACCTTCTCTGAAAAGATTAATGAACTTGATTTTCCTCTGTAGAGATGATTTGTATTCAATTTGAGATTAACATTTCCTGATCATTGCTTCTCTTGACTAGAGCTCCAAGCAAAAAACCCCCAAATTTATGTACATTTTTATACATGCACATATATGAAAGCACAATAAAAAAAGAATAGGAAGGCCATTGCAGCAGATGACTTCCCAGAATGAATTTGGCTAATGTTGTAAAGACTGGCAGGACAAGACGAAACACAGGTACAGTAAAGCAGTCTTACTGAAAAGGAGGAACTCCTCCTAACTGCAAAGAAAGACTCCAAATTAATTCACTTGTTACTTTTTTGAGGTTGATTTGGATTTTTACTATTAGTTTCTATCATTTTAACAATCAGGCTTTTTAAAAATTTTACCTCAGAGTACAGCAGCTATGGTTTTTAAATGTGGTTTGATTCCAAAATGGAATTTTCTGAATGAATAGAGAAGTATCTCTCCCAAACTCACAAACTTTCCAATTTCCTGATACAGATCTCAGAGACTCAGTGTTCATCCTTTATCCTAACTCTCAGAGCAGTCTAATGTTCAGAGGCCTTCTGGTGGTCCATATTCCATAGTCACAGCCAAAGAGGGTCATTTACTGCCTCAGATCTTGCTGTGTGTAAAATAAAAGCTGCCTGCACACTATTATCCTTTTTATCTGATTTTCCCAGGACCTTTCAGCAGAAAGGTTTGTCACCACAATGTTTCAGAGGCCTTCCTAGGAACAACAATGTTCGTGCACAATGGGCATCTGAGCATCCAGAGAGACGGAACATCACTTGGAGCGGTTCCCTAAAAACATCAAGGGACAAATATCAGTACAACAGGGCTTGGACTAATAATAGTAAAGCCACTACTGGGATGAAGAGAATCAGATCTTCAGAGAGCTCTAAGAATGTTTTCAGGCTTTCTGTACTTCTGAATGCCTTTCACAAAGCCAGAACAATGGAAGGGGGGAAAAAAAACGATGCTGACTTTGGGTTCAAGATGGGAACCACCAAAGCCCCAAAATACAGGCAAAACACCTCAGTAATTTCAGAGAAGAAACTGCAGGATTAAAAAATACGTCTAAATTCACAAGATCGCTGACAAAGAGTATTTTTGAAAATTTTACTTCAAAAGTTAGATTAATCTGAATAGTAAGCAGAAGCAACATAGGTAACGAGTTGTAAGAAATCAAGACTGAAGAATGCTCAACAGCCATTTCTCCAACAAATCACGGGGCCAGAAATCCTGGTAATTTATTCTGTGATTGCCCATAAATTTTTGTATTCCTGAGGATGCAAGCAAAGGAATTTTGTGTCTTTGTGCACAGCAGTCTGAACAGAGAATTCCCCCTGTGTTTGTAAAATATTTGTATTAAAATATTTAGTATTTTAAGATTAAATAACACAACAAAAGTCAATAGCATAGACTGTGGCAGAGGTTGCTTTGGTATTTTTGGTCTCCAGCAAACAAACCCATCCTTGTTTTGGCTGGATAAGCCTGGAACTCTCTTGATCAACTACTTGACCAAGCCCATGGTCAAGTGCTTGCAAGGTAAAATGAAACCAATTCTGTGTCCTGCAATTTCTGATATTCCTTCTAGTTCCTTACAGTTCTGCTCTCCACAAGTTTCTTACTTGAATTTTAAACAGAATTATACCAACACTTTTCATTACCTTCAAATATACCTATAGAATATATATTTTTCAAAATCCTTGTAACTGTTATGTAGTAGTTCAAAGTGTCTAAACTCTCAAATTACAGACCTTTTCCTCAAAAGCCCTGCAGTAATCCTATTTTCTTCATATCCTTGGGTGATCAAGTAGTGTTTCACTGTATTTTAACCCAGAACACACTCTGAAAAGGCAGATATCACAAAGAAATAGTCTCAAATGGATCAAATCAAGTTCCTGCAGTGAAGCTGGTTTAGTTTATGATTACTTTAATCTTATCTATATTTCCTTTAATGTTAAACATTCATTTGCTCTGTGCTACTAATACAGGAGCAACAAAAAGTACTTTGGTATTTTGTTTTCCTTTTCTTTTCTTCTTTGTGCAAAACTCCCATGTTTTCATTACAAGAACACTTCAATAACAAAAATACATTTTTCCCTCCAAATGCTTTCTTTTAGTAAGCAGGTTATTGATTATAGCATTGAATTCTGAGAGGTGATTGAATAGTTCACTTTTTTTGAATTCTGCCCTTAAGATTCCCATATTCAATTAACAAAGCTGGTGGAACAAGATATCCAGTGACAATATAAAGACACTTAACTTCTTTTTCCAATGAAATTCTGCTGACACAATACACTGATACAGAAAACATCAAAGAAACCCAAGCACTGGATCAGCTACAGTTATGAGACACCCAAGCACCACTGGCAAAGGTGAAGTACACACAGAGAAAACATGCAAGAAACTGGAGAGTCAGAGTGCTAATTTTTGCCAGAGGAAACTATCTATTTCTGGCCCTGTTAGCTACAAGAGAACTGAGAAAAATCAGCAGAGACAGCCTGTCAGCCAGCAGAAAGGCTGGAGTACACGGGAGGCTCAGCAAGGACAAAACAGCCAACACCTTCCCTCTCTCAGAAGGCTCAGGACAAGCAGGAGCCTGTGCAGAGCTTCCGTGGCAGAGCTCACACCAAGAAACCAAAATCTCTCAGAACCAAGAGTACTGCCTAGACGCAGATTGACAACAGCACAGTGACATGTGTAGCTCCAGGCCAGGCACAGACGCATTCCTGCAGCTGAGTCACAGCACCAGGGAGCTGTGAGTAGGTGTGAAGCAGTTAGAAAACCACAAGCCTACCACGGGATGACTGTCAGAGATGAGTGGTGATTTTTGCTTTGGACCAGTTTGTGACTTGTGCAGATATCTGAATGCTGCTGTTTCTTTTAAAAAGATAATGTTTGGAGCCTTTTGGAGATTGTGTCCCTTTGGTTGTGCCAGGTGGCTGTAAAGTCACAGTCACTTTACCTGTGAAATACACGAGGTCAAAATGACTCCATGTGAGATGAGTTCTGATGGGACTTGAGGGTCCATGACCAGCTACTGCCTCTGTGATAAACAGGCAAATACAAAAGTGTTGAACCCTATTAACAAATTCCTATTGCAGTGAGCCCAGACTTTTTTTATTATGGAAACATGCATTTTAAAACAGAGAACAAATGATGGGTTACATAATGTCGGTTGTTGTTGAGACTGGAGAAGGTTCCAGGCAGACCTTCTAAATGACATTTCATATTGGGGAGCTACAAGAGAGCTGGAGAGGGACTTTTGACAAGGATATGGAATGACAGGACAAGGAGGAAAGGCTTCAAATTGACAATAGAATAGGTTTAGATTAGATGTTAGGAAGAAATTCTTTACTGTGAGGGTGACGAGGCACTGGCACATGCTGCCCAGAAAAGGTTGTGGATGCCCCATCTCTGAAAACATTCACGACCAAGTTGGAAGGGGCCCTGAGCAGCCTGATCTAGTGGGTGGCATCCCTGCCTGCCCACTAGCAGGGTGCTTGGAACTAGATGAGTTTTAAGGCCCATCCAACCCAAACCATTCCATGATTCGATTTTATGATTTATACGAGCCAGAAGTAGTGAGATGCTGCATGCTCTACAGCGCTGCTCTAAGGCTGAATGATAATCCTTCACATGGCAGAAGCACTGAACACTCACAGAATCCACAGAATGGTTTGGTTGGAAGGGACCTCAAAGATCATCTCATTCCATCCCTCCAGCCATGGGTAGAGATATCTTCCACTAAACCAGAGCCCCACCCATCCTTGAACTCTTGCAGGGATGGGACACGTGTCTTCCAAATGTCATGACACTTTTGACTGTGCAATTCAAATAAGTATTAACAGGCAAGCATTAAAGAATGAAGTTTCTCAATGTCTCCAAGTACACAAAACACATCCCTGAATATTGCTGCTGGAGATCACTCTGGCTAATTTCATGGAATAGCAAGTAATTCCCCAAACACCCTGTCCCCTGCCAGAGTTGGGAAATGTCAATAGGTGAACTGAGCAAATATATTAGAAAATAAAATAGTTGTGTGAAAACACTTTCAGACATAGTCCAGGCCGCATTTGCTTGTATAAGCAAAGTCACTTAAAAATGTTATCTTCAAAACTGAAGACCTGAGACATGGTCATGGCCAGATATGGAGGGAAAACAGATGCTTTGGGTGAAACATGGTTTATACACTGCATTTAAAATAAGCTAAACTTGTTAGATACTTGTTTTAGATACAAAACTTCAAGTGAAAGAAATGGTGCCTGTCATCCAAAAGCAGTAGACTCTCCTGACCTTACGAAAAAAAGATGAAACTCATACCACACTGACATTATGGAAAGAGCTATCTGCATTCATACTGGACAGACCAATGAAGCACATTTCTATCTTCTCTGCTTTTAAAACCATAGAAAACCCATGCTCTTTAGGTAGATCTTGGAAGAACATCTGGATACATTATGCATGACTTGATATATCACTTTTACCCTTTTCAGGCAAAAAACATGAACAGACTAGACATTTCACAAAATGTTTTTCATCCATCAGGACTTGCAAGAGATGAGATTTGTTGAAACATATGGCATAACAGTACCTCCTAAACAGAGGTATTTATTAAAGAAAACAGTTAAAAATATAGATCCAAATAAACAGCTTTCAGTATGAAAAGCTCTTCAGCTTTACCTCCTTTGTTTATCCAGTCTAGACCTTCCTTGGAGCATGGAGTACCACACAGCCAGCCAATGGACGAATATTAGTGCAAAATACTACAGTGTCATTACGGTTTGTTTAAAACTGACTTTTTACTATTCTGGCTCTTCTTTTCCAAAAGCAGTCCTTGGCCTAAGCAAACCAGCAAAGCAAAGAAGCAAACAAACAAACAAAAAAAAATCCAACCAAACAAAAACAACCCACTGAGAACACAACTGTTTATTCCAAAGTGGGTAACTAGAAACATGAAGAACAGACTGACTGCTGCCATGGACAATGACTCAAAAATACGTGTTCAACAGCTGACCCACACCCACTAAACAAAGGACTGAAATATCTACAAATTAGCTACTGAAACCCCCAGTTTATAGAACAGAATTGTTTTAGTGCATTAAAAGGCTGTGGGTTAAACTGCTGGAGCTCAGGAAAGAAAGCACAGGGACAGGCCAGAGCACTGGGGGTTCTGAGCCCTTTGGTCTTGCTATTCCCACCCACCAGCCAGAACTAAAATATTTAGAGAACCCAAGTTCAACAGCCACGTTCTGTACATTTAATATTACCAATATAAGCAATACTGAAGTGTTTCACTGGTGTATTGGGATTGAGGGAGGAACACAGCTAAGACCTAAGCTGCTCAGGATATAGCTATGTCCAATACCAAGAGAAATGTAAAATGTACATTTGCAACCCAACTTTATCAACATTCCAAATTTTACAAGCATTTTGTGCAAATTAAACCAGAGGAGTGGGACTGAGGTGCTTTCCTTGCCACAGCAGCCTGCCTGCAGTCCCATAACGGCATTGCAGCAAGCCAGAGTAATTGATGACTTAGCTTTATCATAGCAACCAAATTTTTTTTTTTTTTAGTTTTACTAACATGAGATAGGGTTTGGAAGGATTGAACACCTGCTGCTTTCTCTGTCCTTCACTTATTGCCCATCTGCAGCTGACAAAAATGTTAAAGGATACAAATAGCAGAGGGAAGAAAAGCAGAGCAGCAAATCTTTTCTTTGATTTGCATAGTTTCTCCAGGCATAAATTCAGCAAAAGGCACAGATTTTCCCTCTAATGGTTTCCCTAGTCTGCCAATTTGCAAAAGAAGCTAAGTCTGGAAGAATGGAATCTCTCATCCTCAATATCAAGGGCATCTAAAAGGTTTCAACCTTTAATACAACATGGACTTCAGTATTAACTTCACACACAGGTAGAGGAGAACTGTGATATAAAGCTGCCAAATCCCAAATGACCAGATCAAACGAACACTTACTCTTTAATTTATAAGAACGTGGATCTAAAGTAGAAAATTTCAGGCCCTCTGTAGGCAAGACATGAGTTTAGGATTCATGAGACAAAAGACCAAATACCACCTCTTCCCACCTAAGGTGTGACCTACAGCATCCCAAATTAGGCTTCCTCTTCTAATCCATCGGGAAGCCACATCTCCCTACACTTGCTCTGTTATAGGGATTATATAAGTGAGCCTACCTTTATATGCAGACAGTTCTGACTGAAGAATATTTTTTGTTTCTTTTTGTTTTAGTACAATCAGGAAATAAACATGTATGTCTTCCTCTCGTAAGACTCAGCTCGGTAGTTAGGGCACTCTCATGGGCTGGGGGATGCTGCCACACAGCACAAGGATTTTATGCCCTAATCAACAGAATATCAACCACACTCATGTGGGTCTCTCCTAACTTCCTTCATGCCTGTTAAAAAAACCAAATAGGGCTTATTTTACTGAATTACCACAACAGGAAAACAAGGAAACAAGTCCAAAGTTATGTTGCCGGAGTGGATTAAAAGATCTGTTAAATTCAGCTTGTGGTCTCTGACTACTGGCACTCCCCCTATGAATCATTCAAAGCTGCTCCTGCCGCAGAGGTCACTACTCCATCATGGGTGGTTTGTCAGCCTATGCTGTGCTTTGCAGTTGTATTTTCTTAATTTGTGTTTTGCTTGCTTATAACAACTCACTCATCGATTCACTCAGAGCAATGGGACCATTTAGACATCAGGAAGCTAAACCACCTTAAATATTTGCTATTACAGAATAACTGCAGTCTAGAGTACATCTACTGTGATGTAAGTGCCCAGGGCAACTTCACCTGTAAATCTTTTCTAACTCCTAAATAATTTGTATTATGACTTATCATCTGATTCTGGGAGTTCTAGAAGAGATGGCATTGAGCCTGGGTAGGCAGAACAGGGACACCTAGAGAACTCACAAACAGGACATGCACATCTTTCATACTTTTTTTCCCTGATTTCAAGCAATAAACCTCTCTGGCTCTCCAGCTCAGCCCTCTGCTCTGCCCCTGACACAGATAAAAGTGACCTCCATGATCTCGTATTCTTCTGACCAAAACAAAGCCGGAAACTCTCTCACTAAAGTGTGACCCAGGGGCTCAGAGACAGTCCATATAAACCCTTTTGGATCTCCTCCTGCCACATCAGTATTTCACCATGGCTTTTAGGCACTGCTCTTAAAACTAACACAAAAAAATCTCAGCCCTAAACTTACTCCTTCACAGATCTGAAATCTCAATTCAGCACTTGTTTGCTTTGTCCCCTTCTTTTGCTCTGAGCCAGATTTTAGTTGCTCCAAATAAAGACAAACCTAAAGAAACTCACATTTAGGCATTACTGAGAAATCGCCCTAAGAGTGCCCTTTAAAACTGACAATCCAGATACAGCCTGACCCAAAAGTCCTTAAATTGCTGACTGCTAGAAGCTAAAAGAGCAATCCAGGAGGGTTCTTGCTGTTCTTCCCTCAGCACTTAAAGGCCACTGCAGAGAATGAAGGTCACAGTATCTCATCTGAGACTGTGCTTATTGTGTCTCATCATCACTGATATCTTTAAGCTGGAAAGCTTAACACAATCACAATAAAAATAAGCTCACTATTCTTTGAAAAGGACAGAATTTCATCAACTCCATCTCCTCCAAGCTAAGCTGAGTACTCAGCACTATGACAACAACCTCCTGGCACACTGTTCAAGGCCAAAAGAAACCAGTGAGTGGTTGTGCGGTCTCTGGGAAGGCAGCAGATCCCACACTCACCATCTGGCTGGATCTCTTTGGAAGACAGGCACTTCCAATACAAAATCTCCAGGTTCTTCATTTGGGGTCAACAGGCAGAGCACAGCCTGCCATACTCTGACAATAACCAGAACCACGCAGACCTTCAAATTCATCACACCAAGAACCTTCTGTTGAGATAATTTTGTCAACTCTATTTATTACTAATATGTCCCTGAGGATTCTGCCAGGAAGAGGCTGAAGGACAGCGTTTCTGCTTCTGGATGTTTCATTATGGCACAAGTTCTCATCTAAGTGACTTGCCCGTAACAGAGACAAACACTGTGTTCAGCTGGACTTCTGCTGATACCCAGAGCCCTGGGTAGGACCAACCTTTTGTTCCTGTGACAACTACTGAGAGCACGTCTGGGTAGGAATTCAGATCAATTCTTTATTAAACATTACTGAACACAAGTGACAAGCATATGGGACAGAGTTTGCCCACCTCTACCCAATAAAGTTCAAGCTTATATATGCAATAAACAGATTTTTTGTTCAAGTATTCTTTCCACTACACACACATTTAAGACCAGAGTGTACTTGCCAAATTACCCTATGTTTTTACTACCTGGAAACATCAATCTAATTCTCTATTCAGGGAGCCTTACTACACAATTATGATAAAATTGAGTGTTTTCTTTCCACCCTGTAGAGAAATAATCTCTTGGCCTGTGGCTCCAAATCCACTCTCCTCTGTGTTTCATAGCTGTTTTTTAAATTGTATTTGTTACAGCAATGGAATCGATTTTGTGCCTTACAGTCACTGCCTGCTTTGTCAGTCACTGTGCCCAGTCATCCCTTAGGCTGGCAAATATTCTCTGTCTGAAGTCATAAATATATAAATAAGTATTTTATTTTGAGTTCTTTAATATCACCTGCCTGGCACCTTGCAACAACTGCTAGGTATGAGCAAAGCATCGTGGAAAATAAATCCCTATTTCCCAAATTGCAAGTCATCCTTGTAAAGCTGCTATGCACATGCAAGAGACATTTCACGTTAACCTGTTACAAAGACAACTGTCTGAAACACTTTTCACTATCCAAAGCTTCAAGCAAAAGGTCTGTCAGCAAAATGTAAACTTACCTCTGCTTTTTTTTCAGAGGTAGAACTATTCCTTTTACCCCTAAAATAGATTTTAGGGGTAAAAATACCCCTAAAAAACCCTTTTTTTCCTTTTCTTCTCACAGTGTAAAAACAACTTTATCTTCCTTTCTCTAAAGGCACTAGATTCAGACAGATGTAGCTCTGGATGACTTTATGCCCATAAGTCAGAGTTATAAGCAACTAAAAGTAAGCTATAATATAGAAATAACCTTTCTTTCTACTCTAGTGTCTTTAGGGCCAATAGCAAGGCAGGTTTTAGATCCCCTACCAGTGAGCAAACCCAACCAAAACCCATTCTTAAGTTTACACTGAGTACTCACAGAATCTACTGTGGCATTTATGGATGCTTATGTTTCATTTTTGTGGTCAGAAAACTAATTTTGCCACCTTGCCATGAGATTTTTGGCCTACATTTTGCAGTATGCACTACATATAAAATCATACAAGATGTGCCTGCTTCAATCAGCACTTCTTCAAGAACTTAAAACATTCATTTTGGTCTCCTATATGAATTTAGTATCAATTTAGCAATTGTTATGACCAAAGAATAAACACTGAAACAAACTGCTCCTTCAGACTATTTGCTGTAGTTTGCTTAAAATGAACCTTATTTATATTATCACCTCAAAACACTTAGATCAATTCAGTCATACAACTGTATATCTTTCTCAGTTAATGGATAACTCCACTGTCTTAAACGTACACCATGCATAAGGCATGTATTTCTGCTTATTGCCCACAGCTCTTCATAGACTGGTTCCACCCCATGCCAACATACGCAGATCCAAATGGAGACAGTCCAGAAACACAGTATTTCTCTGGTATTTACTCCAGCAATCCACAGTTAATCTCAGAAATTCTGTGATGTATTCCATCTATTCCTTAACACACTATACTAAACATAAGCAATAATGCCATGCATGAGCTATCCTTGCATTGAAGCAAATTCTTCTCTGGCCCCAACATAAAAACTGGAGTGACACCTGCTGTTTCGCATGCAATTTTAGAAACAAGATTTTTCATTTAGCAGCCATTTTGATTAAACAGATGCAACTGATCTTTTTAACACATAAAACCAGGACACATGCACTCACGCTCCCCTCGGAATTCTGCCCTTCTGTGGAACACTCATATAAAGAACTCGGCGAAGAAATTTTATATTCACGAAGACAATCAAATGCATACAGCTTTTTAAAAAATTTTAGTTTATGCTATAATATTTCAGTGCCTAAAGGAGGATTTTGCACAGCAATTTTTGTTATTAGAAATCTCAGCTAATTTCTCTGCTGCTTTGCCTTGAAGATGAATTTGTTATTCAGAAAGGTAATAATAAATATTATTATACCAATAAAAAAGGAGAATGCTGGATTATTCAATGCAGGGTTCAAGTATTCCACTTTCTTAGCATTTTGTATTATATTCTTCTAATGAGTTCATTTTAAAGGTAAGAAACAGCAAGGACATCTTCAGCTTTCTCAGCTACCATGTTTCAGCTGAAAACAACTTTTGATTAGAAATATTCCCAGCTGTAGAACATTAACACATTTGAGTGGCTAGACCAAATAATTTATGGAACAAAAAAGAATAATTTATGGATGAATGCACGTTTACAAGTAAAATATCAAGACAGGCAGTTCAAAACTTGATTCAGCAAACATATCTGGGCCAAACACAAAGCATGGAATGCAATGCTGACCACAGCTACATGACACTTCAATGATACAGGGACAGGCAGTTTTAGGAGATGCTTTCTAGGATCATGATTTCAAACACCCAAAAAGAACTCAAGTACAAATTAAAAATCTAATTTTCCTTTCCTCACCTCTGTTGGCAATCCCAAAGAAAAAACACAGCACACCAGGGTTAAGGTATGCAAAACCAAGTGAAGAATTTGTCCTACCTTTGTTAGTCACAGAAGAAATATTTCCTTGCTTGCTCAAAAACGAAGCAATTGAAAGCAGAAAAAGAAAAAAGGCTGGCATAGACATGCAGCCATGTTATACAACTCCCTGCTCAGGAGGCACAGCACTGGTGCAAAGTAAATGCAGAAAAACTCACGTTTTGGAGTCACCTTATGGACTGTAACACCCATGAGGATGGAGGGGCCGTGGGCCCATCCTCTGTCTCCATCCCATACCTGCTCATATCCTCAGAGCACTCTTAAGGACCCTCTCATGGTGGTGGGTAGGTGGTCTTCCTGTCTGAACTCCTTCATGAAGTGTTGCTGGGCCATCCCCTTCTCAAAGACATGGGAAAGCGATCTCAGCCTTCCCAGAAAGTGCCCATTTCAGGAAGGCCCCCAGTCCCTAAACAGGCCTTCAGCCCTCATTTCTCCAGAAGTAGTTCCTGGGATCTGACTGAGGGCATCAGGGCAGCCTGGCACAGCTGCTGGATAACAACCATCAGCAACCACAGCTTTACAGCACCCATGGCAAAGAGAATCTTTGCCTGACCTTGTTTTCTGAGGTCACCTCTCTGGCTGCCTGGTCTCCAGGGGTGCCTGTCCCTCCTGAAGCACTCATTGCCCATGGGAAAACCTCCTTTTCCCAGCACGTCCCCCAGGACTAGGCTTTGCTGACATCTCTAGTGCTCTTCCCTGGCTCCAGTTTCACTAAAAGCAGCAATTTTCCCACCCCCTTAAGCAGCCCTCAGCCAAGGGCTCCCTGTGAGGTACCTGGGGAGCTCTGCGGGAAACAGGGGGTCCTGGCTGTCCCAGCAGCTGCACCATGGAGCACAGCCCAGCCTCAGCCCTGGGCAACTCTGCTTAAACACACCTGGAAAAGGGCAAAATGCCACTTGGCAGCGAGAGTTTAGGGGGAAAGTGTGGGAAACACGGCATGAGAAGTTTATCTCCATGCAGGAGGCTTTTAATCCCATTTTCTCCCTCTCTTGAAGTGAGGGGTGAGCAAGCGGCTATACAGGCGCACGGCAGGAGGAATATTGGTTAGAAGGAGTAATAAATGAGGGTGAAATACTTTTGTTTCTGCTCTTAAAGCCACAAAGTCTTCCAAGAACTGGAAATACCACAGTCCCTACAATTCCCTGATAAAACCCACACGCAAATGGTGACTCAGGGTCTTTCCAAGTCATCACCACAGATTAGGGAACTCCTTTTCCCCCCAAACATCACATTTTTTTTGCCATTTTTTTTATATGATAACATATCAGTCTAGCAATATCATAAAGCCTTAAAGGAAAAGAGTCTAGACTTAATGGTTTATAAAAAGGAAGCTAATAATAAGGAAAAGCTGTTGACATCGCAGTGCTGCCACACTAACACTTAGCAGACAGCATGTAACAGTATTAAAATAATAAGCATCTAGTATTTAATGTGTACCTGAAGAGAGCTGATGTTGTCAGGACAGAAAATAACAAGCACACCAGTAATGAGTTTACAGAAGGCAGACACACAGAGCTGGGACCTTCCAAGCACATGATGAAAGGTTGAATAAAAGCTTTTCATGTGCAAGCAGATTTAACAGCTCAAGTTTATAAAGACGTTTGCAGTAAGGTATGAAAACAAAATGTGTTTAATGGTCAGGTCAAGAATAATGGAAGTCAGCAGAGTTAAAATACAAAGTTCCCAGACCAATCCTGGAACCTATTCTAAAATTAATTTTATTGGTGTCTGGACTAATGACATGGTGGTTTTACTTATATACACTGTGAGTACATTTCAGCTCCATTTTCTTCCAGTATAAAGAATAAATCTGTATATGCTTTTGAGCTTATGATGTGCAAGACTAATTTACACCAGGCAATGCATGCAGACAAAAAGTAAAGGTATTTCTTCACTGAGAATTTAAGATCACAGTGTTACTGGTCAAAAAGTTATTTATTAGTACTGTGCAACTTGTCTCTGCTGGCAAACATATAAATAATTCATATTTACAATAATGGATAAAAACTACTAATATTCTAGAACTAACCATTGTAATATGGCTTCTCAAAACACCTGGTTGGCAGATCGTAAGCATGCTGGAGGCAGTCCCTTTGCAGTAAAATCAGACTGTTTCTGCATCTTCAGAACAGTGGTAAATGCAGATCCAGTGAAAGTTCTTTCTATGACATTGACTGACTCAAAGATACTGATTTTTCTGAGATTGAAGAGTGTAATACTTACATGACTCAGTCCACATGGCACTGCTAAATAAATACCACATTTTGCTAACCAGCACAACAAAATAAGAGCCCAAGTAAAATTCAAGAGTTGAGGTTTTGGGTAAAGGGAATTATTTTGTACATGCTCTACTGTGCTTGTGATATTCCAGGCACTATTTTCCTTACAAGTTTTGACAGCAGTCAATACTCTTTTATCTTACTGGGACAGATCTAACACTGTAACAGCTGGTCAGCCTAAAAATGGCCAAATACTTGAATTAAAAAAAGAAATTCAAAAATTATAAACCAACAAACCAGTGTTACACTACCAATATAGCATGGTCAGGTTTCCCAAGCCCACAAACCTGTTTCTAGCCTGTCTTCAAGGATTAGCATCATATGAACATCTACTCTGAAACACAGAGCACAGACTCTGAAGGCACAATACAGTAAGGACTGCTGACGTCTGACATGCCTGACATTGAATTCCAACCACTCCTGCACAGAGCTTTAAGGTCACATTTCTGTTTGTGTTTGTACTAAAGATGTAAAGCAACAAATCAGATTACTGGTAGCAACAGTGATATATGGTTGCTGGAACTTCAGAGAACAAGAAAATGCATCCAGGTTCAATACAAAAAAATGTGGTGTTTTACACAGCAAAATAATTTAAGGAGTCTACATAAATCCTGGTCAAAATTCCCTTAATGAAATCACTCTAATATTTTAGCAAGGATTTGAGTTATTTTAAAATATCTCTTTGGTCCTGCATAGCAAGTAGATTTTCCCTTTACATCTGGATCTTAGAACTTTTCACTCACAAATCTTTATTCCCATTTTATAGATAGGAAAATAGAAAAAGACCTCAGATATGGCTCAAAGGACTCTCCAAATTCACAGATAAAAAGCAGGATCAATGAAAAGCAGGTATTATGCATTCTTAACCAATGCCAACATAATAACATTTAATGGTGCATCTGCTTGAAAGAGGTCACAATAACAGAAATAAAGATTCCTAAATTAATCAGCATTTTCGGGTCTTCACTTTGAAGTTTTAAACATCAAATGGGAACTGGAATACCAAACAAATTCTGGACTGAGGAGCAGCTGCATTACACTGGCATCTTACTTAAATATGCTGACCTGGGTGATTTATCAGCACTTCTTCTTCTCTCCTTCTAGGCCTGGAACATGAACACAGATGAGAAGGCTGGAGATGAACGTTCGTACTTGCCAATTATCAAAAGAATTATTAAAGTTTAAATTAATAGCCTCCGAGCAATCTGTGAAAATCAGACATGACTGAGGTCATGATCAGAAAACACTTGTCTCTTAATACTTATGTAATGCTAATTTTTCCTAAACAAACTTCAAATGCCAGGGGGAATGGCAATAAAACCATACTGGCTTCTCAGAGGCATCACAACTGAGGATATTTCATCCTGTCGACTTTCAAACACAGGTGGAAACCCAACCATTTTTGCACCCAAATTTTATGAGAAAACATGGAAGTTCAAAGAAGTTTATGTTGCTGTTAGATTGAGAGTCAAAATTCTTTTTACTTGGATTTTGAAAAGTATCCAAAGTTGTACTCCTATGTTACCCCTTAAAGATGAGGCAACACTAACCACTAAAGGTTCAAGCATACTGTAAGTAAAACTGAGAACTGTCCATGAACAGCAGAGAAAGTTGCTTATGCATCCTTTTTAGTCACAGTGGGAGGCAAAAATTCATTGTTATTAAAATTATTTATGTACAAAACAATTTTTAGTTCAGGTATAAAAGAATTTTTAGCTACTTACCAAAAACTAAATTTAATTTTTTCATTTTTCTAATCTGTTATTTTACATTGGGGAAGAATAAAACACACTGTCAGCTCTGATTCAAGAGCTGTGATCTGACCTTCAGATACCAAGACAAAAGAACACTCACAACTACTTCCACTTGAATATGGCTTTAATTTTCACTTCACAGCTGTAGTCACTAAACTCAACATTTTCACACTGCATAACAAGCTGCTATTATAGGAAGTAAAATGGTATAATTCAGCACTCTGAGCTGGAGAATCATAATTAGATGAAGTATTACCAAGATTCTTCTGTGCCTTAAGATACACACCATCATATGGCTTCATTATTCCTGATGTTTTCATATAGTTCATGGCATATGGGAGGATCAAGATATAAAAGCAGCCTTTTTAGTAACCAGCTTTGAACAGCCTCCATTCTCAACCCTTGTAACATTCTTCCACAAATCCCCAAAGGATGCCTTATAGCACTAAAGCAATCATTTCAGGTCATAAAAAGATAAAGAACTTTAAATAACTCTTCATTTTTTTCCCAGTGAGAAAATGATTACTTATGCTTGTAAAATTAAAAGGACTTTGTACAAAAGGTCTGGAAAGAACTGGCTTTAATTACATATTTCAAAATTGAGTTATACAAAACAATTCTACTGCTTATATGCAGTACATAAATATATTAAAACCTTAAGAGACCAGGAAAAATATAAGCAGACTAGACTATAACTGACTTGAATGTTTTCTGGAAACATATCATGAAAAATTTGTCCCTTGTGACTGAAAACAAAGAGGGAGAAGAAAAGTGGCAAAGAAAATGAGCTTAAGTAAGAAACTGTAACACCCTTTTTGATCTTGCATGCAAGCTGAAATGAGAAAAAGTTTTGATCATTTAGTCTACAGTCTTATTTAAAGATCAAAACAACCCTGAGAGCTTAAAGCCCCACTTCATTAAAAGAAGCCATGCACAGTCAAAGAGTTAATTGAATGGGTAAGTGGGACATTCTTCCTTGCAGCTTTGCTTAAATGATAGAAACTTCATTATAGACTGTCCTGTATTCCCCAGAAGACAATCAAAGTCTATTTGACAAAACTTTTTTCCACCCAGTCTGCCATTTCTTTTCAAATAATCTATTACCTACCTGCTATCTTAAGAGCTCCAGGTTGAGTTTTATGTTAAATAAATTACATATATGAATTAAAACATTTCAGCTATTTAGGAACAGAAAATGCATATAGTATACAGTGACAAAAATTTCAGAACAAAATTAAAAACAAGTGGCTCAAGGTATCTGGTAAGCAAAGTCTTTTTTACCTACAAAATTAAAAATACCAATGATAAAGTTCTGCTGCAATACAAAAGCCTCTCTGAATGCGTAAAGCTTTTGTTGAGACTATATAAATTCTAATATATAATATGTTTTCTCAACAAGTTAACCCATTTTCCCCATTCCTTTGAAGATGCCACAGAGCTAACACACATCCAAAACTTTTCTTACTACAGAGGGAACAGGTTAAACATTTTAAAATGCTTCAGAGCACAGGAGATTAACCATGAGAAGACTATTCAATGGCCTACTGTTGAATTTAAAATTTCTCTGTTGTCCACATTCCAACCTATTCAAATATTTTAACACATTATATATTACCCTGCTTTCAATTTAGTGTCTTGCTATGCAACACAAATCATAAGATCAGAGCTAATTTTGATCTTCAATTATGTATGAAAGATCCAAAATCAGGTTGGCTGTCTCCAGAGCTACTTGCAGGCCACTGCACTTGGCAGCAAAGCAGTCCAGGGTCAGGAGGTCAGTAACCTTTACTGAGGGCTCTTTAGGGCAGCCCTGTGTGATAGGAGAGCCAAACTGGCCTCGCAGAAACCTCCAGTTGAGGTCCTCTGTGTTACCAATGATTCCACAGCCACATTTTGAAACTAAAGCTGACCAGTTTGAGACACAAGGAGAACCTGATGGAACAAACCAACAGTGTCCATAAACCATGTCTGTAAGAATTTCTCCATCATCATGACTCAAAGAGCGAGCTACAGACTCCAGGGAATGGCAAAACCCATCAGCAACCAATTGGTATTGTGTCTGAGAACAATCTAGGTCTTTAAAAGTGCTAGCAGGCAGACTAGAACTCTGAAAAAGAAACCAAAACCAAGAAAGCAAAGTTAGAACACTGTTCTACAGAAATTATTTTAAACATGTATCATACTGATGCTTTTTTTTCCCCCAAAACAGATGGTTCAGTTCTAACTAAAAAATATTTAAGTCATGATTATCCCACAAGAGGAAAGAGTCAAAGTGGAGTTCTGCATTATCATCTTTCAATATGAAAACCCTACATATTTTTAACACTTTAAAACATGCAACTACTATAATAGATACCTAAAGAAAGATTAACAAATACAAATACAGTATTTAGTTTAAAAGGTATAATTAAAACTGAGTGCTTCAAATAGATCCCTTTATTTTATATAAGTAGTTAACAAAAATGCCACATTAATCTAAAAAAAGACAAGTGTTTTAACTGCTGCAGTGATTCTACATAAATTCGTGTTTCTCAAGTATATTAAGCATCTTTAAAAACCCTTATGTCTTACATACCTTGTATCTTATGTATGAAGCAAGGTGAGTTTCTGTACAGCCCCCTCCTAATAATGCCAAACGGTCCTTCATTGTTAACTGTAATACATGTTCTGCAGTTTCACAGACGTGCTGAAAATCATATGAAATTCTTGTTAGACATACCGTGATTAACAGGATTTGAGCCCATTGAAAAAAACATTGGAATAAAATTTTCAGTAGTTGCTGGTACAGTTTCCATAAACTTGAATTACATGTGGATATAAAGCTGCTGAGTGATCTCCAAAACCATGTTCACTTAATGAGAAACTGTCTTTATTTGCCCACACTATGGAAAAGCAGAAATAAAAAGTTGCATTTTATACCTTCTTTTTGCAAAACAAGGCTATATATAAAAAGTCTATCAGTATCAATGACATTTCCAGATCAACTCTTCAATGGAAAATAATACTTGACTGTCGTCGTATGTGTTGCTGCTGGCTTTCTGCTAGGCAGTTTTTATTTTTATGTTCTTACAGACCAAGTCATGAGAATGAAAATATTTATACAGCACTGGCCTCAAGAACAGGTGAAAGATGCATCTGTCCCTAAATAACTTCCTGTATTAAAACAGAGGCATTAAATGAACATGAGCACTGCAAGGATTTTGAAACTCTGGAAACAAGAAAACTTCATTTATGTACTGAAAAAATCGCATTTCTAAACTCAACGTATTTAATATTTCTCACTACTTTATTTTTCTATTAAAAACATGACTTTCCAAGGAAAGATTTGAGGAAAATTTGCCTACCTTCAACTCATCCCATGCTGTTTCACTTCTGTTACAGAGTATCAAGCTGCAGATAACTGTGTCCTCAGGAATTAGATGTATAAAATGCTTCGAAGCAAAACTCTCAATGCACAAATCTTTCAAACTGCCATAACAGCCAGGAGACAGCAAATGCATGGAAGCTATAGGCTTTGAACCTGTCAGTTAAGGAAAACAGAGAACAGTATGTGGTATCATCATCAGAACAGCTAGGTACCAAAATCACAACACTTGCATCTCATAAAGCATAAACTATTCCTCTTGGCTTTTTAAATTATATACATCGCTCAATAATGTGACATTTCACGTCACGCAAGAAATCACAAACAGAAACCAATATATTCAAAGCGCAAGACTTGGTGGTAGTTTGAGATTAAAAAAAAAGTAATTGTTCATTTGCCTCGAACGAGTTTGAAAATGAAGTTGCTGGAATTGTTGATATCCCTCATGCAGCAAGCAGCAATAACGCCTGTGGTATGCCACCACCAGGGCCTGCAGAAGACCAATCCCACCTTGAAAAATGGTTTTCAGGCTAGAAAAGAACAACTCTTGCTCAGCTGCTAAAGTAGGATACAGAGGGAACTAAGAAATTCCTTAGTCTGCAATGACACCACCCTAGAGAATGTTCACCTCATAATGAAAGCTTCAGGAAAATTATTTAGAAGAGGGAACATGCCTGTTACCTGTCATGCGGCCCAGGGGCTCCATCAGAGACAGCCCAGCCCTGTCCACAGCGACGACCCCGTTCTCCTTCAGGTACTGCTTCAAGGACGGATGCATCACTTTTTGGCATACTACAAGGCCCACCTCATCCTCAACCAGCTGCTTCCCTACACTGAGCAACTGATTCAGCTCTGACACTTCCAGAGAAACTCCATGATGGACTGCTATAGTTCCTTCCTCAGGGTTAAAGCCATCTCCTGACATGGACACACTGAAAAGTGCAATCTTGATCATGTTTGAACCAGTCCTTTCGACAGCAAGTGGTTTTCCCAATTGGATTTCTGGCATTTCTATCAGCAGTCCAGGAAGAACTGTAGAATCCAAAACTCTTCTACCTTTCACAGGTACTATGACACACTTTCCTAAAACAGCATTAGTCTCAGCGTGACATGGAACAGTAAATAGAAAAGCCTTTAAAACCAGCGTGGTGAGATGATCAACTTCTGTTTTATTAAGCATACAAGCAGGTTTGCTTGTTAAAATGCTACGTACCAAACAAACAAGAGTCTCAATGCTGCTAAAATCCACGGACACACGGCAAGCGCAAGCCTCAGATTTCAGGTAGTCCATGCACAAACTCAGAAGATGCTTGCTTATTTTAATGACAGTGAAAGGTGCAAACTTCAGGCTCCTGAAGTTTTCAATGAAGCCACAGCAAAGAATGGCAGTGAACAAGCCGCAGTCACTGAAACGTGACACGTGGTTCTGAACAGAGGCTGTCAGGACACGCAGAACAGGCTGGCTGACGGAAAGAGGCCTCAGGAGGGCTGAGGATTGGGAAGTGGTACAAACACAGCCCCCCACACCATTGTGGAGCTGCTTGAGTCGACCTGCAGGGCCATAGGAAGATTTTAATATTCCACTCAGCAGAGACAGCAACTGACTCACTGCATCTCTAGTTAAAGGTTCACTAATAAATAATGGAGGCTTTTTAGCTTCAAGTCGAGACATTTTCAAGGAAAGATTTTAATTCTAGCCAACAAAACAATTCATTTTTACTTGGGTCTATAATTCATTGCACCTTTAAATTTTATGAACAGTACATTTTAATTCTTTGCAGGTAAGGATTATTTTCAGTGTGAAACAGTACATATGACATTCCTGAAACTACTCATCACAGCTCTCTTAAAATGAACCTTAAATCATGTTGCAAAACTGATAAATAATGACAGCAGGAAGGTATTTCATTCATGACGATCTCTTTTAACTTCTGAATGAGACTGAGCAGACTTTTTGCAACAAAGTTTACAAGCATGCTTCCTATATGGACACCTATAAGTGACAGTCCTGCTACAAGCAGAAAGTTCTTTCTACTCCAGGTAGTTTTCTTCATCTTTTCTGGCAACAGTCACAGATGAAAAGCTTCACAGTTAGTTATACCTACAAAAAAAACCACAGATAGGTATTAGAATAATCTTATGAAAATATTGTAGAGCTTGACCTATTTCAGTTTTCACCAAAAAAGTCACATAAGGACAAATACTGCAACATAAAATCACTTAGGTTGGAAAAGACCTTTAAGATCTTGGTTGGTGAGTCCAGCCATTACCCCAGCACTGCCAAGCCACCACTGAACCACATCCCCAAGTGCCACATCTACGCATCCATTAAATACCTCCAGGGATGGTGACTCAGCCACCTCCCTGGGCAGCCTGTGCTTGACAACCCTTTCTGTGAAGACAGTTTTCCTAAAATCCAATCTAACCCTCCCTTGGTGCAACCTGAGGCTGTTTCCTCTTGTCCTATAACTTTTTACTTGGGAGAAGAGACTGACCCCCACGTAGCTACAACCTCCTTCCAGGGGGTTGTAGAGAGCAATGGGGTCACCCTGAGCCTTCTTTTCTCCAGACTGAATATCCCCATCTCCCTCAGCCCCTCCTCACAGGACCATTGCCCTTCTCTGGACTTCAGCACTTCAGTGTCCTCTCTGAAGGGAGGTGCCCTCACCAGTGCTGAGCACAGAGGGTACAGGTCCCGCGGGCCACACTATTGCTGATCTAGGTCAGGATCCCTTTGACCACCTGGGCACACGCTGGCTCATGTTCAGCTGCTGCCCCCAGCATTCCCAGGAATCTTTCCAGCCACTCTTCCCTATAGCTCGGCATGGAGTTGTGACCCAAGTGCAGGACATGGCACTGGACCTTGCTAAATCTCATACAATGGGCCTATGTATTCTATTTTAACTGAGAAAATCTACTAAGATTTTACTACAGGGAGTACATCAATTATACCTGTTTGTTCATAACTTCAATTCTGACCACTGGTCTATGCTGTTACCAGCAGGTCTATAAGTAACAGGCTGCTATAAACTTCACTGAATTGTGCTAGAGTATCAAAACTACAGTGACATTTACCTGATTTTACTCAAGAACAAAAGAACTGAATGAGTCAGCAGTGCTTGCCAGGCAACCACTTCAGAAACAAGTTTCTGATGTTCAAACAGCTTTAAGAAATCTGGCTCAAACAAGGATTTCTTACTCTAAGATGCCCACCAGGAAAGTTTTGCAGTTCTTAAAACACTAAAACCTAAAGGGATGTTTATTTACATTTCTATGCAATCCCTACAGTATTTACACTTACCTTGTATTTAATTTTGCTTCATTCTCTATTGTAATCACCATCCCTACTAACACAGAATATGTTACTAAGTAAAGTCACAATTATTTCTGGGCAGTTTTGAGTCTGAAAGGACACTGTTATAGACCCAGTCACAAGAGTTTGGCTGCTGTCTAGAAGTTACTTGGATTAGTTTTTAAATATCTATATGACATATAATACCCTCACTTAACTGATTCCATCACATGGGATTTAGCAGTAGTTTATGAGATTTATAATGCACTTTTTGGGTCCATATAGGTACAAAAAATAAACTCAGTTGCACAGAAGAATAAAACTCTGAAAGACTAACGTTAGAACACCAAGGCTGTATCTGTCTGCAAATTCTCAATTAATCTCCTCCCTCAAAGACACAGATACAACTAATTAAGCAACTTACCCAAAAAACAAAGTATTAATGCTATTTTTCTTTATCTTTGCGATCACTTTGCATCATGTATGTCACAATCCCAGGTTGTGGAACAAAATCCTCTGTCTTCACTTGGAAAATAGGACTGGACTTCACGTAAAACCAGCCCCAGTGCACCAGCCCAAGGCTAATTCCCATAATAATCAGAACTTTGTTGTCCTTCCAGAAGGTTTTAAGACCCATTGCAATCTGGCATCTACCTAGGTGAAGATAATTTATTATTTTAAACATATTCTAGAAATTCTTTTTTTGTTACTCTATAATAGTAACACAGAACAGATGAAGCTGAATGTTAATACCTTTAATTGCAGTGCAGCAGATGACTAAAACACTAAACAAAAAAGTCCTACTTTGTGAACTTAAAAAAAATAACCTCAATTCAGACATTCTGAAATGTTAATTACTGCATTTGCTTCGAGCTTTGGCATGCTAAATCTTAAACACAACAAAGCAACAAAGCTTTATCTAATTACAAGTGCTGCTGCTCACATGGTAACTATGTGAAGCCCAAAAGCAGATTCAAAATACACCTTCCCCCCCAGCCGATAGCTAATAAAATTCAATGAAGAGCTGAGCTTCTAAGGGAATATAGAACTTTCAAATTGCAGGCAAAGCAAGGTATGGTGCTTCTGACACCACTTTACCTTGTGCAGCTTAGCCTGACCACCTCATGGCATTCAGATGCTGCACCATTACAAAGGGAACAAATTAATCCTTACCTAATAACAAACGGGAAAACACTACTTTCGGCGGTATTTCGTTACGAAGTACCTGCTTCAGGAAGCAAACGCACGTATGCTCAGGTTTCATACCAAAACACCCCACCGGTCTGAGCGGCTGCAGCTCGGGGACGAAACGCTCCTAACACCGCCCAGCTCCATGCCCCTGACAGGTGTAACAAGCCCTACAACCACGCTCCATCACCCTCTGGACACCTCACAACCGCGTCCCCCTCATCGTCCTCCTTCCCCGCGTTCCAGCGACCTTGAAGCGCTGAGGGGCGGCCGAGGGCCAGCGGCTCCGCCGGGCACAGACCGCGGAGCACGGCGCACCCGAGCCTTCTCCTCACTGTGGCGGGGAGCGAGGAAAGCACTGCCCGAGAGCCCTCCCGCGAAGGCGAGCACCCACCCGCCCCCTGCGCGTTCAAACGCGCCCCGGCAGGAAGAAGAACCCGAAGCCAAAGCAGCACGACCCCGGACGTGCCAGCTCTCCCCGGCCGCCATTAGCCGAGCGCCGCGTCACTCGGGGCTGGGCCTGCCTCAGCGCTGGCGGCCATTTTGCGTGCGGGCAGCGCGGGCGGCGGCGATGGGCGCGGCCATTTTGGGTAGAGCAGAGCAGAACGGAGCGGAGGAGAGGAGCGGCGGAGGGAGGGAGAGGTACGGCCGCCTTGTGCCGCCCGGCTCCTCCGGCTCCTCCGGCTCCTCCGGCTCCTCTTTCCTCCGCAGTTAAAGCCGGGAGGGATGCTCGGGCAGAGCCGCTGTCCTGTGGCGGTGCCGGTTGGCTCCCGGCGAGCCTGCTTCAGGCGCCGCCTCAGCTGCTTTGCCCTGCGCCTCACGCTCGCCCGACCCGGCCGCAGGCACTCGAGAATATGCCGCATTTAAGAATATGCATATCTATATATCTGATTCTTCTTCCTTGCTTACCTGCTACTGCGGGCACTCCGCGCTACACTGCAGCTGGCTGGGGCTTCCTGTGGGCGGGCAGGAGTGTCCTGCCCTAAACAAGTTCAAATAGCTTTGTTCCCTGACCTCCGCTTCTCCTTAGCTCTTCTGCTTTCCTGTGTTCAATTTTCCGGTATTCACTCCTATAACAAACACTCCTGTGAATACAGTAAAACTTTTCCTCTATTCACTCTTCTCTCTACCCATACTCCTGCAGTTGCTTTCAGGAATATCTCGTTTTATATTCATGTGTCAATGAATGGGTTTGTTTTCAATTGCATTTAGAGTTGCAGAGCTTATAACTGTAGCCAAAAGACAAGTATTTAATGCCTAATCTCCATACAGAAAAGAGTATTTTTTTCATTGAATAGTAATTTTTCATTGTTAATTACATTCAGCTGTCCCACAAAAGTTAAAAAAGGTAGTTACAGTGCAAAAATACAGTAGTACCTATCTGTGACAGCCCTCTGATCTTCCTCAGGACCTCTGGTTCCTCTGGTTTTAGGCAGTTCTGTGCTGAATGGGTCATGTTTTTGAAACAGAATTGTTGAACTTTAAAGGTGAATGGGCAGTTTATGAATGAAGGTGTGTGAGTAACAACGAGGAGAAAAGGTGCTGACTGGAAGAGTACTTTTCAAGGTTTAAGTGCGGTAATTGGCAACAGTGAACATAAAAATCATGAATGGCAAAAATGGGAATATTCTGGTGTGTCTTTCCAGAACTAGAGATGCTTTAATGGATGTGTGAATAGATGAGTATTTCACTCATCCCAAGCTTAGGATCTGCTCTCAGAAACTGACAGGTGCTGGACTGGAAAGTTCAGAGAACTCCTCTTTTATGTTGTGATAGTTCATTTTGAGCTACAAAACCAGTTAATATCAACTTACCACACAGAGTTCCTTAATTAGCATTTGTTTGTTTCTCTGTTTTCAGGTGCCCCCTCTCCCCATGTGTGGTAAAGGTACCTGGAGATGGGCAGTGTGTGAAGTTTGCTGCTGTGTCTTGAAGTGCCTGGCAGGAGTTTTCAATTCCTCCTGAGCTCTAAATTTCCTCACCACAGGAATCTGCTTTGCTAAGGTAAGATGCTGTTCATCAGCTGGCAGAGGGATACTTCAGCTCACTCTCTGGGTGCCCATGTTTCTGCCTTCTGAGTCTCTACCACTCCACTGGACTCAAATTTAGGAAAGAAAGATATTCTTCTCTATTTTTAAGTGTGTCTCACTCTACCTACAGGCAACCTGTGTATTTAGTTCTAAATAATGTCTTCTTGTATAGGTTGTATCAACATTTTAGACCTTGAAATACTACCCACAGCACATCAGGACTTTGTCTTTTTGAATATGTATATAGTCTTGTGAGAGGAGTTTTTCTGTCTTATTTTCCTATGGTCATGTTTCCTTATGCAGAGTTTGCTTTAGAGATCTGCAACACAAAAAGCATTCCATGAAATAGACTCTTTCTATCAAACAGATCTGTGTTTCTGGTGGTTTTTTTTTTAACGCAGGAAATGGCAAAGTATTTTAGGGCTAGGTTTTTTTTTTTTTTTTTTGGCAATTGATGACTGGCTTTCCTCATCTTCTTATCTCTTAGTATTGAGTATTTTTTCACCTGTGTCACTTCAGTGATTTTCCTGATGGTTCACACAAAAAATATTTTCTTTTTTGTTTTCTGAAGAGTGCTTACATTTTGTCTGTCTGCTGTATTTCCTTTGTCTTATCTGTGTGGTCAATGCAAAGAATGGGGTAGTTGGCAAACTCCCAAAGTCAGCTTACTCCCAGGAAGAGCAAATTGAACCAAAGCTAACTTTTCTTGTGCATTTTTTGCCTTTTTCTGTTTATTTTATAAATTGTATTTGGAGGAGATTTCTGCCTGCCAGCAGTTCTCACCTGAGTAGTAGCAAAGGTGTTGCAACAGTAGTATTCTGGAAGGTAAATTGTTACCAGAAAGAGATCAGTGATGCCAGGGTAAGTTCAGCTGATTCATCCACGTGCTTTGTTTGTTCTCAAGCAGAACATGAGCATTTGGAGAAGAGGTGATGTCTCGGCATGTTTGGCTGCAATTCTTTTTTATGTTATTGCTACTGTAAGGATTAATGAGAAAACATTAGCAGTCCAAATATTATTCCTTGGGAGCAATGTTATAAAGAATGGAGAAGCTCTGTTGGTTTTCACTTGGTGGCTGCAATTTCTCTTCAACATCTCTTCTAAACTAGTTCTAGCAGCTGCTGTTTCAACGACTTCTGAGTTTTATCTCCTCCTGAGAGTCTTCATGTAGTTTCTCTACTCTGTTCACTTTTATATAGTAGCACTTACTACATGACTGAACTGAAATAGGATGTCTCAAGTGGTCCAGAGCACATTTCCTTGTGTTGTGTTTCTCGAAATTGCTGTCAGTAAAGTTGACAGGATTTAATCTGATAAAATGAAAGTTTCCTGGGCTGTTTTGTGCAAGGGAGAATGATAGTGGCATGGCACAAGGTGGAGGATGATGAACTTCCCAAGCAGCTTCTGTGCTGTGACTGTCAGTTTGGAAAAGAATATTAGCAATTAATGGAGGGTTTTACCTTGAGCCCAAGGAATGTGTGTTTAACTTCTAGCACAAATTAATGCTTCCTGAGCTACCTGGATTGGCCTGAAGCAGGGTCAGGGTCTGTGCCGCTCCATGTACCTCACTCAGAATCCCAAATTAAGCACTTAAGGTAGTGTTTGGGATAAGCAAGAGAAGACGATGTCCAAAGTTCACTTTACTTTTGTACAACCACCGTAAGACTCAGGTGATGTTGCTTTATGTGTGTAGTAGTCTAAAATTTTAAATATACATAATGTATATATATGTATGGGTAGCAGGTGAGCCAAAAGCTACAGTTTCTTACTTAAAAGGGTTCTAACTTTGTATTTCGTGTGTTGGGTGCAAAGTGCCTGAACAGTTATGAGGTTCACTAAAAGAAACCCACAAGATTTGGTAATTCTAAGTAATTCTCTTTTATATAAGAGTTTTCCTTAGTTTTTTTAAAGCACAGTGTAAGGTTTGAAGAATAGCAGGAATGATAAAATGAGCCACAGATGTAAACATCCTTCTCAGTTGGTGTAGAGAGCTGAGTGATTCTCTAGTGCTGATCACTTTTAATTGGTATTTTTATAGGACCAGCTTACACTGACCTATCATGGCATCCAACAAATTTGTCATTAAGGTAAGTAGAAGTCATAGCTTAAAAAAAAAATCTGTAATACTGGTTAGAATGTGTGATACTAAAAGTACATGGTTCAGGCTTCTGGTCATAGTAACATACTTTGTATGAGCTTTTCTCTCCCTCTGGAAGCAAACTTGGAATTGCTGCTGTATCATGGCAGAGTGTGTATGAGGTCAACTGAGAATTAAAATGCTGTAACTAAAGGTGATTAGTTGTGCAGCTAGAATTAGAAATTGCATGAATTCTCCGTAAAACACTATTTGCTACCTAAAATAAAATTCTGGGTGGATTCTTTTCTTACTGTAATTATGTAATGTTATTTATGTATTTCCGAGGTTGAAGGGGTCCTGGTCTAAGGTGTAGCAATGTTCTTAGACTATTTATCATACTTGACATTTTATTAGTCTCTCTTTTTGCCTCTTTGTCCATTTTCTTGGTTTAGTTGTTTCATGTCCAATAAAATACCATTGAAGTTCATTTTGCAAACAGTCCCAGACTTTTGGCTTTGTGCTGAAGAGCAAAGCTTTTCAAAACATTCTGCAATAAGCATAACACTTTGTAATTCTTCTACTGTAAGTTTACCAGCTAATCAATAAATAAACCTAATTGTGATTAGCACAACGTATTATTCTCTTGGAAATGTTTTTTCCAGGAATTTTCCTAACACAAGAGATTTCTCCTCTGTGGGTATGCTTGGGGTTTTTTGGAGGGCATCTACAAAGTCCTTCCTGAGTGATCAGACTGTGGAAGCTGTTGAAGCTTGGTTTTGTGGGTAACCAACCTGTTTAATGAGAAGACCCAGCACTTAATTTTTTTTGTGCTATGTATTCTTTTCCAAGGAAAACTTGTCATTTAGTGGATGTTTGCTTTAATTTTTTTACTGTTTAACAGGATTGTAAACCTTCATTTAATTGTATCATATCTATATTACTCAGTGCTGCTGAGTTAATACAGGACTTAAAAGAGAAATATCTTTGATTTTGAGCACATTTTAGCTGGTACTCTGAGTCTGTGCACCACTGATGTGGGTAACAAGAGGACTGAGGCTAAAGGCATTGCTTTTCTCAGCTGAGAACTCTAGATATCATCAATATTAATATAAGTGCCCAAGAAAACAAGTGGTGTGAGTTGAAATGTCTTTACTTGATAAAAAGCCTGAAGATACTTGGTTTCTGATCTGTGTCATTACAGCTTCATTATTCAGCATCGATGTGTTACTGGTATTCAGCATGGGCCTTGTAGTCACCAAGTTTAGCATCCCTGACTGCCTGAGCAAGGGTTAGGTTCTCATTGAGAACCTGTTTGTAGCTAAGCAGTATCACAGATAAAGTTTTTGGAAATACAACTTTTTCTTTGTAATAGTATTTGAGAAAGGAGGGTAAGTTTTTGCATGTACCAAATGCTGAAAATTACCTTTACCTTGATCTGATTGAAATTCCCTTTGTGCAGAGATATGCAACATTTTGCTTGTTAGATCAGGTAAAGTTTTGTTTCTTGACATTCACTGGATTTGTATTTCATGTGAATATTTTCTTTTTTAAGAGTGTTCATCTTCCACATAAATTTTGCAAGGAAGATCCCTGTACAGAAGATTCTACATTAAAAACTATTCCTGCTTTTCTCTGCAGGGGGAGTACAGAAATACTATTCCATTCCTTGTGTTTAAAATTGATGGGGGCATTTTACTGAGTCTGAAAATGTTCAGGACAGATGTGTTGAAGCAGGTTCACAGGAGGGACATGAAGATGATAGAGGAAGGGAGCCCCTCTCCTGTGAGCAAGGGCTGAGGGAATTGGGATTGTTCAGCCTGGAGAAGAAAAGGCTTTAGAGTGACCTAACTGTGGCCTTCCAGTACATGAAAGGAGACTACAAGAAAGATGGAGAAGGGACTATTTACTAGAGCAGGGAGTGACTGGAAAAAGGGGGATGGCTTCAAACTGACAGAGAGTCGGTTTAGATTAGATATTAGGGAGGTATTCTTCCCTCTGAGGGTGCTGACACACTGGAACAGGGAGCCAGGAGAAGCTGTGGATCCCTGGAAGTGTTCAAGTCCACTCAGAGCCCTGTCCAGCCTGATCTGCTCTAATGGAACGTGTCCTGCCCCTGGCAGGGCATTGGAACTGGAGGAGGGATGGTCTCTAAGGGCCCTTTTAACCCAAACCACTCCGTGATTCTGTGTTTCAGGTGCCTCGCCTTGTCTTCTACATTCTCTACTTTTAAGCTTTCAGATTTTGTAAACTGGTGCATGTGAACCTTTTCGGTAAGAGAGCAAAAAGTGCAGCTTATCAGTCTGTCAAATCTTAGCTGACTGTCAAGTAATAAAGCAGAAAACTCCTCTAATGTGTTCTCTTATCAACGTGTGTTTTACCTGCAGATCTCTGCACGCCGATGTAATGGTTGGTTACCTCCAGTGGAGGGAGCAATTGGTCTGTGTTTGAGAGGCGATCCTGCGCTTGGCTTTATGGGCAATTGAGAGAGATTGAAATAAACTAATTGACGCAGTGAAATAGCTTTAAACCTTAATACAAAAACTGCATTTAGGTCCTAAACACACTTTCTTCACCTACCAAGTGGCTGGATGATACAGTGCAATAGATAATATTTTATGCAAGTTAATTTGATCATCAATTTTCAGTTTTATTTTATATTGATGCTTCATAAAGCATTGCATGGTAAAATAACCCCAGCATATGAATTTAATTAATCTTTCTCTGTGTGTTGCTGAAGTATTTTATGGCTGTTCTGAGAAATAAATCTTAACTTTAATTGGTGAGGCTTAAAGCAAAATCGTGAGCTCTGTATGGATTTCAAAAATAATATCACTAGGGCCTTGTTTTAAAACTTTGGACAAAGTAGAAAGAATTTCTCTTCCAGAATTGTGTAAATTTACTTTAATCATGCCAAACTGCAGAACTAAATATAGTAATTTTTATCGCTGCAATAGAAAATTTTCATTTACTGTTTTCTGCAATTTGTTCATTTGCCAAAGATGGAGGAGTAACTTGTTACTACATTTCAATAGCTCAGCTCAAAGGGAAGCTTTTTGTACTTTGTTTCCTACTTTGAGCACTGTTCTGTCTCAGATTTGTAGGCTTTAGGTTAAGATAATTACAGTTTAAGTGTTCCCTCTGGTCATCCAGCTCACTCTGCAACTGGCTTTTCAGCAGCGTTGCTCCTTGTTACCAATATTGCATTCTGGACATATATATGTAACTTTTTTGAGCCTTTCTACTAATTTTTTGCTTGCTTTAAGTGGCAAGTTCATTTGAAACAGCAAGCACAGTTTTTTGTTTTATATTTGGAACAAAGATAGATATACCAGATGTGATTGGACAGAAAAATGACAGTGGAATTGTAATATGATCAGTTTTCTTCTTCATTTTGCTTGTGTGTGTGTTCTTCACTTTTTTACGTTGATTTATCTTAATGTAATCTAGGCTCTAGCAGTAGGTAGAAGGAAATGGAAAGCCATCTTGCTGTCAGATAGTGTGCCAGTAAGGACTGACATCCCTGTCTGGTTCATTTTGGGGTCTGCTCACAGACCTGTGGATTGTCTTGAGTCTGGAAAAACAAGAGGAGCGTTTATTTTGAAGTTTATTTTGATATTTCCAGTGATTTCTTTTTTTTAGCTACCAGTAGAAATGTAATATGGTGACAGTGCATTGGCAATAATTTCTCCACCAGCTGTGCCTGTCTGGATGATTCTTAAGTGGCATCGAAGTGGGCTTGACAGATTAAAGTTCACATTTCTCTGAAGTGTGCCCATTGAGTTGGCTGATCAATATTTTTGTAAATATTTGTGGTTAAGCCATAGTATTTTTGTGAGAAAGTGATATGTTTCCTTCTTCCTGGGAGTTGTTTGGAGAGAAAAAAACTGTGGAGATGAGCAGGTTTTCTTACTTGATTTTTTTATTTATCTCTGATCCCACATAATGAGTGATAAAGGGTAACAGATATTACTTCTATATTAAGTCCACAGATATGAGTGCAGTGCTCTCAAGTGGAGAGCAAAGATAAAGAATACTGTTTGTGTTTAAAGTAATTTTTTAATATATTGTGGCTGCTCAGAGTTATGAGACTGATTCTGCAGCTGCTTTTTTATGTACATAGGTGTAAGCTTGCTAGCATTCTGGTTTGAGAATTAGGTTTTTTGAGAGAGTACTTAGTTAAATTAACCAATAAATACAGTATTTTCTGATGTTCGTTTCTTTTCTCCTTCACTGCAAAATGAAGATGGTTTTATGTGAAATTCCTGTGGTTGGAGTACTCACAAATTTTTCAATAGAAACATGCTAAGATCAGGTTTCTGTGACTAAATAGACTTTTTAAAGTATTTTATATCTAAAACTAAATTGAAACTGTTGCTCTCCAAACATTAAGGGTTGTTGAATTTTACGTGTATTGTGTGTTCTTACATTTGCTGTTTGGATCTTTAAAATTAGGAACTAACTATATTAACCATTAAATAGTGGTTTTCTAGAGATGGAGTTTTGCTAAAGTGGTATTGCTCAGAACAGCTGGAATTACAGATGGTTGAAATTGTTATTATCAGGTAGCATCACACTTCACTCAGCTGTCATGTTTGTTTTTGTACAAATGAATAAAATAGGATACTTGTCTAAAAGGGCTTAGAAATCCTAAAGAAGATGATGAAAAAGGGGCAGGAGGCAATGTGATTTAAAATAAGAAGTGCAAACAGTAGTAATGGCTGGAGGGACATCTATTAAATTCTCTTTCTTAATGCTCCATTTAATTCCCAATTTCATGGGACCAGATATGGAATGGCTAAAGTGATGAGTAAATAAGTTCCAGAAGAAACAAAAGAGGAAGTTGGGAGGTAGGAGGGGGAGGAAAATTAAGTGTACAATATAATTCTAAATCTGGAGTCAATGGAAGTTTCCTCACTGACCTCAGAGGATTAATTTTCAAGCCTAGGGAAATGATGAGTGGATGAAGAGTTGAGAGATTAAAGTGTTAGCAGAAGGAGAAAGGAATAGGAAGCCAGAGGGATAAACAATAATGGAAACACTGCTTTCACGGGGATCACTTCAAATAAGGAATAAAAGGATGGTTCAACTTGCAGTACTTCTTTTGGTAATTCCAGTCTGATTAGTTTTTAAAGTACCACTTGTGCCTGAAAATTAGGTTTTTTTGCTAACTATGAGCAGTGTACTACTGTTGCAGTGATACGGGATTCTAAATATCCACCATACTAACTAATGTGAGGGTTTTTTTAATGTAATTAATTCAAAGATGTAAGTTCCATGAGATTTGCCATATGCTTTATTTCTGACCAGCACTACCAGATTTTACACCTCCACTGTTCTGCTTTGTGGAGGTCCTTGGTGGTGCTGCCTGGTTGACCCCAGAGTCCAGCCCTGAAGGAGGAAAGGATGGGAAACTTAGAAGCAGACTTGAATCTCTCTTGAGTCCAGCAAAACATGAGGGCTTAGCAGTGATGCTGTTTGGGGTCACCGAGTGTCTTTAGGTCCTGGGAGAGGCTTCAGCTTATGCTGTAGGTGAAATTCTTCAATTCTTTCCACTGGGTTCAGATGGAGGTTAGTAGGTTGGGAGGTAAAGGGATTCAGGTTTCCTGCAGTACCTGGTACAAACAGTTTCATGATGCAGTGATGCAGTTTTTGCTTTTGATGTTATGAAAATTAAAATTTATTACAATGTTTTTTGGTAAATTTTTATGTGGCTTCTCCTTTCTTTGGGCAATGTAGATGGATTGTATTATGTAGGAGCTATCTGAGTATTTCATGTAAGAATGTGTTCTGATAGGACTATGGAGTAAAGGGGAGAAGAGTGACTAACAGCACATTCTTATTCTTTCCTGATGTTTCATCCATGTAATTCATTACTTCCTTAAAAGGCATCTATTTTTAATAGCAAAATTATTGCTTAGTTTCAATTCTCAAATAAAAGCTTAGTTTCTGGAGGACATTTTGTGTTCCAGTTTGGGGACATTTTGTGCTCCCTGCAGCACTTATTCAACCATGACTTTGCAGTATTTTTCTTGAGTCAGTGGCCAGACTTTTCCTTAAATAATGGTGCCACAGGACATGGCCCTGTTTCGTTATTGTGCTGCAGTCATTGCTGTGCATGGGCACCGATGATGCTCAGCTATTGTGAAAACCCTTTAAACTGCTGATAAAATGATGACTCATGGTCACCTGATGAAAACAGATTCATTACCATGACTCCAGAAAGTTTAGCTCCCATGGAAGTGTTTCACTTCCCACACTAGTTCGTCTAAAAGAGATGATGCTGCACTTATTTTCTTACAGTTAACAGCTGCCCAATTAAGCTGCGACAGTGTGGTTGGCAAAAACTTGGGATTCCAGGCTTCTTTTAATAATAGTTTAAGGAACTAAAATCTGTATGAGCTGTGAAACAGTCACCAACATTCTTCACAGTGTTACTTGGAGCGATTTCTAATCGAATTATACAATTTGGATTTCATTTACCACTACTGAATTAAGTTCTTCTTGCAGTGGATCTGACCCAAACCTCACTGGAGTCAATGGGCTTTGGATCAGAGCCCATAGGAGTATATTGGTAGCATGCTGTAGCTTAACTATGGGCACACTAATTTATTCCATAAACAGCATTCCTCAGTCCAGTTTATCTGTGTTTTTACTGCAACGTGTTTGTCTGTAGTGTCAATGTGTAAGGAAGTTAGGTTGGAAAAATATGGAAAAGTGATACAACCAAATAATAAAATTGATACTGATTCTAGTATGAAACAAGTAAAATTAAATCCTCTGCATTGCTGACTTGTGGTTCCCCAGGGACTGTGAAAAGATGGGTTAATTAAAATACAACTGTGAAAAAACCCTGTTACATTAGACTTTAGATGTATATGATTTTATGTTGTAAAGCAGAAAAAGGCTCTCAACAAGTATTTTAATGTAGGGTAGTGTGGGATGGCTCATTCACTTTTAAATGATCAGCAGTTCATTTGGTGATTTTTGTGTTAATCTACATTCCCTCTTTTGACTGGAAATATTTCTGACACACAATGCTTAAGGAAGTCAATATATTAAATTACTTCAAATGTGTATGACTAAAACTTGCTACAATAATGACTAATATAAAATAAACAGATGTTGAATAAGTAATTAAAGATTTAAAATTTAACATACAAACTCCTACATACTTTTTTTTAGTTATATCTTCACTTCTGTTTGGATTTTTTTCCTGTTTATTTTCCAACTGACTCATTTTAAACTTAGATAATGAACATTATATATATATTTTGTGCCAAAAACTTGCTAGTTTGAAAAAAGATGGTCTCATCAGAGTTGAAAATTAACTTTAGCTATTAAAGAAAGAGGTAGAAATAAGATAAATTTCTTAGATAATATAATATCAGTCATACAAACTTTGTCAACAAATTACATATGGAAAAGCTGTGGCTTGTTTGCATGGTGGTGTTTGTTTTTTCCCTGAATACCTCTCCACCATTTTCATTACCACAAACAATGTTGTAATGAAGAGGCAAAGTGTTGCAGACTTAATAAAGAAATTAAATAGTAATTTTAAAAACCCCTTTGAAGTACAAGCCCCAGTATGGAGTGATGAAGTGTCTTGATAGACAAAAGAGAACTCTTAGTGCAGAAGGCAACTTCTGTAGAGTGTGTCTGTATTGTGGCTCTTCTGCTGTTGTGTGGTGGCGTTTTTTTGCAGAATTTGTCTACTTCTGCCTTTGTGTGATGTTGCTTGGCCAAATAAAAGAAAGAATAAACACACCTTCTATATGGAATAGGAGTCAGATCAGCTCTGTGTGTGTTCATTTAGTCATACAAAGATGTGGTGAGTGAAGGGTGGTCTTGGTCCCTTCATGTGTGAAGCTCACCTGTTCATGTCCCTGCTTCAAGGAGTGCAGTACTTTGAATGAAGCCAGCACAAGAGACAATTCTGCCTTCTTACTACTAAACAGTGTTTGTAACTAACCGAAAGCTTTTCACTTGGGAAAGTGGGAAAAAGTAGTTTGTGGTCTAGATTATGTGCAGATGCTTTGAACCAACATCTCCTCTTCCTTTGAGTGTTTTCTCATTGGCTGTGTACACTTTGCTAGGGAGGTAGGGTTCATTTATGAAGCCTTAAGGGCAAGTGCCATCTTTCTTGGGTTTCTACTTTTCTGTCTTTGACCTTCACTGAGGGTTCTTTGCTGTTTTTGCTGTAGGTGCATTTTATAGACAGATCCTTGTGCATGAAATCCTGAATTTCCATGCAAAACAGAGATCTTACTCCTTTCTCTGTGTAACTTGCCATGTACAATGAGATAGCATTCAAGTGGAGAATCACTGCAAAACTGTTGCATCAAAACTGGTTGGAGAGTAGTCAGTTGTTAGTCTCGAGGGAGAGTGAGAACAGAGATAAGGAAGAATGACACAGTGGTTTCCACCCAAGAAAATGTGTCATAGCCACAGAACATTTTCTCAGCATTTTCATATCGTTGATGACTGAGGTCCGTAAAGTTACTTCAGTAATTCTATCCTCATTTTACTCTAAAAGGTTATGCAATAAGTAAGCTAAACTAAGCTCTGTTCTCTGTGCAAGGCCCTCTTTGCAAGTCCCTGCTTAGTTTCCAGGAATTAGTATGATGCCTGGCATATCTGACACCACTCAGCTGGTGAAACAATAGTTTATATAAGGTATAGTTAAATACAGCCTTTCAAGCTTGAGCCAGTATTCTCCTCTTGTAAACTCAGAGGATTGTCTTTGTTCATTTCATATCCCAGTGATTTAATCACACTCATAATGGACCAAATATACATGGCTCTGGTTTATCCTGCTTTGTATCACACAGATAAAGGCTGATAGAAGAGCAATGTACAGATCTGAACATAAAATATTTGCTGAACTAAAGAGTTGGGAAAGAGCTAACTGCTGGGCCATTAAAGAGGATCTGTTCAATGCCAGGATGCTAGGATTTGACAGTTAGTAGGGTCATGCAGAATATAACTTTCCCTTCTTTATTTTGACATTCCTATAGCATAAAAATAGGAAGGAGAGTCATTTGAGCTGTACCAGAGTGCACTGCTCTGCCATAATAAGGTAATCTTCAGCAGTGGAAAACAATCCTACAAAGAGTTATTCATTCCCTTGGTGGTATTGTCTGCAAGTCTCTGGTTCTCATTTGCCTGGGTGTTAAACTGACACAGTCACAATCCGTGGCTCAGGGAATTGACAAACAACTTGGATGTTGGGAGTAAACCTGACACATCAAAAGTTGAAAATGAAACCCATAATTTAAAAAAGCAATCAATCAACAACATATTCTCATCTCAAACAGTAAGTACTGAGTGTTTGTAGCATAACATAAAATAACTGAATAGCAGAGAGCAGTGATTAAATCATCATTGGTTGACACGGGTAAAATAAAAGAGCAACATTAGTTTATAGATTTCTTTAGAAAATTGATAAAATTTGTCTTTAGTTTTAAGTGTTTATATGTCAATTTATGCATGTTTCAGTAAATTGAATTGAATATTTAATTTTGCTTTTATTGTTTGGTGGAAACAGGGTGGCGTTTAGAGATGACCTCAAAGGACAAAAAAGTGTTAAGGAAAATGTGTCTTTGTCTATATCCCTTCACCCTGATAATTCGCAGGAATTTTGATTTGTAGAATATTTGGAGGATACAACTGGGGTACTTGCAGATTATGAACTGGAAGGACATTTAATTACAGATGCTCAGCATATTCTACATAGTTCAGAAAACTCTTTGCTAATTTGAAGCCATTTTCTGTAGGCTTATTAGAGATGGTTCATTTGTTGTTGTTGTTGCTATTTTGGAGAGGCCTACATTATTAAGAACGTAGGAACTGTTGGGATTTAATCTGGTTTTGTAAATTCATATTTGAACTATGATACAGATTTTGGGAAGGAAGAAATCTAGTGATGAAGAATACAATAAAAAAATATTGTAAGTTCAGAAGTGAAATGATACTCAGATACTGTTAGAGCTTTCATTTTTGTATCTTTTGCAAGTGTCACGGAATCTCACAGTATTTCAAGTTGTACACCTAGAAAAGCTCTGTTGTTGGTAGCCAATGCTGTGACAAGATGAGGTAACTGTTTTTCAGGTACCATTATGAGGTGTCATTCACCCTCCAAGCAGAACAAATGAAGCTGGCAAAACATAATTTCCAGATTTGTAAGTAGGCCAGACCATTTGAGCTGTTACAATGTATTAGGAATACCAGTGATGATCACAGACTCTTAAAATCTAATAGAATGTTTGATTTCCACTGTGGACTACAAATCCAAAACTAGTTTAATAGGAGAGAATACTTAAAAAATTTTATCTGCAGAGATACTGGTGACTTTAAATTGACATGAGTGGTACTTTCAGGATAGGCAACATAATGGTACTTAAGAAGGTAAGCTTATTCACCAAGAGCCTTTACTCTGTAGTAATGCTCAAATCCAAATAATCTCTGCTGCTGCTGGCTGTCATCAGATTGGTACTTGGTTTTGAAATTCTCCTTCTTTCTCTTTGGATTGCCACACAATTTTGGTGGTGAGGCCCTGATCAGCAAGTAGTTCACTCATTTCCCTCATTTGAGAGTCTGCAAGGCAGTTCAGTGACCCTTGAGATGTTTAGATTAGTTCCCTTGTGTTTTCAGTAATGCTTTGGATCTCTTCAAAATGTCCATATACTACTTGTTTAAAGGTTAAAATAGTTAGACGTTGGTCCAAATCTGTTAAAATACAATTCAATTTAAATGCTATGTAATCTATTACCTTCCTAGTGTGGTGAAAACCAGCAAGATTTTGTAGTTCTCTTGTGGGCTGTGTGATAGAGGTTCCTGTGTATTTGGGATTAGGATTCCAGGCTTTTCCACAGAGTGAAAACACTATGAAAATTCCATTCTGTGAGAGCTCTTTTTCAGCAGCAAAGATCTCCCTTGCTTTTATTTTCATGTTTACATCAGCACCATATAGAAATTTAAAAATCAGACAGATCTAGGGAAAGGAGTAAGGTGAAAAGTGGCAGAGTTGTGGAACATGCCGTGGAAAGTCTGTCCTACAGGGTGGGAGCACCTGGTGGCATAAGCTTTCACCTGTACAGCTGCTGTTGAATAGCAGGGGAGTCTGTTTAACTTCTTTAATTGCAGATAAATGCAGATAGCAAACACGAAAATGCAAAAACTTGCCATTAACTTCCTGAGGAACAGGTTGCACATGAACAGGTGATGGGATTGGAATAGTACTCTCCTACCTAAAGAGAAAGGCAATCTGCCACTGCATACTTGTGTGTTCTGGAGTTTTTCTCTGTGACTTCCACAGGAAGGTTTTGCAGTCTGGCATTGTACAAAATAAATTCTCATGCCTTCCTTTGTTGTTTTCAGCTGTCTTCAACCAATTCATTAATGTTTCTGGACTAGAGCAAAAGCTGAATGTTTAGAAATAATTCCACACTGAAAAAATGTGGAGCATAATTCTTTATTTACCAAAAGATACATGTTCCAGCAGCCAGGCAGGTAGAGCCTTGGAAATCCTGTAATGCTGCTTGGGTTTGCCTCCCTGGGACACTTCAGCCAACGAGCTCCCCTCCTTCAAGACAGAAGTGCAAAGTGGGATAGTGCACTGCGGTTCTGCCTGGTTACAGAGCCATGCTGCCTCCTCCAGGAAACTGAGAAGGACCCCTTTCAAGGGTCATTTACTGTTTGTTTTTGCAGCGAATTACCCTTCATACACATTTCTTTTCTATTGGCTCCTTGATCATTTCTCTAATTTGGGAAGTGTTCTTTTAAAGACTTTCGGTGACATGTTTATTTTTCTTAAATGCTTATGGAACAGAAACTCAACCTCATGAGGCATGTGTATCCCAAATGGAATTGGAATGATCCCACAGTGTTAATTCTGTTCATCCATTTTGTTCCTGATTTTTTTTTCTCTTTTAATCCTGTAATTTTGGAGAAGAAACTGCTTTGAAGAACTTTGCTTTCTGTGCATACAATAAATTATCAATAGGATATAAGCATGTGGAAAACTCAATAGGTTATTTCTCCTTTCCCTTTCACCTTCCCAAATCTGCAAATGCACAATAGGGCCAGAAATCTGTCTCAAACCTCTGGACAGCTGCATTCTTGATACAGCCTTGTACTTACCAATGCTTCTTTTTTTTTTTTAATGAAGTCTTAGGAGTTTCAGCCGTGGGTAGTGAGGTTCACAGGTAGATGCTGGAAGGATGAGGACCTCTGCTTTCTTTTACTGCCTGTGGCAGGAAGTCTCAATTAGTGTGAAAAATATTGAGAGTTCTTGCATTGAGTGATTGAAGCAAATATTTTTATTCTTCATACTTGCCTTTTAAAATTGCATGTTTGATTGCTAGACATGGAATGGGAAGGTGGGACAGTTTGATATGATTTACCTTTTGGCAGTCTTTAGCTGTGTGTGAATGGTAAACTGGTCTCCCTGTAGTACAGGGAGCTTGCATCTTATTTTCCTTAATGATTTCACAGTGCTGTCTTCCCTGAGTAAACCATGAGAGCAGGAAGGCTTAGCCTTTTATTAAAAAGAAAAAAAAATCGTTGCAGGAGATCTTTCTAGTGATTTCCAAATAAATTAGTAGCAGCAATTTGTAGCAAAAATGAGCTCAGAATCAGCAGATAAGAGGTTTAAGACGTTTATGAACTAGAGCTGTGATATATAATTGTATAAAAAATAGAGTAATACATTTTATGTAATGAACCAAGTGAAATTACCATAGTTTAAGAATGTCTCAGCTTTTAGCAATGACAATATTTGTTATTTTTAATCTCTTTAATTTTTCCTTTCTAAGCAATGAAAAGGGAAGAAAAATTAACTTTTGTGAAGTACAAGTCCTATGTTTACTTTTAGAAAAGCTTTGTTCCAATTAGTTTATTAATTATTTTTAGAAAAGGAAGTAAAGATTTTGTATGTAGGTACATGTATGTTGTAATGCTCATTTTCAGAACTTGAATCTCAGTGCTTCTAATATTTTCAGTCTGGCATTGATTGTGAGTATAATAGGTTATTTCATGCTGCTTCTCTTTATATTCTTGGTTATGATACTGAAATGTTAAGACCACACACAGACAACAAGATCTCCAGCCACTTACGCATGTAAACAGTCTGGCTTTTTACAAAGTGGAAAAATATTTCTTGTGCAGTATTTTAACATGATCAGCATGTTAGGGCTCAATCTGCAACTGTGTCAACATTTCTTTGGCTGTAACCATTAATTCTGTAGCCTCTTGATAATATGTAAAATGTGAGACTGGTTTGTTTACTACTGGGATTTGTCAGCAATTACTGTCTGCATTTAGCTTAGTGCTTTCAAATATATAATAGATCAAAGAGTTATTTTGCATCATCACTGTGGTTTCAGTAACACAAAAGATTTTTTTTTTTCCCAGCTTGGCTTTGGGACCTTCAAAGGGCCATTGGAGCAATAATTTTCATAAATATTGTACTTATACCTGTTTGATATTGGTAGGCACAGGTACAATACATTAAATAACCTTCTGTAGCTACTGTTTGACATGAATTTAGCTATAGGGACAGGAATGCACGTCTCCTTCATGCCTCAATTGCGTGAGACTTGGCATGGCTTCAGCATAGTTGGGAATTTTTGTCATGCTTAATTTTTATGTAATTAATACATGTTTTCTGCATTCTTATTACCATCAGGAACTGCAAGTGCAGTGGTTATGTGCAATATTATCTAAGTGCCATATTGTCCTCGTCGCAAAGAACTGTGGGTTACAAGGTCTGACAGATGAGTTCTTCCTATGGATATGTGTGTATGGAGCTAATAGGAGAAAGATGGCATAAAAGCATTTTAATGGACAGCATATCTGCTGAAATGATAAATATTTGCGTTTATATAGCGTCTTTTATCTCTGTTCTCAAAGATAATTTCGTGATATATTTATGGATTTAGTTTCAATGTGTCTTTGAGGTTTTGCAAGTAATAGAAAGAACAAACCCCCAAATGTATCAGACAAATGTGCAGAACTTTGGTAAGGATTTTCTGTATAGTTAGAAGTAGGCTGTAAAATCAGTAAAATTTGCCATTGCTCCCGAGAAGGTTGTCGTTAACTAATTCTGTGATCTCAGGGGCACTTGGTTAAAATATTTCACCTGAGCTTTTCTAATGACTTTGTACAATTCTGAAGTAATTGTTTTTCAATGAGTATTTTATTTGAGATAAAAACAACAGTACACCAATCCATAAGACTAAAAAAAATCTCAGAACGCTGATATTGCAGCATGGATACGGTAAATTATTGGGGAAGGTTAGTTTCAGTAGTCAGCTGACAGAATAAGCTTTTATATGAAACTCTTAAAAGGCAAACCTGCACTTTTAAATTCAGTATGATAAAGTATTTAATAAATGTGTCAATATTACTGCAGGAGATTAGGAAAGCTTTCAGTTTGTAGATCTATCTTTTTATTTTTAAGACTCAAGTACTCTTTGCTGCTTAAAAGCCATTGGCATTTCTGAGCACCACTCAAGCCAGATGTTTTGTTAAGATTTGAATGAATCTTTTGCTCAGTAAAACCCTAAGAATACTGTTCACCTAAACAGCATATGAACAAAGAGAATCGATGTGTTTCATCATTCCTGGTCTGCTGTCTGGCCCAGTTTTATTTCCTTTGATGAAAAAATGATAAATATAAATTACAAAGTGAGGCAGCAAGTGATCTCTATCAGTTAGTTAAATTCTTGGTAAAAATCATGTTTTGTTTTCTAAGATTTTAAGCATTTAACTTAAATTACAAATTTCACACAAAGAATTTGTTTGGTAAAATAACTGGAACAGAATTTTTTACTCTCTTTTTTTCCATGCAGAGGTATTATTTTGGACATGTCTACCAGCTGTGTATCCAAATCTTTTGCATGGTAAGAAATCCCAGGCTTTGAGAAGCAGCAGTTTCAATTTCAAATGGAGGTTTGTGATCAGCCCATTGCCCATGGTTTGGAAATCTCCCCACCAAGTTATACACCTTGGGGAGAATCAGTTTTTAGATTCACTTCTCAGTTAGGAAACTCTAATTGAGAATGAATCTTCTGTCATCTTGGTGGCCCCTGCTGCCCTGGAGATGAGAAGGGAGAAGATGGAGCCTGTCCAGTTTGAAAGTAAAGAAGAGAAAGGCTGGGATGATTTCATTAAACAAAATAAAAATTGTAATAAAACAACAACAAAAGGCAAACAGCCCAAAATTTGCTGAAGGTCCTTGTAATTTATGTGGCAGAGCCTGAGGACAGCTGGCACAGGAATGGGCTACAGGGATTCAGTAGTTTGTGTGAGGAACAGAGACTGATAGGAGTGGAGCAGGAATGAGGAGAAAACCTATGATAGATGTCAGTTCTGGGGCAGGGATGTGAAGGCAGTGTCAAGATGAGAACTGAGCTAAGAGGTGGAGTGGAGAGAAGGTTAGGAACAGGATAATAGTCTCCTCCTTGCCCTTTTCCCAAGGTATGGAGCAGAAGGAATAAAACAGGAATTAGCAGTGGCTTGATAATGAGATCAGGATTAGGAATAGTAAATGATACTCAAACTGATGAAAAACCTCGAGTGGCAAGATTAATTTGTTCAAAAACTGTTTTCAGCAGCTTGAAATAAGGAAGACATCAGGAATATCCAGATGCTGGAAAGTGTATGGGCACAATTGTCTGTTTTATGTTTCATGTTCCCTTTTGCACCCCAGAAGGAGAACCTAAGGCCCCTGAGGTGACAGAGTGGCAAAATGTTATATTGTCACTCAGAACTAATCCAAAGAAAGGCTGATGGTTTACTGAGGGTTAATTGTATTGATCCAGTCGGGGGAGATGTCTGTGGGGCTTCCAATCCTGCCCATTTCCCTGTGGGAGTCAATGTATCACCAGATGGCAGATTTTCCTTAATCAGTTTTCCACCTGCCCTTACCAAGGTCATATTCAGAAACTGTTTAACGTCGTAAATATACCTACAGTCATCAGGGAGCATGTGTGGTGTGCTTGGCCTTTTTTGAAGTTTGTCTGTGGGTTATAGTGATTGTGTTTTACTAAGCACTGCTTCACTCTGTCCATTTTTATACAGTTACATAAAGTCTTTTATACAAAAAGAATGTATTTCTCATAATGGCTTTTTAGCATTTGTATATTTACCTGATTTTTTTGAGAAATGCTTGGTTGATAAAATTGAAGGGTTTTTTGTGGGTTGTTTCAGTTTCTCTGAAAACCTAATGAAGAGAGGTTGAAGGCCCTATTGAAAAACTTTAAAGCCAGTAAGATTTGGAGCATCTAGCACTCCTAGCATGTTATAATCATTAATATTAATGAATTAAAATGTTTACACACCCTGATCTCTATTGTTCTCTTTGAAGTTAATTACATTACAGTAGATCACGAGTTCATTCTTATCAGTTAAGTAAGGAAATATTTCCTCTTCGTTTACCTGTGTCCCTTAGCAACACAGTAGGTCCCATTTGTTGATGAATAACATGTATTTTTGCTGCCTTTGCTATATACAAATGCTTGTCTTTCCATCTTTTTAAAAAGCCCTGAGTGGAACATTGTTACTAAATTCAAGCAAAAAAGAATATAAATATACAGATATATGGCCATATGTGAGTGAAATGAAGCTTAACAGTGTTCTGGGGATTTTTGTTGGGTTTTTTTTCTTTTGTCTTGCTCTTATTAATGTGAATCAGATGAAATGGATGGTGTGTTCACTTGTTCCTGTCTCTGTGGTATCTGACATCCAGGAGCTGTAATCTGTCATGTGCTGTCATCTCTGTTCCTTCATTCCTTTTACCAAAGACAGTTGTGCAGCTAGCATACTATCAATTTTTTAAATTAAAAAATGAGCTGTTGCTTTCCAAAGGGTAATTGCCTCTCAGTCTGTAAAGTAGGTGTGGTTTTTTGGTTTGTTTTTTTCCCCTGTTGACATTCTTGGGAAAAAAAAGGTAGGTTTTTAAACTTAACTCTTTCCTGTGTGGTTCTTTCAAAAGATGCAGACTTGTAGGAAGTGAAATCTCAGCCACAGCTGTTCTAGCTCTGCAGATATTGTTAAAAGTTCCTTAGTTGGCACAATTCTGTCTTTGGTAGGTGATTTTTGGAGCATGTGAGTGTTCATCCTTTGGTTTTGCTCCTGTGGTTTTCATGCTTACAATTGTATGGCAGGGTTGGGTTTTGTAACCAGTGAAATCGCATTACATTAGTAGCATCTACCGTCATGTATTTCAACATAAAATTCCTGACTTCTGATAGGCTGGCTTAAGTTCCATCAGCAATGTTACTGCTATATACAAAGAGGCCTTTCCATCCTGTCACCCTGGTCTCTTGAACACCATGAATTTCCAGCACACTGGCTACAGGGGAGTATTGGAACAGGAAGGAAAGAAACTTTCTGCCCTGTAATATGATCTGTCAGTTGGAGAAATGCTTCACAGATCTGTTTATCTGCTGCCTGCAGAGGGTAAATCCTCCTGCTGCATTGCCTTTAGAAGAAAGGGGAAGTGTATTTCCTACAAATGATCCTGAAATTCATGTCTGAAAGTCTTCACCAAAATGCATGTGGACTTCTGCTCTTGAAGCGGATTGCAAAGTTTTAAAATGTTGACAGTTGCACATTTTCTGGGATTATTGTTAATTTTATTCAAAAATTGATATTTAAGTGTTTGAAAAATTTAATCAGGAATGTGAAACTTCTACTGGATCTACAGGTTTAAAGATACTGAAAGATAAGTTTTGTCCTCAAGTGCAACAAGTTGTCTCTAAGTGTGTGTCTGAAAACTTTTTCTGCATCTATGCAGAAGTGTTATGGTGGCAGAATCTGACCTTGTCTTTAAACAAATCTGTTCTTTTCCATTGCTTCTGCTATTGGTGATATCCTTTGTTTTTGTGAGATTGATACTTAATGACATTTTTAAAAACCAACTTTTTCTTAGGCATCTGTATCCAGGAATACATACTGAAATCTTTACTATCCTAAAAGGGACTGTGAAAACAAGGTAATTAAACATAATGCAGCATTATAAAGACTGCAGAATTAAAAAATGCATCTTTATTATGCCAAATGGATCTTTAGTTCTGCTGTTTCTCTATAAGTAAGAGTGCTGTTGGCAGAAAAGGTTTACAGCTATAGATTCATGGAGATTTTTTTTTTTTTAAATTCCAACATTTTCTTGTAATATTGAACTGTAAAGATATTTAAAGCACTTACTATTCAATTTCCCATGTATATTGAGTGACAGCGCTTTTTAGAAACCCCTGGAAAGCAGACCTAAATACAAATCTTGTAACATCTAAACTTCAGTGGACTCTGGCAGGTTACATTTCTTTCATACTTCTTTGTTTCCTTTGAAAGAAAAACATTCCCAGATGGTCATTGCATGGTCCTGAATGAAACCAGTAATTTTTTGTAAGCATATAAGTTCATAGCCCTGTCAGAATTCCTTATTTGGGTACTGGATTCTTTGCAGAGGTTTTTTCATTTTTATCTTTACACTTGTAAGTGAAGGCAAGTTGAGGGTAAGATTATCTGCAAGGTCACAGAGAAACTTAAAGCATGATGGGCAAAGTATCTACACCGAGTTGGAACTAGAAATAAACACACAAAGGGAAGGATAGGGCCATACTGATAGTTATAAATTAAGTGTCAAGGTTTCAAATCTGGGAAAGGATCATCAGAATTTATAAAGTTCTATTTAAATAGTCCATTCTCCTCACTTCAGACATCTGTTACTGGTTATTGTTTGAGTGACCACCATGTACATTATACAAAAAGGAATGTGTTTTTTGTAAGATCTCTGCTAATGTGGCAGATAAAATCCCAGTGTTTGATAGCAGTGCCAAAGGGCAAAGAGGTGCTGAACAGTATTCCTCATCTTTACCATAACTTTCCTTCCTGGAAAAACAGGCTTTGACAGTGGGAAAATGAAGACTGAGATAAGGAGAGGTGGAAAGATGCTTGGGAACTGAGAGTGATACAGACCAGAACTTGAGCAGGCAGGGGGAAAAGTCTTCTCTTAGGCTGATGCACCAATAATTTTTTTTTGTTGTCAATTACAAATAGGAGTTATATCTCCATGCTATGGCAATAAATTAAAAAGACTAGCAAGCTAAGGAACAGTTAGTGTTGTTGGCATGGAGTGTAATCTGGGCCTAGTTTTAACATCTCTAGCAACTGGTTGTTGCCTTGTGTAAAGTAAAATGCACTGGTTTTATAATTGTAAAATGCTGCATCAGTCGCAGAATTTCATTTTTCAGAGGAGCAGTACTGGAACTAATGAAAATTATTTGCTTACTCCTCAGGAGAGATGAAGCAGCTGACAATGATGGTTCTCTTGTTTTTACTGATTATGGGCATTAAGTTTCAGTACAGCAAGCAGGGAAGTTTGGTGCCTTAAAACTGTATTTCTTTCACCCTTGGAGAGCTAAACAGGTGGATACAGGTTATGGAAAATTAGGTGTGCTGCAGACATATTAAGTAATTCAGTTTTAATTTTCATTTGCTTTAACATGTTGCTGCGTAGATATAAACATCGCAATTAAGATTTAATGCAGCCAGGTGACATCTTAGATGGCCGATAATAGATGGCATAGCTGAATTTATTGACCTGCTTTCTGCTGTCAGTTTTACTGTGGCCCTTGCCTGTTTAGAAGATGCATTAAGGAGGAATTTTGACCTTGGCGGGTGTGGAGAAGGTTTTGAATTTAAATTCAGAAAAAATGTCATGGAAGAATTAAGAGACCTATGGCAGTTTTGTGCGATGGGATTACAGATGGAGCAGGGAGAGAAAGAATCTGGTGAATGTATAAATATATATATTTTTTGGTAGAAAATTGTAAAAAAGAAGAATTTTAAGGGACTGTTTTACACTATTGTCTTAGCTACAGAAGATTGGGTTTTTTTCAGCAGTTTGGTTCATTATAGGGGTAATCTGGAGGACAAGTGAAGCAGAATTAGCCCTCTGAAGGAGGAGGCATCAGCTTGAGCACGATTCTCTGTATTTGCACACAACAGGACAGGGTGCTAGATGCATTTGTAGAGTTCTGCTATTTACTAATTGTTAAAAAGCTGGCCTTTTTAACACTAGTTAAACTAGGACAGTTGTTAAACTGTCCTAGTTCCATGTATGTAAGAGTGCCTTGTGTGATAGGACATGAATATTGTCAGTTCAGTATCTGACATGTGTGTTGGGCGGATTAGCACCAACTCCATTGGGGCAGAATGAATGGATATCAGGATTTGTGTAATACGTTAGGAATAAGTCAAAACACCTATTGAAAAGAGAAGTCATGTATCACAGCCTTCTGGCATCCTTACAGGAGTGAGTGAGTGTAAGGAACAGGGAAATCTGGATTTCCCGTTTAGCTTCTCCAGAAGGGATTGACTAGGTGCTTCACCAAAGGCTCTTGAAGTGAGCTGAAAAAGGAGGTCTGTGCACAGATTCCCTGGCTGAAGGATAGAGGTGGATGAAGGCAGTGCTGGAGTCAAATAGGGAACTCTGGAGTAGACACTGTATTTGTAAAGGACCTGAGAAGGGGGCTGAGTTACAAAAGGTTAAAATGCAGTTGTGCAACAAATCTCAAAGCATTGAGGGATACAATGATTTGAATTGAACATGTGATTCCTAATGCACGTGTGATTGGATTTGCCACAGGAGGTTGTGGATGCAAATATTCAAGCAGTTTTAAAAACCAGTGAAGAAATTCTGGGAGAAAACAATCACTGATGATTTCCAAATACAGATGCAGCCCATGGGATATAAAAACCCGGAGTCTCATGTTGACAAATGTCTAATACATCTACTGAGAAAAGTATCATTATTTGCTTTTGTTTTTTAACCTTTTACTGTAGACTTCTAGTTGTTGTCAGAGTATATCGGTCAGTATGGACCCAATATAACTTTTATATATTTAATGTGTACATTTTGTTGCATAAAATCAACACTGTTTATCATTTTCAGTGATTTTAATGTTTTCCACATGTATTAGGATTGGTGCTAATTATCACCGGGATTTTTCTTAACATAATTGTGGGAAATATGTCCCACATATTCCCAATTAGTAACATAATCCACGGGAAACTTGGGAAAAAACATAATACAAAGGCTTTGAAATATAAACCTTGAACTTTTTGAAAAGGCATTCCCAAATAGCTGCTGAAATCCTAGGTACTGGTAGTATTTTTTGACTGTACTAAAATTACGTAGTTTTTTTCTTTAAGGCAACAACTTTTTTGATCCCAGTGGAATGGAGAAATGTTTTTTGAGAATAAATCAGTCCTTCTTGCCATTCCACCCTCTCCATCTGTAAAACAGAGCTTCTCTGAAATCTTGGGAGCATGTTGTTTCTATTATTCTTCATAATAGGTGAAAATGAGCAATGTGTTACCCATAATGTGTGTACATTGTGTTTTTCACAAGTGTTTCTCCTTGGGTTTTCATGATGTGATTGACCGCATGTGGATATAACACCTATCAATGCACTTAATGTGAAAAAAAATTACAGAGGTTGACAGAACCAGTTAGAGATTAAGCTCTATTTATGTATAGTACTGAATTTGTTTCTTTAAATGTTTGTTTTCATGTTAGGAACAATCACACTTTGTTTGGATCTTTCCCCTAGTGGAAGAGACTGGAGCCCATTACCTGATTTTTAGAAATTTTTAGAAGAATAATGGTTAGCACTTCACAGCCTCAGAAACTGAGTTGTAGGAAGAGCGATATTTGCAGAAGAATTCACTTTTATGAATGAGAAATTTTTAGTGTGCCAGCTGGGGGCTTGTAAATACGGATTGATTAACCTGTGCAATCTGATGCTGTACTCACCTGCCTTCCTTATAGGTCAGGGCTGGGTTACTGGGGCCTCCTGAAAGCCTGAGTTTGGAACCAGTCGGGTGCACTTTTTCAGCTGTGTCTGATTTAGGTTAAGGTCTTGTCATCCACCACCTGCTTTTCATTGCCCTGTTCTACCAGAGGTTACCACTTCAGTTTGTTAGGATAGATATATGCATAGTCACTTCCTATTTATTTCTGTCAAAGTCAGTAGATTTTAGGATGCATTTTAAAACAGATGTTGAATCAAAACTGGTCCAGGTGGGGGACAGTTTATCTGTTTAGTTCTGGAAAGTGGTGACTGTGATTCGAAAAAGTAAGATGGAGGCAGTCTGGGGCAAGGGCAAACAAATGGAGAAAGAGCTTCCTTACCAGGTTAAGTTTTAGTGCCAGGAGCCTATCTGGTGACAGGCACTCCACCAGGTATTTTCCACAACTCATTCTTGCTTTTCGCCAACTCCTCAGTGTTCAACTATGTTAATATTTTACATATTTTTATAAATTGCTTGCTGCTCCTATTCTTTTTGTATCCATTTTTCTTTTTATTTAAGCATTAAGCATGTTTATTACATAGTCTGTTCAATGCCAGATGAAATGAATTTTCTTTTCTTGGACATTAAAAAAAAAAATTATATTCCTTTGCTTGCCAACTGGTAATTCCTTGGGGCTTTTGCTGATCTCTTTCCATTTTGAAATATTATGTATTCTCCATCATCTGATTCTGCTTTTGCAGCAGTAAGATTTAGAGCATCACTTATTCATTTGAAAGACTCACCTGTTTCTTCCCTTGTACCTTTGTAGATAAAGCATTGATTATTTTGTTGAACTTTCCTCTTCTTCTGCCTTGTGTTGACTAAATATGCTCCCACTCAATAGAAGGATTTTGTCCAAAGGGTGTCACTTTTGTAATATGCCTTTTTCAGCAGTGAGTCACTTTTTTCTTATGCTGTTTCTGAAAAAGCTTTCTTGCTGTTCTGCAACTTTCCTGGCTGGCTGAGTTTAGACAAATTAGTTGACACAGAGTTTAAAAAGTACTTCTTTTACGTACTTGGAAAATGCAACATTTCAGCCATTTCGGTAAATTTAACAATATTAAGAAGCTTGGCTTGCTGTAATATTTTTGCAAATAAAAATACTTTTGCTTTATGTATTTGTCTTAAAGTCTGAGCATGTGCAATCAATGTATCTTCAATCTGTTAAATTATTTTGGCATAAAGATTTAGCGTCGGCAAATATTTTATGTTGAAACATGGGCTGCAGATGTTGGGTTTGGTTTTGTACTGCCTCCTGCTTCCCCATTCAGTAGCTGTGTGCTGCGGTAGGTAAGGTTTGCAGGAGAGGCAGGGAAGGAAGGGAATTTCAGAGCAGGTGAGACCTTGTCTCTTAGAATAAAAAGGAATCTGAAATAATTGCAAAGTTGGACACGTGGAACAATTTCCTGCGTGGGACCTGCCCTCACTTCCCCATTTTGTTTTTGTGAGAGGGAAGTCAGCCCATCCCTGCAGCTGTTGTACAAATAACTCAAGAAATACATTAGCTGGTGCATCATGTGCTAGAGAACTGCTGCCCCTTCATCCTAGCAGTGTGCACATTACCTTGTGAAACAAACACTGTGGTTTGCCTCTGCTTCACCTTACAGGAAGCTTGTAAATTGTTTTCATGCTATCCTGGCTGGATTTATTTCCTCTGTCAGAGTTTACATGAGAAGATACTGAGGGTGGAGTCTTCACTTAATTTTTAATGCACCTAATTTTCTGGTATATGCAGAAACACATAAAATCAGGTGGTACATTACTAAGCTCCTCAGCCTTCCTGCATGGTGGTTCTTTTCATGCTGAACAAATCCATCAGTAGCTTGCCAATACATACTTGGTGATCTTTTGTCAATACTTTAAAGTCTGGCTTATTAATATTAAAATATAGCATGTAGAGCATTTATGGGAAAACCTGTGAAAATCTTTTAACAAGGTAAACATCTGAAAAAGGCCCTCAAACCTTTGTATTACTGGCTGTGATTTCTTTAAAAAAATTATATCGTTGTGTTACTGTTGGCAATCTTTAGGAGTTTCTTCTGGAAGCTTTAGTAGTCACTGCAATTGTTCTGATACCTATTGCTGCAGTATCTGATAATTACAAACCGAATAATTCAGCCATGCAGAATGTTTTGTATAAGGTGAGTACGAGTTCCTTTGTCTTTCCACCTGAGTAAGAAACTAAATCCTAACACTGACTTTTTAGAACTGCAAACAACGTCCCCCATTCCAGTTTAGTACAGCAATGACAAGGCAATTCTTCTCATGAATTACTTTCATAATACCAGACTATTATTATTACTATTATTATGAGCTCAGGGTTAGAGCTTGGTAAGCTAATAACCTTTATCTGCACCCACTTACCAATGATCAGGTGATACACAATAATGTGTTATCCCGCGGCACTCTGTTGGTGTGGCTAAGCCCTAGGAAGTGTCCTTAAATTTTTCAATTAAGAATCAATTGCATTTAGGGAGATTTTGAATGTGTTCATCTATCCAATTAATATGGCCTCTCACCTTCCCCAGCCTGTCAAAAGCAGGTTGTTGCAGATATGAGTATTTCATCATCGCCTGCTCGCTATATTTTAAAAAACACCATAGTTTTTAGAATAACACTTGACAACAAGAGGGTGAATGCAGCTTGTTGAAATCTCAAATTATGTTTTTATTATCTTGAACAAATACTGTGCTGCTATTTCTGTTTTTCTGGATCAGTCCTGACACAGGCAGGGACATGGTGTATATCCTTTCAAAACAATGGTGAGATTGCACTGTTACTTGGAGACTTTGCCCCGAGGAAAAACTTGCTTTTTGCAATTGTTTGAGCTCCAGCTACACGACTCCTTTCAATATGTGGGCTACAAAACCTCCTACGGAATTGGGATCAGACCAGCACAGATTGAAAACCTAAATTAAGCTTAATTCTCTCATGCAATTTAGGCCTCTTTTTCAATGTTGTACCTGATAGAGCAGTTCTCCGAGACCAGTTCAGATGTTTAGATTAAGTAATTACTGCTCAGCCTGACTGTGGGTGATGAACTGAAGGCTCTGTTTGCACTGCCGCATTCTTACGTTGCTAAAAACATGCAGCTCCTTTACCTTGACAGATACTTGGTTTTCTGAAGGAGTTGTCTTCATTAATTTATTTTAATCTTTGATTTGGGTGGATCGCTCACAATTATGTGCTTTAGCAACAGTGTGTTAGTCCTTAATTTGAAAGTCTCCAGTATCATACACAGCTCTATCAGATTTGAAACTCCTTTAGGTTTTTTTTAATGTTTTCCTAAGGGTTGAATCATTCACAAGTATATCTGGTTTGTCTTTTCCCATCATTTCTGAAGTTTAATATCCTGTCCATCCACATATGTTAAGAGTCTAAAATGCTGCCTTGATGTTGCATCCTGGTTTCACGTGTTGTCAGGCTACATTTATCAAAGGTTTGTTCTAAAGTCTTGTTCTCTGCTTACACCTCTTTGCTTAGCATGGGAACCTCTCCATGTGATCTTAATGTGCCTATAGCTTATTGACTGAATTTTCAGAAAGCTGCTTCTTCTCTTCCACTAAAACACCAGAAAATTAAACACTCCTCCCTTCAGGAATTTCTCATACACATACTATACCACTAAAAAAAGCAAGCCAACCACTTGTGACAGATTATTTAGATATAACTTGTATGCAGGTTATAAAAGGGGGAATTTCCTCCCCGCTTTTGGAAAATCTGAATGCATTTTAGATTGTCCAATTCCTGCTGAATCTGTGTATAATTTAGCACACCTATCTATGAGGACAGATCTTCAAGTTAGGGCCCTTTATGGCATTGCCCTTGATCTGCTGCTCCCTTTTTACTGTTGCACTGACCCCATAGATCTTTGAAAGCAGGGAATTTAAAAGATCTAGGTGATGTTAGCTGATGGCTATAATCCTTCTTTAATAAGAAGGATTTGTCAAAATGGTTCTACAACTTTAGTATATGAATTTATAACAAAGTACAAGCTTTGTACATTTTCCAGAACCAAGCAACTCTTATCCAGAAAAAAGTTCAAACATGGAATATACCTTTTTTTCCCCCCTGACTCTTACATCGTATTTCTTGAGCATTCTGAAGAATGGATTTGTATCATAATTTCCTAGAGGAATCCTGCTTTTGGCTTCTTCTGGAGGCTTCTCTCATGTGTTCTGCTTTGTTTCTGAATCAGCTGTTGAGAAATCTTTCTGTAATTGCCAATACCTCTTGTTAGGTGACTTCCTGATTAATCTCTTGGCAGTAAAACCATTCACTGGTGACCTGTTGGTTCCTGAAACCCCCTGAAATAGAGAGTTGGAAAAACACCTTGCTTTGAGCATTAACCAGGGAAACACTATTTCTGTGCAACTTTGCTGCCTGGTGAAAAAAAATTCTATTATTCCCCCCCCCCCCCCCCCCCCCCGCCCCAATCCCTCTGTTGTTTGTTTTTCCTAAAAGGACCCGCCCGCAAAACCAACACCAAGCCAAAAAACAAACAAACAACAAGCCAACCAAACAAAAAACCCAAACCAAACCCACGAAAAACTGCCAACAAAAAACTCCCAAAAGAACAAACCCCTGGAGATTCTGGAAAAAAGATGTGGAAAAGTCATGCACATATCAAATTGTAACTATCTACTTAGAAGAATGAGAAATGTACATTGTTAGCTGTCACCAAAATTCCTTTGTCCCCTCATAGCTGTCAGCAGTGGTGGTGGCATAAATACCTATCTTGACTCCTGTGTTTATACAGGTTGAGACATTTAACTACTGGAACAGTGTCCCCTATGGTTTGGGAGACTGGGGATTGCCTCAAATCACTGGGCTCCAAGACATGCCTGTAAATAAAAGTTTAATGTTGTATAATGACAAATACATCTCTTGTGCTGGATGCTCACTTTCTTAAGTGATTTTTGCATCTTGCTGCATAGGAGAAAAAGTCAAAATATTGTAAATCATTGGTGCTAAAAGTATAAACAGAAGGAAGACACCTAATTTTCTTTGGGATCAAATAAATGAGAAGAATAAACTTCTAATAAGCGCGGAAAATGTAATTTTTTTCATAATACAGTTGGCACAGGGTATAGACCAATGACGATAAATAATTATCCTTAATGCTCTAAATATTAGAACTTGCATGATTCAATGCAGAACACTTACTGATTTTCAGAAGTAACTTAGGATGGAAAAAATTTAAATTTTCCTGTTTATTTTAAGAGAAGATATTTTACATAAGCTTTTTATGTGTGTTTTATTTTATTTTTTCCCACAAAATCTCTTGGCTGTGCTTTTGGGAGCTGGAGACTGATGATATGTCATATCAATTTTGTCACAATGCCAAAAAGGGGCTTCCAGTGACATTTTTGAGTGGTCATTGGGTTCAAGTCTATCTTTCTTTTTTTGTTTTTAACTGTTGACATCATCTAAGACTGGGATAAAATTCTCTCTGTAACTAACAGAGTAGCACAGTGCTCAGGGAAGAGGGAACAGCAGAAATAAAGAGTTCCTATGTGCTCATCATGGAGCAGTTCTGAAGTTTTGAGTGTGTGAGGGTTGCAGCTCGGCTCCTTCCAGCCCGTCCCAAAAACCAGCCAAGCTATCAGATGTTTCTGTTCCAACTCAGCCTCAATTAATTCTGACCCTCCAGCCCACATCCGTAATCACAGAAACGGGAAACCCTAATATGTGTCTTGGGAGGCTGGTTCTGCAGTCCTGTCTGCTTTAATGATACGGCACATTTGGAGTACTGTAACTGAATACAAACTCAGCATGCTTATCTCCACCATCCCAAGGACTTTTGGTTTATAAGGACTGGTTTTATGCTGTTCAAGTGATGCAGTTTAAAGAAACTGCATCAAGTGATGCAGTTTAAAGAAACAAGAGTACCTATGTAGGAGCCCACTGATTGTAAAAATGAGTATAGCAATAAAACATTTTTATTTGGGTTTATTTACTCATTGGGGAATTTGCAATAATAATTCACCATCTAATATCTGCTTATTTCAAGATTTCAACAGGTTATGAGCAGATGACTTTGCCTGACTGACCACTTTGTGTTGGTTTTGTTCTGTTTACGTTACATGTCTGGTTATATTTTCAATTTGCAGTGTCTGTGAAGTGTTTGATGTATTTGTATAAACAATTTGATTTCTGAAAAGATGTTCTGAATTAGATGCCATTGCTGTACAACAATACACCAACAACATTCTGAGATAATTTAAAGCCCTTTGTTTAGTAACACAATGAATGTCATTAGACAGTTACAGTAAGAATGTGAACATTAAAAACAGCTTGTAAAAATGAAGAGTTTTTGAAATCTAGAGTTATGGGGGATATCAAATTGGAGCATCTGCTTCTGTCTTTAATTTTTCAGTGAAATGTTTCCTATTGATTCTTGACAAGTATGTTTCTCATCAAATTAGGCATTCAAGTTTCAGTTTTGACAATCATACCTCAAAAAACAATTTTCAGTGCAAATTTTGAGATGGATGTTGAAAGCATGAAATTAAAAGTTGCTGTTCTTTTTGTTTGCCTTTCAGTTGTGGTACTTAGGAGTCACGAGTTGCATCTTGCAGCCCCACTGACTGGAAACACTTCATTCCCACTGAAATAAAAGCTAGTATTTTCATGGAATTGCATGTCATCAGAATAAAAATAAAAATAGCAACTTCTAGAAGAGCATCAAATCTGCTAACATAAACTGTGTACATTTTTTTTTTCCTCACTTACCTCTGTTCCCTGCAATTATTTGTATTGGCATTAAGTCTGTACTCGTTTTTTGCTGCTGGAGCAGCCAAAGTTGTATTGAGCTGCTTAGTATAAATATCATCCATAGAGCTGTACCATGTGAAGGCATGGAAACCATAAATACGGGTGGAGGCTCTACCATGTGTTGTGCAGCTCGAGAAAGGGAGCCTGCATGGGAGCTCTCACTCGTGTCATGTCCAGGGCTTAGGGAAAATAGGAGGCACTGAGGCTCAGGGAGGTCTGTGCTTGTATTTTCTGACTCCCCATAGTCCTCTTTACCTGTGACAGCTATGCTTCCCTGTGTCCTGTCCCACACAACTGATTGTGTGGCAAAACTGCTGTTTGAAACAGTTCCAGGTGTGTTGTCTACAAGAAGAGTGTTCCAAAGCTCAGAGGGGTAGAAATCATCCATTGGGAAACCTTGTCTATTACAAGGATTTATGCATTATTTATATGTATTTGTTTTTTTCTTTGAAGTACTACAAATGATTGGTGTGCTTGTAAAATTTTAAAGGTAATTTTAACTGTTCCATTGTGTAGTTTTGAATGTGGTTCATTATTTTCAGTTTTTTCCCAGTTGTTTCAAGATTGGCAACTGAGACAAGCAGTGCCATTCAGATGAAAATAATTACAAATATTCTCTCTCTGGGAAAAACAGGTCTATACTTTGCATCTATATCGATATATAAAGTTTTCTAGTCAATAGAAAATTATGCCAGTTAGCATGGAGCATTTGATAATTTGAATTTTCTTGATGTATCAACTACTTGTTTGTTGTTTTTAGTGCTTAACCATGAATAATTTACTGGCTTTCACTTTATAATCTGCAGTGTCTGCTAACTTTGAAGTTCAGTAGTCAATTTAAAGTTTGCTGGGGCTGACTAATGATTCACCAGAGATTTTTGTGAGATATTTTGTCATCCGTTTAAAGCTTGGAAAGGTTTGCTGTTGCAGCCATCTGGCAGTTTTTGGTTCTCTGGAGGAAAGAAAAGCCTTGTGATACAATAGATCAAAGCATTCTGCTCTTTCAGTGACTGATACCTATAAGTAACTTAGAAGTTTCTCAAAATGATTTCACAATGCCTGTCTCATTTGCCAAACTTCTGCATTGTAGCTACAAAACAATATTGGCCATGAGTTACATTTTAATTATATTTGAATCATTATTTAGAAACTTTTGTTTGCAATTGATTTACAGATCCAAATGTTTTATAAACCAAGAGTTTTTAATTTACCAAATATGCTGTTATGATGAATAAAATCAATGCTAAATCTTGTTGCTCTTAGTGCTAATTGTATAGGTAGGGGTACTCTCAATGTACTTGTGCTATACCATAGGCCTGAGATACAGATGTACCCTTTAGACTGTAGGTGATGTAAAACCCACAGATGTTTAGAGTCTAAAACCATATACCACACTATTTCTAGAACCAACTCTCTTAGCAGTTGGAATTCTGAGGTTGGGCTTTGCAGATGTTTGGCAGTGAAGAGCAAATAAGGAGAGAGAGAGAGAGGACAGGAAGTGAGCACTGCAACATCTCTTGAAACCAGCCCAATGTCACGCTGGATGGTCTGGGCACATGTGAGGTTTGTCTGGGATCAGGATGTTGTTTCTATTCCATCAGACATTCCGGATGTGCAATTGCCATGACTGCACATGTCCAGTCTTCTCACAGAGGGAGTTCATTGCATCACAAGTGAGCCACAAGCAGTCAGGCCAGAGTGATGAAATTGACTTTTGCCTTGCACGTTGTTTAGTTAAAGGGTGTCTGAGTGAGATTTGGTGCTGTGTTACAGTAGGAAAAAAGGGTAACCATTATGTTGTAATGCCCCATATCTCTGTGCAGGACAAGAGACAGGAACGAGTTAATGCCCAGTGGAAGTGGGATGTGCTCATGCCATTTACTTTTCCTTGTGTTAGTTCAATATAATTGCTGATGTGCCAACGAAAGAAGATAAACCTTGTATGTTACACTGTCCTCAATCAAAACCTATCAAGGAATTTCAGAAATAGCTGATATGTCTTGGGATGTAGCCTATATCATCCTAACAACTGTATATAGTGTTTAGTAATAGGTGAGCCTTGTTATTTAACCATTCAAAGTACAGTACTGGCTAAATGACAGATGTGGTAACTACCAAATATTCACTGGCAAGTCCTTCAGCATTGCTGTTCTTTACATTATGTAGCTTGGAGAGAGGAAAAGACTTCTAAGGTGCTGAATTTTTAAGTACTTAATAAATTTAAAACACAAACTAGATAATTAATGTTATACCAAATTTTCAGGAAATAGAGTGATGTGAGTTTGGTGAAGGAATAGCTAATTTTTCACACATTAAAATTTGCTTGAACTCAGATTTAAAAGTGGCATTTAGATAGCAGAAGAAAATTCCACGAACTTGTGCTTGTTATGCAACCAGTTCAGTGAGCTATCCAAGACAGGTCTGGTGCTCTTGTTTCTCGTTAAGTCTGCAAACAATGATAAATTTGTAATTCGTGCTTCATAAACTTCCACAGCTTAATGTTCTGCCTGCTGTAACTCTGAATCAGATGCATGTGCTTACCTGATTGTTTGTGTCCCCGTCTGCTTGACATGTACTTCCTAGCAGTTCAACATGTTTTTTCTTTTCTTTTCTTTTTTTTTCAGTGTGGGAACTTTGCTGTCTTGGTGGATGTTCATATTTTGCCTCAAGGCTCCAGTAAAGACACCAGCTGGTTTTCAGATCATGAGAAAGAGGTACCACAAATATCAATTCTACTTCAAAAGCATGTGACTGCAGGGAAAAAGTTGCATTGCCTTGAATTGTTCAGAATTTTTCTGTGTTATGAGAATATTGTTAGTTGTACCTAACCATCAATGGTTCCTGTGGGACCCCTAAGTCAACCATATGTGGTTTTTGGGTCACTTATGACCACTTTAAATTTGCTTTTTAATTTTTAAACTCTGTGTGTGCGCATACGTGTGTGTGTGTAGGCTGTGTGGATTCTGACTGAACTTTTAATTTAAAAAAAAATGGTTTCTCGTGAATGCTTATGAATTATCCTGAGTGATATAAACCAGACAAGTATCACTTTGTTGGTGAAATATTTTTCTAATAATTTTTTTCTCGTTCTGAGAAATGTAACTGATGTTGCATTTAGAGTGTGCAAGAAAATATAAATACGTGTGACAAACCGTAGTAGAACCATTGCATCTTATGAAAAGAAACTTTCATTATTTTTAAGTGTATCCTGTGTATATCCCGAAGAAACTGTGGAAAATCAGTGCATCAGTGAGCAGCAAAATTCCGCCTATAACTTTGATCAGATTGTACAGAAATCAAACACGATCTTGTGCTGAGTTCCTGGCAGGAGCTTTCCCTGTCAGCCTGTGTGGGAACTTGAGAAGTTCCCTATTGAAAACGAAGGCAGGACGTGTTTGGGATGCCTGTAGACTTTCCTGCAAGTCTCTGTTACGGTAATTTTCAGCAGATAGCTTCCCTAATAATGCCATCATTAACTTGTCACTGCACGGCTTCCCCAGACATCTCAGAGTGATACACTTAAATGAAATTAAAAGAAATGATAAATTTATATGTTGAGGGAGCAAAAGCAGAATACTTAGCAGTATGTGGTGCATCTGATTTGTGCTTTATTAAGCAGATAAATAATTCTTCTATTTTATAGGGGAAATATTTTAGATTTCTTTTTCTGACTAAAAGAACTCTAATTACCTCTTCTATTTATAACCAGTTTTACTCTCCTCGTTATCTGACTTTTAAACGTTTTCAAAATGCATTTTGTAAGACTGCCAAAACAAAAGAGATGAATTTCAGGAAATTAGATCATGACTGATTTAATAAAGAGGCATGATAGGACAGCATTCAGTACATTTCTGTGACTGCATGTTTCAAGAGAAGTATAAAGGTTCCATATTTTCAACAACAGAAGTGTGTGTCCAATAGCTTTGCTATTTTTCCCTGGAATAGCAAAGTCAAAGTTTTATCTTTGCTCTCTGAGGTCTGTCTGGCACTTTGTGGAGAGCCATTCAAATAATATTTCCATAAGCCTAACAAGTAAAATATGTTCCATGTAAATGAAGGAAGTGCATGGTAATGTTTATTGCTGCAGAAGGAACCAAAGACAGACCATGTTTCTGCTGCATTCTAACCTGAACACAGGCCCATGAACGAATGTGTAATGGGATCACTTTAATGAGTTAAACAGAAGAATAAGCAAATACAGTAATTTATAATTGTGCTCTACAAGCATAAAGGAAAAATGTATTTCTTACTGTAAAGAGAAAATACTGGTTCTGATTGACTAATGTATGCGCCCTGCTTTCATTTAGAGCAATGCATTAAAATGTTGTTGTTCTGAGTACTTTTTACATTAACCAAAAGGAAATTTCAAGCCAAGATAGTTTAGATACTACTTGTTTAATTTTATCTGTTACCCAAACACATTATAGAGGTAAAATCATATTTATATGTGCCACAAAATATCATTTCTGTGAGCAAATAGCTAAGAACAATGGAAAATGAAAATACTGAGAGAAAAGTCTCAAGTGTGTGTGTGTATTAAGCTTAAAACTTATTCCGGTATTCAAGAAAAGAATTTTTTGGTTTTACTCCAAGTATTTTTTTTTCTGGGTAATTCTGGCAGAAGGTTTTGTTCTTCCTCAGTTATATGTGGTTTTATTGTGCTTTGTTGAAGAAAGCATGGAAGATATGGACAGTTATGTTTAAGGGCAGAAAAATCTAAATTAATTAGAGCAGTTGAGTTGCTGTGACCTAATTTGCTCAGTCTCCCCACCCCCCATTTACACTGAATTAAAGCAAAATATCTGTTGTGGTTTATAAGGATTCTTTCAGAGGAATAGTGTGTTGACAATTCCTGAGAGGATTTTTACTAAAATTTTGCTTAAATACCAAATGCTTGATACATTTTTAACATGTATTTTTCTTACTTTGCATGCATATGAAACTAATTTCTGATTTTAAAAAGTTAGTATTGTAATGTAACGTATTTCATCTGCCAAATAAGAATTTCATAATGTGCTTCCTCTCTTGTTTTGTAGAAAAATGGTTTGATTCCCCCACGCCTTGCTCCCATTCATTTCCTAATTCATGTGCTTCTCCCTCAATGTTTTTCCTTTTAATGTGGGAGGGGGGGTAATTTTGTATTGATTTCTGCTGTGTGCCTGTGGGCATTTCTGTAAATTTAGATCTAACCAGGCCAGTGGTTTCTCTTTCAGGAGGTCTGCATGCTGCTAGAAGAAGTTGTTGCTTCAAGGGTCAAACACTACTTGGAAGCACGTAGACAACGTGGTCAGTGGAAAACCATGGAACGTGGATCATCTGGGCCTTTGTTTCTTACTGGTAAAAGAAAATACTTAACTTGGTGTGAAATAAAGTGTAGTGGAAAATACTGGTTTTTTTTTTCTTTGAGAAATTTGCCATCAGGAAGGCCTGAAATAGTTGATGTTTGGGTCTGGAATTACTTCAGCTATATCAGTGAAAGAATTAAGTGGGTTTTAATTTTCTGTGTTACATAAAAGTGAACGAAATACTGGTACTATTAGTCTGAGAGCCTATTGTCAGAATTTTAAAAAATAACTTACATAACCCTTGGTCCTGCAAAATTGATTGAAATCTTGTTGGTTAGTTAAGCCTCCTTTCCTCTCAAACATTTAGTTTAGAATTTTTGAATACAGAAGTGGTATCTTCTGCTTTTGGCAATCTGTTTAGTCTAAAAAGTTGGTGTGATGTGATGTGATAAATGACATTTGTTATTTCACCAGTGCTACTGCAGGCTTGGCAGCAGCATCCATGCCCTTGTGTGGGAGTGCAGAAGAGAACAATATTCACCCAATTGTAACTCATTTTTTTTGTGTGTGTGAGAGTGTTGAGACCAATGAGTGCCATTTCAGTACATCCACATGTTAAACTAAAGCTCCTGGTCACTGTAGCTTGTGCCTTACTGTTGGATTGGCTTTGGGTCTAAACGGTTGCCAGGTTTTGTTTAATACCATTTCATTGTTATAATGGTGGGGGTTTGCAGCTGATAGGCTTATCTGTTGGTCTTATTTCATACCAGCAATTAATTTTTAAATTGTTCTTAGGCAGAAAATGACTGGTTTTTATTACTAGCCTGGAGCATGTTATAAACTTGTCGCAGAAAAGAAGGGCTGCAGCAGTAAAGCCCTGTGCTGGCCATGGTTTGTCACATTTCCTTAAGTACATTGAGAGATTTCTGCTGAAATATGACTTCTGCAATAAACAGAATTACATACTTACAATATATGAACACTATACTCATAAATTTTAGAATTCAACATATGTTATATGATCAGCTTCAATTGTGAACAAATTCTTTGCCTCTTAAAATGCTTTCCATTATTGAAATGGTATATTCCTATAGAATGATATTAAATGGTTGCAGCTTTAAATGGTACTGTCAGTAATAATGAGTGGTTTAATGAGAAAACATGTGTTACATACTGTATGGTTGGCTTATTATTGCAAAATTTTAGGCACCTATGGGAGCCACATTCTTCTGGCATGACAGGAGGGCTTTTTCCCACTCCCAAGAAGGTACTTCAGACCACTAAAAGATTTCCAAACCCTTTTATTCCTTGCAAGTTGTAACTACATTTTATCCCTTGAAAATATTATTAGTGTTTGTCAAACACATGAACTTTCAGACCCCTGTGCTTTTCTGATTGTAAGTGAACAAACAGAATTTTCTTCAGTGAAAGCAGACAGATATTACAGATGGTGGGATCAGAATTTCTAAGATTTGTTGAGGTTTTTCTGTGTTTTCTTTTATCACGGGATAGATTTTTTAATTATTTATTTTTAAAGTGTCCTGCCTCAGTAGAGCAGGTTATGAAAAACTATGATTTTATAAGGTAAAACTGCGACACATAATTGTTTTTATATATGTGGGCAGATGCAACACTAATTGGAGGGTGTTTTTGAGAATTTAGGGTCTTCTACTTTCTTTCATATCATGAACTTTTCAGTAAAAATACTGGTGTGCTGTCCCAGGGTTGTGAACAGATCTTCTGCTTGACTCTTGCCCTTGTGTCCTGAAAATTAAAAACAGGGATATGCGTTTGAGAAGGTCATCAGTAATATCAGTGACAGGTTTAGATTAAAGGATATTTACTTTGGATGAGGCAGAATGACTGTTCCATCAGTTTTCTGCAGTTAATCTCACTGTCATTAATTAACAATAAAGAACTAAAGGAAGAAAACAGGCTGTGATAACGAACATTCATGTTCAGGTTCATTTCCAAAGCCAACTCTTTCCTCTTCTCTCAGCCTGCTTCGCTCAAGGCTGTAATTTGTAAGAAAGGAGTGCTTTGTTCAAGTCCGAGAATCAAGTTTCTTCAAGTTCCATTCAAGTCTGTTCTTACCTGGGAAGGAAATAACAGAATAGGTGGGTGTTCACTGGAGCAACCAGGCCCTGCCTCTGAGGACTGACCCTTCGAGGTGAGACACAGGGCCAGGGGTCTTTACCAGTTACCTCTTGTGTTCAGCCTTCCTCTCTAGGATCACAGGTTCTGTTTGTAGGGTGCAATGGGATGGTTTTGTGTTTCTCACACACGTGAAGTGCCAGATTGCAGGCCAGTGCTTGGCTGGCAGGGGTTTGTGGCACTCCAAGGAATGCACGAGGCTCACGGAGGTGATGCTGGGGAAAGGCTGCAGCTGCAGCTATTGTTGCATTTGGAGGTTTTGAAGAGTTTCTGAGTTCTTCAAACTCAATGTGGTTTCTTTTGCTCCAAGTTATTCAATCTGTGTGGAGTTTCACTGCTGTGAGGAAGTGTGTGTCTATAGAAGGAACTAATAATGCTTATTAACTGGCTACTTACTATTTCCAGTATCCCAGGTCAATATTCCACCCCAATTTGAAGTTTCATCTTCTCAGGACAATTTTAACTAGCTTGCTGTGCACATTGCAGGATGTATTCAAAATTTATTGAAAAGAGAATTATTAGGCCAGTATTAATAAGATTTTAGACTACCTTTAATGTCAAGGAATGTTGTATTAGGCTTAATTTCAAAACTAGAAGCCAAGCTACCTTACTTCGATGAGCAGATCTAATTCTGCAAGATCTGTTGAGCAGAGAAGACTTGTTAAGTCTTCTACTTCCTTACTACTATAACTATTTTGAAGAGAAAACTTTCACCGATCAGAGCTTCTTTTTAGTATTAATGTTATATTATATTTAATGTTAATATTATTTGACACTACCTTTCATTTTTGTGGCACTAAATGTAAATATCCATGCAAGTTACTTGTTAATTTACGTTTCTTTTTCGTTTGAGTTACACCCGCACTGCAGTGTGTGGTGGGTCGCATACCAGCTCATTAGGAAATCTGTGGGTGTTGCACACAGGAGAAGAAAGAAAGAAGGAAAGAATGGAAAAATGAGAGAAAGTAGCCAAGACAAGCAAGTTCTTCCTATTCTTCCTTCTGTCTGAACAATTTCCACACCCCTCCCAAATGGCCAGTATGAACAATTTGCCAAAGTAAGCTTTAATTTAGTCTTTGGACATAGGCTTTGGTATAAACTCTCTGTTTCCTGTGTTTAATTAATGTCCAAACGTGTTTGAGTTTGGATTATTTTATTTTTTAAAGATAAATTTAAAATGGGGTAGATTTTGAAAGGTTGAATTTTGCCTGCATCTGCATGGTCGAAATCATGCAAGAAGGGCATCAGCCAGGTATAGCTTGTGATTGCATTGTTTGAAGTTTCATGTTCCATGGAAAGTGGCTGGTTTTGATCAAGAACAGTGAGAATTAAGAGGAGACTACAACGAACTGAGTAGAGATATTAAATACAGGAGAAATGACAAAGGGAGGACTGTGAAAACAACAAAGAAGAAGGTAAGGTTTGCATGAGCACAGAGGAAAGAATAAGGAGAAGTGGAAAGAAAATATAGCTGATAGAAATGTCAGTGTTAGTTAGAAATGGAAGGAAGGAAGAAGGTATATTGTAAAGTGACCTTCTTCCCCCTCTTGAGGGAGGAAAAAGTTAACTATGTTTTTCCTACAAGTAATTTTCAGATCTGTTCTCATTCCTTCCCTTGCTGTTTTTCTTGGCTTGAGGGTGGGACACTTTTGCTCTGATTTCAGATCTTTTTATTGTACAGTCTCTTCTACAGTGAAAATAATTAGAGAGCATGCTGTCACATGGCACAATGAGCTCCCAGCTTGATTTTATCTGCTTATCCTGGGATTCTGTATATTTTTTATGTATTTTTAACTTTCTTCTCTAATGAAATATGGCTTACTGTGATCAGGATTTCTGGGTCCATCTTTTCACCCAGCTGCTTTTTGCAAATGTGACTGTACTTCATTAACAGGTAGAAGTCTCAGACTTGAAATTCTCAGGCATTAACTTCTGACAAGCTTACTAAAATGAGAAACTGGAAGAGGTACAAGAGCTCTTATGAGTAGTTCAGCCTTACAAAGATCTGGAGTCAAAGTTCATGTCTTATTTAGTATAAAGAAAAATGCATTAGATGCAATTTCATAAGAAAATACATTTCTCTTGCTTAGGAAACGGGTTTTTTTGGCTCCTGCACGCACACAAAAAATATACAATAAATCATGATGGTAAATATTCCAAACTCTATTGGCTTTGCATTTTAATTTGAACATTATGATGTTTTTAAGGGAAACACCCTTTTCAGACTGCCCCAGTTTGCTTTAGGAGTGTTCAGTGTTGCTGTAGGACATGAATTGTGTGAAATGCTTGTAGGGTATGTCCTACATTATAATCCTGTAACAGCAAAACTGATTTATTCCTACCCTTCCAGCAGTTAACTCACACTCCTCTGCTGTGAAACTGTTTTGTTCAGTTTTAACTAGAATTTTTTCACTTGCCTTCCTTAAACAGCATCTCTGCAACCCTTCAGTGGGTGCAGCTAGAGGGAGAATAAGCTACCATAGGGGACTGAGGAGGAGTCCTTCAAATGAACTTTGGTATTTGCAGTTGCACATTGTAATATCTGTCTCTCCAAAGACTTACATTGCAGCTTCTCTACAATGGACTCATTTATGATTTGTGGCCAAGTCCTACAGTTCTGTATGAACTTTAAACTTACATTCATCTGTCTGAGACAACAGAGCTCCCTGAAGTATGCAGTAACTTATGCAATAACTTATGAAAAATGTTTTGATTAGTATCTTGTACTTAATATTTCCTGTATTTGCTTTAGATTACTTTTCCCCCCATTTTTTACAGCCAGCTAATGGGGAATGAGGGCATCTTTTTTTCACCAAAGTATTTTTCTTCTAGAAGATCAAGGTTATATATCTGAACTCTTTTTTTTGTTGTTGTTTTGTTTTGTTCTTTTCTCAGGGTAATGAATACTTGACAAGAACAAAAGGAACATCCATACTTACGTACTCTTCAGGTGTTTTCTTTTTTTTTGTGTGATTTTTTTTTTCTATCTTACCTTACATTGTTATACAACAGAACTGGGGAAAATGCCAAGAAGGGCAACAGAGATGATCTAAGATGAGAAAATGCAATACAGGGAACAGTTAAGTGTGCCTGGACTCTTCAGCCTGGAAAGTATATAAATTACGGGGAATATAACCAAGATCTATTAAATCATTTCTCTTCTCATTCTCTTCCAGTCTGAGAACAAGGGCGTATCAAATGAAGGGATTGGAATTGCTGTGGTAGTTAGGAGAGCTGTGGAAGTCTTTGCCAAAGGGTAATAGGTATGATAAAGGCTTGTGCTGAATCCACAGCAACATGGAGTATTCCAGGGAGGATGCAGGATCTCCTTTGGTGCACTAAAGGCCTGAACTGAGAAGGCTTGGAGTCTAGCAGAGTATTGGGGAAATAACCACGTGCACTTGGATCTTGTATTTAGTGTCCACTCGTAGGCATTTTATACCCAAGCAGGGTTTGGCTTTAGGGATCTTTGGTCTTCCCCTTTGAGGCCTTTCTTACCACTGTGCTCCTGTGTCAAATGAGACCTCACGCAGTCAGAGTTGGTGTCTCTCAGAGAGTGTCCGGATTGAAGCATCTGTCTTTGGAAGGATCTTCCTGTTATCACACTGATAATGGCAGAGGCTCCAGCAGTGGCTGTCCCTGCCTTACATGGGATATTTGCAGCTGCAGCACCAGGTGAGTTGAATGTGTTCTCCTGATTTTACTTCTTCCTGGTGGCAGCTTCCCTGTGAAGTTATTTATGGCCTTGGGTAAGAAATGAAATGTTGTACTTATTTTAAAGATGTCCTTAATGAAGTGTTTTATATAGATACTATTGGATTGAAAAGAAATACAGTTTATTCAAAACAACAGGAGAGTTGTTTAATTTGGTGTATTTTTATGAAAAGGAAGAATTGGTTTTGGTTTTGAAAACAGTCTTGACCTCTAGCCTTGAATGACTCTCTGCCTTAATGCATTGTATTCCTTTCTCTTGCTTTCACCTTGTTTCCATTTTTTGTCTCTTGTTTCCATATAATTTTTGTCATTTTATGAAAAGAGAAAGTACTATGAAAATTACTCCCGAATGTGTGTGTGCGAAAAAAGGTGTGTTTGCATGCACAAACAGCCATTCTTACACATCTATGTGAGCTATAAAGGTCTTTCTATATCAGCCAAGTATTTCTGCAGAGTGATATTGCTGTTAGTAGTTCAGTTTATGCAAAGACACATATTTATGCGAATTTCAAGTTTATCTTTGGAGTATTCATTCTATAGTTAGGCAAAAAATCAGCATCCATTAATCATATGTCTCCACAAAGTGGAGTTATGTGTCTCAGCTTTTCAAAGTTGGCTGGAAGTTAATAGGTAATTTATCTCTATCAGTTAAAAATGAAGTTTAGGGTACTAGTTTGATGCAGGTGTTTCAAGTTAGGCAAGAGGAACCCCACCTTTAATTTCTGATTTGATACTCACCTGAGAATATCAAAGTGACTCTCATCTAGGCCAGGGAACATACCTTTGGAAAGAGTCTTTGGCATGCTTGTTCCAAGTGGGAATTCAGCATTTTTGGAGGGCACACTAAGTGAATTTGAAAATCTGTCCCTAAGCACTATTTCTTATTTGACTGCCTTACTCTTCTTTGCAACCTCTTTTCCTCTTGGAGGCGCTCTTTCATGTGTGCTCTCTAGAGGATTTAAAGCTTCTCCAGTCCCTTGGAATGAGGAATACCGAGGATGGATTCTCAGTGTACTGCTCATGGATCTGTTTTAGCACTACACACAGCTGAAAGAGGTGGCAGATAGATCTGGGGGTTTTTTTGAGCGCTCACTATTTTGGTTGAAATTTTTTGATTCTAAAAATTAACTAGGTTTAATAGTTTCTTTTGCCTTTAGTTCAACTGTACATTAAGTGAGAGAGAAAAAAAAAAGATGGATTCTTACTTTGAAATTAAGTGCCCGGTTCCTTTAAAAAATGCTCTTTATTTAATGTTTCTAATGTTTCTAAAGCAATATTGTTTTGGTTAAAATGTAAGCGAGAAAGAATAGGGATTTGAAATTAAACCTAAAAGAAATGTGATTTCCCTAGAAATGTTCAGAGGAATTTACTTAATTGCAACCAGAAGTTTGACCTGGAAGTGTAACGTTTTGACCTTTTAGCTGTCTGGCTTCCTAAATGTGTTGTTTTGCTCTCTTTAAACGGTGAGAAAATCTCTTTCATACATCTTTAACCCTTGCCTTCCCTAAAAGCCTCAATAATGTCTCAGTAAAAGTCTGCAAGCAATCATCAGCAAAAGAAAAATCATATGATATTTTAAGAAAAAAAATAATTGCAGCTATGTATTGAGCATTGAAGTCCTTTCTGTTTTCATGTTAACTGGAAGTAATTGTGAGTATAATTTCACTGTTAAATATGAATAGGAATTTCTTTTAAACTTTCCATGCTACCATATTACACAATAATACTCTCCTTTGTTCTTTTGTTCTTAAGTTTCATTATCATATGACCAAGGTAGAAATTACAGCTTTTAAAATTGCAAACATTTTTGTGGGTTTATTCATATTGGGAAAATTTTTATAAGTCTTTATAGGAATCTGTCCAGATAGAGATGGAGGGCCAGTTCCTGAAAAAAAAAAAATGCCTATTTTCTCTATGTGAATAGTTCAGTGAGAGCAGTTCTGGGTGTTTGATTCAGCACTGAATTTGCCAGGTATGTTGTGGTTATTGCACGCTAAGTGTTTCTGTGGACTACAAAAACACAAGTGGCAGGCCACAAACAAAACTAACCCAGCAAAGCTTTGCAGGGCCTGTGCCTTAATTCATTAAAAAAAGACAATTAAATAAAATTTAGGAGTGTAGCAAATATTAAGGACTTTTACTTGAAAACAGGAGGAGAAAGTTCAGTGTAATCTTGACTGTGTTGTGGACTTAGAACTTGATGTATTCCATCAACTTTAAACAGATCAGAGATGTACTAATGAACAGCAAATTACACATCTTCAGGGAAGAAACATGCCATATTCACTGTACAGATCCATGTGTAAATGTCAAAACTTGCTTTAGAGAGAATAGAAGATTACATGTTTGTATTTGTTTACTGAGTATCTTTCTCTTATTCTTTTAATTAAGATACTTAGTTTGGTGGGCTTTTTTTATGTGCATGCATGTGGGTCATCGAATATGGGCAATGCCTGTCTTTTGTCTGCTGTTTTCTTGCTGTGGCAACAAGACAGGATTGTGGGATTTGGTCTTTTGCATAAAAGGCCTTAAATTTGGTATTTAGTTTTGAGGAAGAGGATGTTCTGTGTACTTTTTTTTTTTTTTTGCACTTGGCATCCGTTATGCTGATGTCAGAAATCGAGGCTACTGAGCTGTGCCATTCAGGTGATCCCTTACAACAGTGTTCTTGGGTGAGCTAAAATGGATGGTTTTATACAAACCATTTTGCAGTCAGTCTGCAGCTCTTTGCACCAGAACCAGAGCTGAGCTGGTGGCAGTGAGCAGATGATCAGAGTCATGGTTGTTCTTCATCCCTTTTGGTGGTATCATCTGCATCAGAGCTTGTGAGAGCAGAGCGAGATAGAGACTTACTTGGAAGCTGAGCCTTTAAGCAGCTGGCTTAATTAGGATCTATTTGCCAGCATTATAAAGAGAAAATACAGAAGGCTCTATTGTGGTACTTTCCACCTATTTCCTTCTATTCTGAGTTGTTACAAACCTAACAAGAGTCTGTTGTGTGAAAAGACAAAAACCTATGAACTTCTGACACAACTTGCTTTATTCAGACAACAGCAGGTTCAAGTCCACACATGTGTCTTAGAACTCACGTTCTTTTGAAGTGCCCTCTACGTATCAGGGCAGAAGAGGAGTCATGACCATCCACATCTACCTCTTGGTTCCACTAGGATACACTAACAGAAGTCCTCAAAAAAAAAAAAAAAAAATTTATTGCTATATATCAAGATCACCTTTGAAGACACTATGTTTTCATATTCATGCCACATTTTTTAAGTTCTGCTGAATATACCTGCTCCTTGTTGTTCTCCCCCTCTCATTCTCTCCCATCATGTCTCCAGTGGCAGTGTTGAGCTTTTTTCACCAAGCCCAATGTTTTGTAGCCCTGTGATACAATATATTCCTGACATTTTTAGTGACCCTTGCCTAGAGACCTTGTTATTGGTAGGAGATGAAAGTCTTGGCAGCTGTGGGAGCTTTGGGGTTAAAACCCTTTCCTCTTGGGGGTTAAAGTTTTGCAGAAGTTATTTCCTATAGCCAGGAAAAAAAAAAAACCAACAAAAACCTTAGACCCTGGAGACCTGTGAAAGGTTTGACTGACTTTATGTGAAAATCTTTCATCATCGTAGTATTGGCACCAGTGATTTTGTTATTCTAATGAACAGTAAGGGGAACCAGTCATGTCTGATAAATTCCAAGAAGCTCATTACCACATTTTGGTTGAGTTTCTGTGCTTGAAGAAATTTGCTTTGTAGAAATTCCTAACACTTAAAATACAAAATCTTCCATTTCAAGTGCTTCATTGCCTCAAAAAAATTTCTGCAGCTTGTGGATTTCTTCAAGGAAGAACCACAGAGACAGGCTGAAAGGACATATTTTGTGAAAGAGGTATGTGCTGTATTATGCATTCCCTAGTGCTCTGTGAGTCAAACTTCTGTCCCTCACAGTGTCTGTGTCTCATTTGAGGCAGAATCTATCTTCCTTTTATCACTGTGAAGAGTTCAGTGAGTGACATTGGTCCATTTGGGTAGAGCTGTGTCTGGCCAGTTTGTGGGATGTAGTTGTCCTGATGTGCAAAAGTGTCACCAGACAGTTTAACTGAACTCCATTCTCTTTGGAGATACTTTGGCTTCTCCTGAGCTGCTTTGTCAGACAGTGTTTATCACAGAGGTTGTTTTCCAGTTCTCTCTGCCTTTTGGCTAGTAGCAACAGATGCCTTTCTCAGCCTTTCTCTTGGTTGTTGTGCTCATTCCCGTGGTTAAAGAAGTCCAGGCCTGTGGCTTTCTCTGGAATACAGTTTAGATGTTCAAAACAGGGAGCATTCCTTAGTAGCTTTCAGTTTGTGCCCGTCACATGCAATTAATAATGTGGTTATTGAATGTGAGAACAACAAAAGGGTGAAATCAAATCTTGTCTCCTGTTAGAAAACAGTTGTCTGTGGTAAAGGTGCACTGACCATCAAATCTATTGCTCTGCATTTATCTGCTTGGATGCACTGGCAGGTGGTGCTGGCTGTTACTGTGTATGCATTATGAATGGGTATGGATTTTCCAGGAGTGGATCAGCCTTCCTCTCCATCCCTAAGATTTTCCCTTAGTGAGGGGAAGATGGTCTTTTTTCTTCAGAGCTGGTGTGTTCCCAGGACCTCCAACAGGGGTATTAATCATCTTGCAGCCAGATGATCTCAGATGTGCTTTTCTTCGTTCTTTTCTCCAGAACAGCACTGACAGCCTTATCCTGGATCCAGTTTGGCCGGGATAGTTCTGGTTTTGCAGTGAATCCCCCACCTCTCCTGCTAGAGTAGAGCCCTACAGCCCTACTCTAGGATTTCACAAAATGGCTCAGTCCAGTTTTGCAGTTTGTGGCTCATATTCTGAATTGTTTAGACAGTGTGCTTTGTCTAGGCTATCCAGGTTCTGATAGCAGGGAGGATTCTTCTAGGCCTATCCCATTTTCTTGTGATCACACTCCTTGAAAGGTTCAGGTCTTTCTTCCAGTCAGGTCCCCAGTTCCTTGGTGGGAAGGATTTCTCGCCTATTTGCGTTGGCAACTGGCCTGTGTTCAGAAGATTTAGCAGATAGAACAGGAGCACTAATGCTGAAAAACTAGTGAAAGAAAAAAAGGTGGAAAAAAAAGGTGAAAAAATCAACAATCTGGTTTTGTCTGTACTTGGTTTAAGCTACTGTAAGGCATCCTGGAAAAAGACAGGCAGATTATATCACTTAATTTATTTGCAGGTGTAAGATTTGGCAAGGTCAGACCCTACAGCAATACTCACTCAGTACTACACTCAAGTATTTCTTTGTCTATTCTTCAAGTATATCAATTGAATGACCTGAATGCTTCCCCTGAGATATTCTTTAAAAATGCTTATGGGCTTGATTTTATATTGATCAGGACACATTTTCCTGTATACTTGCTTGGGGTAATCCCTTTCTTTGAACTGAATGCAGACTGTATGGAAAGAATGGATGCCATCCTGACATGTTTCAGTTGTTTTGAAGCCTAGTCTTTGGCGTATAAAACTTTGAATTGGGTGAAGGTGCTTCTTCTTTAAAAAATTTCAAGTGGCTGCCAGAAAAGGCTTTTTAAGTCCCAACAGCTTTTTGTATCTGATGTCTTGCATCTGCTGTCCCTATCTTAGACCTGGCTTTAAACTGAAATGCCAGTATTTGCTTTTGAATCTCTTCTAAATTAGAAATGGCAACCTGCTCTGGAGCACATGGTATGGAGTTGGACATTTGTTTTGGGAAGGAAAGCTGCACAATTAACAGTAGGTTTAGAATCAAATGTTCCTTTTTTTTGTTTTGTTTACAAATGATCAGGACTTGTGATTCTGTGGTGAATAATTTTTAAGTGGAGAAATGTGAGTGCTAAAAAGCAGTGTAATAATATGTCTGTGGTGCACTTTGAAGATGAAAAGCTCTGTATACTGTAAACATTATTACTAGTATAGCCTAATCTGTATGGAAAAATTAATCTAGCATGAGCTAAGTGTAGACTTTTTTTTTATGTACATTATAGTGCTTCAGAAAGTCTAATGCACCCATGTATTTCCTTTCGAATTCTAACAGTAGAAATTTATCCTCTTTAATATGTATGTTGCAATGGTTTACATTGTTGTTACTTTCCAAATGTAGAGTTCAGTGCTCATCCACAACAACCTGTCAGAAATGTGAAGTGTCTAGGCTGGAGGTGTATTTTTAAAGATGGTGTAACAAAACTGAAAATATTGAAATAGATGCCTGTCAGATCTAGAAATGTTTTGGGGGCAGTCAGCCTTAGACTTGTGCTGTGTCTTTGGCCAAGACTGGAGTGAAGCAGGGAGCCAGGCAGGTGCCAGGTGGTGCTGGGGAGTGAACACCTGCCGGGCTGCTGCAGATAACTCAGCAGCTCAGAGGCATTTTCCCAGGCTCCCCAATGAACGGTCCATAATAGCCGTGGGAGAGAGCTTCCCACTGCTCCACGCTGCACCACAGCCGCCTCTTGGCAGCCTTCGGGAAGCTCAAGTCAGCTTGGCTGTGTCTGCTTTGGAAAACAAGTGTTGCTGGATAGTCTTACGGGAGAGTTGGTGTCTGATACTTCCTCTTGGTGTCGTGGGACTCTGAAAAGCAACAAGCAGGGCAAATTGCTGTTCCCTTAAAAGGCAGCACTCACTGGTGCCTATTTCAGCTGAAACGGAACTGTGGGTTTTCTAGAACCACTTTTATGCAGTCTCATTTTGGGTTTCAGGGTCTATTTATTTTATTGGGGTTGGTTTGTTTGTTTAGTTTTGTTTTTCTTGTTTGTTTTTGGACCCTGGATCTGATGATTTAAGTCTCCAGTTCTGAAACAAGAAAACAAAACTCCAAGTTCCTAAATACACTTTTATTTCTGCCTGTGTGTGCTGGTAATCCACAAATGGAGCTTTGTCTCTGTTGGATGGTGAAGAGGAGATTGAAGACGCGATCAACTGGGTTTGCTGGGCCCAGGATGTGTGAACTTTCTACATTACTGGAAGCAAAACTGTCTGTAGCTTGAGGTTCAAACTTCTATGTTGTGCTCAAAAGGAGTTAGTGATGGAGCATTTGGTACACATCAATTGGTCTGTGCTTCCATGGTATCATGAACAGATTTAAACTCATGCTGAGTAACTGTGTAGAAGGTTTAAAAAGCTGTGAGTTGCATGTGGTTCTTGGATAAGAAGGTTTGCTTGTGGGCCTTACTTTTTAGTGTCTCATTTCATGAAGCAGATGGTTAATTGGATAATATATTTCCTCGGAAGGAAGCTGAAAGAAGTTATCACCATTTTTATAGTTCTGCAGTAACATTGACAACTTCAAAACTTTTTAAACCCCATCTGACTACAGGCTAGATCATATGTCACATACTAGGTGGTCTCAAAACATTTGGTGAGTGTAGCTGTGTGATACTTTCAAAATACAGGTGTCTTGAATGTAGTGCATCTTAATATTTTCTCAGGGTTAGCAACAAGTAACAGCAAATATCTGTTCAGGCCTTTTCAGCAAAGTAGTAAATTACTCTGGGCTGAGCTTGTTAGGTCAGGGGCAATTTGCTGTGAAGGCTTTCAGACTTGAGCTGATGCTGCAAAAATAGTTTGTAGAGGTGTCTTGATCTCTTACATAATGATTTATTTTGTCAGATCTGAGGCAGGTGTTCTCTTCCACAGAACAGTAGCTGGCTGAATCAAGGGCCTTTAAGGAGAATTTGAAACCTTGTTCAGTCGCATGTGATTAAACACTTAACCTCTCAGAGAATACCAGGATAGCAAAAAAATTAAACATATACATGTCACTGATTTATAAAAGAATTTTAGGAATTAAGTATCCCGCTTTTTCTGTGAAAAAACAAAGATTCACACTTTTTTATTTTAGATTCCTTAAAAAAAACCAAACCCAAGCAATGTGGAATATCGCAGACAAATAGAGGTGGAAAGAAAAACTTTTAATATTTACTGTCTGAAGATTTGTTTTCCAAGTTGTACTTTTAGGAATGTTACTTTCTCAGCCTTCCAAGGTCACAGTGGAGGATGTTATTATCACACTAATAACTTATTTATATACAGGGCAAATTCTTTGATTTGACTAAGCCTAGCAGCAGTGATAAAGAATTGTAGATGCCAGACTGGAAATAGCTAAAAGTAATTTTCCTTAATTGTTCTTTTAAGTAAACAGTTAATAAAGCTGATGGATTACATCCAAATTTTTCTCTAGTGCTCATCGTTTTTAAGGGATGGTTCAACTTGTCACATCTTGACTTGATCTCTAAAAGGAAGTCAAATTTTGGGTATCTTCCTGAGGGGAAGGAAAAAAGATGGCTGATAAATTTCAAAGGGATTGATTGTGATTGATAACTGTAGTTCTTAATGGGAGGTGAGGCTGCACAGCCCTCAATGGTGAGCTCCAGAAGATCAGGTAGAAATCACAGAGTGGTGGACCCTGCAGGAGTCAACGTGCATTTTGCATAAGGCATGCCTTGGCACTTGCTCAGTACGGATTGAGAGTGGAACAAGCAAGTTTTCCTTCCTTTTGAATTGTAACATTAGAAGAACAGCAGTAGCACGTAATATGCTGACTTGTCTGTGCTTATTTCACTGAGGGTGGCTGTCTGTCTCGAAAGCATCAATAATTTAAATCTTGCAACCCCCATCCAAGTTAGGGGAATATCTCTAACTCTTTCACACTTTCAATTCAGTGAGGTGCACAGAGAGACTGGGGAGGATGAGTCAAAGATGCCAGGTTTTTGCACTTTCAGTGGGAGTCAGGTTGCTAAGTACCTTTATGAATCAAGTGCTAACTGATTTACTCAGGTCATTTGGGAATTTAGGTAGAACAAAAGTAAAAACTGATTTCCTTGGTCGAATACTCTCTCAGCCATTTCTTTCTGTCCTTTTCTTACACTTCCGGTGCACAAGGGATTTCTGTCATTCTTGGGAATAGAAACTGGAAAAGCCTGTGGAGGTTACAGGTACCTGCTGAGTCAGCCAGGCCAGCTCTGGCTACTGTACTGAGGAGTTCAAATGTGGGCATTTCTCACTTCATTCCATGAAACTGTAGATAATTAAGCCCTTTCATGTTTGGTTTTGTTTATAGCTAGTTTTTTTCTGCCAGCTTTAAGTATGTCACCTTTCTCTAGAAGCAGTAAATGGCCATCTGTAGTGTTCCTGTAGAATATGTATGAAAGCATTGTGAATAGCACTAGTGACCATGACACCAGACTATTAGAAAATGACACTTCTGATCAATTAATTTAAAATTGTTTCTGTGGTTGGATTCCAGAACTTGGTGGTTTATAATTTGTGTAGATTTTTGCCCTGTTTCAGACACTGATTTCTTGAGACTTCAGTATGAGAATTCAGCAGTTTCTTTTGAAAAATATTCCATTAAAGTTACATTTTCCTTTGTATTCTTGAGCTGCTGCTGCTTTCTCTCAATCCTGTCTTAGTAGATGTGCAACACTTTAAGAGCAGAATGTCCAAGATACCCTTGCAGTTAATATTATTCCTCTGTTTTATGTTGCAGCCAACAGTTTGCACATTGCTGCCTACTTTATGAAGAGATGGGTTAATCTCCGTTGTGCTCTAGGGAAGTGTTATCATGGTAAGAAATCAGTTTCTTATAGAGCTACTTAGAAGAGGAAGAGAGGGAACATAACTGATACTTTGTCAGATTTTGGTCTACTTAATCAAAATTTCTTTCAGAGTTTGGGGTTTTGGGAACATTTTTGTTTGTTTGTTTTTTTCAAAGAAGATTTCCTGGGGAAAAAAAAAAAAAAAAAAAAGTGTTTCTTGAGATAAGATGGATTTTTTTTTTTTCAAATTAAAATTTGTGTATGCCTTGCCACAGGGTAATCAGCTCAGCCACACCAAATTCTGTAAGTATGATGAGACTCAGCATTTTCCTGAGTCTCTGCAGGGTGAATCAACCAGAGGTTGCAGCATGAATCACTTCATTACTGCTTGAGTGTCTTGTGACATCAACACACAGTACAAGTGGATGCAGGAAAGGCTTTTGTTCACCTCAGAGCTATAAAATCTTTACATAGGTGATGTCATCGGGCCAGGTCTTTTCTTCATGTTTTCTCAAGCCAGGATGCTCTGGAAGGAAGTGATATCAATCCTGTCCTGCCAACAGCAATGCAAAGGAGCTAGAATAATCATTGCCCTTCGTGCTGACCTTTCTTGCATGAAAAAAAGCAAAATCCTTGTAAACAATGAATACTGTAATGGATATTTTTAAAGAATTTCTTATTTTTCATGGAATACATTATATTCATAAATGTTGAAATCTGTCTTCAAATGCCAGTTGGTTGTTTTCTAAGTCCATATTGGCTGAAGAGTGTTGACTTTAAATATTTCATCAAACTTGTCCTGTTAGAATAGAATAGCAGAGTGTCTGCACTGGTATCTTAACATTGTTTGCTGTCCATTAAATTTGAATGATTCTAAAGCATCGGTGAATACCTAAAGATACCTATATTTTGCTAGCCAGCAGTTGAGATTGTTATGGAATATAGCAGTACAAACATGTTACTGGAATGAACTTGCCCTACTCTTCAGTTCTACAAAAGAAATATCTATGAGATCAACATCATGGGGTTTTTTCTGCAAGCCTCATCTCCTTCTTGTCCCACAAAAATAGAGTGTTATGGCTTCATTCTGAAGTATAACAAACTTTAAAAATCATTAACTCTCTTTTTACAAAAACAAAACAAAAACCAGCAACGAAAAAATCTGAGCTGAAAATATGAAGATACTGATCTGGAAATAATTTCATATGTAAAACAAGAAAATATCCAGCTGTGCTCTTCCCATAACATTGCCAGGTACTGAATAAAGCTTTGTCTCGTCTGCTCTGATCTGAGAACCCTTCAATTTTTAATCCTTTGTAAATAGAAACTTCGTTGTGTTCCTAACAAACCATGTGATCTTGAGTAAAATGTGTAATTCAGTAGTAGTTAACCAATTTGTTTAATGACTTCAAAAAATCTCTGTAGTCAGTGTGAAACACTCTGCCTCGGCCTTATGCTGAGGTTTGATGCCAAGCCCTGATTGAATGTTTTTCTGGGCTACAAACCTAATTTACAGCTTTTGTGATGAAAAGACTCATCACCAGAACAGCACAAAAGAAATCCTTGTTAAGTGGTTTGTCTGTTGGTTCTGTCTGGTCTTTCTGTCCAGGGGTGCAGGTGGACCAATTTGCAGCCCTGACTGTCCTCTTGGGAACTCAATTTTCTCTACTTACTGATTTTTTGGAATGCTGTACAAAAACAAAACAAAAGGAGGGTGGCATGTTGAAGAGAGTAGGTGAGAAGGTAGAGGGTTGCATGAAATGAGTTAGTGTGCAATTGAAAAAATAAATAATTTTGTCTACTAAAATAACTTGTGTGTATGTTGGTGTTATGACAGAGATTCTGAAAGTGGTTATAAGTTTTGTAATCCTCTTTTCAATTATTTTTGTGTAGAGCTCCGTGTGTTTCCAGAGAAATTTATTGTTTGTGTCAGTAAACTGGACTTTGATCCAAGTGCTTGGACATGTGAGAATGGTGTATTGGTATGTACAAAACTGTTCTATACATTTTTGGGGATTTTATAGAAGTGAGATGAATGTTTATATATATATATATAGATGTAAGTTATTCAAATATTTGTTACTGTCTTCTTGGCATCAAAAGTTCACGTTAACAGCTGGGCCAAAGTATTCAAAAAGACATCCTGAAATGAGCCTAAGGCAGGCAAAAATGGAAATTTTGAAAGCTCAGCATTTTCTGAGCTTTATAAGACGTACAGAAAAAAAAACCAACATGTATTTAGAAAGCAGGGTATGATTTTAGCACCTTGATTTAAGGTTCTTTTTCTTCCTTTAAATTTTGTCCTTGTAACATTTGACTTTCCAGAATTATAATGTAGCTGCTTGTAATGTCCATGGGTTTCTTGTATGTTTTCTTAGCACTTGTTCTGCACAGCCACTCAAGCAGATCAGTGCTGGCCCTGCTGGGAAAAGAATCCCCCAGCATTTATGGAGGAAAAGGCAGTGAGGTGTAGTTAAATACCATAAGCAATTCTGCTTGAATATTTCATCCTGAAGGCTTTATCAGGGTCAAAGGCTTCTGAATTTTATGCTGTAGTTAAGTGCTGATTGTCTCAGGAGTGCTCACATGGGCCCAGGTGCTGCTCTGTGGCTCACACTGAGGGTCACAATTACACCCTGAGGTCTGGGTGGATTTTAGGAGTTGATCTTACATGTATTAAAGTGTATTTGACCCTTGAAAGAAAGGGTTTTCTTTTACTCATTCAACTCTTTTTTTTTTTTTTTTTAATAGCAGGCACGGTGTTCCTATTTATAATGCTAAATGCAGATTTTCTTGTCTCGATTCCTAGCTTGGTACATATCCTTAAATGTCACAGAACCAAGCAAATGTTTTTCATACTCTCAGAAAAAAATAATCTCTCTGCTCTAGAAGTACTTGGCTATTTTGAAAAGTATTAAGTTTTCAGTGTTGTCTTGAAAACTACTTAATGCCTTAAGTAGAAAATTCTGCGTTTTGACTGAGAAATAATTATGGGGTCTTTTTCTTCTTAAGTGACTCTTCTGTGATATCCAATTCCCACATCTGATTTTTTTAATCTTTCCAGAAAATGAAAGCTGAGAAGTTCATCACGTGATTCTGTGTAGGAAGGAGAAGGCAAATTTAAAAATACAGTGTTATGGATTCTAGCCTTACTGATTCAAAATTGGATCTTGATCTATGGAAAATCCTTGTTTAAAAAACAAGCTTAAGCACTTTGATATTTAAAAACAAAATGTCTCTTAGTGGGATTGTAACCCAATCAATAATACAGTCTTGGGAGTTTGCTTTACTTACAGATGCAACACATGCACAGACCTGCCTGGGATGGTCAGTGCAGTGTGTTGGTAGGAGAGGGTAAGAGAAAATTATCCCAAAGCATCTTCCCTGATTTGAAGAACTTGGCAAGATGGGAGCAGACCCTCAGCAAATGTTTTGGACCATCTGTTTAGTTCTTACCACTCTTACTTAAAGAGTCCACTCCAGACTGTTTTGTAGTTCCAGAATTCCTGCAGCATGTTAGTGCCAGATTGGTCATATACTCCAGTTGAGTACTTTGCCAAACTGGGGGAGTGTTTGATTGCCACTGAGAGTTTTGCAAGGTTTTGGCACACCAGAAGAAAGGCAAAGAATCTGCACTTTGTGTGTGTCTGCTTTTCTCGATGCAGTTGAGAAGTGAGTAGGCTGGAATTCTAAACTCTGCCCTACAAAAGACCACCCAGAAGACCTTTCTGTTGATACACTCAGCATATTCTGTCATGGGCTGAAAATGAGGCTGTGTTTTGTTTTCTTCTGTATGTTGTTTGGGTTTGAATAATGCCACGATGTTGGATGCAAGTTCTTTTAAACCTTTAATCAGCTCACACCCTTGGATTTGAGGGCCTCTTTGTGTTTTGTAAAAGCACTTAACTATACATTAATGGAGACTTTGTCACTTTCCTGTGTTGCTGTGGCTGTGATTGACTTAGTCAAGACTTAACGATTATTTATTTAGCTTAACTGTTTTTATGCTGGTTTATGGTCTGGGTCAAGCTTTCATTCCTGAGCTCTGTCAAGACAAATCAGGCTCAGTGCTCCCCTTTGCCATTACTGGGAACCAGTTTTATGTCAGCCTGGTGCATGTTTTCTTTGCTCACCACAACTGTCTTCCCTCACCTGTCTTCAGCCCTTCATTCTTTGCCTTTTCACTGCTTTTTAGGCTATTCTGTGTATCTCTGAAATAGATTGTGCTTAAACCATGAGCTTTAAGGGATGTAGTCAGCTATGAAATGCAATTTTTATGTCCTGCACCTTAGGAAAAATTATAATTGGTTTGTTTTTGACATATTCAGAAGCACAAACCTCAGCATCAGTTGTCGGGAGAACCAATTTGAATCCTTCTGTGATGCCCTGTGTAAGACTAAGGTTATGGTGGATTAGACTCTGTCAAATTAGCTCTAAGCATAAACTAATAAAATATTTGAGAACAGCTCTAAGGAGCGGAGAAGAAATAAAATAGGAGAAAATCTATTGATACGTAATTTTCTAGGATGTGTTTATAAATGGGTGTGTCTGTGGTTATATTTAAAACTTGGGCTGCAGGCAGTAATAAACATTTTGGAAGAAGGGAAATCTCTATTAAAGAAACAATATAGCAAGTTATTGAAATTGCATCAGCAAATTGGAAGTCTTAAGGAAAAGATGGAAGAATAGGCTGGCTGATGAATGCTAAGTTTAAACATAAAACCATTGTTTCCTGTTTTACCAAACTATGTTTGTAATCTCTAATAGTTTTATCTTGAAAAAGAAGACAGTTTTGGGAACATGGCAAAAGAGGAAACCCAGGGAAATATATAAGAGTTCTGGAGAGATTAGTCACCTTTGTCAGTGACAACATTTTTCTCAATTATTATTATGTAGAGAGCTAAAATGGAAAATTGGAAATGGGTTATCTGCAGAAACAGTGGATATGGGTGGAAAGCTTATGAGCATTTGAAAATGTGTGAACAATGGAGTATTCATTGATAACTACATCGGCTTTATTCTAGAATCTATGAGAGGAAGCACTTCTAGGGAAAGCATGAAGGAGGTTAAGCTAAAGATGATATATGAAAGTGGAAATTTGAAATTACCATTTGTGTGAAATCAGAAAAGAAAGTGGTGAGTAGGAGATCCTGTCTTGATTTAAAAAGTCTCAGGGTTTCCACTGAGCCTTTTTAAGTTACAGAGAATATTATACTAAAATGTTATTTTCCAGCAGAATACTGCTCTTAAAAATCAAACACAACAAAAAAAACCCCTCACAGGTACACATGAATTAGAAAAGTGCTAAAGATATGCCCAATGCTTTTTAAATCCCTAGCAGGGAAATAAAAGCAAACTATTTCATCTTCGTCATACGTGTCTGATTTATAAATTGTGTCATTGTAATATACTTCAGAAGAATTAGAGAATTCTTATTTGAAACTCTTAAGAGCCCAAGTGACAGGATTTGCTTGGGTTTTGATTATGCTGGGAAGAGGCTTCTGGTTCTTTGGCTCAAACACGAACACTTAGCTGTAATTAGTAGGAGACTTGTCCCAGTGGAGTGTATGCTGTTGGAATAGTGTGTCTGTTGGAAAGTAGAATGAAAACTTCAGATAGCAGTAATTTGTAAAGATTAGTACAAGACTTTATGTGGAATTTAGTTATCTTAAATACTTTAAAGTCTTATTGTTAAGTGATATCAGATTGGGTAGGGGAAGAAGGAAATGCTGTGAAATAGAATTGCACAATTCACACTGTAAGGACTAACTTGGCGTGTGTGTATATATCTATATAAAATATTACAGTGAAACTGCTGTGCTGGTGGGCTACTACTGAAAAGGTCAGTCCACATCCCCTCTATATCCAGCCACATATTCCTTTCCTTTCTGGTTACAATGGACCAAGTGATTCTTCAGTCAAGAATGAATTAGTTCATTGACTTGATCTAGCAGGAAAGTATTTATTTGTGAAGTTTCTCTGTTTTTCATTGGAGGATTAGTTTTCCATCATGTCAGTTCACTGAACTCATCCTGTACCCACACACTTGCCAATTGTGATACAAAAAAATGTTGCAGGAGCACGAAGCCAGGATTTGGATGAATGGAGCAGAAGCGCCCTTTAGGTAGCAGCTGAGAGTTACCTGGGTTTGGAAGTAACATCCACAACACACAATAATGGTACATTTGTTGTAATATTTGTCTTGTTCCTGTTTGTTTAATGTTACTATCCTTTTTAAAATTTTATAAAATATAGTGTTCTGGGATTTTAAATAATAGACTGGATTCTTTTCAGTCATTATAGGAAACAGAAGAAAAATACTAAGCCATAGTTTGGTAAATATGAACAGGGTTCACTACTTCTTTCAAAAAGGTAGAGAGGGCAAACTGCACTAATTAACTTTATCCAAATACCACATGAGTGAAATAGGCAAAGAATTGTTTTGGTGAGCTTAAACTTTTGACACTTCCAAGCTTCTGTCACTTTTTTTACTCATCCTTCATGTTCTGTTCTCCTCCTGTCTTCACTTCCCTGGGCATTCTTGTCTACAGTGTCTGTCAGTGCTGGCATGTGTGGGGAGCCGGTCTCATTCAGTGATCCCTCTGAAAATAAGGGGTGGTTTTGTTTTGTTTTTTTGGTGTTGTTTGCATGGTTCTCTTTCAGCCAGATCCCTTCAGTGTTGATCCTTGGCAAGACCACATGTTGGGTCCTTTTTGTTGTTGATGGAGCTTTAAATTAGCTTGAATCATTAGGATGCTGTCTCTGAGAAACTACATCTCAGTGTAATGATCCTCAAGTCTTTGACTTGGTCATAAAAAGAAAGCTACAGCAGCTTTACAATATTCCCTTTTGTTCCAGCTGTCTGCCTCTTCTCCTTGGAGATTACCACTTCTGCAGCAGCATTTGCCAAAAGGGCTGTGTGCCTGCATTGTATATCGCAGTCCTGTGGATTCATGCGCACCGAATTTCCCTGGATTTTAGGCTGGTGCACTGAATTGCTGGTGGGAGCAGCTGGGGCATGTGTGTGTGCTCCCTTCTGCCAGCTCTGCAGTGGGGAGGAACCTCCTGCAACAGGGGAGGGAGCAGACCTGAGAGCAGTGATGCTGTGAATTGCCTCAGTGAGATTTGTCTGAACTTGTCGGAGTGTCTTCTTGTAGCTTACAAACTGATTTATTTTCTGCATGGCAAAAGCCTCACTGCTGTCTGCTGTAGTAACTATCCAGAGAAGTAGACAAATGATGAAATGAAAACTGACACAATTATTTCAATTAGTCAAAACTAGAGAAGGCTTTGGAGACCTTCAGAGCAACCTCTCAGAGCTGGGTAGAGGGGCACTAGGGCTGTAAATGAAAATCATCTGTTGATAAATGCACAGTATTTTTACTGAAAAGAGCAATTGCAGTGCTCATGTGAACTGCTGAGTGAATTAACTGTGTGATCACTGGAAAAAGGCCAAGATATTGCTGCAAGGAACTGATTAAAAATCTTTGTTCTGTAGCATTATTTATCTGAAAAGCAGACAAAGTAATACAGTATATATGGAATGAAATAAAAAGTAATATTTATTGTCTTAAAGCCAACAAGTAAGTGGAACACATCTTCAATAAAAGTGTGCTTCATTATGCAAAATCCAGGTGAAGCAGAGCAGAAATACAGATGGTCCTGTAGCTGCAGTATAAATGATTAAGCTCATAAAATGATTTCCATATGAAGCAGTCTTCAAAAAGTAGGGACAAATTGAGTAATCTTTTACTTATTTTGGTAGTTGCTTCTTATATGAGTGCTCCAGTTGATTTAAATCTAACTACTTAGCAGCATTCACAATATCCCATTTGTCAAAGCCTTATGTTTATTTAAGATATTATCATCTGTCATCATCCTTTCACCTCCCTTGTTTTCCTCTCCCCTCTCACTCTTGCTCTCACAGCTTATGCTGGTGGTTCGTGTGGATTTGATCTGATTTTCTGCTCTTTCCTCTCTGCAGACTTGGAGAGGACAAACACCCCTGGCAGAGGAGCAGAGGGAAGGCTGGCAGGGATCATGTTAAAACTGCAGGGAGTTAAAAGCTTTATTTCGCTGTGGTGCACCTACAAGATTTTGATGGCACTAGGACTTGAAAAGTTTTAACTTAGTTCAGTTCAGGTTTTAATAATAACTCTTGATATTCCTGTTGAGTAAAGAATATTTGACAGGATTTTTAAAAATTGTTTTGAAGAGCAATCTGTTCCTCAGCCTTCAGCAGAAATCTCTTAGAACTAATAGGAAGTTCATAACTTGATTGAACAGGAAACTGAAATGTACGATGGTAGAGTTCATGGCAGGATTCTTGAACAATTTGCAATTATTTGAAATTATTTGGAGGGACAGATCCCCAGTGTGAGCTCAGAAATCTTGGGGGCTTTCAGGGTGGTGGTGGTGATAGTGGTGTTTGTTTTGGAAACCAAGCTGAAATATTAAATTGTTGAACAGTAATTATTTCCTGAGCTGTGCAGTTCTTGTTTTACACATTTTGCTTTTGTATAACTAGTGAAATCAAGACTATTAGTTATTCAAGATCTCCTCCAGTTGTTGCTGCGTAATGTAATTGCATAAAAAGAAAAAAGAACATAAAATTGATGGGTGGTTTTTTCCAGATTTTTTTTTCCCTGTAAGTATTTAAGTTGTGAGCATCTGAATCACTTTGTTGTGTACATCATGTACTCTAAGGCGTATTCTCATATGTCATATAACCTGTGCTGTATCTGGAAGGGTGAATGCAAAGTTTGCTTCAGTGTTGCTGGTGGGTGATCCTGATGGACATCTGCACTGGTTGACTCTGATACCCAGTTAGATTTGGTGAGCAGATAGAGCATCCTCATGCCAGACTGTAAAAGCTGTAGTACAGGATTACAGGGGGGCCTGTTTCTGATATTCTCTCGTGGTTTGTAAGCTGGAGAAAGGGTCGAGTGTCACATAAAATTGATATTTCTTTATTTGATAAAAAAACTCTTTCAAGTATGAAATATGTGTCTTGCATGCTTGTCCTCTTTCAAAACTGCTGGAGTCAAGAGCCTAAAATTGATGGGAATGGCCAGCTGAAGATGCATGCTTATAAGACATTGGTTTCCTTTAAAAAAGTGAAAATTCACTGTTAATGTGCTTTAAATTTTTCTTCAGTGTCATTGATAGAAGTTATTTTGGTTGAAAAGCTGTCGTCTATTCCTGCATTTCTTATCAGTGGACACTTTCTCTGAAGATAGAATCTGAATCTTGTAGCATCAGTATATAAAATCAGAATGATTAATAGCTCAATTACTTAACATTAATTTTAGCACTTCTTGCCTTCAAGCAAATGCACATAGCCTGTGTCATGTGCTGCTCAGTATGTAAATAAATCGGTTGTTTCAGGAGCACTTCTGTGCCTTTAGAAAGTGTGTGGGGGTATTTGCTCACTGTGTTACAGATAGGTCTGAATTTATAAAAAGGCTCCCCTGCAGCTCTAGGTTTTAGGAAAAATCACATTTCATTTGTTCTCTGCCATTTACAGCAGGAATTAATCTATTGTCTCTTCTGTAGCAAGTGCTCAAATGCAAATCTAGAGAGCTCTGAATTTCTTACATTCAGAACAGTCTGGAATTCCTCCTGTATGTGAAATACAGTTAAACTCTGAACCAAATACTTCAAAAAAAGAAGGCATTTTCCTCATAGAAGTCATGAGCTTTAAGATAATCTGGTGATGCCTAGGGGACCTTTGGAATGTTTGTAATTGCCAGGACTTACGTATTGAATGAGAAACTTGGGTTCACACCTTGTGTTTTAAGAAAGTGGAATGTGTATCATGGGGGCTTGTAATGGGGGCTAATGCTTGGACTAAATAGTACAGACCATAGGGTCTCCTGACAAGCAAAACTTAAGATCTGTGGTGTCAAATTAAAAGGAATTTTGGTGGTAGTTAATGAAGAGTGTACTGATCCAGGAGTTTGATTTTGTTTTCTGTGCCACGTTATGGGAAGGTTGAACAGTTCTGCTTCTCCTGGAGAGATGCAGTTTGCTCTGGTTGTTACATTCTTTTCAAGATTGAAATTGGAGTATTTTTGAAAACCACCAGCATTCCTTAAAAATACCTATTCCAAAAGCAAAACCAGTACTCCAGTTTGTAACATGGAATGATCTTTAATGGGTTTTACTGGAATTTACTGACTTTTAGAGCAGGACAGTCAACTTTAAAATCTAGAGCAATATTCCACAAATCCGATCAAGGAACTGTATTTCAGGTTGAGAATAATATCCATTTCTGTACTTGGAAAACTTCTGCAAGTGCTTTATGATGTGGTTGGAGTTCATAAGTAGAACTGCCAGGACCGATGCATCACTACATTGGAAATGCAAAAAATTTGCATCTTGAAACTGTGGGAAGCTTTTCCTTCATGTGGGTTGGGAGAGGGCAGGAGACGAGACCCAAAGTCCTGTCTCTGTCACTTTTTTATCAGTTAGATTGTAGTATCTGATTCATCCTTCCCTCACAAGCCTCCTCACTTGCTTTAAGGAGCCCTTTTTGTTTATCAGATTGGAAGGAGTCCTGTCTGACCTCTCTGATCTGTCAGTCATCTCTTAGGACACCTCTGAAACCTAAAGGTTATCTTTGATGGTTGAGCTCATGATACAGCTTAGAATGACACTTAGAGAAATCATGCAGTTGCAAGCTTACATAAAGCTACCCTAAATAAGCATTTTTCTGTCTTATTCATTTCACTACTTTTAGTTTTATTGTGTGCGCCTGGGATAATACTTTAGTTCATAGCTTATCTATATTATTATCTTTATAGTCCACTCCCATTTGCCACTGTGGTATAAAAATTGATTTCTTGAACCCATTGATGTATTTTGATGAGCCACATTGATAAATGCATCTTATAAACTGTGGTTTTTATTATGGTGTTGGTAGGGTTTTTTTGTTAACCAGACATGAAATGCAGTTATCCCTTAGTGTTACTTTATTGGTGCATAAGCTTGTGGCACTGAGTAAGAGACAACTACAAAGTGTGACACCAGAGAGGCAGGAAAGGGAGACAGCAGTGTTCACTTTGGAAACTTCTCTTTCAACCCAGTACTGGACTGGAGGGAAAAAAAAAAAAAAGAGTATTTGTATGAGTATATTGTCATGCTGAAAAGGCCAAAGCTTTCACTCTTCTTCGGGGTAATGAGTTGTAAGGGTTACCAACAAGTGCCCATCCATGGGCAGTTCTTTAACAGATCTTTAATGCTGTATTGCCGAATTCAGCTGTCCTGGAGAGAGCTGGAAATGGCAGCAACCACTTTTACATTTTTGAGGGCTTCTTTTTCAACCTGAGTGAGTAGTAAGTTGAGTAAGATATCCAAAAAAACCCCAAATTCTATACCTAACAGTCGTGTTTCTCTGTAGGTTTTGATAGAGGTTTTTCTTCCCCCAGACATCTCTTTGGATAAGTGTTAAGGATCTTAACATCAGGTTTGGGGAGTATCATGAGCAGGTAGGCTGGTAAGACTTTGTGAGCTTCACTTCTGCAGGCCCTTCTCTGCCGTTTTAGTGACAAAAAGGACTGAGCTTACCCTGGGATTTTAAGAGCACATATTTCTAATAGAACTTGGCAGTTCAAGGGCTAGAGAAGCATTTTAATCTTTTGTGCCCACCCAGTCTCTATACAAATGTAAATATGTCTGTCTTTAACAATTTGCCAAGAAATGTGGTTTTAATTTGTTAGCAGCAATCCCACTCCCTGCAGCTCTTTCAGAGTCGAGTCACAAGTCTGGCGGTGCTTTGACGTTTTTCTCTGTCATGGTGTCATTGTTTATATGATGTCTGCTTCTGCTGTCCTCCCTTTTATGCCTGGAATATTTTTCTTTAATTATTTCATTGCCTAAAAGGAATTTGGGATTACTAGACAGGATGAGAGCGGATTAGCTTTTTTTCTTTCTTTAACAAGTCCTGAAGTTCCCATAGGAAATAAATAGTATTCCCAAAACAGACAGTGTGTTTTATTTTTCTTTTAATTAACTAAAATTATTAAGTCTAATAAAGAAAATAAAGGAAGTATCACCAATAATGGCTGTGCATCTTAGTAGTATATGGAGTGCCTATTGTTGTTATTTATGACTCTCTCTGCCTTCTATTGTGGACTTATTCCAGCCTTAGGGAGTTTACATCACTCCTAATAGCAAAAGGCTCTCTGGTTCCCACAGAGTCTTTCAAAGACTGACTCATATGCCTTATGTTAATTGTTCAGCTCTCAAAATACAGCACTTACAGGGTGTGGTTCCGAGGGGAAAATCTACTGTACTTAGAGGGCATGTTCAGAAGTGTTTCACATATAAATCATTTCGATTTTTACTTTTTTTGATGCCTTAACCCTTTCTGTCACCGCTTTATGTGATAAGTTTTTTGAAAGCAAAACAAAAGGTTGATGACAGCGCAGTGAGCAATGTGTTAGCCCTGCAACTTGGGAACATTAACTCCAGCCTGACTCAACTCATGAGTGATGACTTGGTCATCCTTGCCTCTCTGCAGGGTCTGCTCCTCACACCCTGGCAGGACCACACCAATCCTGCAGGTTTGTAATCAGTTAGAGCTGAGCTTTATTGCTTATCTGCAGCAGTGATTTCGCATGGACAGGAACTATCCGCAGTCCTCCCCTGGATTTTGTACCAGGGGCTACTTTCCATGCATTGTTTGCCACAGCGACAAGAATTGCCATAGTGGGCTGCTGATCCTGGCCTGGTCGGTGTGTTGGGGAGTGAAGAAGGTTTAACAGAATTAACCTTACCCGTTTCCACCCAGCAGGAACTCAAATGGGCTCCTGCTCTCTGGCCAAGTATGAGTGCTCTCCAGCTGCTTTGATGCAGAATGATTGTGCAAGATATTTCAGCCTCTAAGTTGTGTGACTGTTGCTGGAAATCAAAATGGTTTTCACAGACTTCGCAGTCTCTGCCTTCTTTTAAAATTAGCAGAATGCTTGAGTATCTTAATAGTATTCCTGTCTTTAATAGCTTCCAAAGTATGAAAATATATTTAGTCAAATAAGGGGAATCTACCTCCAACAATAGAAGCAGCAATTAATCCTTCAGATTAAACTAGTTCAGCTTGATTTCTGAGGCTGAGATCACATTGCATGTATGCTCCATGTGCTTTCTGCCTGCTGTAAATACACTCGTTGCACCATGAGTGGACAGAACTTCATTTATTGCTCAATGCACACATTTGTGTACCTTGTCTCTGAAAGGAAGGCTCAGAACAGGTGTAGTTTTTTTTTAAGTGCCAAAATGGCTTTACTTCTTTGCCTGACTGTGCTCCTTCTGCTGGCAAAACAGGAAGCTGTTTTCACTGGCTATTTCTTCTGGAAAGAGCTTGGAGGTCCCTCCTGCCCTCTCCTTTAAAACAGAAGTAAAAATGGGCAGGGCGTAATCTCCCCCTAAGTAACAGGTACCCAAGGGGTATTCCAGGCAGGGGTCATGTACAAGCTTTGGCCTTGTGCCTCTGTGGCTTTCTCTGTGTTCCTCAGTTCTTCCACACCACCTGGTTCCAGTGCCCTCACTTCACCAAGGAATGGGCTAAATCAGCACTCCCTGCATTTGGGGAGCCCCTGTCAGAGGCTGCATCATGGAGGCTGATGGAGAAAATTGCTCTTAAAGGCAAGGAGATGCACAAAGCCTCTTGACTTTACCGCTTCTTTTCCTCCATAGCCTCAGAGAATGCTCTTTTGGAGTATGTGGTAGTTAATAGTGAAATCAGCAAATGGCCCTTCTCTGATTGAGATTGTTTCATTGTGAAAGGAAGTGCTCACAGCTTGAAGAAAAAGAGCATTTTCCTTCCCTCCTGCTCGCCTCAACCTTGTATTATATAAAAGGATGGTGCTGCTGTTAGCTGAGACCAGAAAGAATTCCCCTGTTGTCCTGTAGTAGCCAACCACTACAAGCTGTGAGTGTTTAAATGTTAGAATTAAAAGTTTTAACCCTTGCCTTGTTCAGTGAGCAAATAACACTGTGCATGTTTTTTTGTAAGTATGGAAAATTATGGGAATTCCTCTGAGAATAAGTGTATAGACCACTGCGCCAGTCAGTCTCTTCAGAAAAAAAAACTGACAAGCATGCTCCTGTCTGCAAGAGAGATTCCTGGCATTTGTCACAGTTTGAGCCACAAAGATGTCAAATATTTGCCAACAGTTTCCTCAGATGGTTTGGAAAGCTACATCCTTTACATTGCTGTCTTGTTTGTTTGTGGTGTATTTTAGCATACAAAATATGTTGGTTGGGAGTCAAGGGGAGGGAACTGACTAGACTCCCAAATATTAAAAGATTAAAACTAATTGTTTCTCTTAGACTGCTTAGATCAAAATAATAAAGAACAGCCGTAAATCTTAGTATTAGAAATGGAGTTTTCTGCTGAATAATCATAGCTTGATGTGTCACGTTTTAAACCTGTATTTTCTTTTGGAGCAGAAAGAAGAACTTTCCAATGGGACATCTGAGTATTTTGCTGAATCTGCTGAGAACAAGAAGCATAAGATTAGTCTGAGTGACCAACTAAAGCAAGACATCCTGAAAAAAATGTATGCCACTGTTCTATTCTTTCTTTATTAGACTATAATTTTCAAAGATTTTTGAATCTCTAATTGATAAAATTTGGTTTGGTAGACTCTATCTTATGTAATAAAATTTTAAATAATATAAACTACTTTACAAAAGATTGTTGTAAATTACCAAGAGATTACAGCTTTAGTGTGGTAAGCACAGAAAATGATTGGTGTTGTTTTTTACGGCATGGAGAAAGCTATTACAACCCACATAGATATCACACATAGCATTAGGCAGAGTCAAAACAGGCTGTTTTTCCTTGAATGAAGCTCTGAGCCAAAATAAATACTTGATGCTTGAATCTGGTTAAAAACACTTCGCAAATGTATTTTTTATTCATTTTGAGAATCTGGATTACTGGTCAATTAAAGAATGTCCCTGGTGCATTGGATGGCGAGGGTGAGCTGGTCGGCTGAACATGTCACTGCTCCTCTGCAGTACCAGGATGCCATCTGGACTTGTGTGAGCTGCCAGCAGCCCCAAATCACCTGTGAAATCAAGGATTTGCTGTGAACCCTGGCATCTTTTCTTTTTAACCATGTTGTCTCATCTGTGTTGTCTTTAGCAATGAGATTAGCTTTGGAGGTGTGCCAGCTCTACCTGTTTTGGATGAGCCCTCTTTGTGAAGAGTTAGATATGCTGACCTGGGAACTGCTCAGCAGGAGCTGAGCACCAAAAGGTGCTCTCAGCTTGGGCTGTCTGTAGTAATGTGTTTAGACTCAAAGTTCAGCTTCAGCACTTGAGCATAAAGGTCATCTTATGGGCTGTGTGAAATCCAGATCCATAGGTAAGGCACTGCTGAGGAGTGTTTATGTACTGACATTCATCAGGTCCCTTGTGATCCCATTTTCCTGTATAATTCCTTTTAGAATATCATCTACTTGCACTACCTAAGTCCTTGCCAGATGAATAGGCTTGATACTAGATGAGTGGTGGTTAACTTTAAAGTAATGCTTTGAAACATCCTGGGAAAAATTCCAGAGGAACATTCTAAAACAGAGATTAGGAACTCTCACACAGAGACGAATTTGCTGCCCCTCCCCGCCTGCCCCCTCTGTCCTGTAGATATGCATTATGCATGTGGATATATGGGAATGGTTTGCAATCATTTAGGCACTTAGGAAATGCTATTTTATCTAGCCAATTCAGAAAGGAATTCAATACACTTCTGCCGTGTTGACCTTTAACATCTGTAATGAATCCAGTTCTGCCTCTTGGAAAAGAGTGTGAACTCACTCCTTCATGGTTTAGTCATTAATAAATAGGGTTCTCCCTAGTGCAGTGGAAAATCAGATGGATAGTACTTGGTATTATCCACACTAGACAAACATTGCTGCTTTTTAAGGTGATATACAGGGATTTTTTCCATGTTCAGAAAGAGGGTTGCCAAAGTGGTGTTTCAGAGTTGGAAAAATGGTGGATTGAGGCAGTAAAGATTATTTTTTAATTTAAAAAACAAAATTCCTTTTTATTGCAGTGTAAAAAGGACAAAACCAAAGAGAAGTAATGCAAGCAAACCTCAAATCAGCAAGGACTCCAAGAAAGTGTATCTTGGCTCGGCAGACTCCCAGCCAGAGAACAGAAAGAATGACTGTCAGACTTCTCTCAGTGCTTGGTCTGATGTGAAACATAGGAGTCCAGGCCTGCTGAAGGACTGCACAAACACAGCTGAGAGCAGCTTGGAGCTTCCTGTTGTAGAGCAGAGAATTGATAATCAGAGACAGCCAGATGATGTTCGCAGCCAGCAAAAACCTCACTCTCTGGAGTGGTTGAAGGCAAGTCTTCTGAGTGAGAACCCTCCCTGCAGCTCTGAGTCAGCACTGCTGGGTCCAAAACAAAATCAAAGAGTGGCCAAAACACAGGCTCAGCTAAAGACCTGTGGTTCAGAGGAGAAGTCGGAGCGTTTCACAAAAGTGTCCTCTGAAAGGACTCCTTTAACTTCTATCAATGCAGAAGTGAGTAAGTGGGATGATAATTGTTTGGGTCCATTCCTGGAGGAGAAGAGACCCCTTAATTCCAGTTTGTTTTCAAAGCAAGACATGACAAAGACTGTGGCTGACAAGAAATCATTGACTTTGAGCAAAAACCCCTCCTGGTCTTTTTCTGTGAGTGATAGTGGAGTGCAGACAAGCCAAAATGAGCCAAGCACAGCCACTGAGGAGTTGTCTGCAGTGCCAACTTCGTGTCTAGAGCTGCACTCCGTGTCTTCAGAGAAGCTTTCCCAAAAAAGAAAAAAAGACGTGGAAAATGGTCTGGGGAAGTTAAAACTGCGAAGGCTTAAGAAGTCAAAATCCGAAATACTGCCTTGATAGTGTGGTTGGTCAGCCAAGTTTGTGCGAAAGCAAAGAGTAGAAAGCAATTTAAAATTATGGAAAATTATAAAAATGTGAAATCAAAATTAGAGAACACATTTTAAGAAAATTTAGTTAACTAAGGATCTTAGTCATTTGGAACTGTAATCAAGATAATCCTTTTAAGTCTTCAGTAGTTAGACATGATTATTGCACAAATCAGCATCATATTTACAGAAAGAAAAATATAAAATAATATTTACTAAGCAAAAATTTAGATTTATATATATTTAGTGCTATTAAAAAGTTGTATCAGCTGGTGACAGCAAAAGTTAAAACCCCTTGTGTGATCTGTTAGCAGCTGCAATTATTTGGTATCTTGCTGGGTTTTATTTTAGTAAAAATTTATCCTTTCTCTGATTAGAAAGTTCATAGTTTATTCACATGATCTTTGCAACAATAAAGCAAACTCAAGTTATTTCAAAGAAGTCTTAAATAGCTGATAATTTGAGGCCCACCTTTTCAGAGAAATTTCAAAATAACTATCATTTCTGCTTGTGTAGTTTTGATATGAACATTTATTTCTAGCCCATGTTGTGGATAGAAGTCATCATGCATTCACTGTTGGGGAAAATGAAGGTTGTTTTTTTATATATTTGGACTGATATATTTACACCTGGATGTGCAAACTTTGCTGTTGGGGGAAGTTTGTATATAAACATATGTACACATCTTTATGCATACGTGTTTCAAAATCAGGCCTTGCTTGTGTGCGTGCATCACACTTCTTTTGATGTGTTAGTGATACCACAGTTAATTCTTATTTTAAGATAATTTTTAATTTCACAGGGCTTTTTCATACTGCTTTTAAAATTTATATGCTAATGAGCTAATGAGATGTACCTTTTCTATTTCATGCTTATGTTTTTTAGATGTGTAAAATAAATTTATAAGCCCATTTTCTTTCATCATTCTTAAGATCAGTGTGACCACAGTGCCCTGGCAGCCAGGAGGACCACCCATGTCCTGGGATGCACCAGGCCCTGCATAGCTAGCCAGGCAAGCAAGGGGATTGTCCTGCTCTGCTCTGACCTCTCCTTGAGTCCTGGGGGCTGTTTTGGCTACTACAATATGAAAAAAGATAAAATGGTATTTGGGTGTCCAAAGAAGGGCAGGAGGATGGTGAAGGCTCTTGAGGAGAAGCCATTTGAGAAGCAGCTGGGGTCACTTGGAGAAGAGGAAACCTGAGGCGAGACCTCAATGTGGTCTACAACTCCCTTGTGAGGAGAACAGGAGGGGCAGACACTGGTCTCTGCCCTCTCGTGACCAGTGACAGGACCTGAGGGAATGGCCTGAAATTGTGTTGGATATCAGGAAAAGGTTTTTCACCCAGGGGGTGGTTGGGCACTGAAACAGGATCCCCAGGACAGCAGTCACAGCACCAAGCCTGACAGAGTTCAAGAAGCATTTGGACAGTGCACAGGCACATGGTGTGACTCTTAGGAATGGTGCTGTGCAGGGCTGAGAGTTGGACTTAATGATCCTGATGTGTTCTTTCCAACTCAGCATATTCTGTGATCTATGATTTTATGTGAAGCAATTGAGAAAAATCTCAGTAACATTTACTTACGACTGTGGGTATCTCATTGAGGTTAAGGAGATGATTCACATCCATGAACATTAGAGTTGGTGGTGTAACCCAGGTCCTGATGAGAATTAGCAGCTCAGCAGCTGACAGCAAGACTGTTTGTAAGCTGATTGTACAGCTTCCTCCTGCTGGAAATAATTTCTGCACTTGCTGCAAATGAAAAAGATTCTGCATGTGTCTGGAGGACATGTTCTCTTTTTTCTTTCAGCTGTTTGGATGATGTTTCTCAGTGCTGTGCAGTCAGGTTACTAACCCTTACCCAGCTCCAGGCTCTGCTGGAAGGTCTTTTCCTGTACCACCAAAACCAAGGCTGCAAAGAACCTGGCTTGGAGGAAGAAGAGCCTGAGGTATGTTTACTGTTGTCTTTTTTATACACTGGAGATACTGGGCCAGGAAGGGAGTAAAAAGCACCTTTTTGATGGACTTGAAAGAGGTATAGGGATATTTAATGAAGTATTTATCAGAAAAATGAGAATAGTTAGAATAATTTGATAGTTTATATTAGCATCTTAACATAGATAACTCAAGTGTCAGAAACCAGAGGGCAACCACATATAGTTTTTATCATCCCATACTGTTGTTTTATATATGTGTGTGTATATATATATTTTAACCTTGTAATTACGACTTAGTTTTAATCTTAACTGAATAACATACCTGCCTGCACTCTTACAAATGAATGTCATACATTTCTAGGGGGCTTGGGCAGATTAAAAATTGTCTATGTAGCTAAGAACACTCAATTTTTCCTTTAGGGTATTTTGGTATGTTACTTAAAATACTGTTTTCCATCTCCTCTCTGATGCCTGGAACATCCTTCTTTCAGAGCAGTGATTGTGCAACAGTGAGAGATGTAAGGTGATTGAAGGTCTTAGAGCCTGGAGTGTCAGAAGAAAGGCAGGTGGACTTCCTCACAAGTACACAGTGGCATCATTACTTCTGTCCTTACTGTCTTGAGAGGTGCTAGGCTCTTTGGGACTGTGTGGTTTTGAGCTTTGGTAGTGTCAATAGTTGTGTCTTGAATCCTCTCAGAAATGCAACTATTCAGGGAAAAATCTTTGGATTTGTGGTTATTTCTGGATTTTAGACAGTGTTGCTGATCAAACCTGTGCTTTCTTGTGTCTGTGCAGCAGGACTTTGATACCAGCTTCCCTTTCGCAGACGTGGTGGTGCTTTGGGGGATGCTGGGACACCTGGGCTCTGTCCATGTCTCTCTTCTCTCCCTGCTTCAAGCCCAGCGTCCTCTTCTCAGACTTTGTGTTTTTATCACCCATCCACCTGCACCCTGAGGACTGGAAGAGGTGTGGTCTGACATGCTCTTGAACCACAAATCTTATTTCCTAAATCAAGTTTAGGGGGAAAAAAAGGAACTGGAAACTGAGCTGAAGTCAAATTAGCAGTTTGCAAGTCTTGGCTTTCTATTACAAATTGCTTCTGTGCAGCATTGGCATATCTTTCTTTAAAAGTAATGAATATTTAAGGTTCTGTTCTCTTCTGAAACTACCATTGAAGCACAGAAACGATGTCTTTGGTTCATTTTTTTATCCTAAACCAGCCAGCTTTGGTGGGTTATTATTTTTAATGAATCATCTGGTTCATTTGGTCTGTGCTGTTTGCTGATAACGAACAGTCCTTTCCTAGTGGAACACATTCTAATGTGTGCAGATGATGGTTGCCATTATTCTTTACATCAAAGCAGTTAAAATATTTGTTTAGTGGACTTTTATGGTTAAACATGTATCATAGGCTAGACCAGCCTTTTACATACCATTTATAAAGAGGAAGCAGCTTATGTAAAATCTTCCTTGCCCAGTGTTGGTTGGTAGGAAGGTTTTATGTATCCCAAGATCTTGTGGGTGCTAAACTTTGTGCTGGTTCTGGTGTTACCTGCCAGGTGAGCACCCAAACTTCCCTTCCTACAGAAGGTTTTGACCAAGTGAGGTGTTAAGTAGCTTCCAAAGGTGTTTATTTGGTCAGTGTGAACTTCCTTCCATCTCGCTGCTCAGCATGTGGATTGTGTTGGCTGAGTTGTAATTGACCTTTTGCATCATCATCTCATTGGCTTTTGACTGGAAAATGGTTTCTTTCTAAAGAAAAAAAAATGGAGGAAATATTTTTCTGTTTGCAGCTGGAATAAGAAAGATGTGAAATATAGACTCTCCCAGATTGCATGTTATGAGTAGTTATCTTGTTGGCTTTATCAGCACCCAGTGAAAGGTTTTGTTCTGTATTCAAATGGGCTGCAGCAAACAGAGGCAATAACACCAAGCTTTTTTGCCAGCAGTGGGAAGTGTGGGTTGGCCTCAGAAATTAGCTTTAATAAAAGGCACTCCTCACTTCTTTGCTTTGTGCTTTTCTCTCCTTTAATAAACATTCACTCGCTTCCAGTAAGCCGTGTGAAGGAGAAGATGTGGGCTGAGGGAAGGGCTGTGCACGGAGCCTTTCATCAGAGGGATATCAAAGCACTTGGCAGCTCAACCTGGAGGGAGCTGAAAGTGCTTATTCTGACAGCTGGGGCAGCACTGAGGGAAGCAGTGTCTCCAAGGTAAAGCAAGCTGCTTAAGGAGCAGCAAATTCTTTCATCAACACAAGCAAGTCCTTTTGTCCACCGTTTTCCCCCAGATAATTCAAATAGAATCTGTTAGTGCATGACCTTGTCCTTTCCATGCCAGCAATAAAGTGACATTTTTAGGTGGGGGATTGTTACTTGTTTGATATTGTCTTATGCTGGGAAATCCTAAAAGTTGCAGAAATGATAGTGTCACAAGGCATTTAATCTGTAACCTGGAAATTGTCTGGGAAATTAGCCACAACTGTCCTACTGTCTTTACAATCCATTTATTATTCCAGAGCTGGGAATCTGTTCTTGTGAGAGCTGACACCGCAACTTTTGTGAATGAGAATTTCAGGGATTTGCTCCCATTCTGTCCAAGTTAAATCCTTTAGTTCAGTAGTAGGAATTGGTACTCTAGCTCCATAACTGCCTTACTTGCTGGCATAATAATTATATTTTTCATTTATGCATCAGATCTTTAAAGAAGAGTGTCTTGAGCTCTAATTCTAGAGCTGGGCATGCCCCTTTTTAATATCAATATGATCTCCTTGTTCTAGAATGAAAGGAATAGAGATTTATTTCTCCAGCCTGTAGAGAAACTGGTTGAAACAATTTGCACATCACAGAAGGCGCTCTCTGGCAGATCTGGGCTGGGACTCCAGTCTGACGCCATCTGATCCCTCATGGCTCTGCTGCTGCCCCAGTGCCAGGGAAGCAGCTGCTGAACCACACAGAGCCTGCACCTCTCTCCTCCTCCTCCTCCTCCCCCCCAGAAACTGGAGTTAATCCCTGCACAGTTATTTTAATGGGTATTCCTTCTTTTGGGAGCAATCGCTAAACTCTGTGTGCAGTGGTAAACAGTAACCATGATGGCCACTGCTGTCAATGCTGAAAAAAGAGGAAGCCAAAAAAATTGTTAAATATACTCAAATATTCTTGCTTCTGTTAGAAGGGAGGGGGAGGTTACACAATCACTTCCATCTTCTGGGGAGGAAAAGGCTGAATTTGGTACTTCCCTTGTCAGAACTTCTCATCTTTGCAGGCACTCCTACAAACCGTGAAGGCTCTGCCTTGTGACTCCGCAGATGGCAGGGCAGCACCCTGGGCTTGGGATAGTTGGGAGGCAGGGCTGGATTCGACCTGAGGCCTGACAGATAAGGAGCAGAATCTGGCAGTCTTCAAGGAGCAACAGGGAGCATAACCTTATGCAGTTTAGCTTGGCAGGGAGCTGATTAACTCTTTAACTCTTGCTGTGCAGGTGTGCCAGCCAGTGTGAGAACAGGAGGTGTGTCTGTGCAAGGGAAAGTGGTTTCATCAGGACATGGCTGGAGATGCAGGTTGCACGTTTGGGCCCCAGCCTGGTTCACATTCCTGGCCTGAGGGGCTTCAGCTCCCGGTGCTCGCCAGCTGCCCTTGGGTCCTGTCAGCAGAGCAGAAGGAGCATTCCCAAGGCTGCCATTCCCAGTGACATGAATCTATTGGTGCAAAGGCTGATGTAACCTGCACCATCAGCACCTTTCCCAGGTACCTCCACGTAACATGGGCTCTTTCCATGCGGAGGTGCAGAGCTTTGATGTGGCTGTGTTCAGCTCAGGTTGAACCAAACCCAGATTTGGCAGGTTCAATTAGCTGTAGGTAGAGCGAAGGGTGCTCAGAATGCTAAAGGGAGCATTTGATTTGATTTGATTCAATTTGATTTGAGTTTTACTTTAAAGCTCCTATGCTTAATTGGCAGCTCAGGAAGAACACTTTTCATTTCTTAAATGAAGAAGGATCCAAAGAACAAACACATGCTAGCAGCAGGAAACTTCTGACCAAACAGAATGTATCTTAGCCGAGTAGTGAAAGCGTGAACTGGCAAAGTATGATTTCCACAAAAATAAATGTGCCTTGTTGGTACTCTAAGGGGGAAGCCCTAAACTTCATGTTTCTATTTATTTTCATGGCAACAGAAAGCACTTCACAGACCAGCCCCCAGCCTGGTGGTGGATCTGGGCTTTGGAGGACTGTTTTTGTATTACAGTCACCTGTGTGAGTTTTGGAGCTACCACTGAGATAGGAGGATTAATTAAAAATACCATTATGGCAATTGCACACAATTGTCTTCCTGCCCCTTGCAGGAAGACAATTGTGCAAATTGCACAATTCTAATTTTCTGATATCGTGAGGTGGCAACAAAATGAGGAAAAGCCATGGGGAAATGGGGAAAAGCAGGGTCTGCGTGGAGGAGCTCTGCAGTAACAAAACCTCTGCGTGGTCCATATAGCACTTCAGAGCACAGGAAGGGCTGGAAGTAAATAACTAACTCTGGGCACAGAGCTTTTGACACATTTTGAAGCTTGAGGAACCCAGGTTTTGCTTTCACTGAGTCTTCAGAGACCTAAACATCTTTTTCACTAAATGTACACATTGTTAAATGATCAAGTCAGTCTGAAAACAGAAATTGTCTCAGTAGGTTTTGAAGAAGCCTGACAAATATGTTCCCAGAAATAGCAAAAGCTGTATTTTTTAAAAAGTATTGGGTTTTTGCTTAATAGGAGGCAGACTCCTACAAATCCCTACAAATTTATGTATGTTTGAGCCTGGTGGAAGAGGTGGTTGGTATCTATCATTGAATTTGAGACCCCTGTGAAGAGCAGACAGCAGGAAGATGGTTAATTCAACATTAAAAGTACAGGAAAGCAGTCAGGGAATAGCCTGGCTTTGCCCTTTGGAGGCAGGTGGATGATTCTATTATCTTTAAGTGGCTTTTCTAGACATGACGTGTTTGCTTTATTGCAGATTTTGTAGTCAGGGAACAAAGGGAAATAAATACTCAAGGGATTTGTTTGATGAGGAATTATTGAAGTGGTCAGCTGAAGCTAATCTTGTTGACTTCCCCTTTTGGAGGCAGTAAACTAAAGAGGCTCCAGTACTTGCACTGTGTGGCGTGAGTGTGAAGAGTAAAAGCAGCATCCAGCCAAAGTAGTGTAACCTTGATGGAAATCTTCTAAAATAAAAAATAACACTGTTTAGATTTTTATCTTTTTAGACAGCTGTAAAAAATTACAGAAGAAAGTATTTCTCACTCTCAGGTTTTGTTAGCGTTCAGCGTATTCATATCACAGCAATCTGTATATAAAATATTTATTTACTACAAACAAATACAGATGTAAAGGCCTAACCTTGCAGCAGGTTGGTTTAACTATTTTTTAATGAACTTGTTACAGAGTTAATCGTTCCTTCAGCTTTGCAGTAGCCCCTTACCAGAACAACTTTGCAGCTTCATCAGAACATGGTAAAACCAGAGCAGACCCTGAGGCAGCCACCCCTGCCCTGAGGTGGGAGGGGCAGCATTAGTTCAGCATTCAAAGCCATCGTGTTGAATACTTTTAGAATTTATTTTCTGCTTTACAAAGCGCTTTTTGCCCATTAGAAATCAGCATCATCTATGGATCCCTTCCCATCCAGGTCAGCACTTTGGATCTCGCCTAGCTACTCAGATTTGGTTGCTATCTGGGGGTAGCTCATTGGCCCGTGCAGGGTAAACTCGTTGCACAGTTGCAGTCACACCACCCTCTCTCTCTGAGGAGCACATGGAGGGCCATAGGCCAAACGGCAGTGAGAACCAGGGACATGCTGCTCTCAAACCTCTTCAGTGCCATTCGGAGCCAGAGGGGAACATGTAGTCATCTAACAAAAAACTGACTCCACCAAAGGCAGGGGCAGGGCTTGGAAACCTCCAGCAGCACCTGCCCCTGCTTTTGCACAGCTGACTGGCCAGGAGTGCCTCCAAGCTCAATAATCTCCACGCTCTTTTATGTTTTCATACAAAAAATTTAATAAATATTACTTTTCAAGATTTATTGCCAGGAACAACACATCAAAGATGCATTTTCATATAACACTAATATCACAATACAAGGTATCTTCATGATCTCAGTGGTTAACCACCGAGATGACTATGTTTATAAGCCTTTTGATCTTAAACATCGTAATAGCACTTTGATTTCCTCACTTGTTAAGGCGGGCAGTGTAATCTATGGCAAACCTACACAGTGATCTTACTGGACATTCTACTGTTCAAGTATTCAACAACTAGCTTATTAGAATACTCCCTAAATGCAGTAGATTACAAAAAAAGTCAAATCTACAAGTGGTTCAGTATTACATATTCATGGTGAGAAAAAAGTAATTAGAATTTACAAAATAAGATTGCTGTGTTTCCAACTTCACACGCTAATTTGATATTTTTAATTACATGCAACCACTCACATTTCATCTACATAAAGTAATAGCTCAGTTTTGTTCCCTTAAACTGCTTCTTAGCAGATTATCTGCCTGTCACTCGGTTTTCAAGTCTAAAGCAGCAAAAAGAAATTTCTAGTCTAATTTTCTAAACTGCCTCAGTCAGTACTTACAAATAGTCTTAAAGTGATACTATGGAAGGTGTTTCAAACGTTTGACATTGTACAAAAACCAGCATCAAGGCATGAAAGCCTATCCTATTAAAAATAAACTATTTTAGAACACCTCAGTTTTGGCATATAGGCAACACATAACAAGAAAATAAATTCAAAATAGAGAAGCCACGAGCTTACAATGCTATCAAAAACCTTCAACTCTAAACACATACATATAAATAAAAAGGAATGATATTTTAAGGCTCTTGATTATTAAGTTAATAAATCAAATATACACAGTGATTAATAAAAAAAGAATTATTTACATATCTATACAAACTTCTATTTTTGACACATTTTCCTCTTTAAATTCTTCATTTACCAGCAACTGCTGACAAGTTCCCCCCACCCGCCCCCAACAAAAATACAATAAAAAAATAAATAATAAACTTATTTTTGATAGTTGCTGTGGTTCCGAGCTGCAAAGGCACTTTCAAATACAGAACTAGTTGTACGTCACGATAAAACCAATATACAAAAAACTCAAATTCAATAAATATAAATAAAATGTATTATTCTAAAGAAACTGTATAAATTGGAACATCTGGCAGAAAAAAAAAATTGAACACTAAGGAAGAGTAATAAGGCTATGTAATACCTTATGGAACATTTCCATGATGGATCAGCTGCAGCTGAATTTACAGGAGGGCACTTTTGACTAGTTTTGCATAGATGTGAAATGCAGCACTTGGTATTCCAGCCAACCACAGCAACTATCATTGCCAGTGTAAGCCAGCTTGTCCAAACTTAAATTAACACAGGGATTCTAAGTAAATAATAGCCTTAGACTCAAATATTACACAACAGTTTAAGAACTACAAGCTCTTGAGTGCCTTTATAATGATACTCAAAGGCCCTGCATGGCAGCACCCCACTGTCTGCTATACGATGTACTCCATCCGATTTAGGCTTTGTGCACTTTCCAAGTCTCTGTTGTCCTGTTTATTTGTCCAGTTCGGGTGTTTTGTAGGGGTGCTGTTGGGGGGCTTTTCATCTCTGTCTACCAGAGTGTAGGCTGGCTGCTTGGCAAATCGGGCCTTCTGCTGGTGCTTGTCCATGTCGTCCTCCTCCACCTCGGAGTTGTGTGTCCTTATTTTGGCGATTTTCGAGTTTTTGTTTTCGTAGTCTTTAATGGGGACAGTATTTGCTCCGTGTTTCTCAATGGGGTTTTTGATCTGGTTCAGCTGCTCCCTCACGTTGTTGGTGGTGTTGTCGTCAGAGGCCGTGTGGGTGTGGCTGCTCTGCTTTCGGCGCTTTCGGATGCACCAATAAAACACAGTGACCAGGCAACAGATCCAGGCTACTGTTAGCACTGAGCTCAGCAAGGGCACCAGGAAATCTGCAAGAGACAGGAGAGCAGTTAGTCCTGCTGCAGACCAAGGGGGACACTCTGGCCTTTCTCCAGAGAAAATGAATCTCGGTTCTTAAGCCTTGTTTCTTCACTTTTTTCTCCACAAGGAGCGCGGAAGGGTAGCAGACTTTTTACCATGTTAGACCACTGGTTTAGAGAACTTTTGGAATGGTTTTTGGAGCTTTTGGAAGGGGCAGCTCACCTGTTTTGTTCTTGGTCGGCCGCCGCTGCACCCTGACTTCGGCGACAGCAGCGATGAGGGTGTTGTTCCCGTCGCGCTTACTGACGAGGTCGATGATCTTATCTGTGATGTCTTTGATGGGGTTTTCATCTTCCCCGATATCTTCTGCAGACTGCAGGAGGAGGCACACAATTACACCAAGCACCACATCAGATGCATGAGGGAACCTGCTATTTATAAACCTTCACAGGCATTGAAGGCTCTTGCTACTTTTAATATATAAAGAACCAAAACAGAACAAAAGGGCAGAAACTAGCAACTCAGAATTTTTGTCCTCATCCTTAAAAAGACGAAAACACCCCCAAAAAGCAAGAGCACAACACAGAAATGGTTTAGTCCCCCTATTACAGTTGCCCCCAGATGGCAGCTTTCAGGTATGCACATGTAACCAGAATTCCTTTCTTGTTCTTAAGGGGAATCAGGATGGAAACTAAACCACAAGACGTGCTGACAGAGCCAGGAATTAAGATTTTTATGAAATTCACATGTTGCACATATATCCATGCAATTAACTACTAAGACATTTAAAAATATTCCAGGAATACTTACAATAGCAACATGGATTTCATTATTTGCCAAGTGGGAAGGCTCACAGGTAATATAGATGGAATATTCAACAGAAACATTCTTCAGAATATTCAGATTCCTCAATTCACTGCAAACATGCTCTGTGGTAAGGCCCTGAAGGATCGAAAAGAGATGTTGGCTATTTTAAATGCATATGCACACAAACACAGAGATACAGGATTTGCTTGGGATTTTTTTTTTGCCCTGAAGTAAGGGTTCTCAAGGGAAAAGGCGGTGCAATTCCCTCCAAACTAGCTTTTATTCTTCTCTAGTCACAAAAGCATTTAGGATGGAAGGCTGTATTAATCCCCTGGTTTTTCTTTTCTTTGATAGTAAGGCAGTGTCAACTTCCACTGCACTTTTCCCTCTGGAAAACGTCATTCCACACTCTGGGAAGTGAGTCTGTGCGTGCCACAGCCCAGTGAGCTGCTGTTACTTACCGGGGCCATCATCTCTTTGTTAAAGGTGAAGGTGATGTTGGCACAGTTGTTCTGGTAGTAGGAAGAATCTGAGTTGCATTTGGTCCTCAAAGGCTGCTGGTTGGAGGGCCAGCATTCCCCCATGGCAGCACACGGGTGGGTGAAGCAGTGGTCATCCCGCACAGGGACACAGGCGTGGCCAGCAGGGCACTCGGTGGCACCTTTGCCGTGCAGGACACAGGGCCGAGGGCCACACCAAACCTAGGAGAGGATGAACACTGCTAAGAACCCACTGGTTAGAGGACAGAAAATGGTGTAACCCAAACCACAGCACTGCTGTACCTTAGAACAGGTGACTTTTCCATTCAGACACTGACAGGTATTGCAGTCATCATCCCACTTAGTCCCATCTGGCATTACCCGAACACTGGTAATGCAAGGCCTTCCTGTGACTGAAGAGAGATTGAACAGAATTGTATGCTGAAAACAGGCAAAAAAACCCTTTTTTAAGTTCAACTAAACTTCCCACTAAGCTTGCTTCTTCAATAAAGGTCCTTGCTTTAAAAAACAACAGATAATATTCTCCCAAAACAGCCCCATACAACCACAAACCCACCAACATGCAATTATACAGATCTTGCTACAGGCGCTAGGATTAGCTCTAACATCTGGAATACCTTCTTGGCATGCAGGACCACTGCGACCTGGGGGGCAAATGCAACGGTACCCATTAATTTCATCTACACAGGTGGCTCCAAAGGCACACGGTGAGGACTGGCATTCATTGATATCTGTGATGGGAACGAGTGGAAATAGAATAGTTACTCTGTAGTAGCCTTTTGTTTTGTCAGGGAAAAAGCAAACATAGGATAAATTTGCCTACTAGAGCTTTATGTTCATTTTCTAGTGCCTACTGGGAGATAAGATTCCTGCCTGCAGCACTGGTATAAGCTCAGAAAAGTCCTTTGACGTTTCTGCTGTGTGGCACTAACAAAGATCAAAACCTGACCCCTGTGGCTACTTGAGCTTTCTAGGGCAAGGACACATTCCTTCCTACACAGACACACTTCCTCTCCTCTGATGTGCTCCAGTTTTATCCCCCACTAGATTCTTCAACTGATGACAACGTTAAACCCTTCCCAGGTGTATTGCTGCTGTGAGACTTCTATTCCATGACTTATTAAAAAAAGTGTCCTCCTACCTGTAATTATTATTAAATTACAGGGAAGCGCATACATCACCTCAGGGCTTGGAGGTGGATTATTAATTGACAAGGTTTTTGGCTGGCACACTTTCACCTCAAGCAGAAGCCTGGGCCACACTGACACATGGCAAGACTGTCCCAAAGAGCATTTTGCCCAGTCAGCTCAACCAAGATGTTTCAGCTCCAGCTGAATGACTTTAAATTTATTTCATTTTCAGTGTGATTCCTGCCCTCTCCAGATCTGCTATGGATCTGGGTATGGACAGAGATGACACAAGATGTCTATCACTCATCTGATCTACCACTTAACTCAATTAAGATGATTGTCTTGCAACAAGATTCAAGCGAGCCAAAAGCTGAGGCAGAGAGCCACTGAACACTTACTGATCCTGCAGTCGGGCCCAGCAAAGCCTGGAGCACACTCACAGCGGTACCAGTTCTCTCCATCCACACAAGTGCCACTGTTGTAACTGTAGAGAAAAGGCATCAGCACAGACATTAAAAACTGCTACAGATAAAAAGAACCCAGCATTCTAAAACAACAAAAAAAAAAAAAGAAAGGATAAACACAGTAAACTTACCAAGGATGAGGGCTGCAGTCATTCGTGTCTGCAAAGCAAAGACAGACAGCATTACACATGCAGACTTTGGCTAATACAACTCTACTGACAGTAAAGAATGATCAAACTTCCCCTAATGTCCAAGTTATACTTAGCTCAACTTTTACAAAAATATGCTGAAATTCTCTATTAAATTGATTCCAGGCTTGTACCACAAAATTTGTGAACTACATTGTGGAACACATGTACACAGGAAGAGATCCTTGTAAAGAATCTAACGGGAAGAAAAAAGTGGAAGCAGACAGAGCTGCTCGTAGAAAAAGAATGCAGGAGAAAACAAGACAACATCTGTCTCCACTTAGCTCATTTGCAGCTTTCTCATGCCCAGGTCAAGGCTCTATCACATAAAGTCATTAAAAACAAAGATTCAGGTGATGCTAAAGCCTACATCAAACAAGCTTTCCCTTCTGGTTTCAATCTTGCCTCAGAGGGCGACAGGATGAGCTCATGTTCTCATCATGCAACACTCTGGAAGAGTTCAAGCAGAGCTGACTTACTCTGGGTACATGTGGGTCCTTCCCAGCCCTCCTTGCAGACACAAGTGAAGGAGTCCCCGCTGACCACACAGGTGCCACCATTGTGACAGGGGTTTGGCAGGCAGCTGCTGTTCCTCGCTGTAACACAAACAACATTTGCCGCTCACTTGTTAGAAAGCCATCATGTCGGAGCCAAGAGGAACAGCTGAGGTCAGAGCTGCAGCACTGCATCTGCTTCCTGGTGATTACATGCAGGCTATTTACCTATGTTACAAGTGGCTCCTTCCCATCCCGCAGGACACATGCACTTGAAAGTGTCCCCCTCGTCATAGCATGTCCCCCCGTTGTTGCACGTCGCCTCATCACACTGGCTGTCACCTGTGGGAAACCAGACTGTCCTTAATACTGGTGCTCTCTTAAGGCAGTAAGTTCAAGCAGTCTATCAGAGCACGCCTGTAATGTTTTGGAAATGCTGAACTTACGGGAGTGGCAAGTTTTTCCCTTCCACCCATTTTTACATTCACAGAAGAAGTCGTTGACCAAGTCTCGGCAAGTTCCTCCATTGTGGCAAGGGTTTTTACTGCAGTCATTAATATCTGGTTATGTTAAGGAGAGAAAACAGACTCAGTGGTGTTTACAGAATTGACAAACACAGTGCTTGAAAGAAGCATAACCCATCCCTAATTTTGGCCTGTGTTTCCATTGCAGATTAAACACTTCAGTCATTATTTTAAAACTTTGAGCGCTGTCACAGAGATGAAGACTGTTTCACCCCATTCCTCCAGTTTGTTTTAATTTTGTTTGTAATCTTGTTCCAGTAAACAAGCAGTGAAAAGGCTTACTACATAAACTACCCTGTTAGTCAGGGAAAGGGAGCGGAGCCCTCACTCCTCTTCTGCTCCTGAGACTGACAAAATATATGTGTGATATGCAGACAGCCATTCCTAAAGCAGCATCTACTAATGCAAAGGATTTCTTCCTGAATGTTATCCACAGGATAGAGCAGGAAACTCAACAGTGGCACAGCCAGGTTCTACTCCCAGTCCAACTTTGTAATTTGGGCTTAGTTCCAATACAAAAGCTTGGAACTTGGTGGAAATGACACCTGGTCCTCCATAGCCTTTGAAGCAGTTTATTGGCATTGGTCACTGCCATCTTAAAGACAGGACCAGCCACTCCTTCCCAATGTTTTCCAAAGAGATCTTTCTGTGTGCTGAAGGATGGATACTCACTCGCTTCACAATATGTTCCTTCCCATCCATCGCTACAAATACATTTGTAGGAGTTGATGCCATCAATGCAAGTGCCACCATTTTTACAGGGGTTACTCTCACAGTCATTGATATCTGCAACAGTTGGGAAGAGAGAAGAGGATTAAAAAAAGAGGAAAACAAAAATCAAGAAGCACAGCTACTAGGAGTCATCATCCTATTGCAGACTGTTTGGTGCTACTTCCATTTCTAATATGCTTTGGAGAGGAAGGGTTATAAGCAAGAAGAAAAATGGGTAAAAAACTGCACAAGGTGATGAACCTGTCACTATTAAAAACAAGAAAAATTTCAGGAGTCCTTAAGATCCATGATAAACCCCACTATTAACTCCCTCAGACCTTGTATACATAAGGCTTTAAAAAACATACAATTCAAGGCCAGAGGGTTCATTATTGTGAACTTTCCCCAAGGCCTAGAAAATTCCGCTCTGCCTCACCCAAGAGGGATATGAAAACTTACAGCAGTTCCAAGGTTCACTGAGTTACAATGAAGGAACCTTAAAGGGGTCTGGGAGGGAAGGATGGAATTTTTTTCCAGTAAGAGTGGGGGACAGCAAAATACATTCTCTTTTTAGCTCTTACTCTCGTGACAGTAGGTGCCAGTGAATCCTTTGTTGCATTCACAGGTGAATTTTCCACCCGCTTGGCTCTTGCACTTCCCATGAGGACCACAGACATTGGAAGAGATGTAGCGAACCCCTTCGGGTGTGCTGTTGGAAGCCACTGCCACGGTGCAGCTGTCAATTACTGCAGGAAAGCAGAGACCAGCATGAGGACTGCCCATGCAACCTGAGTCCTTAAGAGCAACATTTTTATTTCCAGCCATGGACATTTAGGAGACACTTGTGCCATAGAATCACTTAGATTGGAAAAGACTTAAGATCATTGAGTGAGACCATAAACCTAAGACTGCAAATATGTTTGCTGCCATGAAACTAAAGAACTGTGCCAACTGTGCATAAAATAATCACAGCATCTTATCTGATGATGCTGGACCACATCCATGGCCTGGAATAAATGCATCAGGCTGTTTGCTACCTGTGTTTTCTGTCCCCATTGACATAACGCTGTCTTTCAATAACTGATATTTACAAATATTACTCATCTTTTCACACAAGGAGAAGCCTAAGGCAGAGGGCAAAATTCAGCCTCTTTCCAGCAGTGACTTCCCTGCTGTAGCTGCATGAGGGCTCCAGCGAGGGGCAGGGCAGGAACCATTGCCAGACATTGCCATTCACCCACAAGGCAACACAAACCTTCACAAGGAGTCGTGCGGCAGTGATCCTTCAGGTGGGAGCAGTTCTTCCCTTCGTAATCCTCAGGGCAGTTACAGAAATAGTCCATGGCAAGATTGAAGCACTGGGCGCCATTTTGGCACGGATTTGGCTCGCAGTAATCTATGTCCAGCTGTAAGCAGTGTGGAGAGAGGGAAGGGAAATAGGAAGGAGGGGGAAGGGGAGAAAGGGAAAGCTGAGTGAAAGAGGTTTATCATAGCTTTCCCTCACCACAACAGGCTGACATTGTGGAATCTGACCTTTTTATCTGCTGCCTCAAAGAATCATTCATAGCGCACAGAGCTTAGTCCGACTCGCCGCTATTTCAGACAAGTCTCGATATTAAACTGCTGAAGTTAATAGTCAGAGCTCCACAAAGCCTGACGTGCAAACCCTGCAGTCTGCTTAACAAAGAGAATCCTCCACAGCCTGACAGGGGTTTGTTGGTTTCCTTCCCCCCAATATATATTAATCAAGCACTTTCTTGGCAGACTGACAGCGATATCAAGTACAACTTTATACTATGCTTCACTGGACACAAGGCATTCGGTGTGCAGATCCAGAGCGTCGGAACAAACGGCACTGGCTGAGGGCCTGCCTTTCACCCAGCCTTCTTACCTGACAGAGGTTTCCTGAGAAACCAGCGGGACACAGACATTGGAATCCATTGATTTCATCCTGGCAATGACCCCCATTCATACAAGGGTTACTTGCACATTCATTGATGTCTTTCTCACAGTGATCTCCTGAATAGCCAGGTGAACAGATACACCGATAACCATTAACCAAGTCCTGGGAAAGAAGAAAAAAAAGTTTAGAGGTAAGGTTTTTCCTCCCTCTGGATACAGTCTTGTTAAGAAAAAAAAATTAAAAGAAGTTAAAAATCACCTTATTACATCTGAGCAAGGCAAAAATATTTAGGGGGAAAACCAAACACACACACACACACACACACACAGACACACACACAGACCCAGTCCCATTTTACATCCCTGATTTCCAGGCAGGATGCATTAATCCACAGGTTGAAGGGAAGTGCCAACATTTTAGAAGGTGGTTTGCACAACCACCAGCTCACTCACTGGTGACACTGGCAGTGAAAATGAGTCATTTATTGAAGTCATATTTTTTTGCCCTTACTGTTTTACAGTGCTGTAGCATGACATAGGCCCTCCCCCCAACTGAAAGAAATGACAATTTATAACAGCTAATTGCTATCTTCCAAACTATTTGTGCTTAGACTCAAATGTTTTAGTTACTGTTGGAAGTCTTGGGGAAACCGAAGTAAAACAAGAATGGCTTACCCGACAGGATCCTCCATTCTGACATTGTCCACGACAGTCGTTAATATCTGCAATAAAATTAGCATAGTTAGAAGGTAAAAATATATTTACACAAGATAGAGAGTTCAGGTCTCTCTAAAACTGCAGCTAGATAAACCTTTTGTCAAGTTTCCTGCATGCCTTCCTTGAGATAAGGTTATTATAATGGGTGGGAAACCTTTCATGATTCTTCTACAAGAGGCAGTAAAACTTCACATCATTGTTTTAGTCCCTTTATCAGAATATAGCTATGGTACAGGCTAATGACTTTGATAAAATTGTGTATTTTCATTCCATACCAACTACTCCCTTTCTAAAAACATCAACTGCTGGGGCTCTGCCCAGTGTTTAAATCTGAGTTTAGAGCTCAGTGGCACATGCACATATACCCAAAGAGCTGGCCTTTAATAAACCCAAGAGTATGGACACTTACTGATATCACAGTTGTGGCCAGACCAGCCAGTAATGCAGTCACAGTAGTAGCTGCCAATCAGGTTCCTGCAGGAGTTGGCATTGACACAGGGTTTGCCCTCACATTCATTCGCATCTGGAAAACCAAGGGGAGCATTCAGGGGGGAAGGGAGAAGCCCACACACCCAGCAATAACCAGCAGTTCCTCCAGAGCTAAGAGGAACTTGCAGTGTGCAGCAGGGATTAGTGTGACTTGAACGAACTAAAGTCAATCCTACATCAGCCTCTCAAACTCTTTCAGTTTCTCTGCAATTAGAACGTACAGTCTATGCTAATTATTTCACAATTACCCAGCCACTCATTAGGAGCAACTTGCCCCCGCACACGCATCTGAGCTGAGCGTTCTGAAGGAGGAATGCTGCAGCCTGGTCATTGGGATGAGTGTGTTGTGTAAAGAATGCAGCCAGCTCATTCTCCGTGAGATCATCCACATTTTGGAACCCAGCTGTGAACTCCTGGGTCTGGAGGAGTTGACATGGTTGAAGAGATACAGCAACTTTCTCACAGGCTAATGGGAGAAACATGTGGGGGTGGGACTGGGAGGTACAACACGCACCCTCCTCCCCACTTCAGGGCAGTTCTGGTTTGAAGGATGTCTCTGGTTAATTATTTCCTTCAAGTGCCAGTATGCAGCAGCAGGGTGATGGATGCTACACTACTCTTGGACACTGTCCTGGACCCCAGGTCTGCAAACAGACACTGAATATCTTCAATGTGCCAAAATACATCCACAGGCCTCAGAAACATGACCAATGCAGGACCATGACCCTTTTGCATTTATCTTTCCCAGCTCCAGAACAACACTGGATGAAGAGAAAAGTAGTTCTTACCTAGCTGGCACGTTTTGCCAGTCCACTGAGGTGGGCAAATACACTTAAATCCATCAACTAGGTCTTGGCAAGTTCCTCCATGACCACAGGGATTTGGAGAACAATCATCAATATCTGTAATGCAGAGTAAGGAGAGGCTTAGCTCCACTACCAGATTAGCAATGGCAGTATCTGACAAGTTTGATAAATGGTTGTTGCCACTTGGGTTTTCCCCGAGGAACAGAAGGACAACAGGACTTCTACTTGGAATTTCTAGGTCATCTTTGATTTCAGCAAAAGCCTCCTTTAAAGAGAACAGTAGTGTGAGAAGGGGGTTCAAAGCACAGGGGAAAAGTTTACCCCTGTGGCCTTTTTGCAAGTCATATTTTCATCCAGCAAGTCCCTCAAACCAGCATTTTTACAACATGCCAGAAGGCTACAAAAATTCTACATTCTGCTTCTTTCAAGAAGCTTTTGCTATTTCTTCCCCGGTAGTTGACAAAAACCTTGGTACAAGCAAAGGGGAAGAGAGTGCACAGGGGTATAAATGTCTGCCAGGAAGCAATGCGCAGGCTGGGAAAGGTTGAGTAGGCTGCCCTGTAAGTTTATGAGGGATTAGAATGACTGATTAAAACCAGCACACTGGCACATTTTAAATAAACACTGAAAAGGACTCACTATCAGTGCAAGTTGGTCCAGCCCAGCCAGGAGCACACACACATTCAAATCCTGTGGATGTCTCGAGGCAGCTTCCCCCGTTGTGACAAGGGTCGGAGAGGCAGGCATGCTCCGCTGCACAGGGACACAAGGACATCATGGCAGAGGCTGCAGCAATGCCACCACAAGCCACCCCTGCTCCCTCCTCCACACGCTTCTGCTCTGGACACACCATCACTACTCTTGGTGCACTGTGCTCCCGTGAGAACCAGGAATTTCCTGGCTTGCATGAAGTCTCCTTCCATGCTAACATCACCAGCACACTGCCTGGCACCTGCTGGAGCCACAGCCAGGCAGGGTGGCTTGGAGTGTCCTCCCTGGTGAGCAAAAGGCTGATGTTCAGAGGCACCAACAGTTCATGATAAAGCACCAACAGGAAAGCCAGGATCTTTGTACCCAGCCCTGAGCAGGTACACTAGAAATTCAGTTTTCCTCAACCTCATAAAATATATCCAAAACCAGCCACCAAAAGCTGGCCAGAATTAACTATCAGGTGGCAGCTCAGCAGCCGCATCCAATGCTTACCAATTTCACAGTTCTGTCCTGAGTAGCCCTCAGGGCAGGAACACTGGTATTTGTCAGGGCCAGTGTTGCTGCAGGTCCCACCATTCAGACAGGGTGGGTGGGTTCCACAGTAGTTCAGATCTGCAAGAGGGGAGGAGCATTAAAGGCACGGTTGGAAAGCAACAGAACATCACCACGTGCACACTTTGCTTTGTTATCCCAGAGCCTTTAGAGAATGCAGCCCCACACAGGAGCAGGGCAGCACAGGGACAAACTAAGGACAGATGCTAACCACGCCAGCACAGCAGTGGGGACAAGGCCAGGCAGCTGAGGCCAGCACGCTCCCAGCACGTTTCAGCAGCTCGCTCAACCCCACATGTGCTGCCTCAGTGCAAAGTCTGCCAGCGCTAACACTCAAGTGTGACACAGCCCCCTGCCATTAGCATACCTTTGTCACAGAGCTGACCACCCCAGTTGGTTTCACAGAGGCACTGCCATGGTTCAATGCAAGTGCCATGGACACATCCTGGGTGTGGAATGCACTTATCGCAGTACTGGCCTTGCCATCCATACTGACACCTTCAGTTGAAGAAGGGGGAAAACGGGAAAAACAATAATCAGAATAGGGAAACAAACCCAAACCCATCATAACTGCTCTGTGTAGATGCGAGTGTGCAACTCCAAAGCTGAAGAAAGGCTGTGGAAGTGGGGGAGAAGGGCAGGATGAGGGGAGGGGGAGAAGCTATTCAAGGATTGTTTGATGGTTTCTTGTAAACAAACATTTTGGTAGTTTTGCCAAGGTCTCTGTAGCTGGCCTCCTGACAAAAGAATAACTGTTCTGAGAAAACCAGCATGAGGCCATTCAGCACAATAATACTCTTTTGGAGCCTCAAATAAATGTGGCAGAGAGGGTGGGTGTGCACTACAAATCAATCTCTCGACTTTGACAGGGTGCTTTATAAATTGAGGGGGGAAGAAAAAGTCAGTGGAAACAATAGTTATCCAGAGATCCTCATGAATACAAGGTTCCAGGCATTTCAGCCATGCTGGGTTTGCAGGAAGACAAACAAAACCATAACCACCAACTCCAAGCCTCTGGCAAGGCAGCAGCAAAACATGAGGAGTTCCCTGCTCTATCAGAAGCCAACCTTATTCTGAATAGAGACTCAAACACACAGCCAGTAGGGACTGGCCCACAGTCAGGGATGGAAGAAAGCAGCACGTCAGGATTTTACACATGTTCAAGGATCAGCTGTCGGTGTGTTTCTGAGTTTGATTTATGCTCATAACCTCCTTTCAGGGAATAACAAAATAATATCCAGTTCTGAGAAACACTAATGTCTGAAGAAGAATTTATTACTATTTAAATTCTTTACTGTTGCTATCAATGAGCTACCTGAATTCTCTACCTGAAAGGAAAATGTTCTTTTAAAGTAAAGCCCCCTTTAAGGAAAGCTTATTTAGGTTTTCATTTAGCTCTCACTGGGCAAGACAGACCAAGGAGCCTTCAAATTAAAGTGGATCTGTAGATAGAAACAAGCAAAACAAGTTGAAAATTAAAATCAAGGGTTTGTTGGGGTACTGTATTTCATTAACAGGTCCTGAGAGTAATTGATCAGCAGCAATTATGCGCTAAGCTGTCACTAAATTGTGAAAACAAACCTCAGCTCTACAGAAGTCAGCTAAGCTTTCTATTTGTAAAACCCCCCACCATTCTTCTGCTGGCAATTTCTTCTCATGGGAAAAAGCCAGAAGGATCTATCCAATGGATAATCACACACAGCCAGTGGTAAGTCAGACTTCCCTTCTAAAAATCTCAGGTGACAAACTGCATCCTAATTAACTTTTTTTCTTTAAAAGTTATTTCAATAGCAGCCTTTACAAAGTCAATGGGAAATTCTTATTAGTTTGTGTGTTAAAAAAAGCCAGTCAGTACAAAGAACATGGAAAAAAAAAACAGATAAGGCAAAAAGAACCTCCCTCAAGTAGCTCTTGGAAAGTCCTTCTGTATAAGGCATATAATGAGAAAGCACAAAGATCAAAATTTGGGGCCATACCCTTTTAATTTGTATTGCCTTCAAAGAAACTTGCCTGTGAGCCTGCACACAAGCCAGACTAAGGGACCTCACCTGCAAAAGCAGGTATCCAGATTGAGGATTTTACTCCTTTCTGTCAAATCAAAGTAGTGGTGGGTTTTGTTTTCTTTAAAACAAAGTGTAAAGAAAGTAAAACAATTTTAAAAAACTCCGCACCACACGGGAAAAAAAAAAAATTCATGAGCTTTAGAGCCAAGGGTACCACTGCAAACATCAGCTTCAAAACGTAACAAACAAAACTGGGTAAGGCTATGGCATTTAGGAAAAAAAACTGAGACATCAATTCCAGAAAAAGATTCACAGCAATAACTTGTGTTTAATAATACGTATGCAGCACTTTCTCATGAGAAATTTAAAATTAACTTTCCTTGTACAGTGATTCATGAGTAAAAATGGTTTTGTTGGCTGGCCTGCATTGAAGAAAGTGACTGGCAGTGAAAGGGAAAAGGATATTTTAAGAACGTTTGCAAGTTGTCTGTGGTACCAGAACGCAGAGCAGTTTCTGCTCAGATGTTATTTTTAAACCCTGTTGCATTTGTAGCATACAGGCTATATGACTCATCAAAACTTAAAAGAAAATAAAATCTTGTTTCTGTGTTCACTTTAAAGATAGTGGTCTAACTTGGCAAGCAGAAGTTATCTGAAAGCACCAGAAGGACAGCATTGTTTCAAGACTATGCAAATCAAGTGTGGGAAAGTTGCACCTTAAGTAAATAAGAGCACTAGTGCATGTCTGGGCAGTGAGTGGGAGGCAAGAGACTTAGAAAGAGAAAGGAAAGAAAAAAAAAATCTGGAAACAAAGCCTGTTGTTCTGACTAGGAGACAGCAACCCCGACAAGGCATGTTTATTCTGATGACAGAAGCACAAATCACTGGTAGCCCTGACTGATATGCTCCTCTCACCATCTGGCCCCCCGATACTTCCTACTGCTTCTTAGGCTTTTACTTTTTTTTTTAATTAAAAAAAAAAGATTTAGATTTGGTGTTCTGGGGGTTAACCAGCTTGTATCAGAGATGCTAAACATTAAAATCACAGGACAAATGACAACAGTCCATCCTGTGGCTGGACTTTCACTTTGCCACCGCCCTGTGAGGATGACAGGTTACTTCCTACCTCACTTTCAGATGGTTCCTTGATGACTTTTTTTGTTTTGAAGCATGAATAACAGAAACAGAGAGAACGAACGAGCCACTATTTAGGCTGAATTCTTATAGAATAGTCTGTCAGACACACCACATTTAGCTCCTGTTTGAACTCCAGCTCATCAAGCAGTCCACTTCATGCAAAGGTTTCCAGCAACAGAGAATCCAACAATATGCCTGTCAGGCAGAAAAACTACTTTCTATTCCTTCAGACTTCTCAGTCTTATTCATGAATCCCCAAACTTCACTTTTAACCCTTCCTACAGAGGATCAATACCAACATTTTGTCACCTCAGAAGCCCTCAGTTGTAAACAGAAATTATAAAGGGTTACCTGCAGCAACTTGGAACCTGTCTGTTGATAAAGAATATCTACATTTAATATCCACTAGCCATCTAAGGGTAAGGGACAAAACTTCCCTGTGCTGTAAATATATGCTGCATTTTTTAAGGCATTCCAAATATTTAATTGCTGGGTTATGGATAAAATCTGCTTTCCATTGTCTCCATGCCAGGACAGAAGGGACTTCAAAGCACAGCAACAAAATTCGGCATTCATCAGAGCCCACTGACAAGATTTCATCCCAGCCATTAACCTCTCAGCACTTGGAGCCAGGCTCACAATGGGAAAGGAACCCAGAGATTTAACTAATCCCATTCTAAAGAATGCTTGACTTTTGCCTACTGATGGAAGAAATCAGGGGGTGCGAGGGAAGAAGGGAGAAACAGTAAAAGGGAGAAGAGAGAAAAGCCACGCTGTACTTCAAGCTTGGAATTGAAAAAGCCTATTAATCAAGCTGCTGGAAAAAACATACCCACGAAACATTTGCACTATTTATGCAGAAACAATTAGTTAGCGCTCATTAGACAGCATTCACACGATTTATCCCATACCCCCCTCTCCCTCAGCACCACCATTTCACAAACCAAAAGCTCCTTAAAATTATCAGTGCATTAAAAGCCTGCTCCCCCCTTATTCTGGGCAAGTCAGCATGAATAATGTGTCTTGGTCAAAACCACAACTTACCAAACGCCCTCCCTCCCCAGTCCTATTGTGTTTAGCATCACTTGTTTAATTAGTTGGGGAGGGGTGGGGGGAAGACAAAGACGGATAGGAAGCATTTACCTGCACTCTCCTGGAATTGTGCAAGAACCATGCTTGGGGCTACATCCCTGACGACAAATAGCTGTTAAAACAACAAAAAAGAAGAGTATCAGCACGCTGCCCGCTTCCGGCACCTTCACACTCGTGGGAATGTTTTAATCTCTAACCAGCACTGTAATCCTGCTAAAGCCAAGCTTCTAACAAGTATCTCCTATCAAGTCTACCGGAAGGAAAACCAAGGTAGGCAACTCCCTGGGATAGGAAATCTACCAGCTTTTTCTTTCTATAGGAAATCTATTCCTCTGGCTCTGCAGAGGAATCATTCCAAGTGCTGTTCAAAGAGCTGTTTTAATGTGGGAGAAACCACCTTGCCTTGGAGAGCTCAGGTCACGTTGAGTCTACAGGTTGCCTTTCTCTGTCTTTTGCAGGTGATCTGGGCCACTCTCCCTGGCTTTACCCTTTACTCAAAGCAACTTTTAACTACTCTAGATTTAGTTTTGGCTGTATCTCTGAACAGCCAGGCTATCGAGATGAGCGGCAATTCAAATTGCAGATAAACTCAGTCATTAAGACAGGCTGATAAGTCTGTTCCTAAATCCTGCTTTCTCCTTCCCCTATTACCTAGGTAGTAGCCATTCCCTAATAAACATGTTGAACATGATCTCAGGTGGAACAAACAAGCCTAGGACTTTTCAAACACCAAAGCTTTATGCTTGCCAGGTCAGCTTTAAAACAAGTCTCTCCTTCCTGCTTGTCTTGAAGTTCTGCACCAAAGGGGAAATCCTTTTTGAAGTCAGCAGCAGAACTCCCATTGAAGTCAGTGGGCTGGGTTTTCTTCCCAAGGGCAAAGATGTGGATAATCAGAGAAAGAACACATCTGCTAAGTGCCCAGAACCCAGCAGGCCTCTCCAAGGCTTTAACATAAGGCAGAAAGTACTCTCCTCCTGCCCCCCATTCTCTGTGTAAAGAGCTGGTCAGTCCCATCAGTCCTCACCCCACTATCTGCACAATCTGACCACTAAATGCAACCTGGACACGATGCCCTCAAATCCCACCCAGGACCGCCGGTCCCTCGCAGGTCGAGCATCTGCCACAAACCTTTGTTGCACTCTGGTCCCATCCAGCCCTCCAGGCAGGTCTTGTTGCCGTTCTGGTCACAGGTGTGGTGAGTGAAGAAGTCATCTCTAGGTCGACAGAACTTGTTGCAGCCGAAGCCATAGTAATGTTCTGCACATGTCACACGGATTTGGTACTCAAAGTGGGCAACTCCCGCGTTGTGTTTCAAAGTCTGCCACTGGCGGCTGGGATTGATCATGCCAGAGTGGGAAGCCTTCTCAATAATGCGATCGGGATCTGTGGGGCACAAGAGATGGCAGGGTTAAAAAACTTCCTTTACAGCTCGTCATTAACTCCCACATCACAGCTCTCCAGCTTCGCAGGCAAGACTCTCTGAGGCAGCCAGTTGGTTTTATTAAGACAGTCAGATAATGCTGCCCTGGAGCTACAAACCATTAACTGAAACACACATGCAGCATTATCAAACCGAACAAAGCTTGAAATCAAAAGGGACTGTTCGGTTACTGCCAATCACTTATCCCTTTTGCAGTGTAAGAGCATCCAGTAAGAATTCATACAGTTCATTACTAAAGAAAATTCAGCTGCTTTTACTTCCAGCTCCAACAGACTGGTACAAAATCTGTTTTCCCCTGCTTCTCCATTAATGGCACTAGTTTTGTTTTCAACTGGAGCATTTACAAAAACAACATACTACAATAGCCTAATAAAGCCATGTCTACAAATTGAACATAGGCACTGCAAAAGGTTTACAGCCTTTTCCTTATGTGCAAACACTAAATTGAAAACTAGCGACTCCAGCATTCAGGTGACATCAGCAATCTCACCACATTGGAAGTTCTGTCTTCAGATGGCAGCTGAGAATAAAAATTCAAGACTACAGGAGCTCAGAGAAGAAGACTCAAACTACTGCATATGTGCTACAGATCCCCCTCCTCTACCGAGCATTTCAAAGTTTAGGTTTGCACTTGACATTTAGTTCAAGCAAAAGTCTTCTGGCATTCAGAGCCCTACAAGTGTCTAAATTATGGCTTGAAATAATAATATTTCACATTAGCTTGGAACATTGTATATATCTGTGGTATTTCACTTTGTAGTCCACATCTGGTGACTTAAACTATCTGACACTGCCTTACAACCTGCTGCTACCCAGCACTTGACTGCTGACTGAAAGTTTATCATAAAACAGCCAAAATATCCCCTCAGACAGAATTCAAAACCAACAACGAGTACATGGGAGCATAATCTAGTGACAGGAGAATTTTAGGTAGAAAGGCAGTTTGCCAATGATGTGTTAGAGAGCAGCTTAGGAAGTACTGGCATTTCTGAGTGTTAAGAATTAAGATGTACTAATGTGCAGCTTGTTCTTCCAACAACTACAAAAGAACCTTTGGGATTTTACATAAGGCAGAGTTGAAGACTAATGAAGTTGCTAGTAAAGCCTTAAGATATCACATGGACAGTTTTTAATATAAAATACTTTTAACTGTATTGCTAAGGACCTTAGATTTGCAGCCTTCAAAAAAGAACTTCCCAACAGACTTGTCCAGGCTCAGATACTCATTATTGATCCACCATTAGGTCCTGCCTACTTGTCTGCAGTTTGGAATGAAGTCAAAGCACTTGCTACACAACCACACAAGAGTGTCAATAGTCAGACATTGTGAACATTTGCCCATTTTCGGGGGTATTTGTGGCTTGAGACTACAGCATTCATTATGTGTTTACAGTGTGAAATGCAGGGCAACAACTTCTTATTCACCTTCTGGTATTTCTGGTTCTATAATATTTTCCATTTAAATCAGTTTTTATTATTCATTGGCACTAAGCCCCCAACCCCACAACTATGTGTCAGACTTTCAAATACATGCAGGTCTTTATTAATTTAAGTCCCATTCACAGGTAGTGTAGATGCCTAAGGACCTTTCCATACTGGTGCATCCAGAGGCAATATCATGTTCTGTGCTGTGCAGGTGTAAGGCTCTTAGATCTCATCAGCGAGATTATTGACTAATTCTAAGAGGTACTTAAGCAGATGCATATCTGCTCGTCTTGAATGGGGCTAGTCTGGCAATTATAGTTCCACTCATGCGTGCTGGAGATGCCTCTGCTGCACTTGCCAGGATTACACTCCATCCACAGCACAGCTGGAAAGCAAAGGCACTTCCCCCAACACCGAGTGTGCATAAAGACATCCTGCTCCTTGTGAGTAAAACAACTTTATCCTCTCCTGTAAGTGGCAGAAGAAAAGCAGAACGACACTCAATTTAGTTGTGCAAACCAGCTCCCCCCCCATCCCCACCCCCACATTCATTCTTGCTTTTCCAGTCTTCTCCTGTTCCCCACTGGGAACATACCACTGACAACTATTTCAGTCCTTGGCACCAGAAAGGGAGTTGCCTTGGAAAAGTGATCTTTCCTTTTGCCTCTGCTCTATCATTCTTCTCCTATCTGCCAGCTCATTAAGAAGCTTGTCCTTGTTGTTTGTCTATGACCTCTCACTCCAGCCATTAGCTCTTTGAGGACCTTAACCACAGGCTGAACTCAAATGGAAACAGCCTTCTAAGTCCACTGGACTTCATTTTTTTTGCAGGGGCTCAGATGAAGCCCAGCTGCAATTCCACTTTGCATCATGCATCAATTCCACTTTGGATCATGGATAAAATGTCTTCCATTGGATACACATTACACACCTACCACCATCCACCTAAATTCAAGTGTGGTCTCACAGGTTTAAGCTCCCTTTCCATTAGCCAGCACCCACAGTTTTCACAATGAAGCGCTGGCGTGTTCCTTCTTGTACAAGAACTCCTGCGGCCCTGCCTATTCCCACCTGTCAGTGTGCACTTCTTACACAAGGCTGCTGACCCAGACTCCAGGAGAGCATTGCAGCAACACTGCCACTCTTAGCCTGCACCAACCACTGCTGCAGATTTGTAGGAAGCAATCCCAACACAGCAGAATGGTTAAGCAAATAAAAGGCAGCAGTCAGCCACGACTGAGACAAAGGCATCTTCTGAACTCCCCTGTCTTCATCTGACTCAGAACCCCATGCTTTGATAGAAAGGTTAGAGGAAGCATTAACCCATTAGAAATTGATGAAGTGGAAGAGAGAGGCTTTCTGTACATCTCGAGCTTCCGCTTGCACTTCACTGTCAGAGACTCTGTTGGTTTTATTCGCTACTGGTGGCTACACTTCAAAGCTATAAATCTTTTTATTCAGTGGCAACTGTATCAAAGGTTTTAGACACAAGGAAATAAGCTATTTTGACTGCCCACCTTTGCCTTTCAGTGCTCCAATGTCTGGAAATTATAACTACGCAGCATCAGGAAGCAAAAACAACAACAGAAAAAGCCCAGACTCCTCTGAGCAGTTTGGGTGGCCAAGGACACCACAGTTATTTTTGAAAGGCTTTGTTTCAGACAACTTCCAGCTACGGCTTGGTTTACATTGTACTGAAGTCTCTTATGCCTGCCTGGAATTCACATGCAACTGATACCAGTAATTTACAATAGCTCTTTGACATAGTTGGAGATGCAATGTCAGCCCATTAGCTTTACGTATGAAGCAACAGTAGCAAGATGGCAACTAGACAAGAACCAGAGTAAGAAAACCATTTGAGTTGAATCTTGGCTCCAACAAAGCATGATTCTCATCAACTTCAACGGGGCCAGAATTTAACTGCAAGCGACTCTTGGAAGTGAGACAAGAGAGAGTATGTGGTAAAGGGAACGTAGGAGGAGTGGAATGTAGAGGGGGGAAGGAAGCATCCACTCTAGGATCTTCTAACAACTGCATTGATCAGAGGATGCTTTCAGAGCTATTGAAAAGCCACACAAGGCCTGCTAAACCCACTTTGATTGTTGAGAGCTCTCACAAGGCCCGTGCAATTCAGTGGCAATTAGGGCAAAAGAAAATCCTGGACATCAAAAAAAAAAACCAAAACCCACTCTTCACATTATATGAGGACAATTGTTTAGTTCTAATCATTTTCTTAACTAGTTCTTGAAGCTTTACTCTTCAGCTCTGGGAAAGCTGACTAAATCAAGCCATGCAGCACAAAGGAAAGGTTTTGTGCAGTGCAGTGACTGAAGGGACCTAGAGATGGATAAGTGACAGCAAAGCTGGAGCAGGAATGCAGATCAGGAACATATGCAAGAACATGTCTGCACTTGGTCAAATGCACTGCTGAGAAATGAGGCGATTTTGTCTGAAGACAATTGTACTTCCAGAAAATGAAAGCAAAGAAAGGGGTCATTGTGTAGCTTTGGAAATGCAGTTGTTTCATGAAAAAAGATGAGCTCTAATAATAGTAAAAGTGGCAGAGACCCAGTCTGAAAAAACTCTCAGATCCTACTATAAACAAGAGTTTCATTTTGAATTCAAACATCTCCCATTTTTAATACAACACTCTGCTGCAGCACCTACTTTCTTCTCCTCCACAGAACACTCCATACCCAAGAATTCTCCCAGCCACTGCTCCAGGACTGGGCAGGGGAAGTCTGAAATCACAGCTACTGCAACAGTGCTGAATGAGGTTGGTTGTGGCTGCCCCTGACAGGCCACATGATTCATACCAAAGGACAACTACTTTTCTGGAATGAAGAATTAATATGACATCCCATGTATATTTAAAAAAATATAAGGAGCAGATCTGCACAGAGAAGTTTCCAAGCCACACACTCTCTGCCAATTAAAACATAAAAGCACAGCACTGTGCACACGTCTCTAAGGCCTTTCTCTCCTGAGGTGTGAAGCCCATTTCACTCCTGCATGGCTGCCACCTTGGCATTCCAAAGCACACTACAAGAAGCAGCTGCAAGATTTCTCTAAGATGGACCACAGTGCTGCTGCTTCCTTGCTAAAGGAAAAGGCTTGTTGTGTCAACAAAAGCTTTATGAGTTCAGATTCACACTCTCTCCTGTGGCTTTTACCACACACACTGTTTAAAGCCTTAGACTGAAATGGAGCTAATTTTGCCCACCTCCTTCAGTAACAGTAGGCAAAAAGCCGAACAGCTCATGTGCCAAGAGACCCTGCACAGCTTCCTCGAGCCAACAGGAAAAGCTTAGCAGAATGTTTCTGAAACCAAAGACATTGCAGGAGAAAGATCCCCACCCTTGATTTCTAGCCAGCTCTACCAGGTGGTGTCTGGTAAATCTTTTTTCAGCCCCTTCATAATAAACACCCAGACATCAAACTCCCAAAGAAGAGCTTGTAGTCACTCCTATTTCTCATCTACAGTCATTAGATGGATGTTGATACCGAGTCTTATGTAGATTTTAAGTCATTTTCTTTTTCACTTTTGAGAAGTACTTAGTTTACAGAGAGGTCTCAAGTGAACAAGACCTAGGCTTCTGAATATTACTCCTAATTAAAAAGAACAAAACAAAACCAAAAAACCAAAGAAAGAAATGTGAAGAAATCCCTTGGCTTTTACTCTCCCTAAGGAGAAAGAAGGAATTAACAGCATCTATTTTTAGTCAAACTGTTGGTGCCTAGGTGAGCGAGCTACTCACTCTCTGCAGGCAAAGTGAGCAAGACAGGCTGCTGCAGAGCCTGGAGGAATTGCTCCAAATAGTTTGGGGGAGAGCTTTTCCCTCTCCTTGTGCTCTAACTCAGAGCAAGCTGCTGAGGCTACCAGAGGTCTTTCCATGCCTGGGACACACAGGTGTCGGAACTAAATAAAGCCAGTGGAAGGAATACTTACTCGTGGAGTTATCATTGTAATCCCACGCCTCAACAAGCAATGTGTAGGATCTCTGCAAGAGAGAAATAAGAGTTAGTTTTAAAGCCACATATGACTAAGAAAAAAAAACCAACTGACAACAATTTTAATTAAAAAGAAAAATTCTGGTCTCTGCCCCAAAGCAGAGTAGTTGGAAACAGAAATAGGTAAAAGATTACGCTTGAGACAAACATGATCTTCTTGAAACCCCTAAGCTACCTTATCCAGTCTGACTTAGGAGACCTTTCACCTAGGATAGCTCATCTTTGTCATCATTAAAGCATCTTATGTACTTAACCAGGAAGTACAGCATTTGACATTGCGCTGCGGCCGAAATAAAGCATATGAGAAACAACTGCACATGGAAGACAGAAAGCACCACGATAGCACAGCAGCATCAAAAAAACCAAAACCAAACCCCCACTCTCAAGAACTGCTTCAAAAGAATTTTAGTTACAGAAAAATAGTCTTGATGTCCCTTCCCCCAGCCATCCTGAAAGCAAGAAGTGTTGCTAAGATTACTGTGCCCTGCCTTGACAGCACAATCTCCAGGGACTTTGCTTTTCAGCACCCCCTTTGAAAGCTTTGTCTGCATGAGGGCCATCGCAGCTCCCACAAGTATCAGGTAACGAAGGGAAGAACTATAGGCTATGGGAAGGGGGTGGGGTGAGAGAGAAGCATTGTAAAACAAAGGCTAAGATCAGCCTTTTTGGAAGAGCAAGGAAAGGGAAGCTGCGCTATCCATCCCGTCTCACTTTTACAGATGCTCCAAGCTGCCAATGAGCTCTGTAGCACTCCAGCAATAATAATCATAAGCATAAACTGACTGAAGTGACTCCATGGGTTGGAAAGATGCCAGCTATTACATCTTTATCTTCAATCCTAACTTGAGAACAAGACCCATTAAAACATCTCCTCCTCCTCCTCCAGCTCTACCCCAAGATATTATTATCCAGGCTGTATCTTTCAAAATTGCCATTTAGCCACCCATATGCAAACTTTCACAATGATTAAGACCAAAACAAAACACCTCCTCTCCAAAAGGAAAAAAAAAAAGCTGACGAAAAGTAAGCATAAAATATGACTTGCAAAGTAAAAAATACAATAATAACTACACATATAAGGCAATAAATGCAACACCTTTCAGGTGAGTAGAACAATAATAGAATAAATAAAAATTCTATTAAGAGTTTTGATGCTTTGCCATAGCAGCTGTGCATTGTAAGGTTTATTTCTCTTTAGCTGTGTCCATGCTCAGTCACAGGCTGCTCAGTTGTGGTCTGCAGTGCTTAGCACCCTCTCTGTAACAGAGACCAAAATACAGTTCTGAGACTGAGCTGCTACAAGGTGCAAGGGGCTAAGGCAGACCTCAGATTCCTGAAGAGGAGAGGAAACAAAAAAAGGGGGGGGAAGGAAGAAAGGAAAAAAAAAAAAGAGAGCAAGAGTTGGAGCAGACTGCTTTCTCACGACTGGACACAGCATGCAGCCTCTGAATGAAAACCCAGCTTGTGATGGACACCGGCTCGCTGTATAGCCTAAATATGTTTCATATTCAAAGCAGACCAGGATTCCATTCCGTTTACTGATAACTGTGGGAAAATGCTTCCAAAAGTAAGCAAAGCTGGGCAAGCCAAGACTTGCACCCAACTTCTATGTAGAGGCTCCCGTGGTCGGAACCATTTTTAGTTACTATTTCATGAAAAGTTATATGTTACTTGTTTCTATTCTAGACCAAGGCTGACAATTTGAAAGAAACTCTGAAAATAAAATAAACCAAAATGCAGCTCGATCATCTAACACTGAATAAAACAGATTTAAGAAGTCCTTGCACAAGTCAGCGGTAAAAAAAAAAAAAAAAGAACCAAAACAAACAAACAAAACCAGAATAGAACTTGCAAGCCATATTACAGATGCAGATTGCACTATCTTGGGTGCTTCCTCACTGCTTTAATTACCGACATTAGGCAGCACAAGCTCAACATGTTACTGCAAGCTTGAAAAAAATATTATGATATAGAGAATGAATTATGGCAACTAGCGCTACTTCCAATAAAGTTAAGGATGTTTTCTTTTCGGCCTTGCATAATTGTTTTGGAAGATATTTTGTCTAAACTCATAGCAACAGTTCCCTGCTGGTTCTCAGGACTGTTTACCAACACACCTAGCCCTTAAGGAAAGGAAAGGCTGAAGCCTAGCTGTGAGTGCTACTGTTGCTAGATACTTGTGTGACCACTTTCCACCACCACACAAGAGTTTGGTTAAAAGAGTGGAGATGCTTCAGCTTAACTGGATGGAAATAAAAGGGTAATAGGGGGAATAGACCTACCCTGGCAATTCCCTTGTTTCTAAGCGCCCCCTCTCACCTGTTCTGAGCATTTTAAATGAACAATCCCTGTCCTAAAAAGCGACGATACAAAGAATGGTATTTGATCACTTGGCTCTGTCCCTCTCAGCATGGGGAAAAGACCAAAAAGAAAAAACAACCAAAAACCCAAGACTTTGTGTCCAACATGGGACACTTTTAAACAAAAGACATATGGACACCCAGAGCCTCATACCAGTAGCAAACCCCCCCCTCAACAATCCAACTATCACATACCTCTAGCTAATTCCCTTACCCCCCACAAAAAAGCAGTTCTGTGCAAAGCTGCACTGTTGAGATTTTTTAAAAGTGCATATCATCCCCACTCTATAGATCAAGGATTCAGATATCTCAGGAATGACTGCTTACAGCGTGGAGGTTTAAGTTTTCCCATGCCCATAGATGACCTCTGCCCATCTTTGAATAAATATATATATCCAGACACAAGAATTCCACATCATGCACCTTATTCCATCAAAGCAATGTCGTAGGCAATAAGGCAGCAGTGAACTTTCCAGAGTCACACCCAATTAGCCACTGTAAACCTGAGCCTGACCAGAAGGCAGGGATTCTGGCTTGAGAGGAAAGGCAACTTGAAACTAACAGCAAGTCCATACACTTTGCAGAACACCCAGAGACTGATCAACCCAGGGGACTGAAAGGCAGCATGGCCAAACAAAAGCAAAACTTGTGTGAGTCAAGCTAGGAGAGGATGGAAATGGTCAAGTTCACACTCCTAAAAACAAAGCAAGCACCGGTGTGCAAGAGCTGTTTTCCTCGATGACAAGACACCGTATCTTGATCCACTGTGAACACCCGAAACCCAACAGTAAGTGTCCCTTTTAAGTGTCTGAAAGGGCAGTGCAACCTCCTTTCTGGTTATTTAAATGAATACTGGCAGCTGCAGGTAAGGAGGTGTTTAAAGCTCTCTGCCTGATTACCTTCTACCCTCCCTTCATCCAGACATCCACCCAAAAGAGGTGCTTTTGTACTTTGGCTTCTAAAGACACTCTGCAAGTCAGTGGGCCAGAGCGAGATTAAAATATCCGTCTCCTCAGCGAAAGCACTGCCTCCTTTCTCAAAGGGTTCGCAACTCGTCAGACTCCTTTCCCTCCTATCCTTGCGGTTAAAGCACGCAAGAGCTTTGCTGAGCATGTGAAACCATGACTAGACAAATGCAGTGGGAAGTTTTGCATCCAGAGTGCTGCGCCTTCTCCTCCTCTGCCAAACAAGGAGAGCAGGTTAGGCCCAGCAACCTTCTTCTCACGCTCTGCACAGCTGTGAAGAGCAGTCTGGGAATGGTGCTCACACCCTGTCTGCACCCCTGTCCAGGGAGGATGGTGAGGAGGACACTGGCATAGCAGGTCGCAGCTCACCGCCAAGGGGTCCAGCAACAGCTGGAAGGGGTGGTATGGAAGAGGGAAAGTGCCCAAGGGCCAGGGAAGAGGGCATCTCTGAGGAGGGTTAAAGCTAGTCACACAGCCACTTCCTCTGAACATCACCAGGGCTGTTACTCGGGTAGCCCTGTCACCCCACAAGCCAAAGTGACACCACACAGATGCATCACAACATTGGGCCACAGTCACTCAACTTTGACAACTGAACATCCTTCAAAGGAGTTAAAGGCAACTGGTTCCCCACCCAGAGGACATGCAAACGTACTCCAGAAAAGGAGGAAAACCACCTAACCCTCTTAACCTTTTGTGAAATGGAACATCATCAGGAAGCTCTTCTCTGGGACAGCCTACGTAAGGACAAGGCAACACCCTACAAAGCTACTCCCAAGTTACTCCCTCGACCCCATGAATATAAACACGGCCTAAGCCATGGCAATCTCACGCCTCCAAGCCCAAGAGCTCAGCTGAACCCTAAGCAGGCAGCCCAGCCAAGAGCCTCATCAGAATATGCCCACATGAAAACACAGCACGCTGCTCCTTTAGGCTTCATTCCGAGTAGTTCCTTCGTTGCCATTAGCGCCAGTAAACTCTACATTGCCACAGAAAGGAGACATGAAAACAAATTTAACCATATCAGCCTCTTCCAGGAGAGCCTTGCCTCCTACTCTGCCTTGGCACAGGCAAGGCAGTAAGCAAAGTCAAGACCTTCGCTGCACTGAACGGCCACCCTCCTGCCAAATGATGAAGGACACAAAAGTGCCGCTATCCAAACTATGCATACGCTTAAGCATCCAGTAAACCAGGCTGATCTCTGATCTGGCAAGCCTGCTGGAATAATGAGTATCCTGTGAATACATAATGTGCTGAAGTTCCATTGTGTGAAGTAAGTCCATGGTTTGTCTGGGAGCCGAGCAATGCTGAGTCTACTGCTGCTTCCTGTTGCTTGTCCTGTATTAGCATTATTTTTGGATAGGCCCCATTATGTTCTGTAATCCTCATTGCAGTCAGTATGGCCACACTATTGTTCTTGGTTAATATTGGCAGTCAATGCCTCTGTCTGGGTGGCCGGACTACAGTGTATTCCAATCATAAAACTAGCATGCATTAACGGGACAATGTACTCGGCACAGGGGGGAGACTTGGGGTCCTCCCTCCTCCCCTCCTTAAAAAAAAAAAAAAAAAGTAAAAAAAGTATAGCAGCTTCTTTTTTTCCCCCCATTTTCCCTCTCTTTTTAAACTAATGATTTTAAGAGATTTCAGCTACCAGGGTGCTTCATACAATAGCAGCATTTTAATCAGCACCTTATCTAGTTACGGAGCTATTTTCTCACGGAGCCCCACTTGTCAAAGAGCAGCAGATAGGCCAAAATGTCAATGGTTGCTTTCAACCTTCCCCAACAAGCAGATTACCTGCTCTTATCAGTCCCCCTACCTGTTTAAAGCATCCCACTGATAATTAAATGCACCAGTTACAAAAGGGTGGCAAGGTTAATAGACAGAATACCTAGTAGCCAGCCAAGCAAAACAGTCAGGTTCACATGGAGCAAGCCTGAACAAGAAGCCTTTCTACTTATTTACCTAAGTGCCTAAGAACTGGGTTGAGCTGGTAAAGGACTCTGGATGTTTGACTATTTACAAACCACTTTAACCACTTCTATCCACTTTTTGCAGTTTCTTCTGAACACTACAAGAATAATGAATGTAATTTATGCTGCAGAATAGTGACCACAGAACCATGACCTCCACAGACTAACAAGGAACAAATGCAACAGCTTCTAGTTTTGACATCTTTCCCTGTGTTAGGACACAGGGGTTACCAGTCGAATTATTAGAACTGAGTCAATTAACACACAAAACTTCTGTTCATCAAGAGAAATTCAAAGGCAATCTTAGTTTCAGTTTTCAAAACCAATCCTGTCATTTGTGTTATCTACAGATACTTCTCCTTATCTACAGAGAAGTACTTTTAGGAACTGTAGCTTAAGGCTTTTGCTTTGCAGGGCATCACAGCTCCATTAGGACCGAAGTTGGAATGAACAGCTCAGACCCAAGTTCACCAGCTTTAGAACCAGCTGACTTCCACTCCAGCCTCCAGTCCACAGTGGAATGATGTTTCCTTGAGTGAACTACAACTTTAAGCATAAACCATCAATTTTACGCAATTCATTTTCAGCCATGCTGACATCCAGCTGCATAAACAAGCTGACAGTGCTGGATGTGTGTAGTCTGAGAAAGTTTAGGAATAAGCTGCAGTGCCAGGCCCAATCCAGCTTCCACTGAAGTTAAAATGGAGCAGGCCTTTTTATAACAAGAACAAAAATTCTGGGAGCAGGAAGATGAGGATTTATTTTTAGACATATTATGTTAATACAGTCAAATGGATTTACCACGAAGATGAAGTTCTGAACTGGCTGGAACATAAAAAACTCTTTAAACATGTAAGAAGTCCAAAACCTCTGAATGGCTGCATCACTTCTCTGCAGTCCTGGGAAAAAAACCAGCCTTGTGATGCTAATTACGCTTCAGATGTCACTTAATACTCCCAGTTCCGTTTTGAATAGTAATCCTAGGCAAAACACTGCACTTTGAGTGCTGAAGATTTATTCTTGTACTATTAATTCAACAATAAATGACAGAGTATGGATTTGATTAATATGCATTTTGTTATTATAAAAATTTCTTTTGATCTGCCCATGCTGCTAGATGACTTATCATGCATTCTTCAAGAAAAGCTTGAACAATATCTAGCATTTGCTTCTACAAGTTTTCAAGAAGTTAACTGGAGGGAGAAAAGAAGCAAAATCAAAAGCCAAATTTTAGTCTTATAACTGTGACATACTGGGCTTAAAAGGGAAAAAAAAAAAAAAAAAGGCAGATGAACAAAGTGATATTTCCTCTCAGATTCAAAAGGCTGTTACTTTAATATCACCTGCAGATTAGTATATTTGAAGACTCTTGTGTCAAGAGAGAGGGAAAAAGTTCAGAGCTTAAAAACCCTAAAGCTCTTTTACTATGTCTCTCTAACCACTGAAAACAATGCCTACCCAGAAAACATATTTTACATCTTCAGGAATCAGCACCACTAAGATTTGTCATTTAAAAGGAGCAAGGCTGAGTATTTAATTTTTTTAGGTCGACTATTTTTATTTTAAGGTTGAAATAAGATGTTAAAAACTTTGGTTTGTATTTTATGCTAAACTCATTGAGATGTTTGGAGGGTTTTTTTCCACCTCAGTAGTTTCCTGGTGTGTTGGTGCAATTGGCCCCAGTATTAAATAATTACAGGGAGCATAATTTTGGGATAAACAAGCTGTTTGAAATTGGAGCTATGCATACCAAAGGAACTGCCAAGTTTGACCTTCTTACTCAGTCTCGCCAAACCCCCAAAAGAGCTTTCTTTACATAAAAGCGAAGTTCAGTGTTAAGTTTTGCTTAGCTAATTGATGCTCAGCTCCCTTAAGGTACAGGACACATCACACTTTGGGTTCTTTGAGAAAGGCCAGAGATTTGATTTAGTAAGAGAAGAGCATGTGTCCGCCTCGAAAGAAAACTTGTTGAGACAGACTTTGACAAGTGGAACATGGAAATGCTTTTGTTCCATACTTTTTTTTTATACGGCTTCATAAAGCCAAGCTTGCTTGTCAAGAAAGCCAATGAAGTCTCAAAATGACTATAAGAAGCAAGCCTAGGTGCATTTTATTTTTAAATCATCATCACAATTATTTCAATTTACTGAAGAACTACCAGCTACCGCAGGGGCAGCTTTCTGATCCACTCCAGTTCCTTTATGTTTGTCTGCTGTCCTGTCTCCTAGCAACTTACTCAAACCTCCCATCACTTAAATTAATTTATGGCCCACCGTCTCCATACCCATTACTCACAGGGGTACATATCAAAACTGACAAGAGCAAACCACATAAGTTATTAATAAGACTCTGACACTTCAAATCTACATTACAACTGCAAGCTCCCTCTAACAATACTTTTGAAGCACCCCATTCTCTCTCCTTCCTCTCCTGCAAGATGAATAAAGGTCTCTAATGCAATACAACTATTTTTCACAAATGACATAAGGGGGCAGCTTGACATGGGAAGAGGCTTTTTCTTGTTAATTTTTTTTTTAAGTAGTCAAGGCAACAACACGACTTCTTAATGTTACTGACTCAAGCTGGAACATCCAAGAAAAGCCTCCCAGAGAGAGTAAAACTCAAACAATTCAGAGATGGGCATGAATTTTTAAGTGCAATAAGATTAACATTTTGGTCTTGCCCTTATTACCTCAACTATAATTTTCAGCTGAATGTATTCAAAGATACCTCTCATGACTAGCTACATGAGTAAATGCATTGCTAATGTCAAGCTCTAACTGAAGTCAACAGTATTCACCCACCTAAAGAGTTTTTTTCAGTTCTGAAATTTCAGCATCAGATTTGAGCTGACTAAATTAAGTTTACTACTTTATCCGTAGAGCTTTGAAAATGCCTGAAATGATTTGTGTACCCAATTTTAGTACAAATAAGAGCTTTGCCACATTAGATATTCTTTTGTTCAAATGCCATTTGGAAGCCACAATGGCTAGCATAAAAGCTGTGTCCTGTGGAAGCTAAAGCTGGGAGGCAGGCTTGATAATTGCACACAAACTATCATCAGAGTCTCAAAAAGTGCATTTCTGCCTGGGAATATGCAAGAGACTATTCCAAAATTCCAGGCTTATGAACCCAGTGTCTCAAGTTGTTGAGTTTTACCCATTTCAAAGACTGCACTGGAGTTTTGCTGCTGCTGCTGCTCCAGGATTCCAGTGCTGAATGAGATTCAGCAGGACAATAGAAGCGTTTCCTTTACTAAGATGCAGGCAAGCTTAAGAGACTTCTCCCAGGGTCCCCAACCCCCCCAAACCCACCCTCTACACACAGATTTCCCTTCCTAACCCTATGACAAGAGAGGCTGTTAGAAGGAACATGTTTAGTTTTCACACCATTTTTATAAGCATGTATGTAGATCCAAGGCACTCAAATTACTGGGAGCTAGCTCCAAAAAATCCTTGATGTACCTGACTTCTCTGACAAAAGTCAAAATCTGCAACACAAGCACTACAGCCATTGGCAGAGCTTCAAATACCTCAGATTTTTACAAAGCCCTTTATCCCTTTGATGGCATATTTGATAACAGTTTTATCTCATTTCATGTTACCAAAAAAAAAAAAAAAAAGAAAGAAAAGAGAAAGAAAGAAAGGACAGACCTGTACTGTTAACTCTGCTATTGTACTTTGTAATACTATCTCCTTAAAAACGGAGACTTAATTTCTCCCTTGTGCCTCTTCAGCCGTCGGTATTCCAGAAGTCCCAACTGACAGAGGAGGCAGGTAGGAGGCAGCACAGGACATTTCAAGAACACATGGCTGCCTGCAGCACTTGGCAGCAGGACTACAAAGTGGGTGTCTACACCACAACTGCAGAAGGAATGTTTTTGGGGCGGGCTTTCCTGCCCCCAGAAACAGCCCAGGCCCTCCCAGCAACCAATCCTTATCTGACTAGGAAGGGCCAAGCTTTGGAGGGTCTAGGCATGCTTCCACCTCGCCAGCAGCGGACAGGAAACAAGATTCACCCCTCCGCTGAGTGCACACCCAGGGCCCTCCTCCCCTCCCAAAAATGACCTTAGGCATCTAGGTTAGGATGACTGGATTTACAAAACTGCTGAGCATCAACATACCCCAAGGCAGTTGGGAGGAAATTGTCTGCTCAGCACCTTTGGAGAAGGGGGGTGTGGGGGGGAACAGTTTTGTTTCCTAGGTGATCTCAAAATATAAGTTTCAGGAGCAGAAATTTAGGAGCTTTCAGCGTTCGTACCACAGCATCCCAGAGAGGCACCTCAAAAGCCAGACAGAAGCCCCCCAGATCAGTCACCCCCAGCTTTTGCTCGCCTGCACGCAGCACTGCCAGGCACAAAAACCAGGCACCTCCTGCCATCCGAGGCCATGGCACTCTTCCATGTCCACAGATCCAATGGCCCTGCAGCCTGCCCCTGCAGGTCTGTCCTGTGTGATGGCCATTTCGGAAAGATGGTCCTCACTTTCTGTGCTAGGAGCTGATGGCTCCTCTGCAGAGCTGACCATCAAAGCTTCAACCCCCCTGAGCGCCCCAGAAGAAACAAGCAGCAGAGATATCTGAGTGTTTTCTCCACAGCCAACAACAAAGCAGGATCGCTGATGAAGGAAGGAGTCACCCATCCTCCATCTCTCTGCTCTACGGGGCAGACTAGTATTTACTAGAGTGGACAACACTGGAAAAGTGCCTGGCAAAAAGCCCCACCTCCCCGAGCCACCGAGTTTTGCACACAACTAGAGGGAAGCCAGAATCTCTGGACCGCAAAAGGCATGTAGCCAGGGAAAGGTGTGCTGTGGGCAGGAGTGAGTGAAGTGCACCAAAAGCTAAAGCAAGGCTTTTCTTAGGCTTTAGATTCTGGAGTCCACAAGCACCTCCAAACACAGCTAGCTTCCAAGGGAAGTTGGCAATTACTTGACCAAGAACAGCAACAGCAGCTCCCATCCACACGGAACAGTGCTGTGAGATTTCCCCTTGGGAGAAGCAGGAAGCCTTCCCAAACACACTCCAGGGAAGGAGGCCAGCTATGACACACACTTTTCACACGGGATTCCTCTACAGCCCCTAACCCACTGCTCTTCTGGCTTAAGCCCAAGACTTCACTGGTTAAGAAAAAAAAAAGAAAAAAAAAATGAACTTCTGACCTTCTAAGTCTCAAGAGACTTATTCATGCTGTAAAGTGCAGAGATACTGAGTTTGCTTCCCTGACCCGTTTAGATCCCCCTCACTGCACATCTGACTTTCAAATTTAACAGGCTGTGCATTGTGAGCCCCAGGGAACAAAAACAAAAACACCACTACACTTTACTCATTTCTGTGCTGTGGATTCCCAACGCTCTTGCCAAGATGCCTGCTCCCTCCCAAATCCTGATCCCTCTTCCCCTGGCACAAGAAGTTAGAGTTCAGCTCGCTAAGGACATCTCAAGCACCATCCAACAGACCCAGACCCAGAGCAGCCCAAGCAACTCACCGGCCAGGCGAAGCTGAAAGGGATAACGATCCGGTTCTTTTCATTATTCCGGCTGTACTTTAAATTGAAGGTATTTCCTCCGATGACAGGAGTCGATTTGGATCCAAAGCTGCAAGGACCGCCAGCAGTGACCCGCGATTGATACTCCTTCAGGCAAACTTTAAAATAGGTGTCACACTCGTCTCTGGTGCATTTTTTATCTCCTGGGTTTCGGGTGCCATCGCAGCAATTTCCATTTTGCAGTTCACCATTCACATTTTGCATGGATAAGATCTCCAACTCGAACTGTCCCGACGCTAAAGTCACCTGTTAATCCCAAGAAAGAACCGAAGGAAAAAAACAAAACAAACAAACAAAAAAAAAGAAACAAGAGACAGACAGTTACCTAACTTTTTTCCCCAAACACAATCTACAACTCTGAAGACAGGCAAAAGTAATTTTAAGTGTGCTTTCAAGAGCACATGCATAATATTAACAATAAAACCAAGCCAACCACTCCAAGCTTTGCCCCATCAGACATCCATGAGAACGGCTCATAAATCAGCCCAACTAAATAACGCCATTAACGCCAAAAAAGATCCTTACGTGCCAGCCTCGAGAAAAACAGCGTGAGGAAGGCTTCCAAATGGTTAGGAAATAAAACTAAAGCAACCCAAGAGTGCATACGCGAGGGGCAAACCCAGCAAAACGATACAGCTAATAATGCACTCTCTGGAGAGGCACCCAACCTCCGGGGTGCAGCTGAGCCCGGGAAGGCTGGAGCTGCCCAGCTGGGACTTCGACCGCTCATTAACCACCCCAGCAGGGCTGCAATTCAGTTAATTAACAAAAAAAAAAAAAAAAAAAAAAAAAAAAAAGAGAAGGGGGAGAAAAGTGATTTCGGGGGGGGGGGGGGGGGGGAAGAAAGAGGTTTGAGGTAATCGCATTTCTTATTCCCGGGGAATTAAGCCTTGCTCCAAGGAGCACTCCCGCGTTTGCCATCTCCACAGAGAAGTCCCGGGCAGCAGCTCCGCTCCGGCTGACGAAGCCGAGCAGAAGCGCCTGTCCGGGATCTTGCAAAGCCATGTCCCGCAAGCACTCGAGCAAAGCGCCAGAGCGGCCCCCGCGCTGTGCCGTGCCCAGGTACGTACCTCGGCCCGCAGCGCCAGGAGCAGGGTGAGGATGGAGCACGCCGCCGCGGCTGCCCGCCGGGGCGCACGCATGCCGCCGCCGCCGCCGCTGCCCGCCCGCCCGCCTGCAGGGCCGCCGCCGCCGCTCGCTCCGGCTCGGGACGGGACGGGGAGGGCCAGGAGGGAGGAGGAGAAGAAGGAGGAGGAGGAGGAGGAGGTGGTGGAGGAGGCGTCGCCGCTGCTGCAGCCGCCGCCGCCCCGGTCTAATATACCGCAGCGCACCCGCGCCGGACAACGCCGCTTTTCAAGCGCTTTCAATAGCGCCCCGCTCTTCAATGCAAAGCAGCCCAGCCTCCTTTTATCCGCCTTATTCTCTCGCCTCCCCTCTTTTCTTTCCCTTTTCTTTTCTCTCTCTCTCCTTTTTTTTTTTTTTGTTTTATTATGGCGATTATTATCCCAATCCTTTTATTTCTTACGGCGGAGCCCCTCGCCCCCCCCGAGACACACACACGCACGCACACACTCACTCACTCACTCACTCACACTCACTCACACACGCGCACATGCAGCACACGCACCGCCCCGCACCGCCCGCCCGTCTGCGAGCGCCGCCGCCGCTCCGCTTGATCTAGCCCAGAGCGGCAGGCGCATGCGCTCATCCATATGCATGAGGGGGACAGCGGGAGGAGGGAGCAGAGGAGGGGAATGGCACGGGCGGGGGAAGGCAGGTAGCGGCAGGAGGAGGCGGCGGCGGGGGGAGCGAGCGAGCTGCGAGTCGGCGGCTCCTCCGCCTGAGGGAGGCGGCGCGCCCCGGCCGCCCCGAGGCTCCGTCCCTCAGGAAGCGCCGCTCCGCAGGTGCTCCCAGCGCTACCTGCAGCGGGAGGAGCCGCGCTGAGGCGGCCCCGGCGCTCCCTCGGCGGCGCTGCCGGCTGAGGGCTTTTCCCGCCCTGCCGCTCGCTGAGGGGACGCGCGGGTCCTGCCCGTCCGGGAGCCGCAGCCCGTTCCTCCCCGCTTCCTCGGCGCTGCTGGAAGGAAGAGCGAAGCCTTTTGGGGCACACTCTGTGCGATGTGAAACCTTCCCCCTGCCGCTGGCCGGCGGCGGCTGCTCGCCCTTCCCGCCCCTGGGTAACTGAGGCGGGACGGGGTGGCGGCGCTGCTGGGAGCGATCGGCGCGGCCTGGGGCACGGGAGGCACGGCGGCCCGGGGCTCGGAGGTAGCCCCGGCCAAAGCTGTCCTGAGGGAAGCGGAGGCGGCAGTCGCCACCGTGCGACTCGTCGTTCCCGCCTCGACACGAGGTCGCGCCGCTGAGGGCCTCCCGCGCTTTGAGTGGGAGGAAAGATCCCTCAGCTGATCCCTCAGATCAGTGCCAGTATCACAGTGCTGGCGGACTGCTGAGACCATCAGAGGCTCTGTCCCCGCACTGGAGAGGCTCATCCCAGTTTTCAGGTGCGTGCCGGGGTTGCTCTTGCACACGTCTTTCAGGAGCAAGGTCCAGAGCCACACAGCCAGGTTTTTACTTGAGGGACTCCCTGCCACAGGGCACTGAGAAGCCTAAAAGTTTGCACAGTAGCAGAAAGAGTTCAGACTGGTTCCCAAGGAAGAGCCACATATCAAAGGGCATTGAAGAAAAAAAGAAAACCCAAAAAAACCCCACCCCTAACTTTGTCTCTGGTTTGGGAAGTCCCTGGACTGTGGGTCTAGAAGTTGGGTGACTGTGCTGGGAACTCGCTGCATCACTGTCCCTTTCTTCCTGAGGCGCTGGCGACAGGAACTTGGCCTACATGACGTTCGGTCTGACCCAGAACAGCTATTCTTATGTCCTGATCTATTCCACTCTGATCTAACATTCACAGTAGATGGGTGAATGTCTATTTTATACACCAGAGCCAGTGGTACAGAGGAAAACAAGATTTCTGACCTAATTTTATATCCTTTGTTTTCATTTCCTATGGCAAAAGTAAAGTGCGTGCCTGTTCTTGGCTGTGGTGAGGTCTGTCCTGTTCTGGAGTGCCCGAGGCTGGAAAGTTGGTGGTATTTGTGCCCCTCGCCTTAGAACTGTGCTCAGACTTCCACCAGATTCCTGCTGATCAGTTTGCATTTGTGAGTTCACGACTTAGATTACGCACCAGCGATTTTGGCACACCTGTGATGTGCGCAGTTGCTGAATACTCCTTCCAGCCTCTTTCAGCCCCCAAGTTCCAGCAGTATTTGTTGTACCTTAATGGAGTCATTAACTTTTCGAAAGCTGGTAAACCTCCATGGTGTTTAATCTGCAACGTGGCTCCAGTTTGGTGATACCAGTGCCTCTCTTCTCTTTTTTTTCCAGTGGGTGTTGGTTAGCTTCCACAGGCTGGTCAGATGTTACTCATTCCCAAGTGCCACACATCTGCTCCTCTGGGCCTTTAAATACCCTGCTACTTGCTGGTATGCGCCGTACCTTTAGGGCAGGTCTGGAGTTGGCCTTTCTGTAGAAGGTTACTCCACCTGTTTGACTCCAGTGCTTAGGAAATCCAGAGTTCTGTTCCCACAGTGCTTGTGACTCAGCAGTGTAGCTACCTTCAAACAGAATTACTTGTCCAACAACTTAAAATGCTTTGCAAGCATTAATGAATTAAGTCTCCCAGTGTCTTGAGATGGAGAGTATTAGTGATAGGTAAAGCAAAGCAGAGCATGAGTCATATGCCAAAGCACATTGCAAACCCTCTCCCTTGCACCACTGAAAGAAATTTTGACCTCACAGAAGTCAGCAGTAAAATGCCCCTAAACTTATTTAGTCCAGAATTTCATCCCTAAAGCCATATCTCTTGCTTTTTTCCACTGGACTCAAGGCCAGGTCTTGAGCCACTGCACAGCAGCACTGAAAACCAGCTGAGTGCATTGCCTGCAGCCCGAGCATCGTTTCAAGATGCTCCTTTCAGTATGGATACAGCAACGTGCAAATTGCTGCATGTGCTCAGGGGCCTGAACTGAAGTTGCTTTGAGTAGCCTGAGACTGGTGCACATAAAATCCCTGCTGCAGGGCTCTGCCTGCACATCTCACGAGGTGTGGAGCCGACGTGTCTTCCTCTGTGGCTGGTGAAGAACTTTTCAGCGTCTGGCACTCTGCATTTTACATTGCGTAAAGTTACTTCCTGCTAATCTTCCTATTCCGACATAATTAGATCACATCCACATTAGAAGCCGTTACAGACATTGAGTGTGCCAAAGTCCAGCATTACAGGCAGTGCTTCGCTCTGGGCCTGAATCCGTTCCCTAATATAGAGCTGTTCATTGAGGCCACTGGGAGATTGCCCAGGACTTCGGTGGGACGAGGATCACAGCCTTTAGAGGGAGTGCCTGGCTTATGAGGGTCAGGTGTCGTGAAGTCAACTCTTTGTGTGAGGAAAGTTGTAATTTCCTTTTAAAGCTCAGTGACTCATTGAGCCATGGCTGTGAACAATCCCACAGGATTTCCTTAGATTTGTGATACCTGAAGGTAAGCTTGGAATGGTGCCCCTGGAAAAATTCTTCGTTCAGGGACTTGATGCATCTCATTTTCAAGTTGGTGACTAACATTTTGTTTACTACTGTAATGCAGATCAAGACAGTTGCATAATCATAGGGGACTGATTCTGCATCAGCCTTCAATAAACCAGTTAAAGGACTACCACAAAAGAATCTGTTGACATGTGGAATCTGTAGTAATAAAGAATTCATAAAGCTCAATGACCTCTTTTCACAGCAAATGAAGAGGCTAAAGGAGCTCTTTGTTCCTCAAGATTTTTATAAAAGTAGTTTTGCTCCTTGAAATTAGCCAATAAAATTAATTTACTGCAGTTTTAGATATAAGTCTGGGCAAACTGAGTGAAGGAGTGAAATTTCATCCACTCGGATAATCCTTTATCTAGGAGTTAAGCTTCCCTGTTGCGAGGAGAAGGACATATCTCTGCAGTCAATCACGGATGAGTGAGCTTTTAGATAAGGCGTTTCCTATAATACACCCACAACACTTTATTTTCCTCTTGCTGTTCTGGAAGTGACCTCCCCACTTGGGCGAGTGTCGCGGAGCAGAGATAGCGACTGCGCCGTGCTGCTTGGCTGACACACATTTCGGAGCAACACATTCCAGCAGATGAACCCATTTGCACAGTTGAGTGATCTAAACTTAGAAAGCTAATTTCTCTAATTACAAAGTGAGACTGAACTCCTGTAAAGCTTTTCATCACCTGAGTGGAATGGGAATTGCGCTTCCATAATCATTTAATGTTTAGAAACTAATTAGGAAGTGTTTTGTGGGGAAGCCACACCCAGTGTTAGACTATTTCAGAAATGGAGCAGGGGAGAAAACTACCACTGATGAGAAAGTTGAGCAAGTGGCAGAGGTTAGGAGAAAGTCTACCCAACACTGAGGAGTTCCTACTTCCATGAAAGCTTCAGTTCTTCCCAGTCAGGCAATTTCTTAAAGCCGTATCTCCAGGCAAGCCTTCCAAATGTGACAAAAGATTTTGGAGAAGATGCTCTAGTAACCGGAGCCCCAAATCCAGTTTGCCACAACAAGCCCTTACTTTCTCCTTTCCCTGGAGCATGTTGCTTAAGAAAACTAAAATTTCAACCTGTACTGTGTTTATTGTGCATGCACGTTTTGTCACTTTGAAATTCCCACCTAAGTTGTTATGTATGTTAGCTTCCCAGAATGAAAGTGAGGCACTAAATCTATTTTAGATGATACTCTGAGAATAATTAAAAGAAATGTATTCTGGGGTACTCAGAAATTACTGCAGTGAGAACCAGTAAAGTCCCTGAAAGAGTTAAAGCTGTAGAGCCAAAAAATATGTCTATTGTAGGGCCTTTAAGTTTTATCCAGCTGTAATTAACTGAATCCATAATATTATTGCTTTCTGTCACAGCTTAAAATTGAGACCTTACTCCATTCCAGAGAACAGTGCTGTTTTCCCTTCAGTTTCCTTTATTTATATGCACGTAAAACCTGCTCTCTGGTTGTTTCTCTGTTAACCCTTCAAGGATCGGATGCCTCTACATTAGCCTGTGAACCCAGCTGCTTTGTCCTTCACTTATCCTCCCCAGAGGTGGGATTCCTGAGCACCAGCGATTTGGTCTCAAATCCCTGCTTTCCAAAAACAGGGGAGAGCTGACACTGCAGTTTTAGATCTGAGTGGAGGTACAGCTTATCAAGGTGGAGTAGCTTCCAGTAGGTGCAAAGACTGTGACACTGAGCAGTGCTGGCACGTCTGTCACAGACAAAATGACACTTTCATTTGATAAGCAGCAACCTCGGCTATTCTTGTCAAAGAGGCTGCACTGAAACCTGGGCTGAGTCCTATCTCCAATGAGCAACGGGTGCTTTTAAGAGAGCTCCAAGTTTCTAGTAGGGTTTTCCTCACAGCTTTCTGCAAAGGTGCTTCTTTGAGCCAATTTTATTGAGGAAGTGCTCAAACCAAGTTTCATTTTCTTGTTGTGACAGCATCAAAATGCCTGAAGTTCTCTTCTCATGAAGATTGTTTTCATTGTTGATTGCACATGAGAGTGTGTGCTCAATACATTCTCAATCACAAATTATCCTGAGGGTACAAGACTGAAGTACACAGGGGTATCATTTAGCTAAGGAAATTACTAAAAAGAAGACAGCTGTGATTAGCAGATTTAAATTTGAGAGTACAGTAGATGGCTTCTTACCTTTGCCTGCCGTCATTCCATGGCTGATCTAATATTCTGGGCCTTGACTTTACTTACTCCTGCATGGGGGATATAAAGGGAGTTACTTCATTTGGCCTGAAGAAACTGTTAGAGACATTAAGATTGCTAAAATCCAGATTCAGCCCAAAACATGAACATGTCTAAATCCAGGAAGAAAAATATTTAAGTTAGGGATATGTTTAAGTAACTTCCTGGAGTGACCAGCGAGCTGGGCCTCAAAGCTAAGTGCATGGGAGTGATGCTGCTGATCTTCAAGGGAAACCCTGCCGCCAGGAAGTTTGGGGTGTGCACAGTGGCCTTTTTTTACCAGCTTCCTTGGTGCTGCCAACTCCCTGGTGGAAGGAACCTTTTTGTATCAGAAAATGTTTTTAGAAAAAGCACAGGCCACAAAGGGCCTGGTGGCTGGCATCCTTGGTGGTACGGATAAAGGCAAGGTCCTAAAGGAGAGAAAAATGGCTTTCCCTGGGTTCATCCTTTACACAAGGATGAAAAAAGCCTCTTGACCATTCTGCATGTCACAACAGTGCCACTGGCATGTCGATTTTCTTTAAGGATTTTCTGTCACTGATCACGCAGTTAGAGGTGTGACAGGACTGGATGTTAGAGCCAGCAGCATTTGGAAGAATCAGTATGCGCTGATTTGGGAGTTTTGCTGTTGAAGACTGGGCATTTTGAACAAGATTGGTATCAACTCCCACTGTTCATCACTTCAAACTCGCCCAGTCCCACTCTGGAGTTAGCTGTGGTCAAAATGCCTGCACTTCCAGCAGGGTAGTGGAAAAAAGAGCAAATGAGAAGGAATGGAATAAGAATAGTCTAGGAGCATTATGGAGAGGTGGCAAATAAAGGGACTTATTCTTGGGAGTATGAGCAAGATACAGCTCCCTGTCACCCTCCTTCTCTGGTTAAAGGTTTGTCTTTTTTCTTTCCACAGTACCTGGAAGGTTTTACATTCCTTCCTCCCTGACAGCTGTTTTGTCTCACAACACTTTGAAACACACGGGAGATATTTTCTCTTCAATTGCTCCTGATCTTGTCCCTGAGACATGGACCACTCCAGGTGTGGTGAAGGACATCCCTGATTTGTGGCACTGTGGCAGCAAGACAGCTTGGTGAAGACCTGAAAGAAATAGAGCCTGGCTGTAGAATTGGGCCCTTAAAACCAATTAATTTCTTTGAAGGTAATGGCATTACCCAGTGTGCACCAGCTTTACGTCTGAAAGGGGCCACAGACTCTCACACATCCACAGGCTGTGAGTTGCCCTGAATTATTGGGCCTTTTCCTATGTATAATCATGATTTTTATTTACTGTGTCAGAGAGGAACGGATGAGGATCTGCCACAGCCTGAATAGAAGCAATTCCACACCTGTCCCTTTAACTGCACATTTGTGGTTTGCTGCCTTTTATCATCCTCCCCCATCTGGGGCTGCAGGGCAGCGTGTGTGGGTGTGTGTAAGGATTTCCCAGCCTAGTGGGTGACCCCTCATCTTGCTGCTCCATCCTGTCTCTCCAATATTTATTGGAAGCACGTGCTAAGGAATCTGTGAGCCTGCAATGCTAATGAGTGTGTGGCACGGAGCGGAGCGGAGCGGGGCAGCAGATGCAAAGGGACGGGCACTTTTCCTAATGAGGGAGTCTCGAGACCCATCTGTTGAGTCTCGTGGGCCCTCAAAGAAGTTAGCTGCGCAAGGTTGCCAGTGGAGGTTTTTTTCTCTAATGCTTTTAGTTCTCAACAAGTGCAATCCTGTATAGAGCAGCATGTCATGGGGTTAGGTTTTGTTGTTACGAGCAGATAATGTGACTTTGAAAAGAACGCCCCTGCCCCAGCTGAAAGGAGGATAACCCTCCTCTACCCCCTTCCTTCCCATCCTTCTTGCTTGGATCAATAACAGGTCCCTAGGCACAAAGCCTGCATTCTTTTATTCTCAAATTAGAGCAGCTGCAGCAGCCACACCACAGCTCATTGGAAACCTATTAGCTTTTGAAAGACTTAATCCAGTTTGAAAATAACTAGTGTTTCTCAATCCTTCACGCACTCACTCCCGTAAGAGGCAATATTCTTAGGCCGCATTGACAGTGGACTGGGCTTATTATTATAATAACCTGCATCTCTCTCTGTGTCCCAAAGGGGCAACAAAGAAGGCAAAATGTCAGCTTCCCAGCTTCACAGGGCTTAAGAACATTGGATTTACTCTGCCATATCACACCCTATCACTGAGCTCTGCCGCCTACCATCCTGCCCTCAATAGTGACTGATGTCTTCTGATTCACTCTCCAATTTCATAGTTTTTAAGGCCAGAGGGGCTATTATGATAATCTATTTGACCTCCTGCAAGCACATTAGAATTTCATCCTAGGTGGGATAAAAGCTGGGAGCAGCTGGATTCTTTGATGCTGCTCTGCTGGGCAGCAGTGGAAATGTGGGGGTTTTTGGGGGTACTCTTGGCTATAAGGGGAATTTGTTTTGTTGGGTTTTTTTTTTAAAGCACCTGAAGGACAGAGCTTTGTGAATGGGAGCACACACAGCAAATGCCTTGCTTTAGGAATAGGGGGACTGATTTTACTTGGAAAAGGTTTGCTGCCCTGTCTGGGTTTCTTGTTTAGCTTTTGTATCACCCCTTTGCTGAGGATCTTCCTGCAGCAGTCCTGTAAGATAATTACTCCCATTTTAAAGGTGGGGGTCTGAGCTTCAGAGATGTTTAGGCCTAAATGCCTTGGGAAGACCATAGCAGTGAGGAAAGAAAGCTTTCTTAAACAGGATCCTTGATTTTGTGCCCCAAGTCACACTGGAAATCTGTAGAAGATCTGGGGCTTGTTTTCTCATTTTCTTGAGTCCCAGCCTGGTGTATTTGCAGGGACATCTTTCTCTGCTCAGACTTTTCCTGTACTGTGCCAGCCCTAAACCTTTCCTGTAAGTGCTGCCAACTGTTATCATTAGTGTTCGTACAGATATTTAACCAGAGGTGGCTGGGGTGGGACACCAACTGATTCCTGAGGGCCGCTGAACAGCAACAGCTTTTGATTTCTACTGACCTGGACCAGATTCAGTGTGGTGACCTAGAGCTAAGGGGCTCAGTATCTCATTACTAATCCCTTGAGCTAGCCAATTCCTTCCACCAAGTCAATGTTTTCTAAAGTGTTAAAAGACTTTTCCTGCCTGCCTGCCCATTAAATCCTGCTCTTCTGTCCGTGTCCTTGGATCAGCCTAATCACTGAAGTGGATCAGTTTCAAGTCTTAATGATGCAAGCTGTGGTCCTGACAATGCAGAAGATGGAAGGCAGCACAGCTAAGGCAGGCACTGCTCTGGGGGGCTGCTCTGCTTTGGGGTAACCCTGATGTGCTGCTTTTGTAATGCATTGCCAGCTGGGGTATGTGGTGTTTCCTGCCTTTAACTTATTTATCTGAGATTTACAATTTATATATGTTTCTAGATACCTTAAATAAAAAAAAAAACCCACAAAAACCACAAAACAACAAACAAACAACAAAAGAAGAAACAATGTGTTTTCCTGGATTGCCCACTGGCATTGCTTTTTGGGTGCAAGTAATAATTTTCTTCTGTGATATTTTAATCTTCTCTCTTTCCTAGGTGGGCAATTTGGCTTTGCAGAAAGAACTACAGAGAGCAACATCACTGTGTTCTAATGTATCTTTAATAATAAAGCCGTATATCTTACAGATACAGAGAAATGTGTTTCAAGAGACTGTATACAAAAACCCACTATGTTTCACATTAGAAACTGCAATATCCTCATCCACATACACTTAGCAGGAAACAGCTTCCATTTGCTTAATTTTAGGCTGAATACAGAGCAATTTAGAAACCTTAAATATGTGTCTCCTCTTCCAGGAAAGCTTGTTCATAATTCTTATAGACTTACAAAAGTGGACATATACATTGCTCCATGTGTATGCTTTTTTTCTCCTTGTATATATATATTTGTATGAAAGGGGGAAGTTATTCTCAGATATTTCAGTTTCTTATCCCTGGTAACAGTTTTAATGATATTTATTCTGTCAAAATGGGCATGGCTGTGTTTTCATGGGGAATGTTTTTCTTCTTGCAATGTAGGAACAGTTTCCCCCACTGCTTATAGAGTTCTGGTGTTGCCTCTGTGGACACAGGCACTCGAATGCAAATGTCCCTCACCAATTTTTTCTTAAAACAAAAATTATTCACAGAGAGCAATTCTGCCTTTGACTGTATATAATAGACATGGGTGCAGAAGAAAAGAGCATGAATCTCCAAGCTTCTGCACTTGCCCTTATGGGAGGGGCTCAGTATCTGCTGAGTGATACTAAGCACATTTTACTTACTTTTGGTCAGTGGATCAGGATACTGTAATTCTAGGCTATCTCATTAAGAATCTTCCCAAAATAGTTAATTGATCTCCAGAATGACAGGGGGTTGCTCCTTTCCAGTAATGACTATGCCAATTAATGCTCTGTTACCGTTTGAAACTAAGTTCTTGATGTGGAGTTTGACTTGAAGGCCTGTGTCTAGTAAAGACACAAAAGCAAAATCTGACAGTGCCCTTCCTCTTGCTAGCACTTTGTTTATGTGAATTGTTTCCCAAGTTAACTCCTGTGGCCTAACCCCAAAGAAGAGGAGATCTAATCTCTGATTGTCCTCTGGGACCATCCCTGCAAGGTCCTTGAAGAATATATCCTGTTTCCCAGTCAAAGAGTCAATCCAAGGATGTGTCCTGTCTTCTCATTTGAAGATTGTTTACCTGTTATTTATGAACTGTGTTTTGTCTATGGACTATTCCTAGTGCAGTGGCATTGTGATGCTTGTTAGAGAAGGAGGAAGGATTAAAATGGCACAGACTTTACATTCAATATCACATATTCCATGCAGAAGGATTTACAGTCATTTTACAATTGCACCAAAGTCCCTTGGAGGCCACAGGAATTCTGCCACTGGTGGAAGACTGAGTCTGTAATAAAGAAATATTAAGAGAATTTTTTATTACCTGTTTTGATGATGTTTTAGAGCAGCATGGTGTATGTTGGGTATGAGTTACGAAACAAAATATTGACCATTTCAGGATGATGCTAAAATAAAAGCGATTCAAGGATCAAATTATGTATGAGTGTCAATATTCAAACCCAGCTGTAGCGAACAGAATGCTCTCATTTATGCCAGCTGGGATTACAGTTTGGGCATTTTATTAGAGTATGAAGAGGTCACTTATTGTTCAAAGAGATTTTTCCTGAAAGGAAGGCAACCAGTGCTGAAGATCTGAAAGCACTGTTGTGTTGATTTGGATTAAAAATAGATATTTTGGGCCAGCAGATCTTCAAAATAAGCAAATTCTCAAACCCAACAGTTTTCCTTTTGGTAGCCGAAAAGGAAACCACACATCCAGGAGGAATGTAGATCAAAGCAAACTTTGCAAATGATGCAGAAACACATAAAATAACAAACAAGACTGGTGGGAAGAGGAGAGCTTTTGTAAGTAGATAGGTCTGTTCACATTACACTGAAACCGAAGGCAAGATTGCTAAAGAAGATACTGGAGAGGGGTATATAAGGGTATAGATTTTTCTCCTCAGGGGAGTTTTCCAGACTGTTTTTGCATCTCCATTGTATTTGCAAAGTAACATATAAGGGACGCACTCAGCAGCAGATCTCACTGATACCAACTTTTGCCTTTCACCACTCCACCTTATCTCTTACTTTCCTTCTCTCCCTAGTTTCCCTGAGCCTCTCTCTGCCAAAGTTTGTGGCAAAACATGTTTGTTTCACTGCTTGCCCAAAATGCTGTTAAAGTACCTCAACTCATCCTCCATAACAGAACTTTCAATATTTAGGAAGTTTAGCTTTCATACTTGTAGAACAGAACAATTCTGAATGTATCTACTATTAGCTGTTTAAATTGGAATGCATTTAAGATTTTACCTATGAGAGTACAAATCTACCTCAGAGCTGTTTTTAATAGAAAATATAATATTGCTAAATATTTTTAAACTTGTTGTCTCTCTTATGTATAAGTGACTATACATAATATATTTATTATTGTTGCTGCAATAATAAATTGTAAAAATAAAATTGACAGGGATTTGGTAATTGTTGCAGTGAAGTAATTCTTTAGCTGAATGACTTGCCCAGTCCTTTCTTGGATATATCTTCATGAAGAGATGGGCATATAATTCCTGAACTCCTCAGGGTTTTGATTCACAGAATTCTCTTACAGGAGGAAGGACCTTGCAGAAGGGAGAAAGGTCTTTTTTCCAGCAGCCAAGAGGAGCTGGAATTTTGGGGATAGCTGTGTTCCCTCCTGTGGGTCCTGCAGACTTCTCTCTTTCCCTTTCATGTTGCCAGCTCCTTCCATGTGCCTCTCCAGCTAAAGAAGCTGCAAGTGTGGCACCTACCTCACCTTTGGTTGGAAGCAGCTCTTTTTTTATGCAGGAGGTCATTTATTTCATTGCAGCCAGCAAGTGGAAAGGCAACACTTCTTTATAAGCCACATTTCTTTACACAGAGCTGAATATTTCTCTTACCTCTCATTCCCTGCTTTGTACTTCTGCAGCCACATATTCTTTGAAAGCACCCTGGTCCATTATTACTGGAGTAGAATGGGTTCCCAGGGCTTTAGAGATTCATGGACAGGACACAAACTGGATTGACACTGCCTGGTAGTTCGAAAGATTTCTTCTCTTTTCCCTTCCCTTCCCTTCCCTTCCCTTCCCTTCCCTTCCCTTCCCCTTCCCCTTCCCCTTCCCCTTCCCCTTCCCCTTCCCCTTCCCCTTCCCCTTCCCCTTCCCCTCCCCTCCCCCTCCCCCTCCCCCTCCCCTCCCCTCCCCTCCCTCCCCTCCCCTCCCTCCCCTCCCCTCCCCTCCCCTCCCCTCCCCTCCCCTCCCCTCCCCTCCTCTTCCCGTTTGTTTGTTTTTTTGTTTAGGTTCACAGCCTCTTTTCTCTCTGCTTTTCAGAGCGGCCGTTCATCAGGAAGGGCAGGCCCCACTGCACCCATCCTGTGCGGGTCATGGGATGCACGTTGCACCCTCCCATCTTCCCCTGGGCCGTGCACAAACCATGCCTGCTCCTTGTGGGGAGGGCAGGGCACTGGAGGAGCGCTGCTCTTCTGAAGACTGTCACTGGAACAGCTCAGGGGTGGGTGGAAAACAATGTTTTCCCACTGTACCAATTGAAGCTTGCTTGCACCAGAGGTTTCCTCCAGCAATTTTTTATTTCTCCAGTACTTTGGAATTGTTTGCCCTTCCTTTGAACTTTTATAAAGTGACCACTTTTAGCCTGAATGGAGACCAGTGAAAGTTTGAGCTCTGTATCCGGGGAAGCTCCTCTCTGCGTGAGCACTGGGGCAGTCAACAGGCTCCAAGTCTGGGATTGCCAGACAGAGGGACAGCCTGCAGCAAAAGGGATGTTTGTACTGTGGCCAAAGCAGGCTTCCTTAAAAATAATAGCCAAGGGTAAACACTATCAATTCACTAGTTAGATGCTTGTAAAAAACCACCAGCCCATTTGCTAACCCATTAGGAAGGGAATTAAGACTTGACAGTTCACTGTGCTGTGATTCTAAGCACAATGTTTCCCTGAGAAAGAGTGCCTGTGGTGCTGTGAGTGCATTGCAGTCATTGATGGCAGGGGATTGGGAAGATCTGTTGCTGTCCAGAAGTTTGTACATGGGTTGATTTTAGGTTGTTTAAGCCTATCCACATCAAGTGACAAAATGCAAAGCTGTCAGACCTGACCTGGCAAAATAGAGTTGGCATTCCAAAAAGAATATATCCATACAGTGACTTCTGTTATTCTACTCAAATGTGGTCTTTAGTTTTGTGATTTCAGGTAACAAAAGTTGTGAAGACATTTTTTGAAAGAGGATTATCCCAAGCCCAAATTAGCTTTGCAAAATTTATTTACAAGGGGATGCCTTCCAAATGCAGAATCAATTCCCATGTGTGACCTGCTTCATTCTTGATAGCTATATCGACACCAAATCTGAAATTTGGGCAGAACTCTGTATCTGGTGGCTAACTGGATGATCCTGGTCACCAGAGGAGAAAATGCCGGTCTTGCCCAATTTTGAGAGGAAGTTCATTGGTGGGAGAATGTCGCTGTTGAGCGGCTAGCTGAGGAATGACCCAAGTTCTCAGACAAGCGAAGAGAGGAGAAAAGGAACTTTATTGTTTTGAATTCCATATATATAGAGTCTACAGAAGTGCCCCAGATTGGTCAGCCCGAGACCTACCCCTAGGCACAATTGGCCAGGCCCGAACTCACTCAATCCAGAGAAACTGTTTGCAAAACATCCAAACTTTATCTTGTTTATGAAATATAGCAAAATGTTCCCACGGGAAGAACCTGTGCTAGCCACAGCAGAAAGTTGAAGAGACCTTGATGAAAGGCATGGAGTAGACCACCTCTAAATCAGACTGGACAACTTCTGACTAATTTTATATGGAGTATTTCAAAGTTGCTAGGAAATCTCTCATTGAGTCCGAGAGGTTTTATACTGTCCCAGTGTTTAGCTGGCCTCAGATATTTGGGAAGTCACCTTGGAATTTAAGGACCACAAAGTTTCCAGTAAGATTGTGATGGCTGTGCTTTGCACTGATAACTGGGATCAGAAATAAACTGCATTAATCAGGAGATAACCCTTAGTCCATAAAACTGAGTTTTAGTAGTTGAGGCAGAAAAGTGGCATAGAAAGATAAAGTGAAATCAAAGTGAGTAAGAAAACCTGCTAAGGAATAAGCACTTAGCCTGGACCTTACACAAAAACAATCCAGGCAGGTAATGAAATATATACTTCAACATGAAACTGAAGACATCAATTGTCTGAGGTTCTTTTGCTGAAATACTTTGCTGTGTGCAAGGCTTTCAAGGCTGGTCTTTCATTCTGGTGACTCAAACAGTGTTGATAAACATAGCTTGAAAACTGATCTAAAAGGACCCACGGGGTCTTTATTTTACACACTTTTCATCAGGACCCAGCTTTCTAAAACACGATTGAATATTTGATACCTTTGACCACAATTAAAGCTGTTTAATCTTTAATCCAAGGTTTTTATGAAGTTAAGTAAACAGTTTCCCCCAAACTTCCAGAAACTGAGAAGTCCATAAAGAAGATGCCTAAGCATTTTTATAAGTGTTAATATAGCTATTGCTTTTATTACAGTGTGGTTCCTTTGCAGTATCTCGTATGCTTATATATGTTAGCACAAGAATCATGTTCTCACTCAAAACACTCATTGGCTTTTTGGTAACAAAAAGCTATAATCATAAAAAATTTTGTATAAGAAGCATTTTCACAATTCAAGTCCTGCATTCAAGATATTGCTGACAACTCGTAGCTTGAAAGGGACAGTTTTTAACAAGGAAAGTGCTTTTATTATCACTATACTATAGAGAAGTCAGCAACATAAGGAGGAAAGCAGTAGGGAAACACAAACACTGCCATGCCAGATAAGATATCCAGTGTGATAACATTTGTTGGTATTGGTCAGTATAAGGAAAAAAGAAATTAGAAAGCAATTAATTATTTTCCTAAATTAAAAAAGGATCCCAAGACTTTTGTTTGTTATTTGGTTCAGAATCACAGTTTATCAGGCTTGATAAACCCTGTAGTTGTACCTTGTCATAAATAACACTAATTCATTTTGAAATGCAGCATTTGTGGTTTCCTGGTTATTTTTCTGGCAGAGAGTTCCACGGATTAATTTTTCACATTGAGACTTTCTTTAAATCACTTTAAAATATTATCTTTTTACTCCATTGACAGAAGCTTTGTCTTTTGTTAGGAGAGAGGCTGAAGAAGACATAGGTCGCTTTCTGTATGTTTGATCTGTTATGTAAATCTCATATAATTTTCTTTAATAATCATAATCCTGGTGTTTTCAGCATATTTCCCCCTGACATTTCTTTAAGCTTCCTAGGCACTTCACTTGCCAATCTCTGGACCCCTCTTGTTTCTGCTCCTCTGCCCTTCCTGTGGATTCAGGATTTCAGACAAGGAACTTACGTAGGGACAATACTGTGGTAGGAGAGTAATAACACTTATACTAAATGCCTATATATTATAAAAAAAAATCTAGACAAGACTTTACAACACTATCTCATCCATGAGATATTTTTTAGGTTTTTATCAAAGTACAAGTATAATGAGTTCCATTGCTAAAAAAGCAATGGCTTGGCTAAGCCAGATAGGTGTTTTATGCTATTACTTAATAAAGATGTCTGAGTGAAAATTAAAGGTATTGAAACGACAGAAGAGCTGCAGCACTGAGAATGAGTTTTCAGTCTGAGCATGATCTTTCATAGTGCTGCTGGAGGTAAATCCACAGTGAGTCATAGCATGGTGGTATTAAAAATCTGTTGGTTCAGGGCCTGTGGTCTTCTGCAGGATGATCACGTTGCAATTGAGAAGTTTCCGGTACATTTGGGTGTCTTTAATTCTGGAGTGCATGTTTTAGGAAGGCTTTCACTCTCCATATTTCAGTGTCTTGCTGCTGACACTGAGAACTGAGCAGTGTGAATGGCTCATGTCAAGGGATCGTGGTCTGTGGTGAAAGAGCAGGAACAAGTCCAGTACATGCAGAACAACTGGCTTTTGTTTACTGAGTCAAAGCTGCAAAACCATAAAGGGACCAAAAGCTGAAATCAAAGGACATAAAAATAATGGAGTGGGAATGGAAAAGGAGAATCAACATTTGGGGGTTCTTCTGTATGAAGCAGAGATCTGCATTCCAGAGATGGGGAAAAGACACAAATCATTCTTCCAAAACTTTTTGATGCAAGGGCACCTTGTTTTAAGTTTGGATTTGAGGCTCTTGGAGACGAAAAGATTATTTATCAGCAAGTATTCCCCAACACCTTCCCTCCCTCTCAACTTTCAGCCCAGTTCATCAAAACCAAAAAGTAGCTTTACATGATGATAAATACACTCTCAGACTGTCAGATGAAGCCAGGGTCCTCCGTTGTAAGAGGAAAAAGCTCCATTGCAGGAAAAGCTTTCTTAAATTTTATTCTTAAAAAAAACCCAAAAAACACACTCATCATTCCTGGTGGAGACTTCCCACTTATTGGAAGCAGTCCTTTTGAGCTTTTTAAAACATACTCTTAGGAAATGCTGTGTTGCTGTGGGGCATCTGGCTTGTAATCAGTCAATCCTTTCAGTCTAACTCTTCCGTCATGACACCGACCCAGAGCATGCCTGGTGTGGTCCTGGGGAGCCATGTGCCTTATATGTCCATTGCAACTTCCAGGAGGTCAAGTAGGGGGAATCCAAAGGATTTGTGCAAATGGTGGAGCCAAGTAGAAGGTCAGGGATGGCATTTTGTGGCCATGGGAAAGAGACAGCTCTTTCTCCTGGGTCAGGATGAGTCTCTGTCAGTGCTGAGTCTCAGGGAATCATGGGGCTTCCATGGCTGGCACCCAGTGTTCTTAATTTTGTGGTGAATAGGAGCCCTGAAAGCACATAATTTAATCCGCCTGAAGGTAATTGTTGAAATAAATCATTGTCTTGTTTAAAGAATAAATCTTCAGCAAGTTTCAAGAGAGCCTACAGCACTGCTGATTTTAATCATTACTCTGCATAGGGAAGTGCCTATACTGCTTAGTCTTTCCGCACCAGCGGTGCTGCTATTAAAAAGCCAGGCCTGGATTTAGAAGCTGTCACAACTCAAAATAAGCTTTTTTGGGGATCCTTGAATTCACAGCTGAAAGAGAAGAGGCCTGGGGAGCAGAGACCCTGGGTTTAACTCAACCATGAGCTGCACTGCCACTTGGTGCCTCAGTTACCATATCTGAACACGGAGTTCTGTGGCCAGCACTCTGTAGTGCACTGGCATTCTGGAGGGGAGAAGCACTCCAGGAAAGATGGGTATTTTTGGTGTTGCTGGGATGTTGCTGGAATATGGGTTGAGATGGGTATTTTTGGTTTTTTGGTGTTGCTAGGATGTTGCTGGAATATGGGTTGTGTAAGACAGGAAATGTGCTGTGGTGTGTCAGGCTGTACCACAGAGAGCGATTCCAGTCAGTGGTGGGTGATTTTTATCAGACTGCCCTGTGGTCACCCCGTGGGTTGCCCAGGGCTCTGCTGGGCAGTTGCTCCTCTATAGCATGTCCTGCTTTGGTTGGAATTTTTCAGGGTTTGGCTGGTCCAGAGGGGATTTTTTTTGGGGGGTGTGAAAAGGATCAGTTTGGGTGAGACGCATTCTAGCAAAGTAGAAATTACACTGGTCAGCTGAGGTCTGCAGCTGTGCTTCACTAAACCTCCCTGTCCTTCATTTGGGAGCTGTGCTGGGGCAGAGGTGGTTCACTGCAGAGGCAGGATGTGGTCTGGAATGACTAGCTGAGGTGTTCCAACCACGGGTGAGGTAGGATTTGGATGCACTACAGCTTCTTTTGAGGCTTGAGGGTTCAATTAGCTCTTGGCAATCCAGTTGCTCCTATGACTGCACTCTTGATTCCCTGACTGGCTAGTTAAAAGGTGTCCTGCTAATTTATGATACTTAAGTTAAATAGCAGAGAATTTGGGCCATTTGTACATTAATCCATTATGGATTGCAGGCATGTTCCTGCTACTTAACCATTTTTTTCCTGACCACCAATTGAACGCCAAAGAAAGTTGGTGATCCTAATATTCTCCCATATTTTTATTGGGATTTTTTCCTTTTGTTGGAGTGAACTTGAAGGTTTGGTCTCTGGAGCTTTCTAGGAGGAATGGACACAGCTCTGTTCTTTTCCATTGCAAATAATACCATTTCTTCCTGTCTTCCAAACTGGGAAGTACTTACTACTCTTTTGAATCTGATTGTAGTGCTAAAAAAATAAATTCATACAGCGTTTGGCACAGCAGCATTTGAATAATTTAAAGTGGTTTGAAATTAATTCGCTGTGCCATTTAAGCTACTTTGAAGAAGAAGAGATCTAGCTACATTTTATTTTGGTTGTATTTTGTATGAAATATGTGGAGTTGTATTTTGTATCAAATGTGTGGAGTTATTGGAACCAGATATACTGAGTTTGTGCTAGCCTGATGTACACCAGTTTAAAATGTGCCCTCGGCACATGGAGTCAAAAGCTGAGGGTTTTCTCAGGCACAGATTCCACCAAGCCCCCCCCCCCCCCCAATTCAAGGTACCCTAGCCCCTGGGTTTGTTAGTATGTGTAATAGATATGGCAACACTGGGTCTCAGGGCCATTTCCATCAAATCATCAAGTCTTATAACTTGCTTTTGTCTGAAGAAAAATATTTGTTACACGTTATTAGACAGGACCTTACTGTGGAGTGAATCAGGGTTTGTTAAATTGCTAAATATCGTAGAAGGGTTTGGCTTGGGGAGGACCTTAAAGGTCATGTAGCCCAACACCCTTGCAATGAGCAGGGACATCTTCAACCAGATCAGGTTGCTCAGAGCCCCATCCAGCTTCACCTTGAATGCTTCCAGGGATGGGGTAGCCACAGATGCTCTAGACAAACTGTCAGTATTTCACCACCCTCATTGTAAAAAATGTCATCTTTTTATTCACTCTAAATCTACCCCCTTTTACTTTATATGTTAGCGTGGGACATGTTTAGCTCCAAAAGTGGTGAAGTTGTAGACAGTATGTCATGAATCCTTTTATTGTGTCTACATTACCAGAATATACATAAATCATAAAAGTGTCATGTGTCATGAGCAAAAGTCTCATAGGGAAACATTACAAATTTTCAATTGCAGGCAATCTTTGTTCAAAGTTTAAAAAAAAAAAAAAATCATCTACTTAGAGCATTTGTAAATCAGCCTCCAAAGAATAAATTGGGAAAGAAACAGTGTGACATTTCCAGCTATCTTTAGAGGGACGTCTGTTCAACAATAGATTTCAGGTGACAAAACACAAATATGATGCACAGTGCCAAATGGAAAGAAAGAATAGACCCTCTGCTGCTGGGAATAGAAGAAGACTGTTGTAATGTGATTATGGTAATGGTCAACAAGTCATAGTCTTGCGCTTTTGTTCGCTGTAATTAACTTCTTGGAATGGCACAGTCGCTTTCTCTGTGCTCATCAGATGGCCCTGCCTTTGTGTCCACAGTCTGTTATTTCTCCTGCAGGGACTGCAAGCCTCCAAGTGCATTACTAAATGAATTCATTGCTGGAACAAAGATCCAGTAGTAGAATAGAGATTGATATCTTTTGTTGTCAGACATTCAATACCATATAGCAATCCAATTACTTAAGCTGTTTCTATCAGTCTTATTACGGCTCACTATTGAGGCATGCTTTAAAGCTGGATAATTCTGTCTTGCAAGAATGTAGTGGAACAGATTAGAGCTTTAATGAGAAGGCTTTCTGTGGGCTAGGGCACTTCCATTGTATGTGTTGGGATTGAGGAATCATACCTAGGCAAAGGCCTGGAATCATTGTTGCAAAGAGTGATCAAAGGGAAGCCTGAAATCTGTACAACTGCTTTAAGAAATTTTACGCGTTATAAAAAAATAAAATAAAAACTGGCAAAGTTTCTGTCTGCTATTCCCTATCTGATGAGAATCTGTGCTGCACTGGGAAAAAGAAATTACTTACAGGAATTCAGATTGTGGAATGGATATCTCATTTTGTGTTTGAACTTTTCCTCCACTGTGCTATAGGTCAAATTCTGTTCTTAGCTGTAGCATTTTAGGAATGCTGGCAGCATAGATTCAACACAAGGCTTATTTGCATGCAACTGCCCGGGGTGTATGTTTGGAGAGGAGGGTTTCTACTCCACAAATACACAGCAGGAAAGAAAGTTGTGATAGCTGCAGGTAGAGGAAGAAAGATTAGACCACCAAGTCAGCCTTATCAGGTTTGCATCCTCACTCATGCTCTCTGTAGCACAAAGCAGATATGGAGGGAACTCCAAGACAGCGGAAAGCTGCAGTCAGTAAGACCTCAAAACTGAGCCTGGGGAGTAGAAGTGGAAAAAAGTTATTTTACCATGAGAGAAAAACCCAAATAAATTTATGTACTTGGCAACTGTTTTTTTCTTCTTTGAGACTGTATATTTATATCACACCTAAGTTTATTGTGCTAAACACAAGAAGCAGAGAATTGGGAGATGCCAGACTGAATTTCTGTGTCCAGCAAGTCAATTTGGCTGCTTCTTGAATGTAGGATTTCTGATGGAGTTTTAAAATGTGATAAAACTCTTCAGCTCTCTTTTGGGCCTCAGCAGAAACATCTGTGCTTTGTGACCAAAACCACCTCGGAATTGCTGAAATCGAAGTAAACTGGAAGCACAGATTAGAGTGCTTTTCTATGGAATACACACATCTTGGGGTCATTAATGAAAACAAGCATTTCTAAACCTGTCTGAAATTCTGCCTGTCTGGATCACTCTCCTTAAATAACTGAGGCATGGTTTATTATTTGGTATGATAAATGCACCAAAGCAAACACTCACTTGGATTGAATGGCAAAGCTATGTGATTTCTGCAGGACAGCACTGATGTCCAACAATCTGAGGATATAGCCTATTTTTCCTGGATGCAAAGAATTGTATGATTTATAATTTCATTATAATAAGGCTGATTTTCCATTTCTTAGGGTGTTTTTACACTATCAACAGCTAAATTTTTCCTCCTTAGGGACAAAGTTTAAAAGTGTTGCCAATGCACACGTGTTGTCTGGCTGTAACATTTCCAAAGTATTATTTAGAAGAGCAGCAATTACAAAGACATTTTCTAAAGGAAATTGTATTTGAGTTAGGTTAAGGATGTGGGGGTGTGAACATAAGTCTGAGGAACATCTGAAAGTTTATCTGTGCATTTAGATTTGTTTTCAGTAAGTGTTTGCGTTCCTGTCCATAGAACACAAACACTGATTTTCTTCAGCAATAAGGTATGACCCAGTTGTGGACCGAAGCTAAACTTTATTTTGTAGCCTCAGTTGCCTGATGGGGATTGAAGTTAATGTTTTATGAGGCAAAGGAGAGCACCTGTTCATTCCAGGAACAGTTACTGCTAAGATATTTGTTTTGGGTTGGAGCTAAGGTGATTTTGTGCTGAATTATCTGTTTCTCTCTCACTCAGGGGTATAAGGGGCAATTAAAGATTTAGGGTGGCCTGACCTTTATTCTACTCGTTGTTGACTTGTAACGAGTGATGTCTACAGTAACTGCTTTCTGGTAATTTATTTACTCTATTTAGGAACGAAGGGTTTGAACTTGGGATCTACCAAGACGATCTTTCAATGTGAATTTTTATTTATTTTGTCTAAATGCATGGAAACCTCCAGGACAGATACTCAGCTGGTGTAAATCAGCTTAGTTCCATTGACGTCAGTGGAGCAGCGCCAGGAGCAGATCTGACCCACTTCTTTAATCTGATCCCTTGTCCATCCCATTTATTTCAAATTACATCAGAGTGAGCAGGGCCTTACCTCATCCACCGTGAACTTGAGATAGATACAACCTTGCAAGTTTTGGCAGAGGACTGTCATCCCTGAGAAACATGTAAAAAGCAAGAGTAGCATCCAGTCCTCTGCCAGCAGAAATTGCGTGGAGCCAGTGCCTGACAGACCCACCTTTTCTCCATATGCACTGTGCGACATACGAAATTCCAACTTGTTCTTAAGAAATTATGTTAATTTACCTCAAAACATCGAAACATTGACCTAACACATTTTGTGTGGGTGTGTCTATTAATTAATCAGTAATATTCATTCAGTGTTCAGGAGTTCTGTGCCCCTACAGTGTTTTGTGAGTCTCCAGAAACCTCAGCACCCCAGCTGTCAAGGCCGTGCAGGTACCCATCTTAGAAATTTCCGAGGGAAATCACATTGAAGTTTTCAGTCACACCTTGGATCTGGCACCTCTAACTTGTCCCTTCAGTTTTTCCTGGTTTCTATCTATTGTTTTGCCCTGATGTCTGTTCCCTGCCATTGTCCCCTCAGATCAGGGTTGGATGGTTGACTGAGCGTTATCTTCACATCACACACTACTCTCCCAATGGATCTGATCTCTTCCACTGCTTGAGTGAGCACATTTGAAGGTTGAGTTTTTGGGTTTTTTTGTTGGAGGAGAATGGAGGTGCCTATCCACAGCTGAAAAACGTTTTCCTCCTCAGTCTGAACTGATGGTTGAACTGACTCTTGGCTCTTCTGCTTATTCGCAAACAATAGTATTCAAATATTCTCGTAGCTTCCAGGGAATGTACAATACCACATGTTTGGGCTCTCTGAGTTTTGTGTACTCAGAGAAGTTGTTTGTCCTGGAAAGTTTAGACCAGTCTTTATTTATTCCTATTCCATAACCTTGCAGTGAATTTACACTCTTAAGAAGACCTGGGAACATGTTTTTACTGCAGCAGTTACTTTCTCTGGGTACTGCTACACAAGCTACCTTTCCAGTTTGCCTACCTCAATGCTTAGCTTACATTTCCTTAGTAAAAAGGAGAGTTTTGCCTTTTTGTCAGCTGTTTTCTATGGATATTTCTAATATTGAGTAGCAATATTAGTAGAACAAATGTTGCTTTTTCTGGCATTGAACTGTCTTGCACTTTTCTGTCCAACTTAAATGAAGCAATCAATTTTCTCAGCCGCCAGCAGATCCTCTGCAGCATTATCTCATGTCCTACGACCTCTCCAGAGCTTGTCATGCAGTGGCCATTGACTTTGTACTGGACTTTCTCCAGTACCTCCCTTCAAGAGCTTGCAAATGCCAAAATGATGTGAGCCATTGCTGTTCTGGTATCTTTTCCTAAATACCAGATGTTGTCTTGGCTTCTCTTGTTCCCAAACTATGTCATATTTTTGCAGACTCTGATGTTTTCGTTGCAGGTCTCTCTTTGTTGGTATGTTGTCTCTTGTGTCTCTCAGAGCTATTCCTCCATCCTAAGTTTCACTTTGGATGAAGTGGCTTCCTTTTCTTGGCAAGTTCCACTTGGGCTATTTCTAAAGCTTCTAACAGTAGTTCTCTCTCTTCCTCCACCCCTACACTACAATATCAGCTTGACTCTCATACCGGCCTATGTTTTCAGCTATCAGTTAATAACAGAATACTTCTTCTTTTTCTGTACTGGTTCAGTAAGGTACTCCTGTACGTTTAATAGTCTGCCTCCCCTGCCTCAGTTAACCAAACTATATAAATCACATCTGGCTTCAGAACCAGACATTCCCTGGAAGGAGGACATGATCCTGCTAGCTGGGAAGGAAAGTTGCTGCTTAAGCTTCTCTTATCTGTACTCTGTCTCTTTAAAGGGCTTTGATTTTGGTGGGATTTTTAAATTCTGCTTTTTTCCACACAGAATATTGTCTTTGTTCACTTTATTATTGTGGATGCCCCATCCCTGGACATGTTCAACTCAAATGGGATTTTGAGCACTCTGGTCTAATGGAAGGTGTCCCTGCCCATGGCAAGGGGGCTGGAACTGAGTCATCTTTAAGGTCCCTCCAACACCAACTGTTCTATGATTCTGTTATTCTATTACTCTTCTCATTGAAGAAGAAACATAAATCCCTGTTCGACTCCCTTTTGTCTCTCCCAACAAACTTTTCTCTTCCCTGCATTCATTGGTGCTGTTTCCAGTCTACCCAAAGAAGCCAAACTGATGTGCAGGTTTGCTTTTGGAGGTGATTTCATTACAAGTGTAGAAGGGGAAATCCATTTAACCAAGAAACCCCAAATGTACTGGGAAACCTTAGGGAGTGCACAGAAAGCAAGACAAAAAAAATCACAGTTGTGAAGGTCAGGTTCAAAGTGTTCTGTTCTTGCAGGAGGCTATGCAATGGTTTGTGGAGTATGTGCTTAGGAGTTTTGCTGGATGAGGGTCTTGTTAAATTTGAGTAAAGTAAATAAACAGAACAAGGACAAAAACAACCAGTTTTTACAATATGCTTGAGAGAAAAACAAGCAAATGGGTTTTTTTCCCTACTGTTAAGAAAAAAAAGAGGCAGAAAAATGAAGTAACTCAGGTCCTGGGAGCAAGTAGCAAAGCAGACCCAGACTTCAGAAGATTTTTGTTCTGGGCTTTGTCTACTGCACTGACATTTTATTTTTTAAATGTTTTCATAAGAAGTAGTGTTTATTTTATTCATTTTTGTCATTGCTTTCATAAATGGAAAGAAGTAAATCACAGTGAAGTTAGTCCAAAGTTGGGACAATATTGAGTTCGAGAGGTACAGCAGAAATTTAGTGAAGATGCAAATAAATCTGGGTCCTGTCAGAAGTTACTCCTTCATTTACTGAGGAGACCTCACTAAATTAATGGATTTTAGAGGAAAAGGAAATTTAAGACTATCTAATATGACCATACATATTTTTCATGCCATAGAATTCCACTCAGCTGTCTCTGCAAAACTATTTCCTTCCAGATAGTGCACCAGATCTCATCTCTGCTAACTTTAACCACTTCAGTCTCAAAGCCCTCTCCAGAGATGTTCTCTAACTTTGCTGTTGCAACTTTACTGTAGAAAGGCCTAATGGTTCCGAAGTCCATGAAACATGAAATGAGTGTTATATGTATGTACTACTTTTGTAATCCCACAATCCAAGGGATTGCTCAAGACAGGAATGAAATGAACCAAAGAAAAATCAATGTTTAACTTGGAAATATTTGTCAGTTAACAGGTCACAAGGAAGTGAGCACCTTTAGCAGCTAGCAGGAATTTATACTTAATTTATACTCTTTTTTTGAGTGGGAAGTGTATTTAAAAAGAGTGAACACAGACCAAAAAAATCTCGCTTTTGACCTTTGTTACCATTGAATTTCCTGGCTTCAGGAATATTCTCTAAATGTACTTGAACACATTTATTTTGTAGGAGGCTAACTATCCAGACTCTGACCACACTTAAACACATACTGAACTCCCTCCTTCTTATGGACAATATGTAATTGTGTACATAAAGCCCTGCTCTGTAGAAGGATGCTTTCCTGAACTGCAGATATAGCTTGTGTGCTTCAATTATTTTGAGGGGTCTATCTTCTGGCATCTTGTTGCTTTTCTCCTTTTTTTCCTTCAAAAACCCCTCTGTTGAGTTTAAAAGGATATTCCTTTACATTCTCACAAGCTCTCAGTTTCTGAGATCTGGAATTCTTTGTTTAAGAAACTGTGCTGGAAATTCATAAAAATTCTGTGAACAATAAGCAGGAGACCTACTTCAGCCTCAAATTCTGCATCTCAGGTCTTTGTCATCTTGAGGAACATCTTAATCCCTCTGAGGGAGGAGTCTCCCATGTATTTCTGTATGGATCAGTCCTGCAAAGCACTGATCTCTGTCTCGGAGCCACATCGATCTGTCTTGTCTGCAGGGGCTGAAAGGACTTTATGCATTGAATTTTCTCTGAAGTGCTATAAAATAACACGTCTTGGCGAGTAAAGCTAGCCTGTTAATGTATGGATTTTCTGCCTTGAGTGATTTTCTAAAATCAATAACTCATTAAAAAGAAAAAAGCTCAATTCTCACAATTCATAACCATGCAAATAAACAGGCTGACTTCAGCAGCAGCACCCAGCTGAGTGAGAGCAGTGGGCTTGGAGGATGATGTGTTGTTTGTCCAGTTGCCCTGACTGCAGTTTCAGTTTTGCTGGATCCTTCTTGAAAAAAAATATTTTAACAACAGTATTCATTCATTAATTCTTACGAATAACGCTCTGTTGGCAGAATGGTTAACTAGTTGCTAAAAATAAGGTCTGCTGGTGAATCCTTTAAAAATATGACTACCTTCAGAGAAAGTAACTCTCTTTCAGTAAAGAATAAAAGTGTAAATCTTTTTCAAAATCACAATCTCTAGAAATTCTTTATGCACGTAATAATTTCTCAAAAATGTGTCAGATAGCTTGGCAGGGGAGGAAGCTTTCCATCCCAAGTGTGTAAAGCATTGCAGTCATTAATTTATTGACTGAATTGATCTGACTTTTAAAAGACTCCCTGGCTTTGTATCAATGTTCTGTTTATCTCACAAGCAATGAATCTCTTCTTCCCCCCTGTGTGTAAATACTTAATAGCTGTTAACTTAAGAGGTCAGACCTTGCTGGATCCAGAAGTATTGTACTTCAAGGTACATTTGGATTGGAGTTTTCTTTTTCTTCTGCTCAGATCTCTAGTTGCTGCATTACCTGCTCTGCTTGACATTCTCAGTGGCTTGGAAACCGTGACAAATGTTTTTCAGAGAATCAGTCCTTTTTTTCAGAGTGATTTTTCTTACACCCAGATGTATTAATTTAAAATATTTAGGGTTTGGTTTTTTCCCCAAAGTACAGCGACAGGATTTAGAATGCTCCTCCGGATGCTGAATTCAGTCACTTTCCCAAAGCTTTTCCATATGATGCATGCCAGCAGCACAGCTTCAAGGAGTGTCTTCTCCTTTTGCTTTCCACTTAGCATGACTTTTACAGGTATCTCAGAACACCTCTGAGCAGGGCAGGATTAGTGCCAGTGATCTGGGAATTAAAAGGAAAGGTAGTGGGGTGTGGGGGGAAGGAAGGGAACTGTGGAAGATGAGCTGGTTCCAAAGGATGCTCTCAAGCAAAGGGTGGCAAAAGAATCAAATTAGGTAGATTTAACTTTAGTGTGAGAAAGAGCAAACCTTGCATGTCAGCAGGGACTCCTATGGTTTAATGAATTACTGGAAGCTTAGGACAGTGAGACACGGCCTCTCTAGAGGAGTCTCTGGAAAGTCTGAAGGAATCCTGAGGCGAGTAATTTGTTCCTCCATCTCAGATGAAAACTGCAGCCAGTAGTATGACCAAGCATTCTCGAATGCCTGTGTGCTGGATTCCTGGCCCTTTGATGCCAATGGAAGAACTGACAGAGCAGAAATTGTCCAGCCAAGGACTTAAAATCAGAAACTATCCTGCTCATTTTGAGAGAAAATTAAAAGGGGCTGTTCCAGGAGCAGCCAAAGCTCAGTTTTCTATGGAACTGTATCAGCCCAGCATGGGCTGTTTGGAAGGCTGGAAATAAGCTGTTTGTACTAGACAGGGAACCATTGATCCCACTCCTTCAAGGAGATTTTCCTTAGCTGGGGGCACTAATTTAGGTCTCTTTCCTCTGTGCAATGACAAGAGCTGCAAGAACATAATTATCTCCAAATCTTTTGCTTCTCCCCTGACAACTCGCATTGAAATGTGGTAGTGGGTTTGAATGTTAGTAGGGGCAGACATGAACAGACAGAAGGCATGACTGCATAAGCCTCATTTCCTTAGGAAATCAAGTGGAAATGTTTGTATAGTTTACAGACAACACAATGTGGTTTGTGTCTCTCATATTACCTTGTAAGTTGTTGTTGTAATCATATGTTCCATTGTTGTGCTTCATCTAATCTAGATTTTGTAAAAATACTGCTTTGGACCTATGTGATTTGCTTTCCTGCATCTCATAGGAAGCCAGGACTGGAAGGGGCGTCCTGGGTCAGTGTGTCCAGGCTCCTGCCGAGGTATATGGACTGTAAAAGTTAAAAGAGAAAAATACTCTATAATAAACTTCTGATTGGTACAGTGGGAAAGTTAATGGGACAAATGAAGCCTTCCGTGTGGCCTCAGCAGAGCTGAAAGTCACAGCATGGGGCAGTCCCCTTCCAAATCTTGGGTCATTAGCTTATCTTCTGCAGTAACTGCCACGGATAAATGTAGAGGATGAAGGAATTTTCCCCTTCACAGCACTGGAATATAGAGTATTCACATTTTCCTCAGAAATTCCTGGGAGAAAGATTGCCAGATTCCTTCTTGCGTAACAGGAGTATTGAAATGTTAAACATGTTTACACGCGAGAAATTATTTGATCCAGAGAGAGGAGAGACATCCCTTAGCTTTTAAATGTGCTCGAATGAAGTGAGGCATGTCCAGCATTCTGTAGGATTTTCCTAAAGGAAACAAGAGCCCAGATGACCCTCCATGAAATAAGGCAATAGGTAAGAGGAGGATGGCAGTTTCTTATATACAGGTCACAAGGGAACAATAACGTCAGATTATTTCTGAAGCTATATTACAATGCTCGAAAGAGAAACTGATGTTGTAAGAGTAAAAACCATAAATGCCCATGTTTCAGAATTTGTGCTGCTTGCCTTTAGCTGTGCATTAACTGTCAGTATTAAATGTGCTTTTCTGCTATATGTCGGTGCTTGCAGATTGTTAAGGACACTTCTAGAATATTTATATTCCAGAAGATCTTGATTGTTTCAAATATCGGTAATAAACTTCCCTCTACACAGAGTTATAAACAGTGCAGCTGTTCAGAGAAAGGTATGGCCTGGGAGGAGAACAACAGTTTATTTGACAGTTCCCAGAAAATGAACAGAAAATAAATCATTGCTTTGCAAATGTCAGTTTTACATTATTTCACCTTGTTCAAAACCAGAAAGATAATTTTCAGATAGTTTCAGACCATTTCCCTCTTTGAAAGTAGAGCCTGTACCTAAGAAAAGCATTGGCGTTTTTAATGTTTAGCATGGAATATATCTAGGAAGAATTGGGAAGTCCAATGACTGCCTTCAGCGCTGCCTTTGGCTTGATTTTGCAATTTGACATCTTTGCCCTTACATCAGAGTCTGATCAGGAAACCAGGGAGTGCTTCAGGCTCTTCCATCAAATTGCTTGGGGCTGTGAGTATTTTTAAGCATTCAAACAGTATCTTTGGCTTTGGTTTCATTGTTTGAATCTTAGAGCATGAAGTGTACACTTAAATACTTCATTGAGCTGTCCTGTGCTCCACACCTGAGCTCTGAGTACAGGTGGGACTGATGGTGATAAACTGAGCTCCATCAGCCTCGTGCCTCTTCACAGACACCCAGAATTGAAATGTGCACTGAACTACATTCTCTGAGCACTTCACGTCATCATAGTAAGAAAGATGAAATTTGCAGCTTTATTTCAGGAAAGTCCATTTGCCATTAAAAATTACATGCTTTAGTAGAATCAGGCAGTTTCAAAGAGTCATTCTAGAGTCTGCATCATTAAACTTTGGACCTTTAAAGGTATTTAACTGTTAAACTCCTGACTTGATGGAGACCTGTTTCTGGAATGTTGTAGTTACTTTTGTTTTAAGGTGTTCCGAATGAGCTAGCCTTTTAAACACTGTGTTAATGCTTGCAGCACGTTAATTTTTAACAAAGAGGTTTTCTTCACGAGAAGCACATTTTCTGACTAACAGAATTTGATAGTGTTTTCCATCAAAATTTTGAAGCCTGCTAAATTTGACATTGCTGCTGAGTTTGCTCAGTCAGGCTCAGCCTCTAGAAAAAAGGCTGTTAAAAATCTCTCACCCAAAGGAGGGATCCCGACTGCTTTCCATTATGGGGTTGCCCCTCATGGCTCCATTGCAATGGCTTTCAGCAGGTGGGACTCATTTGTATGCCTTTGGCTCTCACGCTGCTCTGGTGAACCAGCTGGCTTTGGGCTTAGTGCTGAGCTCTGAGCCTCACCAGGACCCATCTCTAAGCCCACCTTATCCCTTACTCATCCTAAATTGCATCCGTTATACCATGTCATCATGCAGTGACTGAAGATCCCAGTCTGTCACTGCTCTTCTTTGCCCAGGCACTAGCAGCTAAATCCCTTTCCCCTGTATCCTCTGCATCACCAGGGCTTTGCCATCATTGCTGGGCAGGTGTGTTGGCATTTGTCTCCCAGTTTTTATTTGGGTAAGTACAATGTCTCCCATACTTCTGTTGCATCAAGGTCAACATCTTTGTAAAAGGTGTGGCTCAGTCCTGCTTGTTTCAATTGCCTCAGTGTAGAATTTAGTTGACTTGGTAGAACAAGTAAAAAGACTGAAGCTGCTTGGCCAAATCCTGTTTTCAGTCACCATTACATGAACTCCACTGATTCCACTGAAGTCAGCAGGGAAAACCCAGAATGAATAGATTATATTGACTGCTGGGAAAAGTGCAAAAGCAGTTAAAAATTCTTTTTATGGTTAGTTATTATAATGCCTTATAAAAGCACTTACATTAGGCATCATCAGCTTTTGAAGAAACTGAGTCCCCGAAGTATGTCCATGCTCCCATAACGTGTCAAAGTTCCAGCTGGAAATTCCTCTTTCCCTAAATCTGGACTTACCTACTGGATTCCACTGCTTTTTGAGGGAAATACTTACATAAAGAAGGAAAAAGTAGTTATGTATATCCATCGCACTCAGAGTGGGAGAAATTCCTATTGAAGTTTTGCCACCTGTGTTTAAGAAACTTAAAAATTATTTCAGTTAGCACGAGAGTATCACCTTTAAGTTTTATTTTTATGTTAATAATTGACAGCACTATCCCCCCCCGGGTTTAATATAGGCAATACATTGAGAGGAAAAAGTGTATTCGCTTGAAATTCATTACTGTATTTACAATGCTGCTTCTCATGCTTATTTTAGGGTCATTTGGGAAAAAAGCTTTAACTCCAAAAAAAAAAAAGAGAATGCATTGCTATTCTGGGAGTTAGACCGTCACTTAATAAATATATTTCTGATAATAAAAATTGGTGTCATTTTCCTTTCAGGGACTTTGGAAGAAAGTTAATAAAAACTGCATGGAAAAACCAGCATCACAGCTCTTTTTTTTTTTCTCCTCCAAAATTTCTACAGGAAAGTTAGCTGAATGCAAAGAGTATCAAGAAGCAGAGAAACATTCCGTGGTCCTTAAAACCCAAAGGTAAGATTCTCTTCCTAAATACATATTAATTAAGCAAGGTAGCTCTGATGAACCTTTTAAATACCTTTAAAGAACTAAGGCTTAACTGGCCCTGCTGATGGGAAAGTCATAATGTGGCTTTTTTCCTGATGGCTTTCTATTCTTTGTGTGTGTGACAGATGTCAATGAAGTTGAAAAGTGTCCATTTCCCAGCAGGGTGCTGGCTGTTCCCCAAAATGCCTGCGCAGTTTATAGAGGCCCTAATATCTCCTGATGGTGATGGAAGGATTTGTAGGGAAAGCCTCCTGCCGGGCAGAGGCCTGCTGCCTTTGAATAGAAGGCAGCCAGCAGCTCTCCGGGCCTCAGCAAGAGATGCCACTGCACCATCAGGAAACTTTGATTTATTATCTGAGAAATTCACCATCCATCTGCATGAAGAGGACACAGAAGCAACTCTCCTAATGGGAAACTGAGACCCCCATTATTTCCCACTTATTACTACAAGCATGAAAAATTGTTCCAACTGGGAAAGCTGGACTTTCAGGACTTGTTGCCATGGTTGAATTTATAGGAATATTTAGGAGCAATGCTTAGTGGGGGTTTTTTTTGAACCTATAAAACTCCGACAATTTTCACAGGTTTTTGCTAATTAATGCCACCACTGTGGAAATGGAAGCAGTTTTGCAAACAAGCTGCGACAAATGGGATTTTTATTGCCAGTGGAAAAGCCCAGGGAATAATTAGCAGGTCCACAGAGATCTCTTGATTACAGACATCTGCATTGGTAATGTCCAGACACACAGATCACCCAGGGAAATGTTTCGGGATTTTCACCTTAGGGCACATTTATGTTGTCAGCTACACCCTTCAAAATTCATATGTGGGAAAATATTTTGTGAAATGTTAGACCCAGGAACCTGATGTTGACTAATCTGGACTAGGGAAACTTGCTTTGCTTTCCAAAGTACTGTCCAGCAGCCAAGAGTTGCAGATGTAATATTTTGATATCTCATTAAACCTGATTTCACAGAGATATTTCTCAGTGCTGCATTTGAGTTGCTGTGAGTTGCCTGAGATATTTTTGCCTGAGATATCACTGCTTTGTTGAATTGGATGAAGAGGAAACTACGAGACTGATCATTAAAAAAACACATGACTCCTTGAAAATGAAGCACTGAAAAAAGAATTCATGTCAAGATAGGATTTATTAGTTCAGGTTGAAGAGTAACTTGATTTGGGATTTTTCTCTTGTCAAAGTGATTTACAATATAAATTATGGATCGACTTATAGAAGTGGTAGAGGTTTTGTCTCTTTTAAAACAGCACGCTTTTAAAATGGCTAATAAAATAATTATTTCAGGCCTATGAAGCAGAACTTTAAGCTAAGGGTTTTTTAAAAAACACAATTATTTTCATTCATATAGCACTAGAGCACAGTTGCCCCACTTCTAGACTTATCCAAGTTGTATTAAATAACATATAAATCCCAAACAAAACTCATCCTTTCCCTGAAGAATTTATAGCATACAGATTTGCTTGCATTTATCACTTGTGTTTGGATATAGAATTTTAAATAAATTAAATTCATAACGCCTATGGTTTTAAAACACTGGGGACACAATGTAGGTCTCTCTTGCTTAGAATCTCTCTGTGATGGGATCTTCAATCCCACAAGCCTTGAAGCAGAAAGTGCCCTTAAATTTGTATTTAAACCCATCCTTCTCTGGGACAACCATTAAGCAAATTATTCATTTTAAGATACATTTCAGTCCCAGTGGCATCATTTATCCTACTCACTGGTCAGGCAGTCACTTACAACAAAGTTAAGTACTGAGCAGACCTAATTCTGAATCCAGGCTGTCCTTCAAGATGTCATGAGGAGCAAGAATAACTAATTCTTCTGGCTTTTAAGCCACTAAATACACAACCCATAGGTAGAGCTGCATGCACTAATGCACCAACATATCAGATATTTCCAGAGATCTCTCTTGACCTAGCTTTTCTGATCTCTCTGTGATGAGGGGCAGGGGTAGAAGGAATGAAGGGTTAGGAAACAAGGAGAATTCAGAGTTGTGCAGATACTTTTGTTCTTATATAACTGGAACTTGTATGACAAGTACATGTATATTCATGGGCTCTGAGTACTAGAATCCATGTTTGTTGCTGTCTGACCCAGCATATTTACAGAGATGTGAAACAACTTCAGAATGAGGTTTTTAATAACCTCATTCTGAGTCCTTGTGAAGTCTTTCCAGAAGTCCCCAGCGATGCCTGTGATCACATGCATCTTATTGTCACCGCCTTGGACGGATGGGAAAGTCCTCAGAGAAATTGCTTCAGAGTGGTGTTTACTGATCAGGATGTGGGCTACAATGACACTGGTTTTGTGGAACATTTGCACTTGTTTGGGGTGCAGGTGAAAGGAAATTGTATCTTATAGTGTCCTGCAGACAGGGTTTTCATTAACTCTGAGTAGTCTTTCAAACTACAGGCTATTTATATGTACAACCCAAATGACTTTGAGCTCCAACTTGCTGCATTTTTCAGCTGTATTTAAGGGAATGGTTAAAGGTGTGAGTGTGTGCCATGTATATCTGCTGTTCAGAAATACAATATGAATTCTTGTAAATAAGGTATTTAAGCATAAATGTGTTCAACTGTTTTCTAATGGGCCTTGTTCACAGGCCCTGCAGGGTTAATTAGGTTTCTAGATCTTATCTTTACTCCATTACACTAAAGGCAAAAACCTCGACAGGAACTGAGTCCACTCAGAAAGAGCAAATAAACAAGCTCTAAATGATCACAAACTGACCAAGCTTTTCTGCTTCAGCTCCCTGTATGCCTTCAGGCAACTGGGATTTAAAAGCACTGAGATTACAGGACCATAAAAATACACATTTACATTTACGTGTGGTCACATGCAAAATTTAAGATTTAGAGAAAGCCACAAAGGGAATGTTTAACATTAGTAGCCAGGCACTAGCTGAATTAATGACACAGCAGCCCCAGCAGAAACACAAGAAAAACATGTAAACCTTCATCTATTATTAGTTGCTGTAGCCCACACTCCAGAGCACAAGGACGCATGGTCATTAAAGGCTGTTGTTCTCCACGATATCTTTTATCTGCCTCATGAATGGGAGCTGGGCAAGTCCTGAAATGCAGTGAATTCACATGTGAGAGTCCTTGTTTTGAATTTTTTTTCTTTGTTGGATGATTAAATCACTGTTGATATGAAAAGAGTAGCCAGAAGTCTCTCCCGACCCCTGCCAGGCGGGATGACTCTGCAGGGGGACTCTCCAGCCTGTCCGTGTTGGACACCTGGGCTGGGAGAAGGCTGCAGATGGTGCTCCCAGGATATGCATCAGCTCCTCTAGCACGGGAAGAGTTTGCATTCCTGCAGCCTCTGCAGCATGCAGAAAGGCCTTTTTTACCAAGCCTTGCACATCTGCTACAGGCAATTTGAGAGCCTGTAGCAGGGGCCAATGGCTTCAAGCTGATGGTGAGCAGGTTTGGATTAATTAGGGACAAATTCTTCCGTGTGAGGGTGGTGAGGCCCTGGCACAGGTTGCTCAGAGGAGCTGTGGCTGCCTTGTCCCTGGAAGGGTGCAAGGCCAGACTGGATGGAGCTGTGAGCAGCCTGGGATAGTGGAAGGTGTCCCTGCCCATGGCAAGGGGATTGGAGCTGGATGATTTTTAAAGTCCCTTCCAAGCCACTCAGTGACTCCGTGATTCTCTGAATTCCGTCATTTAAAAGTCCTGTGTTGTAATGTAATGAAGACACATTCTGATGGAAAGCTCCCGGAGTAGATTCTGTTTGGTTTCCCACATGTTGGTACCACACCTAGCAGACTGGCTTTCAGGCCTGACATGTTGCTGATGCAACTGCAGCATAAGTAAATACTAGATATGAGGAGAAACACATTTTCTTTTTAGTTTTTCTTGCCTTGACACTGATGTCTTTGCAGCAAATACACTTTTTTTTTTGACAGAAGTGTCCTGTCAGGAGATAAAAACTAGACTGGTTCATTTTAAGCAAATCTGAGTTCTGGTTGTGTAATTATGGAGCTGCTCACATGAACATGCACAAAAAAAAAAAGTGGAAGAGTTCCCAGGGGAAAAGTAATAAGTCTGTTTGTCTTGCAAAAGCTAAGTTGAATTATAATATAGCAAATGATAGCACAAGAATTTCTCATGCAGGACATTCTTCAGGAATAAAATTCAACTGACTGATGTGTTTCAGAAACGAGTTGGAAATCCCATCCCACCGAAGTTTGTTTAGTTCCTTTGCAAATTGCAAACTACACATCACCTTAGGCAGGGTCTGCTCCTCAGCTGGCCTGGCTCAGCACAGTAATGGAGATCAATAGTGGTGCTACTCAATAGCAGCCCTGAATTTAGAATGCTAATGGTTTAACCTTGCCAAGTGGAACAATTGCATTTTTGATACTACAGTGGTAGGGAGCTCAAGTTGTAGAGAGGGATTGTGCCACATCAGGCACTGCAAAAGCAAAGGGGAAAAGGACATTCTCTTATGCACTCTTTTTTTTTTTTTTTTTTTTTGGTAGCTAATTAGGCTAATTAAAACCCGTGGGCCTAATGATGTAGTGAAAATTTTTGCAAAACTCCTTACAGGTAGAGGGAATAAAGACATGGATTGTAATACTGAGAAAAGAATTGAAATCAGAAGGTCATGTTCATTTACCTCTCACTGGACTTTTCTCCTAGGATTTGTTATGATTTACTGTCATTACATATTATGTAAACAGTCACTGTTTCCATGAAGTGGGAGGTCCTGTTAATCTTCTGTAGCTATTCAGCATTGTTTGTGAGTTTAACTGGAAATGTACCTCCTTACAGTACGGGAATGATCAGTGTACCCTATAGCCTCGGGTTATGGCTCTGACCCCATCAAATATGTGGGTGGGGTCTCCCTGGTAAGTCAGAAAAGCCAAGGAAAGTCTGAGATGATTTCCATGCTTCCTGCTGTTGTTTCCTCCTCAGTGGATGCTCTTGACTCATCCCGATTAGCAACTGCCTGGCCCCAGGGCCCATGAAAGTACTCTGGAAGGATTCTTTCTTTTTGAGCTTTAGGGAGTGACTGAATGGCAGGTGTTTGAGGAAAAAAAAAAAAGGTAAGGAGAGGTTGAAGCCTCCCTTACTCTCCCTGCTTCCTTCTAAATCCTTTACTAAACTACATCTTTACTTCATCCCCTACCAGCAGAACCTGTATTACTTGGTCACACAGGCTGTCCACACTTTCTTCAACAGCAAAGGCAAATCAGTTCTAGCAAATACATTGCTCCTAGTCTTTTGTTTCTTATGTTGAAAAACCCTGCTTTTTGGTGCTTGTTCCCCAACCTATACCCAAAGTTTCACTGACATCAGTGAGAGACTTCCTAGGATGTCTGAGAATGATTTATCAATTGCCCTTTGCAGGGGTGATTCCTTCAGCACTGCCATGCCGTGGTGATTGCAGCAGGGTCTCCTTCCATAGCAGCTACACTGGGGCAGATCCTCTGGCACTGGTTCCTGTCACTGGGAGTTGTCCTGGCTAGATGGCTGTGAGGAGGTGGGAAGAAATGCACAGCAGTCCTGTGCTCACTCACTTGGCTGCCAAACATGCACATTTCACTGCTTTCTGGAGAGCACTTTCCTGCTGTGGAAATGTGATATGCCTGACTAGGTAGGCCGACAGCTGTGTGATTGTCCATCTGCTGCTTCTCCAGATTAAATATTAGCCCTCCTGTCTCCTCCAAAGCAATGAATTTTCTCCAAGTGTGGTTCTCAAGCAAGAACTTTTCTTCCTTTTCTTCTTCTGGACCAGATATTCCATGAGATAAGTGATACAGATGGGCAGCATGGGAATTAAGGCATACAACTGCCAAAAAGTAGAGCCTATTATTTATGTTGATTTTCAGATGTAATTGCTCTTCAGTGGTAAATGAAACAAAGCACACAGCCACAGCAAGATGACTACACAGTGTTAGTCAGGGAATCCTGTCACATCTGCAGGGTGAAGGCATCTTGGCCCCAGGAGACAAATTCTTCACAGAGAGCTTCTTCCATAAGAAACCTTTCAGCTTCTTATGGCCTTTGTTGCTACTTCTGCTCTACCCTAGTCACATACATTTGTTTATCAATGTTGCTAGAATTTTTAGTTTCTATAGATGGGGATGTTTGAGCTGACTTTGTTGGGGTTTTTTCCAGCTGACATAGAAATATTGAAATAGATTTCAGAAGTAGACAGAGTCATTCTTAATTTGTTTTGAATAGTGTTTCGTTTTCCTCGTGCAAGTTATTTGTGACTCCCACTGAAGCCAATAAATTCCTAGTTTTTCACGGCAGGAAAGGCACTAAAGTCAATGGGAATTATTTGTATCCTGCAGCGGGGGTGGGGATTAAGCCTCCTGGGAAACTGTGGATCTCCTATTTGCCATAAGCCATCCATTACTTCCCTGTCAGTAGCAAGTGATTCCAGGATTTGTGGGAGTCTATTATTTAAGTGTGTCTATGCTTTCATTCTCACTTCTAATATAAAAGTAACTGATGCGAGTTATGAAATTGTGTTAATATACAGACTTCTGCTGAGTCTTCATTTATGGCTTATCTTTCATTGCCTCTGTTATAGAATTTGTTGCCCTGGGATTCAGAGTTATGTCCAGGCTTGCTGCAGATCTCTCCTCAGAATTTCACCCATTGCTCGTGAGAATTTCAACTTCTGGATAAATAAATATTTTGGGTCAGGTCTTAAAAACACAGAAGTCCTTATTTGAATGTTATTTTTGGAACATGCCCATGTCTTAGTGGAACTCTCATACCACAATAGCTGATGGAAGAAATAGAGAAATGTAACTTCATGTCTTGGCTTTGAGGGTCAGAGGGGAGGGAAGGAGATGGGAGAAGGAGTAGACAGATCCAGTGGCTGAGCTTTCCCTGCAGAGGCATAAAAAGGGTTTAGAAGTGACAGAAAGTAGAAAGAAGACAGTGTTCAAATGTATCTTCCAAAGAGAGCTAAAAATCATATCAGGCTAAAACTAACTTATGTGGCAGCTCAGGGGGAGCTGCAGCAACAAGCTGAACTCCCTCCGTCCTGTCCCTCTTGGCCTTTTGTTCTAGGAACAGATGTCCCTTCTCCCCCAACTGTCTCCTAGTTTCAGAATTAAGAACTTGGGCTCTGAACTTTTAATTCATGATTGCCTTCATAAGCTTCTCTATTCCTTCACTGGGAGAGTAATTTCATTGTTTTTCTTCTAATTATCAGTCTCTTCCTGTATTGCCTGTGCAAAATTAAAAAAAAAAAAAAAAAAGACTGCGCTTTGCTGACTTGTTGGGCCCATGCTGGACAATCCCTCCTGGCCAGATATTTAACCCTTTTCAATTTCCAACAGCACATAAGCAGAAGAAGTTTATGGAGTGGGATACTTCCTGTCTTTGGGAAGAAAAATTAGGTGGTACTTTACAGTCAGAAACAGTTTGAAACCATCTTTAAATAGCAGAATTGAAAATTGATCCAGAAAAAAAAATGAAAGCAGAAAATCCCTTTGGGATAAAGTGCTTAGTGTTCCATCAAGAGAGATAAGGTTTTGTTAGATACATTAATTTTAGCAGGTGGTTTTGACAGTGCCAAAGATATTTTCCACACTCATCTTAGTGAATTATGTCTCTGTTATTCTTAATTCTCTTTCAGACCTCCTAAACTGAGGAACAGACTAACTGATCAGACACTCAGAACAGGCTTGTGGGATTTGGAAAATGAATGGGGAAAATCAGTTGTGATTGGTGGGTAAGCAGAGGGTGTCTGTACAGGTCTCTGGCCACTGTGGGCTTGGTCCAGCCCATGAGTGGGTGCCTCGGTGAAGCCCCAGTGCAGAGAGCAACACATGTTTACAATCACAGCTGGGACAGGCTGTTCAAGGTGGAGGTCCTTCTGGCTTATCAGCAGAGCATCACAGAATTCCAAGGCAGGCAGGCAGAAAGGTTTAAGTAAAAGAAATCCTTAGAAACCTTCTAGTTGCAAAGGTAGACAATTAGACAAGCATTGCCAGTTGATTCTCCTGGCAACTGAATAAAAAATTATAAAACATAGTTATATTGAAATCACATAGTAAACTTCTAATTTATAAAGAGAGCCTACAACTATCGAACACTCTGAAGTGACTTTAATAATGGGATTTATACACCACTGCATCTTTTAAAAATACCGAATGAGGGTCAGACATATGATCATGACCTAATGTGATATAAACAACCATAAAGTGATTGAAGAGATTCTTTGGGGCTCTTTGCCTCTTGTCTTCCAAACAGCAACACCCATGTGATCAGATGCTCCATTCCGTAGAGCAGTGTGATTCTTGAGCATATATTTTGTGCAATTGTTATTATTATTTTTCTCCAGACAGCCTTCCAAATGCTTGCAGGAGGGGATTGTAGCAGCATGAAACCTGGCAATGACCTAGAGATTCCACACTTGCTGCTTCCACTGTGTTGTCTTCTGTGAAACACTAACTTGTTCATGGGGATGCTGTAAAATATTGATCAGAGCACAGAATCATTAACACAAAGTAGTTTTCCACATCCTGCCACATAGCTGTTCGTGCAGTTGATGTTCAACTTTGACAGTGTAGTGTTTGGGATGTGGAAGTCTCTTTTAATCAAATATTACAAAACAAGGGCCAAATCTCCAGCTCTTGCAAATGCCCTGGCACTTGCCAATTTCCATTGGGCTGCATTGATTTTTCTCTCTCTGAAGAACCTTGTCCCTGAAGCTTCTAAATTGAGATAAATGCTGTCTTACTACAGAGCTTTCCAGTGATCAGCTGGAAGCCTGAGGTCCCCTGGCTCCATCTGGGTAATAAAGTGCAGATGCTGGATGCTTCTCTCCACCTGATGAGCTGTCAATGTGCTGGATAGATGAGCTGTCGGGAAAAGAAAGAGGTTTCAAGTTGAAACATTTCTTGTGTTTTTTCCTTCATAAAGAAAAAAGAAGTAGAAACGATTCTGTGGAATGTCTTGATTTCACCAAATCAGCATTTTTTTCCAGCGAGTATTGGTTCTAAGAGAAGCCAGAGGCCCTGTGAGTTCAGCTGAATTTTAGAACACTGCTACTGTACTGCTTTGAAATGAGGAGGGTTTGGGGACCCGACAGCTAGAGATTGGTTCCTTGCATTGCACAGGCAGCATGGCTCAGCTGTGAGTCATGAGGCAGCAGGGAAACGGGGGAGAGTTCAGCGGGTAGGGTTAAGGCCTGCAGGATGGAAAAGCCAGCGCTAGCAGGGACTCATTTCGGGATCCCTGAAACGCTTGGCACTGCAGGGGTTTAATGCATGTGGTTATGAGGTGGGTGTTATGTGGAAATCAGCTAAGGTGGTGGCTGGTGTGTGTGCAGAATGCCAATATAACACACAGTGGGTACGGCTTTTGGAGTTTCCATTAAGGGACTGATAGTGGAAAATGTGACACAGACTAATCACTGCGCTAGAGGTAATAATTCCAAACACTGTGCTCTACTTTGATTTCTATCTGCTGCTGTCTCGCTCAGTTAGGAGCATTCCTGTGAAGAACCCTGAGCAGATGGAACTGGATCCTGCCTCTCTTGCACACAATGGGAGCTATGCTGCTTATTTCATTTAGACTGGGCCTTTAGGAAGGGAGACTTTAATTACTACCCAAATGGAATGGGTCCAGCCCACAGATTCTTTCCTCGGCTTTGAAAATATCTCCAGCAGAGGCAAAGATGTTTTTAAACAGAACAAAGCATCCACAAAGGCCTTAAAAACCTTCATCTCTAAACCACTCCTTCAAGCCTGAAGGTGGCCTGAGCAGATAGGTTTAATATTGAGCAGCCAGGACATGGTCAGTCTCACAGCCCTGCTTTTGGGCCACTTGACAGCAGAAGAGAGTTCCCGTGTGAATGCTGAGTGCTCCAGCTCACTCTGCCGAGCCAATCCATTTCTTCAAAGACTAGACAGCGCTGAACTTAGTAACATGAAAAATGTGACTTTTTAGATTTCTATTTAAAGTCCACAGCTGGATTTTCAGTCAATTAGGATGTTTCTTTTCTTGTGCTCTCTGGTTAAAATATTACCTGAAGTCAACCAACTAATGTTTTAGTCTTCTCTTAAAATATGCAAAGTCAAGATTGCACTTTTTTAAATTTTCAAGACCAATTTTTTCTTTCTGAGTTTTAACATAATTTCTGCAAATGGGTAATGATCAGGATCTGAGGTTTCTCTTCTAAATATTTGCTGTTTCCTGATAGGATGGAATACACAGCTGAAGTATCCATTTTAATGTCAGTGAGGTATTGCAAGTCCTCTGAATAACTGCAAATTGTAGACCAGGTTGTATGTCCATCTAAAATGGTCCTGGCTTAGAACAAAATATTAGCATTATGGGAGAGCTCAAAAAAGCTTTTGGGATCAGAATTAGCCTCTTGAATTATATTTTGAGTTTCTATTACAGGGCACATAGTGCTGGTCTGGTTTTCCCAGGGTTTCAGTCACACTGTTTGCCAGCAGGCAGTCTGAGTTACACTGCACTGCAAATCAGTGCATTGCCTTATAAAGCACTGAGTAAAATTTTGTATCTTCTGCTGCAAAGTATTATGTCCAAACAATTTTCCAACAGCATTTCTTTTTTTCCTCAGAATGAAAAATAAGGGTGAAAAAGGAAGGCAGCACTGGTTTTATGTTCTAGTGAGATGGTCAAAATTCCTTAGGCAGGCCGTGCTCCTCACTTGCCCCACCTGAACAGCTGCAGGACTAAGCTTGAGAATCCACCTCCTGACACTTCTGAGGCAAATGCCACTCACTGCCCTGCCACTGCCTTCCTTCCTCACTGTTGACTGGGATTTTATTTGTGATATACCTGTGGTGTCCTCTCTAGGGCTAGGACTCCCTGGTTCGACTGACATCACTTTTTTTCCTTCATCAGTCAGAGACTTTGGTACTACAGATGACTGTATTTTGACAATTTGTTTAAACATCATGCCTGGGACAATTCTATGACTGATAGCTGAGTGGGAGATGGAAGAGTTGCACAGCCTTGAAATTGAGCTATTTGGGATCTGGTCTACAGAGATTTGACACACATTTTATTGCAGGGTTACAGAAATGGAGCTATGTTCTGTGGCACTCTGAAATGAGAGATTGGTAACTGGAGAATGACACTTGCTAAATAGCTTTGCTTTTTTTCCTCTTTCCCTGTACATGTCTAGAAATCACACAGTACCATGTTTTACCAGAGACATGAAAACTAATAGGTATAATAGGTATTTCTATATCCAGTTACTCCCATGTTAGTTTCCTGTTCCACGGTCAAGAAAGCAAGACACAAAAAGATAAAGGAAACAAACAAAAAAAAAAAAAAGTGCCAAACAGTGGTGGTGGACAGGAGAGGTAGAGAAGCCAACCTGTTTCATATTAATTTAGGCACTAGAGTATTTGATTTCTAGTAATGTTCATTGTCTCAGACATATACCATCTTTGGAAAGAGAAATGTCTTTGAAGACAAATCCAACTCAGAGTTTTGCGTGTGCTTGTCTGTAACAGGAGCATTCCAAATGACCTTTAAGGCAAGGGTAATAGCATTTCCTGTGATGTTTCAGAGAAATAATACCAAAATCGACTGTATTTCCTACCCTCTGAAACCCTGAGACAATTTACAATGAGGCTGTATTTGTTAGCACAAGTTCAGGGAAAGGATGTGTTAGGAAAAGAGTCTTCACCCAGAGGGTGGTTGGGCACTGAAACAGGATCCCCAGGGCAGTGATCACAGCATCAAGCCTGACAGAGTTCCAGAAGCATTTGGAAAATGCTGCCAGGCACATAGTGTGACTCTTGGGGTGTCCTGCACAGGGCTAAGAGTTGGACTTGATGATCCTTGTGGGTCCCTTCCAACCCAGCATTTTCTGTGATTCCATGGTAACAGCACTCAAAGCGACAATATATTTAGCACTTTGCTCAAGGCACAGGTAGAGAGCTAATTTCATCTTGAAAAATGGTGAAATTCTTAAGGAAAAGAATTGCACTAATGGGCCTTATTGGCCCTGCCTGCCTTTCCTGAGGCTTCCACTTGCATTCCTGTGCATGGCTGAGGGCTGCAGTTCAGCCCAGCTGGGGCTGTCACTTGTTGTCCCCATGCAGGATGCTGCTCTTCAGCTGCGTCACAGCCCTGCCTTCGCTGGCCACAGGCCTTACCTGCAGTCTGGGCTGGCCTCAGCTCTCTGTGCTCTTGGCTGGTGGTCCTGGCTCTGGGCTGTCACCCTGGCTCTGCCCTGCTCAGCTCTCTGACCCATCTCTGGCTATGTCATCATGCTCAGGCCCTTAGGGAGCAACTGGCCCTTGCTGCACTTTGACATTCCACTTTCCTTCTTCTCAGGGCTGGGCTGGATTGTTCACTCTCAGTTCAAGGCCAGTGTTCCAAAATATTTAAGCTGTTAAGTGCCTCCTCTCTGGGTAAGAAGCATTTCTTCTTTTGCTGAAGGTGGTGAGGTGTCTTCATAGTCCATGCATGCAATCCATGACAGGTATCTCACCTCCTTTGTGAGTCAGCTTCCAGGGAAACTGCATCAGGAATGCCAGGTGTTGTGTGGGTATAATTCAAGGGAAGGTGTATTTGTTACCTCCTCAGTGTGTTCATCAGAAAACCTCTCAGAAAATGTTTTTGCTGTTCCAGCTCTGTTAATTTCCCCCCATTATTAAACCATCAGTGTTTGTAATGCTGCGAGCTGCCAAACAGTGAACAAGCTCTTGGCCTGGCCTCATGTCGTTTTTTACTTCACACTGGCAAGTATTTAATTGTTTGGGAGTTAGTCCAACGTACACTGCCCTTCCCATTATTGATTGCTGGAGCAGCCAGCATGTTTTGTAACTGCCTGTTTTAAAGCCCGACAACTGCATTTGAAGTGTATAGTCTGTATTTTGTCAGCTGCGGCAGGGAAACATCTTTGGAACTGGATCACATAATGCACAGACCTGATAGATGGACTCAATTAAATCAACAATAATATAGTAGTTGGCACACTCAGTGTAGCTACTCTGATCCTGCTCTAACGTTTTTCCAAATCCTTTTTATTCTCCAAGCCTCTGATCAAAACTTTAGGCCCTTTATAACCCTAATTCAAACATCACTTCAGAGGTTAACACATTTGAACTCGCAAAGCAATGCTTTTAACTTCTATCTTGTGGTCAATAAGAGGCTAAGTCTATCTATAAACAGTGTCAGACGGTGTCTCACACGTTGCACTTAAGAAACCTTACTCCTGATAGTTCCTTGACCTTGGTGGCCTTGCAGATTGGCCAGTTTAAATGACACTGAGCAGGGTACCCACGGAGAGATCACACTCCTGATACTGTAAAGCTGACAGCAAAGTGACAGCACTCAGGGTGTGAGGAAGGAGGCATGAGAGCATCTGAGGGAAATGAAGTCTGTCCCAAAGCAGCAAGCAGGTTAAGATAATTACAGGATATATTTATGGCCATACTGTGTATTTTTTCTTTTTTTCTGTTGACCATATCTTAGCTACATGCACATGTCCTAGAGAATCACAAAGGAAGATTTGCTCCTGGTGATTACTCTCTCCCTTTTGTGCCTGGTAGTGTGGTAAATGACCATAATGTTAGGAATTACTTGGACCAGAAATAGTGTTCCTGCAGAGCAACACACACATTGGCAAACAAATCCTGGATCTTCAGCTGGCACAAGTGTGGGAATATGTTGTGACATGGCTGTTAAGTTAGTTTGTATTAGCTGGGGATCTGGTCCAAAGGAGCATGAAGGGGAATTCAGCATTCAGTTCCTATTGCAAATCCTCTGAAGGACAAGGGATACTGGTGTGATAAAGGTGAAATTTTATGAGAGGAAGTAAGATTGTTATTTCAAGGGACTTGTTTACTAAACAAAGCTGTTCTCAAAGTAAAGTGAAAACCTGTCAGAATCCAAGACTGAAGGGAGAAGGTTTTTCTTTTTGGTTGCTTTGATGAGGATGACAGCAGAAAATCTGGGGCAAGGTAGAGTCAAGCCCTTTTCGTTCTTCATAGAGTACTGCCTTAGAGAGTACTGGAAGTAATCCCTGCACATCCAGCCTCTATCCCTAGATCTCATGCCAGATTTGTGGTGGGTGATTTCTCTCGATTGCAGATATCATATGCTGTACGGCTGATGTGCTCCTGCTGAAGCTGCAGCCCCGTTAGCAGAGATGGTCATATATCCTTTTGTCAAGAGCTGAACCAGAACACCAACAGCTTGGCTGCTATAAATCAGGCTGCAGAGGCAGCTCCTGAAAGCCATCTGTGTCCATCAGGATAATTTCTCCTCGTGCACCTGATGGATCCAGCTATGCTGTCATGAGTCTGTAATACACATGCAGCCTACAATCCATTTCTCAGCTCTTGAGCACATAAAATATTTATTCCACATGCCTCTGTTCTGCAGCAGCATACATTTTTCTGTTACATATTGTGGGAACATGCCCTACCTAAAACTTTACATATGCTGTGCTGGTGGGAAGGATGAGAGCAGGGATGAGATACATTTCTTCCATGGTGGCATATTTCAAAGGCTCCCGTTTCTTACTGTTCACAACTGCAAATTGTTTGATCATGGAGTTGTTAGAGCTCAGCTTCGCAGAGAATGATACTGTGAATATGATTGATTAATTTTTTAATCTTCTTCACTTGCTTGGTTTATGTGAGGCCCATGAGCTCTTCAGACTTAGTTTATGGAAATTAATCAAAGAATCCAGGGGGACTATATGACATAAATAGGGGTTTGTTTCCGAGCTTCACAGTTTTTTCAGATTGCATGTAACACCTGTCTGTTTGTGGGTGAAGGGAATGAATGTGGTTAATGAGACACCCAAGTTCCAGAAAAGAATGAACTGAGATTACCTGGCTAAAGACAGTTAAATTTTGCATCAAGAGCTTATGATGGCAACTACTGGAAGAGTTTAAAATGACAAGCAGGAGAAGAGTGTGCCAGTTGCAAAAAATGCAAAAAATTCTTCACATTTTTTGCTTGCAAAAAAAAATGCAAGCAAAAAATGTGAAGAAGATCAGTCAAGATGATGAATTTTTTCAGTATTTTTCCCTCATACTTGCTGCATCACATTTATTATACACTGAGATACAATGATTACCATGACTTGGGTTATTCCTCCTTTGAATAGAGTTGCCCGGAAATTCTTTCTATAGTTGATGCTGTCAGAGGCAGGTAAACTGTTTATACAGCTGATTCCTGTTTAGTAGGTATAGTGTTACTGTTATTTATTTTGCAGAAAAACAGCAAAGTTTTTGTTTAACTCCAAGTTTGTTTTCTTAAGAAGCAGCTGAAAAGCTTAAATAATAGTAAATCTTTGGTTTTGTTTTTTCCAGTTATTTTACATTCAGAAAATCTCATTTCCGAATAACTGTAGGGATGTTTGTTTTTGAGAAATTTTCAAAGTAACATTTGACTTTGCTGATGCACACGTCAAAGTCTTCTCAAAATCTTTTTGAAGTATCTTCATTTTATTCTCAAATGGAGAAACAGTGATATTTTTATCACCTGATTACTTTTTTCCATGTTACTCACGAGCAAATGACAGGTTCCTTGATCAGTTCTTTTGTCTATTAACACAGTTTATACATCACTTTTAAATGGAAAAGATAGACCAAACAATCTGATAAGGATTCCTGATTGTGTACACTGCATGTCTCCTTGTAATTGCATAGCTCTGGGCTCACTGGTTGCAGTACCTTTATTATTAATAACATAAACAGACTCTCCATTCTCTGTTTCTGTAACTTCTCTGCTGGATTGACTTCAGCATGCAATTTTGCGGGTCTTTTACTCTAAGCTGTACCTAGATCACCTTGTCTCCACCTCCAAATTCAATCATTTTTGCTGGAAGCTTGCACGGAGCCTAGAGGTGCATTCCTTGCCACCTGGGTGTGTTCTGCAGTGCTCAAATAAAAGGTGTATCACAGCACAGCGATCTCTCAGAAGGTGAGAGGGCTGTTGTGCAAGCTACTTGCTGATCAAATAAAAAACATCTGCCTCCAAACACAGACAATCAAAGCAAAGAATGGGAGAAAAGTGTTATCAACTCTCATTTATTCTCAAAATGGCACAGTGAAGAGAGCTCATGGCTCCAGCTGCCCACGCATACAAAGCAGTCTTATGTCTATCAGTGCTTGAAATTAAATCCTGGTCAGGCTAATCACTTAATTACAGGAGCACCTTTTCCCCTTTGAATGTATTTTGCTCACTTCTTCCATTTTCATATTACCTTGTTCAGGACTGAAATCCACACCTCAGGAACTAGAGAGATGCAGAACTTTGAGAAGAATTTTGCTCTTTACGGAGTACATTTCTTCGAGTTGAACTTAGGAGTTTTGAGCTCATCTGTGATGCGCACTATGGCCTAAGGGGAGAAAAGAGTGTGATTTTACCTCACACTTATGGAGGTTAGAGCTCAGCCTGGAATAAGTGAGTTCAGTGTGGATGGGACAAGTCAAGTATCAGCAGCTGCATGAGTGGCAGAGATAGCTTGAGCTCCCCAGGAGGGGAGGGAGGCTTTAGCCATACAGGACAAGTGTAAAATGTTTTTCTCACCAGGGAACTCAAAATAAACACTGTGACAGTCCTTGTCCCACGTTACCTTGCTGCTTGAGAAAACGTAAAGTAAGTACCATCTCTAAGCTGGCCTGGAATTCCCCACTTGATGCTTCAAGCATTTCCTTGATGAGTGGAGGAGCGATTTGGCTGCCTCTATCTCTGAAAGGCGATAGAAATACTCCAGAAAAGCATGTGCCAATTACATGCATTAACATCCCCAGCAAAACCCAATTCTCATCTGAGGATATTGTGCAGACAACGTCCCCTGTCAAAGCACAGAGCAAAAAACAGGATTGCGGGGTCTGACATGGACGAGTGATAACTGAGGGGAGAGACATTCCTGCAGTGTCTTGGGAACTTCCCAGGGCTGTCACCAAGAGGCAAAGGCTGTTTGGTGACTCTGAATCCCTGACCTCAACAGATTTTGCCCTCGTTACATAAGAGTGAGAGTGCTGCCTCTAAAATAAGAAAGGGGAAGTTTTTGTGTTTACTTCTACCAGCTACATGCAGGAGTTACACAGGGGCATTTGACCTCCAGTTGTTTTGAGGAGTGAGGGCTCCATCTTATTGAATGGGCCTTTGGAGAGTACCCAAAATGTGCATTTGGTTGTGAAAATTGTTGTTTACATGCCTGACAAAACATGAGGAGAGTATAATTATGTTTAGACATCTAAAGTGACTTTTATTTCTTATCTGGCCTTCTACATAATAGTAAAAATGAACACAAATACATAGGAAAAATGTGTCTATCCTACCCCTTTTCTCTAGTCTCTTAGACATTTGCATATTGACCAAAAGGAAAAGTCCTGGGATCTGGCTCTTAGTTGACATAATTCCTTATAAACAGGAATGTATATCTGTTCTCATCTGATCTGATCTGTTCTGTGCATCAGATCTCTTCTGCCAGGAGAAATGGTTTATGTCCACCAAAGGTATCTAACCCTCCAAAATACTGGCAAAAGCCAACAAATTGCTGTTGGGGCAAGAAAATTGTTGTAAACTGTGAGCGGCAGAAGCAGCTATAAGTGTGTGCAGCTTCAGAGATAAAACTCTTCCATTTTTTCACATCTCTTGGTCAGCATTGGAAGAAAGCAGCTTGTTCTGAGATGCTTTGCTGTTATCCTCTATAATGCTGGGACAGGCTCTCCCTTTGTGGGGTTTACCTCTGCATTTCCCCATGGGGATTTCTGGGGAAGAGTGATGGCTGTAAGCGGCATCCAGCCAAGCTGTTCTACCTGTTCTATCCCCAGGTGTAGCTCCAGCTGTGAGGAGGAGTGCTCCATCATCTCTTGGAGATGTGTGGATTGGATCAGTCTGAAGAGATTCAGTGGGCAGTGAAACGCAAACACATCTGCCCTCGGCTCGTGTGACTTGACAAAGCCAAACTGCCTCCAGGGAAGCTCTGTGGGTTTGGAGCAGCTGAAGAACTGGCCCAATAGGACATGAAGAGCTTCCTACTGCAGATGAAGCAATGCACTTCTATTATTAGCAGTTGGAGGCTTTTTGAATCATGAAGAATGGCAAAATTTACTTCCTTTTTGTTGGGCTGCGAAGTGAAAAATGGGGTGCTGTCATCAGCAGTGTTGAAAAACACCTCCTGGTTTTGACAAAACGTCCTGCTGTTGAATTGTATTAATTATTTACCAGGCTATTAGGCAGCCATTACAGATTTTGGGGGTATGGGGAATGTTAATATACATTAGGATGGGAGATTAATTTAGGGAAATTACAACATATTTCTGAAAATTACATTAAAAGTTTGGAGTGCCTTGAACTACAATAGGACATGAACTGGGGCCAAGAGCCTGAGAATCTGAATTCAGTTTGTAATTCTCTCTCTGATACCCTGTGTGACCTCAGGGAACTTATATAAGCTCTGTGTGCCCTATTTCCCTTTTGTTAAAGGAGAAGAAAAGAAAAACTTTCTGATTCTCATGTTTCCCTGCTTAGAGTTGGGGCCACCGGTTCTTTCTGTGGAGCACTGAAAAGAATGAAATCCAAATCTCTTTGTGAGGGGCCCTGGGCTTTACCATGGAAGTAATTTTAAAAGGAAAAAATTCAGTAATATCTGGAATGTTGAATCCCAAAGCAAAATTAGAACAAGGCAACTCTGGGCTTGTACACACAAAGCTGTTTCTTTAATTACTACTTCAATCATTCATTATTTCTAAAACTAAATACACTGATGTTTACAAAATAAATAACTACATATTTTATTGTCACCAGCAAAGTACTAAATGGAGAAGAAAAGAAATCCTGTAGACCTTCTCCAGTGGGAGATCTCTTTGAGGAGGATCTGCAGAATTGAGTCCAGCATTTATTAACCCAGTCCTGATCAGTTTAAAACACAACTGCTCCAAGTTCTCACGGCTATAGCACCTAATGCTGCCTTGCTCTGAAAACACAAGGGTGCAGTTCTTCATCTCCTGCATTTCCATGAAGTGTTGGAAGTTGTGTCTCATGATTTCCTTGGTCTTGCTTGGGCCCCACAGGAGGCTTGGGAGTCACAGCTCCGTGTCGCTTGGAGCTGCATTGCCTGTGATCCAGCAAGTTGCTTGTGTTCCTCTGGGGCCTGGGTGTTTAAGAAACACGTCTCCTTTCCCTTCTGAGATGCAAAGCAGCTGAATGGGGTGACCTGAGACAGTATATCATGAGATTCCCTTGGATTCACAATCAGCCGTCTGCCCTGCATGCAGATGGTGAGGGATGGGAGTAAATCCCTGAGGGGAAAGACCCATATGCCCGTGTGTGTTTGCCAGTTGTACAGAGGGTCACCCGCTGCAGCACCTCTTTAAAAACTTATCATTAAGCCCGTCTCCTTTGTGAACTTTCTCATTATCATTTCATTGTGCTGCGCAGCTCTGGCCGGGCGCAATGAACATTGACTTCATGCTTGCTTTTCTAATTGAATTACAGGGGAGCAGGCCGAGCCACTGAAGTTTCCTGCCTGCAGTCCTGCTTCCCTGGCAGCCAACTGAATAGAGGCTCAAAGAAAAGCTGTTTGCTTGGGCATTATGGATAACAGAGACCTGTCACAAAGCTGCTACAATGATTTATTAAAAGACAGAAGAAAATGAGAGAGAAAGAGTCTTGCTCACTTTCAGCACCAGCTGCTTGCTTTGCTTATCTTCTTGCCTTTTTCTTTCTTCTTTTTTTGTCTTTTTCTCTTTAGCACTTGCTTGCCTTCTCTTTCATCCTCACTTTCTTTCTTTCTTACCCTCCTTCCTTTTCTCTCTTTCTCTCTCTGCCCCTCTCTCTCCTCTTCCTGATCTTGCCTTATAAAACCTAGAAAGAAAAAGTCAAAGAAAAACACATCATTTGAGCAAATGTTTCAAGCAAAAGGCATCATTCTCCAATTCTTACATTACAGTCCCAGCCTAAGACAGGTGTGTTAATCATTATGGTCAAATCATAAAAAAGATCATCACTGTAACTGCTCCAGCAAACAGCATCCCATACACATCCCTACAGTGTTAGCAAGTCATTTAGGAAATCCTACTGAAAGAACCATGAGACTTTGTGATTTACCTTTTCTACTATTGACTTTAATTGTCAGGCTCTTACTGATGCATTTGGTGTAGAGTAAAGCCAAGACTCAGTGGCTTTGCAAACACCGCGTTGTGTTATGTAGTTCACCAGCAATTCAATTTACAGTGGTGCAGCACAATGGGAAAGATCCCAGGATTGCTCATGGAACTGCTTTTACCAAAAAGACCCAGAGCTCAGCTCACAGTGTTTGATCAACATAAGGATCCCCTCTGTTGGGTTATTTTTCCCTCTTTCTTTAGTTTTTGTTTGGGCTTTTTTTTTAACTTTAAAAAAGTTTGATTCTGATCAAATAATAAGATCAAGAAGCATAATTCCATTGAGTTACTTATATAGAATGTTTTGCTCAAGGCTGTTGGACTAGGGCAAGAGTTGTTTTGGCTTTTCATTAAAATCTGTGCTGGGTTAAATTCCTTATAGTTTATTAAAGGTGGCATTTCTGAAGTTGGGGAGGGGAGGGGAGGGGAGGGGAGGGGAGGGAGGGGAGGGAGGGGAGGGGAGGGGAGGGGAGGGGAGGGGAGGGGAGGGGAGGGGAGGGGAGGGGAGGGGAGGGGAGGGGAGGGGAGGGAGGGGAGGGGAGGGGAGGGGAGGGGAGGGGAGGGGAGGGAGGGGAGGAGAGGAGAGGAGAGGAGAGGAGAGGAGAGGAGAGGAGAGGAGAGGAGAGGAGAGGAGAGGAGAGGAGAGGAGAGGAGAGGAGAGGAGAGGAGAGGAGAGGAGAGGAGAGGAGAGGAGAGGAGAGGAGAGGAGAGGAGAGGAGAGGAGAGGAGAGGAGAGGAGAGTTCACACCTAGCTCTGGTTAGGGCTAGCCCAGGTCAAAAACATCCAGGCTGTTGCCTACTAAGAAGCTGGGCTTTCCCAACAATGAGAATTTGAGAAGAAGGTCCTCTTTCAATGTCTGCTTCCTTGGATCCATTTTCTCTCTCTCAAACCAGAAGTTTTTAGCCCAAGGAAAGCTGTGTGCTCTCAAATCTCCAACTGGACCTTGGCAGTTTGATATACAGTTAATTTTTAAAAAAACCCACAGGATAGTAGTGTTCATCTCTGTCCAAAGACTTTATTTAGATCTGACCTTTTTTCCCATCCCCAGGTTATCACCTAAATATATACTTGGTTTGATGAAGTCATTATTGTTATCTTTCCTGATTCCCTGTCTATCTTGTTGTTCTTTATTATTTTCTTTCTCCCATTTTATAGCCTTTCACTTTATTTTTCACAATTTTTTAAATCTTCTTTTGTTCAATTCTAGTTAGCCCCAGCATGGAAGTTTGCATTGAATTACTACAGAATAATCTCACTTTTCAGTGGCTGGCACTCTCCTTAGATTTAACCCTTCTCAATGATTAATCAGGATTTAATCTTTGTTTGGAGTAAGTTTATTGGTGGCTGCTCTTTGGTAGCCACTATGCTGTTTGCAAATAGAAGGGAGGTTTTTTGGTGACCTCACTGAAGATAGGGCGACAGGTAGATTTATTCTCAGGTTTGCATCACTTGAAAGGGTAAACATGATTTGCATTTTAAGGAACCCTTCCACTGGACATACACAGTTTGGTCGGTACAACCCATGTTGAAATGGAATGATGTTGACTGACTCTGAAGGGCCTTGTAACTTAATAAATGACCTCTTGGCATTTGAATGATTAATATTTTATATCTCGTACAAAATTAGCAGTGTGAGGAGATGCGTTATTAGACATAGGCATGTGCACTTACACAGCAACAGCCACATTCTGGGGCTGTGTTGGGGTGCAGATTTATGTAGCCTCTCCTAAATAAAACTGGAACATTTCAGAGATTGTACTTGACAGGTATTTACAGTCATGTAGCAGAAAACTTCCTTATGCAAGTAAAAGGATTAATTTTCTCTCCTCAGCCAGTGCTGGAGTTGATACCTCTGCTGGTACTGGAATAGGTAGTATGCCCACAGGGGATTGACTGTCCTGCTGGATACAGGCTGGCAAAACTCCTGTTAACCTCACTGGTACCAGGATATCCTGCACCTGCTTTGTAACTCCCATTGAGGAAATCTATTACCCATGTATGTATCTGGGAACAAAATAAACACCTGGGATTTAAGAACCATGGCATGGGAACCATAAGCAGTTAATGCACTGAAAAGTGCTATTACAATTTCTCTCAGCAGAGGAAGAGTTTGAGTAAATAGTCACAATTTTTCATCATGTTTATCTTAGCTATGTCATAGGTTGAAGAACTGGATATAGTTTTTCTCCATGGATTACTAGCTGGCCTGAGTAACAATTGAGCCTTTGAAGCAACACAAGGGATTCTGACCATTTGCTTAGATTTGGGGTCACTGTAGAAAGGAAGTTTTATCAGCCACCTACGCACTATTTCCGCCTGGAATCAGAGAGAGAATCTTACTGGATTATGGGCATTTCGAACCCATGAACCAGTTTAACTCTGCAATTCATTCCATGAAGCTCAGGACAGGGACTGCTTTGTGTGGCATTCTCCCATCAGGACTGGCAGGCATAAATCAGGATGAATGTGTTTCTGAATGACTTGCTGCAGTTCAGCCACAGGATCTGGGCTGGAGGCAGTGACTACTGAGCGAAGTGCCTTGGCCTATGGTATTCGGAAGGTCAGGGCTGGAGATCACCATGCTTCCTCAAAAGGCTGTGAATCTTCACATTGTATCTTATTCTGTGTTATGGAAGTATGCAAGAAGCAGAAATTCGTAATTGCTAGTAATTTATTTTCAGCGGCAGAGATCGCTGTGACTGCCCAGAGTTTGGTACATTTTCTGAAGGAAACAGAAGGAAAAAAATCCTTCCACTCTGAAAAACACAATGCTTTGGCCAGGTCTTTATGTTGGCAGGGATCCTGTGTTAGAGTGAGTTCCCTGAAAAGTGACCAAATTGCCCACCACGGACAGCTACGATGAATAACACTCCCTGTCTTTGCAAAAAGCACTGCTTACAGTTCCCCATCCAATCTCAGCACCCTGCAACGTGCAGTGAATTGGGGTTTATTTGGTTTTTATGAGCTATTATTGCCATTCAGCAAAATTAATCCCTGAGAGCAAGGGCTGTTTTGTCAAGTCAAGACAATGCTCAAGATGTGCTGGGAAAACGAGTGGCCTGCAGAGTATCAGAGCCTTGTAAGCAGATGCCTGCTGGGTGGGAGCATGTGGCTGCACATCTGATCTGATCTGATCTGATCTGATCTGATGTGGCCCCACGGCCTGATCTCTGCCCAGCTGGTGGGAGAATCACCAGAGGTGGGGATCCCTCTGCCATTGCTGCACCAGTGAGCTCGGTGCTGCTGCAAAATGGAAACCAGCCCTTCCTGGGTATCGTGGCTGTTACCTCTGGTGGCAGCCAAGTTGGTGCAGCACTTCCAGAGTTGTTTGCTGCTTCTTCCTGAAATGCAGTGGCAGGTAAATGCTTGTGCTGCTTCCTGAAGACAGGATGCCCATCTTTGTCAGACTTCTGGCATGCTGGACCACCTGGAAGTTTATTAGTCTGACATCATCCAGCAGGAAACATCCTGAGAGACTCTGCATAACTACAGCAACCTCTCAGTTTCTAAAAATTAAAATTATATACAGTGGCCTCTGAATACAAGTATACGAATGTTTATCAATCCGTTTAATTAAATAAGTATTTCTTAATTTAACAAGCTTTGCTTAGCAGGGTAGTGAAAAATGCACAAAATTTCACACTCCTGACAGGCATGTTTAAAAAGAAGGAAGGGAGGGAAGGAAAAAAAAATGCAACAGAGCTCCCTAAATGGCAATCCAACTTAATTTTTTAACAAGACTGTTTTGGCTTCAGAGTGATTCCATGACCTACAGCAATGATCAAAGTGGTGCTGCAGTGGTGAGTCTCCTCCAGCCAGAGCGTTACTGAGTGTGCTGCAGCAGGCTCTGCCACGCTTAAACATTTCATCTCTCAGCCAGGTGCTTCACTCTCTTGTATCAGAGCTGCTGAGCTGACTGCATGCTCAGGTCCCTCAGCACAGCAGCCCACAGCTTAATCAGGACCACGAGTGGTCCAGAGAAGGGAGGACAGAACAGAAAGATAAGGTTTGTAGGTGTTCAAAGGATTGCCTTGATGTACCTTTCTGGGCTACCAGTTAAATATTTGTAGCTGTCCTGGGTGCCTCCATACTGTTTAGATATTTTTCAGTCTAATGAATTTGGGTTAATAGGGATAGGAGCAATGTCTTATAATCAGAAAAGCTATTCCACTTCATTCTGAAGAGAAGAGCTGGCTCTGCACACTTTGTGCCTGTGACATGGAAGCAATGAGCTGCAGAACACTCTGTGGCATCACTACCTTGCTCTGCATTTTAAGCAGTGCCCACAGTAGTGTTTATGTACTGTGCAGGTAAGCTCTGCACCCTTTCCTCAGGGGGATGTTTCAAGGTACAAAGACTGGAGAATTTTAGAGAACCTGGTGTGTTTCTCAGTGTACATGAAAACTGTTCAATACTGGCATGGAATTGCTCTGCGCTTAGACCATTTATTAAAGTCTAGACGCAACATAAAAGCACGTAAATTGGTTCCAGTCGCTGCTAGTAAAAACTTCAGCTTGAGCTGGGAATTGATTGGTGAATCTCTTAGCGTAATTAAAATCGACTGTTAAAGTTTCTCCCTCTTAATTGGTAACACTTTCTTTGGAAGTCAGTGAGTTAAGATTCTTGCTGGATCATTTAAAGGAGTTCCTGTGTATATGATCAGAACTTAAATGCAGTTTTATGGAGAGGTTTACAGTTATGTTCCACCCTGGTGGTCTTTCATCCTGTATCTTTCCTATTTAAGATTTATGCTGTCATTCACCACAGCCTAATTTTGTTTTGATAAAAATGAAACGATTGCTGACGCATTTCAGACTGAAAGCCGATGACATTCTGAAGCTTTCAGTAAGATGATCTGAAATACTGTGCTGCTCAAAGCCCCTGTCTCCCTGCAAGCCTTCATTTTTAATTCCAGCATTTGTTAGTTGGTTTTGTATGGATTCTAATAGGCACCTATAACTTCTCTCCGAGTGTCCTGCCAACAGTGTGTTATTCAGTGTGCCCAATAGCTCATGCAAACTTTTCCATTCTTTCTTTAGGAGAAAAAAATATGTGCAGTGTAGTCTTTGTGTTTAGGTTTTTTGAAAAATTATATAAATTTAATATTACACAGGGTTGTACATTTAGTGATAAAGCACATCTTATCCTTTGAGTACCAGACAGCTGGGTTTGTGGTGGCTTTTAGCTCCTTAAGGACATGCTTCCATAGCCTTGGTACAGACCCAGTTCTGGAAGCTGGTGTTACAGGATGGTACCACCGGACATACTTAGCTCTCTTTAAACATAAGCTGTCTTGTCCTGACTAGCCATGGACTTAATCACGGCATTAGCTGCTCTCCTGAATCAGGCACTAGAGATACACTTAATTCTCTCCACAGTCACGGTATTTTTAGCACATGGCAGCCAAAGCTTATCACTAGTAAAATGTAAACGTGTCAGGGGATTGTGGATGGGCACTACAGAAGCATTGTCACCCGCTAGACTCAAGATGAGGAGCTTTCATAACTGTGATTAATGTCATAGAGAAAAGGCAGGAAGACACTCAGGTTACTTGGCTGAAAGTGATGCACTTACACAGTTTGAAATTGTTTTTGGAGACAGTTATGTACTTGCCAACATTTAGTGTTGCATGAAGAATCCACAGAGCACAGAAAGAGTTCACTGAACCTTGTTAACTTGCCATCAAAGCCGTGAAAATTGAGGCTGGTTGGACACTTCCATGCCTTGGTATCCCTGCTAACATGCAATGGATAGAAATACATATCTTAAACACTTCCTGTGCCACCATGATGGGCTCAGAAGAGTTGGGAACAAGAGATCAAGGTCGGTGCTCCATGCAGCTCTCTGAAAGGAAGTACAGTGTCACCTGGACTGGTGCCAGGGCATCCTGAGGTCAAGCCCTGAAAGTTTAAGAGGTGCTCAGGAATAATGTGGGGGTCTGATCCCCAACCATGGAAATCACTGGGGGTATTTTGTTAGTACCAGTGGATCGCAGATGGGTAGTGTGGAGCAGTCAGCTTTGGTGTGTCGGTGGGCTTTGTTTAGTTGCTTCTAACAGAAGCATTTCAAAGGGATGTAAGGTGTACTTTGGTGGTAAATGAATGCTTAAATACTCTTGCAGGTCATTCTGCCACCCTGAATAAGGGCCTGACTAGTTTCACAGCTGCACAAATTTTATCTGGACTTGAGAAGTGATTTTTGTTATGCTAAGCTTAAGCTGCCTAAATAGTCCTTGCTAGAGCACCTATGTACTGCAAGTGCTTGTATTCCAGAAAAGTTATGTTTTGTACCATACTGTGTTCCTTTCAAAGCCACAGAGCCAAATCCCAGCCTCAGTGTCAAGCCATTGAACTGCAAACTGGTGAGGACCCTAAAAAAAGATAGGTAAGTATTATATTTTGTGATGCATGTGCCATTTATACAGACAGTTGTCTTTCATTATTTCATCAACTTAGAAAAAAAAAAAAAGGATATTTTTAGCAAGTTTCAATGCCATCTTTATACTTCTATGTTAAAATGATGGCAAGAAAGACAGTCCAGGTATCACCATAAATAGAATTTAGAGCTGTGATTTTAACAGTCCTGTAAAATGTATCGAGGGATTTCTGAATGAGATTTGTGTCTTCTCTTGCTCTTGCCACTACAGGGTCATCCCCAGTGGCTTCCTCATGGCTGTCCCTTTTTTATATGCACATTTATATATATTTATAGATAGAATGAGTGGGCTTAGTAGGGACCTTTAAAGATTATCTAGTCCAGCCATGAACATCATGGAGTCCAATCCATACACACACTCACACACATACACCCCCAAAGACCTTCTTGCACACTTATACATCCACAGCACTGAGCTGTTAAATTGTACTCAGAATGGAGAGTTATTTCAGCTCTGCAGAGGGTGTAACACAAAGGTCATGTTGTAGAATGGCTCTGCCATCCTTAACAATGACCCCTCGGTTATTCGGTGTGTGAGCAAAATCTTTTAGGCTTTAAAATCTGTCTCTAGTATATGAAAAGATGAGTTCTCCTTGATTTTTCCATTTTCTCTGCTGCTGACAGAGGATCGGTGAGAAAGAGTAGTGATGAGCATGCCCAAAGAGATTGCTCTAAGCATATTTGATTTTCTTTTCATGTATGCAACATGTTCCAATTCCTTTTAAGCGCAAGGTCATTTAAGAGTGCCATGCCAGAGGTTTTTCCTTTTCCTCTCATTCAGTTCCTTAAATCTTATTGTCAGCCATGTTCCCTTTGAGTAGCAGAGCAGCTGCTTGGGATCTGCTTGTGTGGTTTTAATCCCATTAAAAAACCCTCCATTATGTTGCTAATATATTTATAAAGGAACTAGTCACCTGGGATTAGTGGTTGATTCTTCTCCCTGGACATACTGTACTGAAACAGAATTATTCCCGATCCCCCAGCTTGTTAGATACAACCAGTTGCATTTGGCATGGTGCCAAATTGGCTGAAATAGATTAGCAATTAATGCAGAACATGCTCTCCTGTGTTTGTAAAGTCCTTGTAATCATCCCTGACAATCATCTTCTCATCAGGTCTTTCCTGATAGTGCTGAGATGGCAGATATGCTGGGGCTTTGGGAGCTTATGGTCTTTCATGGGAAATATGAAAGGCCTTAAAAGAACATCCTGACAGAGCAGGTGAGGAATCTGACAAAAGAGAACCCTTACAAGCCATTTCAAAAGGCATTATTCTGTTGGTTTTTTCCAACAATTTCCAAGCATGCAAAGCTAAGGAAGACAAAGTAGCTGCTAGGGGGCATTTGCAAAGTCAGCAGTACATGAGTTCTGTGAGTTACAGACGTGACTGCAACCATGGGGACACTTCTGAGGTCACTTAGACTGGTCAGGCTGGGGTATGGGTTACAGCAGAGCAGAGACCACACAGATTGAGACAAGGCTGCCAAACCCACCTGGGATGGCTGAGCAAGTGCTCAGGCACTGATCCTGCAGGAGGGTTTGTGCTGTTCCTGCCTTTCTGTGTCTGTCAGTACTTTATCAGACAGCTTCCAATAGGGTTGACAGGCAGGGTCTTCCTCACTTTCAGCATCATCTGAGGGCTCGCCTGCAGTGTGCCTCTCCACGAGAGGAATCTCTGATCTGCTGCAAAGAATGTCTTTCTGAGTCCTTTTTCACATTTTTCACTGAGTGAAGCCCAGTTATCATCCAAAACATTTGATCTCTTTATCCAGTATGACCAGCTTCAGAACAAGAGATTTCTTGCAGCTCCAGCCATCTGTGAAATCTTTCTTTACCTACACATCAATTATCTGTCTCAGCTGAAATCATACCTCTCTTTCCTTGCTTCCATTTCATAGGTTCATTCTGCCCCTGCTTTTGGCTTCTCTCTGTATTTATAGTGTTTCTGTTGTAAAGTGTTTTCAAATCTAGGCCTGGGGGATTTCGTTTGAAGTGATGCTGTAGGATGAGCACAATGGCATGGGCTCCTGACCTAGCTAATACTGGGTTGTGTGTGCCTACTCCTTTCAAGGAAAGAGGGAGCAGGGAATGGCTAGCTGTGCTCTGGGAAGATGAGCAGCCCAGCCTAAGGAAGGATCAGCCAGAGATGGGATACCTCAGGTGGCTGAGGGCTGTGCCTGCAAAAGCAGCTCCTCTCTAAGAGTATCTGAGCTGTGTAGAGGCCAATACAGTTCTGTCACATGGAAGATGTGGATCATTTTGATTCCTGCTAACCATGATTTTCTCCATACATATTCCTGTGTTGTTCTCATAACTGGGCTGTGTCCTTCTGAAATCCAATGACTGAGCCAGCTACTCTACAGAGAAAGAACACCCCTTAAATACCTCTTTTGTATTTTAAGCCCTGTTGTGACATGAAAATTTGTGATAGAAAAGTACAGTTTGGAGGATTAAACTAAAAGCATTGTCTATAGCTGAAGCAGTGGATACTGGGGATACGATGGATGCAGGAGGAGAACAAAGCTTTCTGCAAAAAGTAGTTGTTCCAGAGAGCAGTCTAGCTGCTTTAACCAAAATGTCTAATGTATGGCTTGCCAGTGCCTTCAGTCTCTCTTTTAATTTCCTCTTAGGGGAAACAGTTCCTTGGAACTGTTGTGGTCTCCTTGCACTGCTGTGCTGGCAGTGACTCTGATGGAGCCAGATTTGGGAGCCTCCTGCCAAAGGTGTTAGGAAAGAGCTGTTCATGGCAGCGAGGTCCTGGAGTACAGCACAGCATGTAGGGCTTCAGCTATCTCCAGCTGGCAGAAAGTCCCAGGAGCTGCTCAGTCAGGGACACAATTCTGAGTAGATTTGAGGCAGTTCTTGATTGCGCTGGGAGGTCAAACCATTCCTGCTGGCCACCAGGACCTGAGGCTGAAAAAACCGTCTTTTACCCAAGCCAGACACTCTTCAGTCATGGGTTGAATGCAGCTTGGTGTAAGCAAGGGATCCAGCCCAAAGGTCTGTTCAAATGTTTCCATTTCATGTGGCTTGGTACTGTAACATTCTCCCATGGTTCTAACAAGTTGTGCAAAATTGTGAAGCCAAAGCAGCATTCTTCCTTTAAAGTTTCAAAATTAAGAGAAATGGTTGTGGGGTTGGAAACTTGGGAGAGATGTGCTGTGGTTACCTACCGGTCCAAGAATAAAATTCCTATGGCTTTGTACAAAAGCACTGAGCAGTTGTCTATTAAAAAATAAAATAAAAAAAATAATTCAAGTCAGGGCACCTTTTTAGTGGCAGCTGGACAATGTTTAGAGGATTTGAGAAGCCACATATTTCCTTCTCATGTGCCTCTGCGATTCCCGTAAGTGCAAGAAGAGAAAGTCAGAATCCCTGCCAGGAGAACTGGACTGACGAGAGGAGCAGCATGCTCAGCCTGGGGCTGGGCTTTGAAAGGAAGTACACCTTGGACATGGGAAGAGTTGGAATGCAGCTGTCCAGACTGGAGTGTCAACCACACAGGCCTTTTGGACCAGGACAAACCAGATGATTACCTTTGCAGCCAGAATATGTTGCAGCATCCTTGAGGGCACCCTAACTGCGTTGAAAGCCCAGAGCTGAGCTGGCTGTGACCTTAGTGGCGGGACTGGCAGGGCATATCCTAGAAGTAGTCATGTTTTGAGCAGGAAGGATTCACTTTGCTCTAGTTGCTTGATCCAGAAGGAAGAGGCCAGACTCTTGTCTTTGTGTAATAAAGGAGGTTACACATCAGCTATGCATGAACAGGGTGATCCATTTATATAGGGGGAATCTAGGCTCTCTATGGGATTGATAAATGACTCTGAGAATGAATAAAAATAGTTGGAAAAAGCTTTTAAGTTTTGTTTAAATTTAACCATCAAAAATCAAAACATTAGAGGCTGTTTAGAGAAGTGCCTGAAACTTGGAGACCCTGAGAAGAACCAGAGGGGGAATCAAAGAGCCTGGAAAAAAAAAAAAAAAGAAAAAGAATAAAGCAAGAGAGAGAGATATTAAGATTAAACAAACCCGTCTGGATAAAGCTAATCAGCTGAGATTCTGCTCCATTGAGATCAACTGGATGAGTATTAGGGCCTCAAGATGTGACTGGGAGGGAGCCCAAAAAATCTGTGTGTTTTGGGTTGGCTGGAGAAGTCTCAGTCAGGCCAGATTGGGTGATGTGGCAGAACCTGCTCTGGAGGAAGAGGTAAAATGGTGCTGCCTGTGGAGGAAGGGAGAAATTATAAAGGCCCCAGCCATCTATGTATGGTAAAACTGAATAATGGAGTGGCCAAGGGGAAAGGAGTTCCTGGCAAAGTCTGGAGTATTTATGAGAATCCAAGTAGGAGTTTGGAGCATTAATATTTTTTGCACTGCTGTCAGTTGTCAGTGCTGAGAAATCTTCAGTTATGCCATGACAACCTGTTTTTGTTCCAGTGGCCGTAACTCAACCTGCTGTGAGGTTCCCCTGCCTCTCTGGTTCCCAAGTCACATATGGTGGCTGGTTAACTTGTTCAGCACTGAAGCTCAGCTTCAGTCTTGCAGCTGATTTGGGTGAAGAACGGATTTTGGCTGCTGCAGAGCCTCTTGCTGAGACAGAGTTTCTCCTTCCTCATAGCTCCCACTAAGAGATTCCCAGAGGTGCCAAAGAAAATAGTGATAATGTTAAGAAACAAGGACTCTTTGGCTGTTGGGATATTTATTGCACTCATTTTCTTTTTGTGTAAAATCAAAACAAATGAACACAAGTTTGTTTTGTTTGGCTTTTTTTTTTTTTCAATTCTGGTGTGATTCCTTCTGTTATCACTGGTAACATTGACCAGTGGAACCCCTGGGCAGGCACTGCTTCTTTCATGCAAGGTCCTGAGCTAGATTTCCTTAACTCCAAGATCAAACCCTCAGGCTGAGCAGTAAGGAATTCCTGCAAAGATTTGCATGTGCTTCATCTTACATGCTGGGCCCAGCTGTTGAGCCTGGTGATGGCAAGGAGCCCTCTTTCTCCCCTGCATGGGATTTTCAGCCTGCCAGACTCTGCACAAGGGAAGAGCAGATGTGGCTGGCCCGTTTCTCCTCTTCCCTGGCGGAGCAGGGAGGGAATGGTGCTGCAGCTCCACCCTCCACAGCATGCCAGCAGTGCTGAGCCAGTGAAGGGAGCGGGAAGTCCGCTGCTAAGAAATCAGCACTAACCCAATGCACATCACCTCACAAAGGACTTGTCCTTTTCCACCTTTTCTGTATTTCCTTGCTCGTGCCTTGGTGCACCACGCAATGCCCTGAGCGTGGGCTCAGTCATGGAATGCCTGTTCCACCCGCTGTTGGATTGGAAAAGGCTCCTCCTGGTGTGGGACGTTCCAGATGTGTGTCCATCTTCCCAAGGTCAGCAGCCGGGTCTGTGCAGGGCTGTTACACACTCTGTTGCTCTGTTCTTCAAGCACAATTTATCCTGGAGAACCGAAGAGGCAGTGGCGCCAAGAAGACACCAGATAATCTGAAATGTATCCACCTTTATGAGAAGACCAGCATAGGATATGCGGAGGAAAGAACTCCAAAAGTAATTCCTCATTTCTCATCTAATGGCTTTAATTAACCTGAACAGTTATGCTCTGGAGCTGTGTGCACTTCAGGGACCAGCTTGATGGCACTCTTCCCACTGCTAGGAGAGCAGGAGCATGACAGTTCAGTTATTGCTGTGCATTGTTAATATGGTTGATCTTGGTCCTGCTCCAAAAGAACCACTAAGCAATCATGGAAAATGAAGGGTAACACATTTTTAGAAGGATTCTGGATAATTTTGGCTATAAAACAGGCTGCATAATCTTGGCAAAAAGTGGATGAATTCATTATCTGCAAATAGTGGAAAATATTATAAATGGCAGTAAATGAAATAAATGGGTGTTTCCACTGTAATATGCTATTCTCCGAGCCACCCAGAAAGAATACAGCTTGGTTTACTGGGTGGGTAGTCCTAGATGAAGTGAAAGATCATGTTCGTATGCTCAAATACTTGTTTGGGAGTGAAATATTTTATGCCTTTGTTGCAGAGGGAAATCTATACATTTTACATTTAAGAGGCTGTATTTTATGGCCACATATGGATGCTGGAGTGAAGCTAAAGTTCTATATGTGATGTATATCTGTTTGCATTCCTCAGCTAACCACATTTTTATTTGTTCTACTACACCTTAATGGTCTGGAGAACTCACTGATTCTCTCTAATGGAAAGTCACCGACCCTCCTTACACGAAGAAATTTATCTTCTGTATGTTTTGGATTTGTTTATGGGCCAGCACTCTTTCTGTGAACACATGCAATTGAAGTCTTGGCAACATTTAGTAGAAAAACAACTGCTGTCCGCTAATGAATAGGATCTGGCTGGATGCTCTTCATTCCCACTTGTTTGGTCTCAGGATATATCCTCCTTTTTGGGAGACCCTTCATTACAAGGGCCTAAGCCCATGTGGATCGCAGAGCTTGTGAGTATTCCCAGCATCATTTGTAGGCCTAAGGTTACTCACATCTGAGGGCGTTTTGCTGGACAAGAAGACCATCTGTCTCATTTAGGCCACATTTTCTTTCCCTTTGACAGCCATGGTGATGGCAGTGGCCTTGGAGGGAGGCTGCAGCCATGGCATGAAAGCCCTGGGCTGTGTTCAGGGAAGGCAATCCCATGTTGGATCATTCTCTTCAGCAAGGTCAAGCTCTACCTTATCATGGCAAAATGCCATCAGGTAGGTCCAATGGCTTTAGTGGGAGACAGCACCAAGGATGTATTGGTTGGCTGTGCCACATTTTGGTTATTAACACCCCCAGCCTTTTATCAAACAGCCCTCAGTTTTGTCCTTTGGCCTTGCAGTCAAGTACAAGGACAGGGTGACCATTTTTGTTGATTAAAGGGTTGTTTTGTTGTAGTATTTGTAGGTTGTTATTTTTACTCCTTAATCAGATGGTTACTGTTCCAGTTGATACTTCTGCTTCCTCCTGTATTGCTTAAATCAGAGCTGCCTCCATGGTGCCTATGTTATACCTGTTAAGAAAGGCGTTTCCTCATCTGCTTGGATAAGATCATGGACATGGCCACAGCAGATGAGCCACCCCTTTTCCCAGGAGCAAACACTATTACAATTTGCTGTTTTGCAAAGAAAAAAATGCACACAAAAACAAACAATTGTCTGCAGCCATGTTCACATCTGGGTCTTTACAGACATGCATATACTTTAGATATGCATATGTATATGTGTATATATATATATATATGATAAGTTTGTGCACATGTATATTTGAGTGTGTATATCTAGGTGATTTTAATTAGGTAAGCTTAAGAAGCTCTTACTGGCTTCAGAGTTATTACTAGCTCTACGAGTATTTTCACTTTAAGGATGGTTTAAATGTATAGCCACTGCTTGTATACATTCATGTACTGTGCTATGCATGGACAGATCTCTGTTCTCATGCCATGTCTGCTTTTGCAACCTCAGTTCTGCATTTATAAACAGCTACACTCATAATCCTGCAAGTACAAATAATTGCAACTGGAGAGGTGAACATTTATAGCTGGCCTTTTCAAAGGAGTCTAAGGCAGTTAAGTACCCAAATCTCATTGAATTTGGTTACCTAATTCCTGTGGCTTCTTTGAAAATTCCAGCCGTAATTAACTAATTCAATCAACTATCTGTGAACCAAGCAGAGGTGTAACATGCTAAATCCAGCAGTTTTGGTTGCACAGGAGCTACTAAACACTTTTCAACTGAAACTTTAAAGGCTTCATTATTGGCAAACATTATCCAGTAATTTCAGTGAAGCAAACTGCAATATGTAACTTCAGCACTGCTATCCATCATAATTTTTAGTGTGGCTCTCAGGGTCTTTAAGTTGGCTGCTTTATGTGTTTGGACTTGCTGACAAGGGTGGAAGATAACTTCACAGGCTTTCTTCAGGCATCATCTCCACCTTTAGATGCTCCTGGGAATTCCTTATTGAGACTACAGGAGGGATATCTCCTGTGAAATTCCCACATTGGACCAACACTGAACTGTATCAGGGCCTCTTTGTGGTCTGTACCTTGGTGGCACCTTAATCCATGGGGAGACATTTGTGTTTAAGCAGATTGGTGTTCAAGGAAAAAGCAAACAACAAACAAAGAAAAAACATGGAATGAAAAGCTTCTGAGTCTGCACATTACCCTGCCCAATACTTCTATTCCATAATAGCTTTGCCTTCTTGCATATATTTTTTTTAAATCCATGTTTCAAAAATCTTTGATGTGGGTTTTTTTTTAAATTTTCTTCTTTGAAAGCCTATTTTGCTAAGTATGGAAAGCCACAGTTGTAACAGTTCCCCTGTTTGTTCAGAAATAGTATCATTCATATTTGGCATCAGAAGGAAGACTACACTGAAGTCCAAATTTACTCCTATTAAATTAAACCTAATTGAAAAAAGGCAAAGACATTAATTAACTAGTTAAACAAACAGCATTACATTTACTTTTTTATTTAAGAGAAGAAAGAAGACATCTTTAACTGAAGAAATGTAAGTGGAAGAGTAGCTATAAAAACATGTGATGGAAGAAGTAACATTGCTGAAAACTTAAGAAGAAACCACAGACATGTATAACAATAAAAGAAATGTACCTTCTTGGCCATTTCTCTTCTCTGTTATTGTGTCAGATGTTTCTGATTTGAATAAGAGTTTTCCTTCATGTCCCTGAACTTCTCCTTCCATTTGACTTTACACTGAAGTCATAAACCTGTTGTCATGGGAACAGCTGTGACATCACAGAGGGAGCATTAACTTCACCACAGGGCAAAATAAATGAATGTGATGGCCTGTGAGGAGAGAGAACCTTTGTTTGAACCAAAAGCCAAGCTTATCCGAATCTTGGCCCAGAGCCTTCAGTGGGATCCCAGCCGTGTTGCAGGCACAGAACAAACACCGCCTTGTAGCAGAGACCCTCTCTTGGAGTCGATGCTCTCTGTGGACAGGACTTGACAAAGGAGAAAGGAAGCATTATCAGCTGGGCTTTAAGATTGGAAAACTAAGGAAGTGAGAATAAGCAACTTCACCCCAGGTCACAGAGAGGATTTGAGGCAGAGCCCAGAACCGTTCTTTGATAACTCAGCAGGAGATGCTGAAATGCAGGGATCAGAGCCTGGTTTTGCATATCAGTTCCTGGAAGTCTTTCCCAAGCTCCCTTCAAAATGGAGAAAATATGCAAAAGGCAGTAGAGCTTGGGACAAATTGAAACATTGCTGCGAGCCTTTTAAACCATTCAAAATGTCTTTGCCCTCTAGAAAAGTTTGTTTCAGGAATCTTCACCACCACATGTGGGGTGGAGTCTTCCATGGCAGTGTTTCCAGGTTCTTCCATTGCCCCAGCATTCCATCTGTGGCTTTTAAGGAGCAACAACCAACACCTTGGGCTGCATTCAAAAGTAAAGAAGGAGCAGGTATTTTATAGAGCATAAACACAGCAGCTGTTATGGACAAGCTGGCCAACTAAATGGTCTCCCCAACTCCTGTGTTTTGCTTAGACTGTGTTAATGACCTCAAGAAGTTCATCTGAGTCTTTGCTGCTTCTAGAAAGGGGTGACAATGATCTCTCACAGGTTTCACGTGTCACGGGTGGCCTGTTATTGAGGATAGGCACAAGCAGTGGAATACTCTGAAGTAGCATGAGCTCTGCTTGCTCCATATTTTCACTTGGAAACACCATTTGGATGTTGGCCCAACAGCCTGTCCAACTTCTGGGCTGTAGCTGGCCGAGTATCCAGTCAGATGCTCCCCTGAAGTCAGCATAAGGACAGTGACCCCACTAGATAAGGTGTTTTTGCCCACCATCCTGCCCCGCAGACACACAAAGCCTGTGGCTTTACAGCAGTTAGGTGGAAGGGTGTCACGCCATGCCCATGGAATTGGACTTCTGCTGACTTTAGTGAGAGCTGTGTGGCTAAATCCCACGCAACTCTCAAACTGGAGGGGTTAAATCCATTTTGCTTTTGCCTGGTAGTCTGTGGTTGAGAAAAACAAAACTACCATGTGTTTTAAATTGTTTTAGCTGATAAGTCTGGCCAGCAATTGAGAGTAAATCACAGTATCAGTGCACACCCACAAGCTAATTTGATATACGTCTACATTTTAAAGGGAATTCAATGAGTCATGAGAACAGTTTTAATTACAAGGATTGGAAGTGTCAGAAATTTCTTAACTCTTTTACAAAAAAAAAAAAATCCCTCCACTACCCTTTTGTGGGTAATAAACAACTGTGATTTGTGTAATAGAATTTGAAGGACGCTTTAGCTTCTGCCATGTAAGTTTCTGCTTCAAATGCTCAAGTTTTGTTAAGGTACACTAAATATAAAGCTGGTATTCTTATCCCAGTAAATGTTTTATCATCTTAAGTTATCAATCTTTGTGACTGCAAGAGCCCTTATATTAGAAGAGGCTTGTGCAACACATGACAGAAAACTAAAGGCATGTCAAAAAACACAATCGGAGTATCACAGTACTTCAGGCCAAACCACATGGTCATTAATCTAGCAAAAGATTTTAGGAGGGTGTGTACAGCATTGAAGCTGGAGAGTCATGTTAATTCTTGATTAAACAAAATAGTAGCTGGAATAAAATCCTGTTGTTTAAACTCTAAATTCTCAGTGGAGCCACCTTGTCAAAATATAGTAGTTGGATTTGACATGAAGTGTCAGACAGTGAAAGGTGTCAATCAAAAACCCCAATAAATACAGTGAAAATATAGTGTTATTAGACAATCAGTAGAAAAGGGAAAGAAATCTTTTTAAAACTAGTTTATATGTGCAAAACTGAGTTTGAGTTGAGTGGTATCCACAATTCCTTTATATTTGGGTTCTGACCCAAATATTTAGCTCCCAGTGTTTGCCAGGGAAAATATTTATCAAAAGCAAATAAACCTAAAAATTTTAGTTTTGAAATTAAAATTTTTAAATGAAAAAATTTAACCAAAATCCAACCAGCACATCTATTTGATTTTAATGCTCCACATGTGGGGTTTTCAGCTTAAATGCTGAAATTAGATTGCTTATCTATATGGAGAAAGAGCATCTCTAGAATTAGAAAGGATCATGAGAGCATTAGAAAGGAATACTGAGCTTCCAGGCTTAATAGGCAATACCTGACTATAGAGACAAGACTGAGCCCTCTGCGGCAATTAAATTAATTCAAATTGCAGCAACTGAGACTTTATCAGTTCCTCAGGAAGATCTGATGCTTACCCCTCTAAGAAACAACATACGATGCCAAGCAGATTGGGTCAAATGCTGTGGGGCAGCTGAACAGCGCTTAAATAATTCACTATGGAAACAAACACTGTTCCAGGTAATTCTGATCATTGACAGCTACTGGTGAAGTAAGGTGAGGTACTGCAAAGAAATGTTTGCCAAAGAAACTTAGAAATTTCCACATCCTAATGAGAAAGATGTGTTAAAAATTGGAAACAAACACTATGTGAAAGTTTAAAGGGAGAGACGCTATTATTAATTTATTTGCTCGTCTCTAATTAAGGCTTACTTTTTCCTGCAGCAATGATTCTTTCTTTAACATGTATAATCACTGCACTGTGTAATGCATCTTCTAGGGCGTGGTGATATTGCTTGTCAGCCAGGAGAGCAGTGCCAGCACCAGCAACCACCTAACAGTGTTGGAACTAGTAAAGAGTTTTGTTTTCTCCACTCCTTATATGACCTGCAAAACTGTGTGAAAAATCAGCATAAAGTAGTACTGAACCTGTTCAAAGGGACAATCTGTTTTGACTGTGTTGGCTTTTTGGAAATGTAGTGTTTTTTTCCTGGAAAGCAGGACTGATTATACACCCACAGCTCCATAGCCAGCCCTTCAGACCAAACATTTTCTCTATGTGCTGGTCCCCAAAGCATGCTAATTTTATTACTGAAGTTAAACAGCTATGTCTCAACTTAAGGGATTTTGCAATCAGTTCCTATGGAAGCATCTGTGGACTGGACATAAATGAGAACACTGCCAGTTGGACAGAGGAAAGGAGAGTGTGGAAATATTTCTGCTAAGAGCAGTTCTCCTCTGCTCAATTTCCTTTCCTAGTCTTTACAGAGGACCTAGAGGAGTTTCTGTATTTCATCATTAGTGTGTACTAGGGAAAAGGATTCTCTGGAAATTGAACATTTTTGCTAGAAAATTCTATGGCTTGGAGCATCTAATGGCAATGTTCACGAGAGCCAAATCATGGTGAAAGACAAAACAAAGGCCTGTTAAAATCAGGAAACTCATTTTCTGTATGCAAGCGATTGTGCCAACATGTATGATGTCCATCATGTCCAACCCAAAGGTTATGACTTTTGTAGGAAAAGCTATTTCTATTGTAGCCACTATTGTGCTAAGTACCTTATCATGTAGGACTGTGCATTAACAGCAGCTGGGACTTGGCAGTTATTAGACATAGCTTCAGATCTTGGATTTGCATGCAGCCACAAGAAAGCCATTTTTATTTTTGTTTGCCATTTTCTGAAATGGAAGCAAGCCTTGAATTCCCAGCTTCTTGCTAGTGCCACAGATTTATCTTGGTTCATCCTGGGGTTATAAGGCCCCACCTAAGAAGTCTGGCCTATAGCCAGCACTAGAGGGGAGCTGTAGAGCAAACCTCAAGAGCTTTCTTGGGGTGTTTATTTTAATTTGTAGGCAGAGGGTCAAAGAAATAAATACGTGGGAACCCAAAAGAATGTGTTGAAGGCTGGCACCAAAAATTACCTGATAGCTCAAAGGCAGTGATTTTTGAAATACAGATCCTGAGAGGAAATCTTGGGGTTTCAGTCCTATGCAGAAAGGTGAGCTGGTAGAAGACACTTGCAGTGAAGACTGAATAGAAGAACATTTAAAAAATAGCACAAGTCTTGGCTTTCAGGAAGAAATTTTAGGTCCTGTGAGTAAGCCTGGCTGATTTTAACTGTTTTGCTAAATAAGAGAACTAAACAGAGGGACTAAAATTCTTCTCAGGCTTTCAGGTTGGCATATAATTTTAAAGAATAATTTGGCTTTGTCTTCTTTTACAGGCAAAAGAGTGGCTGTTGTCACATTCAAACACCATTTTTAAGAAACATGGGATAACTCAATTTATCACCTTTTCACTGCTTTTTTAGCAAAAGTTTCATATGGCTTCTGTAGTGAATGAGTGAGTCAGTAAAGATTGAATGTATTTTGACTACTGCAAACTGTGTATTGACACACTGCATTGTGGAGAGCTTGGTTAGTTTGCATTTAAAGACTCTTGGAACTTTTCAAGGTAAGAAAGGATGTAATTTGGAAGAAGTATTAGTGCTTCTGACAGACATCCAGTCTGGACATTTTTAACACAAAATCAAAGTATCTGTACATGGTTTTGTTCACCAATATGTATTTAAAATTCACTCTGCCTTTTCTGTGAAATAGTTTTTGTGTGTAGAAGGTCCCTAAAAGGCTGTGAGTTCCACTAAAAAACCCTCAAAAACCCAAAACCCAGAAAACCCACCCTGTAAGATTTGTTTCCTAGTTTGATTCTGTATAGAGGGAAGGAATTAGCTAAACACATAATGAAAAATTTAGAAATAAACCCCACAATACTCAAGACTAATACCCCAAATAGCAACATAACTAGTGAAGCCCACATGAGGACTGATCAGTTATCATCTCTGTTTTATTCTTTTGACAAATGCAGAGTTCGGGGATGGATGTCTGTTGCTTCTGAAGCAGTTGCCTGTGCAGGCATGGGAAACCCTTCTTGGAAGTCAGATTATCATTTCAGTCTTCCCATGAAGAGGAAGCCTTTGCTGCATATTCTCAGAGCTGACATGGGGAGGATCAGTTGACAGTTCCCTCTGTTGACACAGATCCTTGGACATGTCATTTAAGGGCTGTCTGGAAGCTGCTTTAGATGAATGTAAATCAGGAATTGCCTCCAATGAAACACAGGAAGCAAGTGCTGTATAAACAGCCTGTCTTTTTCTCCCACATTGATTTTCTGTCTGTAAAGTGGGGAGTATTCATGATTCTTTTCTTCAATGGGTTCTTGATTGCTTGTGCAGAAGGGAAATGCTATGGTGATAATCTTCAAAACAAAGCCTACAGCCATTTCCACTTTTTTTTTGTTATCATGCTAATAGACTTATTTCATTACTTTGTGTAATGAGAAGCTTCCCCCTGGCTGTTTTATCCATAATTAATCACAGCGTTTCTGGTTTATAAACCACTTCCTTCATATGTTTAGCTGTTCATTATTGCCCTTTACTCAGTTCCATACAATGTTTCAAATTCTGGGTAAGTCAATGATTTTTTTGTTTAGCTAAAGGTATGCTTAGACCAACGCCCTGAACTCCACAGAGACACCATCCCAAATTAATTCTCCAGGTTGCAGCTGCATGATCTTGCTAAAGAAGTGAGTAATATTTTGACATTTAATATTAAATGAGTTATCTTTGAAAAATGCTTCCCTGCCCCTGGTGTACCTCAGGCAAATGGAAACATGCTTAACGTGCATAATGAAACCTTGGTAATGGAAAAAATGGGGAGCTGAGATGATCTATCAGCATCTAGAATCTGCAGGACATAAAACCTGATGGTAAAATGATGCTGAGGTTAAAACGTAACGTAATCAAATTGATTGCACTTAAGTGGAGCCCCCTTAACAATACACCTGTAATTATTCTTTATCCCCTGCAAGCCTATTAAAAAAATTGGCAAGGGTTTGATTTTTCAGCATTGGAAATTAGTTTGTGATAATTTCAGTGGTACTGAGCACGTTAAATTTTCCAGCAATTGACTTAGGAGAGAACTCTGAGCTCTTCAGTTCCTTTTCCTCCAAAGAGCACTTCCTATTCCTGAAATGTTCTCTTCCTACCGTGACCACCAAATTGTGCCTTTAATTCCAAAATTTACTTTCAATTTTTAAAAAATGTAAAAATAAGCAATCTGCTGAGGTTGCTAGAGGATTTTTCTGGAATGGGAAGCCCTGAGATTATGGTAGGAAGAGTCTGAACCTCGTTGCTTATCTGTCAAGTCTGTGTTTGGCTTAAAAGGCAGACTTGAGGGGAAGTGTCAAGGTCTGAAGTAAGCATATACCAATTTTTCTGAAATATAAAGCATCATCACTCCTTGAGGACATTTTGCATAACTCACTAATTGTGAGCAATTGTGCTTTCCCAAACCCTTGCCAGCGAAGCCTTCATGCCATCCCCTGCCATCATGTGTCTGCATCTCTATCTGCTCTATCTGCGCACACCAGTGCCGTGTTTGCAGTAAAGAGCATTATTGCATATGCATCTGCCTGACTCAGAAACCTGTGATCTCGGTGTCATTAGCAACTCTCCCAACAGAACAACTGACTCATCTCAAAAATGTCTCTATCAGAATATCTGCAATTGTCACAGGGATTTGAAAGACGTTTAGGGCTCAGTTCTTTAAGAGGTGCCGAATAGGCTTTAAAAGACCAGGCAGGTCTAATTCCCATTGTTTTCCTGAGTGGTTGTGATTGTTGACTACTAAACCACTTGGGGCCATTAGGGAGTTCAGCTCTTCCTCTTCAGCTACTCTATGCTGGATAATTTTCCCTCAGGTAAATTGATTGCCAATCAATTTGAGGTAACTCAGACAGCTGTACTGACTACTCCCCAGATGCTTGTTCAAAGCTGCAAATATTTACTCTTTGCCCCGATTGTCCAGCAGGCAAAGAGCTAGTGTAAGATGGAAAAAGCAACACATAAGAAGTCTTCCAGGCAAAGGATGTTTGCAGCAAGGAGGAAGAACAGATAGTGTAAAGTACTACAGACCACGAAAAGGAGAGTCACCACCAAACTGGTTAGTCTGTTCCAAGAATAATGGCGCAGAAAGGAAAAAATTTCTCAAATTCTTCCTATTAACAGAAAACTGCCTTGCTAAAACACACTTTTATGTAGAATATTTGAAGTAAAGCACTATTTACTATGTCAAATATATGATGTCTGTGACCTAAGTCTAAACAAGGAACAAAGGCTGACTGACTGCAAAATTAACATATTGTGGAATTTATGGATTATATTAGTCAGGAAATAAGACAATTACATAGAATAGTGAGTAAACTGCTTAGCTTACAGGCCTGGAACTGTTCATTTTTAACAACAACAACAACAAAATTTGAAGTGTTCTAGGTGGGTCAGACCATTGGTCCTCATGGAGGATAACCTAGATCACTTCATGTTTTGGCCCAGTGGCATGAACATGAGGCTGGAGCTGGAGCCTCTCAGTGAGCAGAGGCAACACCATGGCATGGGGAAAAGGGTTCCTCACAGTGGGCAGCCAGGCATCCACTGCTGCCAGTGCCTCCAACTTTGAGAGCCATTTTGGGATTCCAGGTGAATGTGGGAGGGTGGAAATATTCTGGCAGAGCCACTGAGAGCACTGGAAGCAAACTGAAACCCAGGCTCTCAACTGAAAGTATAATTGATGGTGAATGTGAACATGTGCCCAAGTCCAGAGTCCACAGCTGCTGAATTCTGCTCAAGTACCACTCCTTTGGTGAGCCCTGTGAGACGGGAAGGAGCTAACAGAAACAAAGTGGATGCTAGATAAGACCAGCAGTGGGAAATGCATTTTCTTTGTTATACAGTGACCAACACACTGCTGGCATATTGCAAAAGAACTAGCACATCTCCAGGTTACTCTGTTCAAAATAAAAACAAAATAGCACTTCAAAATAGAACTTCTTTGCTTCAGTACTGGTCAAACTTTTCTTCAGTACTGGTCAAACTTTTCTTCAGTACTGAAAATAATTGCCGTCTTCTTCTGATTATATTTCTGAGGTCAGGAAATAAGCAGGACCTAGGGATTTAATTTAATGATAACTCAAACCTGCAAACCTGTTTTCTATTTGTCTTAGGACAAGTTTGTCACAAAATCTCTTTTTATTTACTATGATGGAAGATGGAGTTGGTAGAACAACAGAGAAAAATAGTGTGCAGAGAAAAAAGGAAGCTTTTCTCTCCAGAATTCACTGCCTAGTGGGAAAGCAGTTCATAGTAGGGCTAAGGATGGCACAGTGCATCATTCAGAAGCAAAAAGAGCATTAGACTCCCTAAGCCACCTTTGAAGCAGTGCAGTACCACTGGGAAATGCATCTTGAAACAAAAATCTGGGCTGATTTGACAGATGAAAATCAAACATCAGACCTGAACTGATGGTTGCAGTAGCTTTGCCACAAGCTACTTTCAGTCTGTTTTTCATCTTGATTTGCTTTGAAAAGTCTGATAGAAATTGTAGGGATTCCCACAGTGGGTCTTGGGTTTGGCTTGTAGGTTCATTCTTCATAATGATTTCAGTAGTAATCATTGGATCTAGAAAAATACATAATCCTTTTTTTTTTTTTTTTTTTTGTGAAAACAGCCTGAACTGACCTCTGGACCTGCTTCTTAATTATCCTGCCAATTAAAATCTTGCATTGCAATGAACTTCACCCTGCTGCGTGAAATGAGCAGCAGGGCTCATTTCCAAGGAACCCCAGCATTTTTACGGCTAAAACACAGCTATATGAGGACAATGTGGAAAGTGGAAAATTCTGCCCCTCCATCCCAGTAACACCTGGAATGCTGGTGTGCTAATTGTTCTCAGTGCTGTTTTTTAATGGCTTTACTCCCACAGTGTGCCTTGCATGGCCAGGGTCACCATTCCCTGATTTAGGCTGAGTGAAGCCTAAATCCCTGAGGGATGTGAGCAATCTGCATTCCTGGTGATGCAAGGTCCAGGGTCTGGTGATGCCCATTGGATGTTTGTGCTTCATGGAAATGGTTGAGACACGTTGTGGTATGTTCTGTATCATTACCTCAAGACAGCTCAGTGAGGGCTGGCAGCACTTCAGAGTCACCTTTTCAATGCTGAATTCCTTCCTCTTGTCTTCACTAAGCCTCTGCTGCAGTGTTATTACTGGGTGAGTGAGTAATGGCAGCAGTTGATTCAAAGTAATACCAAATCAGGAGTGCAAGGGTTTCATTCACCAGTTGCTTCATGCCTTACTGGTACAGCTAAGCACGGTTATCCCTTGCTTTTCATCGTATGAAGAGTGACATGGACCTGGAAGAAGTGCGACTCAAATGGAGAAGTATAAAAGCTTGGGTAGGAGCATCTTCATTAAGATAAATTTCACCTAAAATTGTACGCAGAGTCCTGAAGTTGCAAACATGCAAGAAATGTTATCAAAAAGTATTTCTTGGACATTGTGTTTTTCTTTTCCCAATGAAAGCCCTCCTGAGTTTTGCACTCCTGGAGATTTGTTGGGAAAATAAAGCAATTGAGGTTTTGGCATTCTGAGGGAGATTTTTTTCTGATTTTTAGCACTTCAAGAAGAGTGGTGGGTTTTGTTAAGTATTTTGATATTAATGCATGGGTATATTATTATATGGGCTTAGTACTTTTTGTTTCAGTCCAAAAGAGACAAAATTCTCCACCCCTCAGTGTATCCTCATTTAACAAAAGAGTTTACGGTCAATAACTTAGGTGGCATTGGTGATAAGAAAAAAGCATTGACTCTTAGAAACAACTACTATATTACTTTTATCAGCTCCACATAGAAAAGAACACATTTCCAGTGTGTGCTGGCAGAACATGTCTGTCATGGGCAATTCTCTCATTGCTCCTGAAACCATAAGGTTGAGGCTTTTGAATCATCACTTTCTGGGGACATAAATCTCCTTTTTAGAGGTGAAGGAATTGACAACTCTCTGCTTTGTATTTTGCTAATTGAACCAAACTATTAGAAAATAATTTGATTGAACAGGAACTGAAGCAGACATTTTCCATGTCTTTCAAGAACATGCAAACCTCCCAAATTACATCCATATTTTGGCATGAAGTGGAATATATATTTTGGATTACAGTGTGATTTTAATCTACACTTTCTTTCTGTTCTAAGGATATTTTGAAATGAATGGTAGTGTTTTGAAATGAAAATGCATTGAAATGCCATTACTTTGTTTTTTCATAAGTACGAAAGCTAAATGAAATATTTTGGCATTTCTGGACTATATCTTCTAATTTTGACAATATTTTCCTCTGGTGAATCCAATAAATATTCTGAAAAAAACCCCATTTTGGATATTTATATTCCTTCTATCAATCTCTATTCAAAATCATGCAGTCAAAATTTTAAACATTTGCAAATTATTCTGAGACACTGAGGTATGACAATGGAGCAGTAGATTAATACTCATAATCATTTGAAAGGAAAATAATGTGTAAGGCCATAAAAAATATGTAATAGGAAAGATGGAAAATTAGAAGTATCTGAGAAGAGAGGGGATTTTCAGTGAGAACTTATCCAGCTTTCAGGAGGAAAACTGTAGCAAGTGTAATCTCCCGAGGTATCTTTAATTTCAGGTGTGGAGAGCAGTGAGGGGCAGAGGCCCAAGCTGGACGTTGCCTGCCCCCTGCTTTAGGTGACATTATTCCAAGAGCTCTTTGTGCTGCTGACTGGCTGCTGTTAGCTCAGGAAATATCCAGGCCAGCTGTGCCTCTGGAGGCGGCCTGTCACCTCCTGGTCACTTAGTGCCCCAACCCAGAGGGGAAAAGTCAGATTAGCATCACTGAATCTTCAGGTCCATTGCAAAGTCATCTCTTTGCTAACAACAGTATCTTATGGCTTAGTGGCTCTTGCCAAATCATGTTTGAAATCCATAGTTTCCCCGTGGCTTCCACATTGCTCCTGACATATCAGATGAATGGAATGTGGCTCATCTTTTCTCAAAGGACTTATTTCAAAGTGCTGGCTGCAGACTGACATAATTCCAGAAAGTTGTTGGTTACTCTCTTTTGTATTTTAGCTGCGTTTTGGAGCTTGCAAAGCCCTGACAATTGGCCATCACGTATCTTTGATGCCTTTGCTCCCATATTTGTTCTGCAGGGTAATTCTCTGTTGTTAATTCCCATTCTGCCAAAGCTGGAGGACAAAGAGGCGGTGGGAGATGGTGCAAGACCTGGGGTTTGCACCCAATCTTTGATACCTCTGTACTTCCCAAGCCTTTGTAGCTGAAGCTCCAGTAGTAATTCCTTGGGCAAAGCACCAGAATTCGTTAATAGTCATAGAATGGCTTGGGATGGAGGGGACTGTAAAGATCTTCTTGTTCCAACCCCTCTGCCATGGACAGGGACACTTTCCACTACAGCAGGCTGCTCAAAGCTCCATCCAGTCTGACCTTGAACACTTCTGGGATGCCAGGGATGGGGCATCCCCAGCTTCCCTGGGAAACCTGTTTCAGTGCCTCACCACCCTCACAGGGAAGTATTTCATCCTAACATCTAATCTAAATCTCTCCACTCTTAGTTTAATACTGTCCTTCCTTGTCCTATCACTATCTGCAAGTTTCAAAAGCTGCTCTCCCTCTATTCCATAAGTCCTCCTTTAGTACTGCAAGGTGGTCTAGAGTCTCTCCAGGACCTTCTCTTCTCCAGGCTGATCAACCCCTGCTCTCTCTGCCTGTCTCCATAGGAGTTATTCAGAGTGTTGAGGGAACTTGGGCTGAGACAGGACTCGAGGAACTGGCACAATAACACTAAATCTTGCCTGAGCAAACTGAGAAATGTCATTGTGGGAAAAATGTTATGAAAGCAATTACTGTACCTGCTCATTAAGTGCGTGTGTGGGAAGCTGGGGCAGGCACAGGGCTGGGTGTGACAGGAGGCTGCCAGAGAAGACATGCAAGGCCAGTGGCAGCAGAGGGGAAAAGCAGGTGCATCCCTAAAGGCTGAGAGATGTGACTCTGGCACACCTGAGGAGTAGGCAGCCTTGAGAGGAGCAAGAGGGAAGAGTTAAGATCAAGCAACATTGGCAGGAAATTCACCCCAAGGGCCAAACATGCAGCAAAGGACGTGGGGGTGGCACAGACATCTTTTTTTTCTACCTTCTACCCCCACCCCATACACTCACTGCATGTTACAAGGTATAAACAAATCTATTTAAACTGAAATAGATATTTTTTTTCATTCTGAAATGAGGATGGGTTTTGTTAAATTTTTTAATGGTAATGAGGAAGAAAAAGTCACATACAGGGACATTTGACACACTTTGAAATATTTTTTTAAAATTCTTTTGCTCGTGGAAAGCTCCTTTAAACTAATAAAAGCCATGACCTCCTCAAGGGACTTTCATTAACATCATTTTACCTTTATTGCACTGCTTTATAATATCTCCCCTCAGAATTTTCGCAATGATTTAGGGTGCTGACCCAAAGCCAGTGGGAAGAGTCATATCAGTTTTGGTGAATTAGGTCCTTAGAGTCCTTTGCACAGCTGCCAACTCACTAAAAAGGGTGTAATATGCAGGCTAACAAGCTACTTAAAAAACATAATGTGAGCCTAATTCTCCACTTCATTATATTGGTTTTACACTCCACTAAAGCCAATAGGGTTCCACTGGTGGAAAACCAGGGTCACAGATTGGATGCTCACCCCCTGTAGAAGCTTTTTAAAACTGGTTTCAAAGATCAGAGGCAGCTAGTGTGTATCATATACTCGTGCTGGGCCTGATCCAAAGCTCACTGTGCTGCACTGGAGTTGTTCCATAAGGCCCTAGGGATATGTATGTCTATGTGCACAGATGTGTGGAAGTCTCTGTGTCAATCTATCTGTGCAATTTATCTATTTTTACCATGCTCCTCGCTCCGGTGACTAAGAGCCTGGGTGACTGAGGTTAAGCAATATGTAAAGTCCCCAAAGCCTTGATCTCATGTATACTTGCTGGTTCTGTAATATAAAAATAAATGTAGGTTAGCCTATGATCTGTGGGACATATACATTCAGGCATGCAAAGCACACACAGAAAGAGCAGAGCTGTTTTCCATCCAGTTGGACAGGTTGTACCATTGGCAGGACACAGGGAACTGCTGCCAAACAGGCATCACCCATTTTTTAATTCTCAGGCTCTGTTTTTATATGCTGCTGATGGATATCGGATGAATTGCTCATTGTAAATCAATAATACTTCATCTTCAGATTAATGAGGAACTAAAACTGTTTCTAATAAATGTTTAAATGCTTAGCATTTTTTAGAAACCAAGCCTTTTATGAGGAATCATTTTTTTATTCCTGTTAGGCCAGAATGGTATAAAAACATTTGGGATAACCTTGTGAATTGATGAAAAGGGAGAGAACAAATGGACCAGCATATATTCTAGCTCTTTGCTTTATAATTTCAGCTGTATAGAACCATGTTGTGCAAAGAGAATCATAACAGTATATAAGATGCACTCTCTGGGTGAAAATTAGTGCTCTTCAGAAGAGCAGCCTTACTATTAAGTAATAGTGCTGTACTATAGCTGTGGTTTTATTCCTCCGTTACAGATTGTGTGCTGGAAAAGATCTGTGGAAACTTCAAGGAGGAGAGAAGTTTTCATAGTTTGCCTCTTGGTAGTTCAGAGCCTGAAGTTTTGCTCATATTTAAAAAAACCCAACTTCTGGTTTTTACCCCTAGTTTTGTATTCAGGAATTCTCTCTATGAAGTAATGAAAGATGAGGGTGAGAGCTGGACTTAAAGTGAATAGGGCAGAAACAAATGATTTTTATAAAGAGCAAATGTTTTATCCTCCTGAGGATCTATGTGAAGTGAAATTGTGTGTCAAAAGTAGCAAAGCAATACAGTGGTCAGCAAATGGCAAACCTTTGCTGTTCATCAAACAAAGAAAAGTAATGAAATGTTCTTAGAATTTCCTCTTTACTGTGTGAGGAATGAAAATAGCCCAAAATAATGTGGTGGGTGAACTGTATACACCAGGCAATAAACTAAACTTCCTGTCTCTAACAAAAGCTTTCTCTTTATAAAGTGCCAGCACTTTTAACTGCAAAACATTGGTATCCAATTCTCCTTTAGCTCTTTAAGAATGTCTTCTGAGAAGTTTGTAATTTGGCATTTAAATTTTTGGATATTGTTTTTAGAAACATAAGCTGCTGATAGATGAAGAGCATAAGCTGTACTGCTTGGAGCCCTGGATTCCAAACATTTTGGAGAGCAAACCACTGTCAACCTTTGATCCATCTTGCAGACCCCCTGCACAACTGCATAGAATGAAGTTATAGATTTTGTTCTTTCATGCATTTTTGTGAGCTGATTATGGACCTACTAAAGCACTTGCATTCCACAGTTTGAGCTATATGAGCTTGGATGTTCTTTTCCCCCTTCCTGATGGCACAAATAATTCATGTCTTGCTGTCAGTCATGCAATCATGTTTAGCTTCTAGTGGGTTCTAATGTCTCTAGACAAAAAAAAAGCCAAACCCACGGGATCTCTTCCATCAGTTGCCTATCAGCAACTGTTGGATGTTCCTTTGGTTTAATGATAAACTGACCTTTTTTCCTTAAGAAAATTAGAATTTATTCTCAATTAGTAGTCCTCAGCTTGATGTTTTCTTGCACATCTAAGTTGTTTTAAGATGAATCTATATGAGGCTACATTTTCCATGGCTGGAATAGATGGGAAATGTCTTGTAGTTTCACTGACCTGTGGGGGAGACAAGCTGAAAGCCTGGGTGTATTGTGTCTGGAATCGTTGAGGATTAATTATTTTGTGGTTTTGTGTGTTGTTTGTTTGTTTGTTTTCCCTTGTGTGGTTTACACTGAAGCTGTGGGTTCTGTGCTGGCTGGAGGGCTGAGCTGCAAGGAGGCAAACTAGGGTAGACCTGGGGAAGTGGCTGTCAGCAGGCTGGGATCAACTTGGATTTGGTCTTTGTACCTTCTTCAAAGCTTGGGATGCTGGCAGGAAAGGTCCTGCTTTGGACTGACCCTCTGAGGAATATCCCTGATCCTCAGTGGGATCTGTGTGCTCTGCAGAGGGGTGCTGTGAGCATCAGGAGCGGGTCAGGCTGGGGAGGTCACAGTGTTGCTGCCTGGCTGGGCTGTTTCAGTGTGCAAGACAATTCCAGGTAAACAGCCTGGGCAAAAAAGCTCAAAAATGAAAAAGGTTTCTGCTTGCTTTAAAGGAAATATGCAAAAGGGTGCAACAGATGCCTCCTGAGAGCTTAATTCCCAGGCACTGTAAGATAGAAACTGTGTTAAGAGGAGCATGCTGCTCTGTTTATCTGTTTATGTGTGTTTATCTACCTTGCCCAGCTTTGCTTCTTTTTCGTTATTCTCCCTTTTTATTATTCCTCTGTAACTGTTGTGAGGAGGGGAAATTCCTCCCCTGTCCTTGTCTGTGATGGACTTAGAGGTGTTTGAACAAAGGATTGTCATCACTTTAAGGGAGTAAGAGGAGTCTCAGAGTTTTCCTTCCCACGTTACAAACTAAGCATGAGGGAAGAAACCCAGTGGGAGCTTCCACCCCTTTTGGAGGTGAGAACATGCCAACGTGGTATTTCTGTGAGAGGCAGTAGATCCCACTGAGTTTGGAGCAGGTGGGAAGGGGAACATTCTCATGAATCACTGATTCCTCCTTGGTATCCTTGGGTCTGAAAATAGTGATGTCTTTTAGGGCCCTTGTGTCCTGGGCTGCTGATCCTGCCCTGAGGGATGCAAGGCTTGTTGCAAACTGACACAATCAATTCCCTCGGTGAGGCAAGGCCCTAAAAGAGCATCCTGAAGGCTTTTCAGTGGCTCCTGAGTTTGGGTGTTTTGTTTGTCTGCTGTCTCCATCCTCCCAAGTCCGTGTGCTGTGCGTGGAGTCACTGGGCATGCTGGCAGCAGGGAACAGCTGTGGTCCTTGGGCACTGGGAGGCAACATCTCCAGCCCTTGGCTTTCCTGGGAAGGAGCAGTTGTTTGTTTCCTTGTGTCTGGGAAGTCCAGCGCTTTGACATTGTGGCTCTGCTGTCCGCACAGCAAAGAGGGAACACTTCCCTGTGGAGCTGTGTTTCTTCAGGCACTATTAAAGGACCCTATTTTGACCTCCCAAACACCTGAGTCAGTTGACACTGGTGAGAGCTGCTCTTCACTCACACACACCAGACCATGCTCAGTTGCAATCTCTTGGTTTAACAATGAAAAAAGGCTATCCAGCAGCATTCCTGCTTGGCTGAAATGCTCAGAGATTCATGTGTTTGGCTCAGCATGGCTTGACATTAATCTGCTGTTGGAATATCTATGGGAAAGAACAGCCAAGCGACTGAAGAGTAGAAGAAATCCTAGTTTGTCTGGCACAGCCTGGCCTGCCACCATAAAAGATGAAAACACGAGGGAGGGGGAGGAAGGAGGAGCCCACTCAGCTGCTTCAGTTTTCAACTTGCAATCTGGGCTGGCTTCCTTTGGATTATCAGGGAAGCTAAGAAAAGTAAAACAGTGTTGCTGCTCTGTGAAACAAACTCTTTAAAACAAATTAGGTGAACCAATGAACTTAAGGATAGTTGTGAGGGGAGTTAAAGCGTCTGATAATGATAAAGAGATGGCATAAATATAGTTTTGAAGTGTTTCGAATTTAAATGTGGCTCCAAGTTTGCAGTGTGTAACAGGACAAATATAACTGAGGTGGGGCTGAACGGAGCAGGATTCCAGCCCGCTTAAGAAAGCCAGAATAAACACTCAAACAAATACAACGTTTCACATGGACTTTTGTGCTAATTATCTACAGTTTCTGATGCTGGTTTTTAAAAGGGTAGGGGGAAGACTGTGACATATCCAGAAAGTTGATGGAAATACTGTTGGCTTTATCCTGATCAGCAGCGTCAATCATGTCTGAATCTTTAGAAGTTCAGGATGAAGGTTGCCTGGCCTTTCTCCCCTGGCTGTATTAGGCTAGACTTGAAATGTTATAAAGTGAAACGCCAGAATTCACTGGGTGGATGCTAAAGTGAGGATCTGGTTGTCAGGCTTCTCTCACTGCGAGCTGCTCTGGGTGGTTTAGAGCAAATCTCTGTGCCTCCGTTTTCCACTTGCTCTTTGGCCTGAGACTGCCAGCTCAGTACTATTTACTTGTTTATCATTTTTATCCCTCCCTCTCTGTTACTTAAATTATCTTTTCCCAACTCTACATATCCTACTTGTGTATCATGAGCTGTGCCTGTATGTCTGTACTTGGCTTTCCTGGTTGCTTAGGCTGTAAAGTCCTTGGAGCAGATTGTTTTGCCCACAGCCATTGTTTTATCCTCTATAATAAACATTATTTGGAGTAAAAATAATTTCTTATTATCTCAAATAGCTTTTTCTTTTTTTTACTCCAACTACAGCATAATCCCATATTTTCCTGTAGCTGATGACAACACTAAAGGTTTAGGATTTGCATGTTTGAAGCTTTTATAATGCTTTATGCAGCAGGGCTGTGGTCTTTTTTTGGGGGTCTCAAGGTGCTACTGTTATACTACTAATAAAGTGTTTATAAAACAAAATTATTTAAAGTTACTTTCTCTTCTTGGTGTGTTGTCTCCTAAAAAAAACCCCAACAACCCTCTATGTTTATGCTTGTTTTTTGAGGCAGTTAAAGCTCACTGATGTGTGTTAAACTCTGTAGAGACTCTTTAGTTACTGTACATCAGAATGCTGTCACATTAGGAGTTAAAGATCTCTATTTCAGTGAAAGAGGGATTTTTATGTTTCTAATATAAATGACTATGCTTCAGCCTTTTTACCAAATTCAAACTGCATGGAAGGGTATTTTACAATAGACTAAGAAGGCAACATAAAATTAAGTAAAGCTGGGTCTGGTGCCTAAAAATATTTGGCAGAATTCCCTGGAAAGCCACATTTGAACATTTTTAATATATATTACAAGGCAGACAAGAATAATTATCTTCTCTTGAAGTTCTCCAAGTGAGAGAATTGTATTGTAATGCCCTTTGAAACAAAATAATATAAGTTGCCAAATGATTATGCTGTGGAATTCTTCCCCATCCCCTGTCTCTTTCACTCATCTGATTGTGTGCAAAGAGAGGAAGAATGTGGTACAAATGGAGCAGCTGTTCTTACATTCCTTTTTAAAATACAAAACTTAGCACCTTTAGGTAGGTGTACCTGCCAATGTGCAGAGGAGCCCTTGTAAAAAATAATTAAGGCAAATATTTCTAAATGACTCAAGTATAGTACTGCTAGAGATTCACAACAGTTCTGTGTTGTGAATTCTTGGGGAAATTTAAGTAATGTTAATTTTTTTTTCCTGCTCCCTTCTACATACAATATTCATGTACAGTGATGTTAAAGCTTTTTTTTTTTTTTTTCCCTAATTTGCCTTTTTTTAGCTACTATTAAAATGAGCAGCAAAGTCTTAGCAGTGGGAGCTGAGGCAAAACAGGATTAAGTGAACCTGCAGCAACCTTTGGGATTTTAAGTGACCTTGGTACATGCCCACCTCCCTCAAAAATTAAGTTGTTCCCATTGAGGTAGATAAATGGAAGAATGTATCTTTAGATGAGACAGAGCTTTCCTCAGATACGTAGATCCTTCTAGAGCCAGTAGAAAGACTCTTAGTGACAGATATTATGGCTTTTATTTTCTTTCCAGTCTCACTGTGCCTGGCAATAGATAGTTACAAAAGATGAAATTGTACCAGCTTCTTCCTGTGGGGTTTAGCTTGTCCATCACATAGGCAGATGATGATAGGAGACTAAAGGTAGTAAGAATTAAAAAAACCAAAGCAACAAAACAAAAAAAAACCCAACCAAAACCTAAAATGTGATTCTTGGAAACTGATGAGATGCAGACTTTACAGTTATTTTCAGTGTGTTTGGGGGAATGAAGAAAACCTGAGTTCTGATACTCAATTCCCAGAGTGAAGGAGAGGCTCATGAAACAAACGTGGGGCTAGAGGGGCTGAGAGAGAAGCCAAATTCTCTGCTGTTGTAGGCTGGAATTGCTGTCACTTGGATAAGAAAAGTTCCTTCTGATTTAGACCAGCCAAGAAAGGTCCTGCAGGGTCTTGAGAGAGCTGCAGATATGTGATCCTGCAAGTGAAGAAAGAAAACTAGGGATAAATGGAAGGGCAGGGAGAGATGTTTTGGCAGCAGGATGTAAAGTTAGAAATGGTGGGACTCAAAGCTGTGGTGGGAGTGCTGAGGCTGAGCAATCCTACCCTGGGAAATCTGTCTGACCAAAGGGCTGCAAGCTGCTTTCTTAATTATTTATATTTCAGACCAGAGGATGTGAAATTAGACTGCCTTATTTCAAGGGGGAGGTGGGCAAGCTGAAGAATAATAGTGTTTATTTTGATCTAGTGGAATCTTTCGTATGAAATATATGTACACGTGGTTTGTGTACATCTATTTCTGTGAAGATCATGCAATTATTTGGGTGCTCAGGAGAGGTTGCTTAGGTCTCCTGGGAAGGGTTGGATGGGTGTCCTTGTGCCTGGCCTGTCACACAGAGATGGGATACTTGTGAAACATCTGCAAAACTGACTTTTAGAAATGTTCCAATTCAATGTGGATGGGAGCAGTAAAACTGTTGTTTGATTTTATGGGTAACAAATCGATCCTCGGAACACTTCTGTGCCACAGACGAGCGTGGTGCTAGGAATGTGTAAATCCATCTCCCTCTGGCACTGGTGACAGCATTCCTGGAGGAGCATGGAGCTCAGCCTGAGCACCATACAGTTATCCTCCTTGGGAAGGTTTTGTGTCGGCTATTGTACATTTCTCAAGTCCATTGTTTTTAATGTAGCAGATCAGAGCTTGCAAAACAGGATGTCTTGGAACTCAAACTAGATGAAAACAAGCTACAATGAAAGTGAAAAAAACATATCATTTTACTACCAATTGAAAATTAGGACCAGATGAAGCCTCTGAAGCCGTGGGCATTTAATTTACTGGAGTCGGACACTCCTGTGTGAAAGCAGCACTGGGCTGTGTTCTCTGCACATAAGTGATATCTTTGTTTGTTTGTGTTTGACATAATTGGTTGAAGAAAATAATGAGATGGATTGTTTTGCTTTTCTTGTTTGCATAAACTTTACATCCAAGTGATTTACTTTGCAATCCACTCTGATAGGGTGTCTGTAGTTTACATGGCTCAGAAATTCCGCAGAACAAAGCTATCTACTGGGTGCTGCTCTGGATCTGGAGGAGCTTTCTGAATAAACAGGTTAATGCAGCTTGGCAAAGTCTGGGGTTTTGTTGTTGTTGTCGTCCTCCCTCCATTTACATGCATATGAGTTTTTATCAGGCATAGCCAGAAAGAGAAGTTGCTTTGCAATCTTACTTATTTGTGTTGTTTCTGTGGAGTAAACACACTTTTTCCTAGGGACATTCATTTTGTGGGACACACTGACCTTCTCTATTTGTGGCCATGTGTATGTAATTATCTCTGAGTTTATCTGGTTGTCAGGCTGGAAGGTGGCAGGGACTTCACACAAATGTCACTGTTTGAAAATTAATTCTTGTTTGATAAACACTGATAAACTGGTTGTCCAGGTAGCAAACTGAACTATTTTTGTGCTGTTTGTTTTCAAATTTGTTTCTGCCTGGAAAATCTGGGTTATGGTCTGAATACCAGTGACTTAAGAGAATCAACTGTGGTCACAAATTATGGAGAACCTCCCTCCATATTTGCATTTATATGTAGTATTTCATGTGGAATATGTTTTGAGGCAAGGTTTTGGTTGTGTTCTTTCAGGGAAGTTAGAGTCTCAAGCCATTTTAAAAACTTACCTTCAACAGCCTCCATGTGAATTTTATACACTTAAAGATAAACAAACAAACAAAAAACTCTCATAGATGCAACCAGTAATAAGAAATGGAAGCACTGGGATCCATACAGGAAGTGAGGTTTTCATACCAGGGGTAATATGGCATTTAAAAATAAAAAATTCTTTCTCCAAATGAATATTTTTTAACTCTTGCTACATAAATTTCAGTAAAAATATTGATTCCGAAGTGCTGAAGATTTTTGTTGAATAAAGTTATTTTGCTTTGTTTAATGCAATTAACAGCCCAAGCCTGAGTTTGCTTTCATTTATTGAAGGAATATCTTGAAATAAGAAGTCAGAAGGCTACTACCGAAATAAGACAATTACAGTTTTTGTTATTAAACATTGTCAGAATGGGTACTTCCCATCCTGAGAGAGGAAAGCTTTTTGCTCCAGAGAGATATTTCTTCCTAAGATGCTTGATGGGATTTAATAGGAAATGTTCAGTCTCATCCTGATGCATTGCCAGGTTTTTGCCAGCCTGGTTGCAATAAAGAGCTGTGGCTGGCTTCCCCAGCCTTGGGAACTGCATGCTGCTCAGACTTTTAACACCAAGGAGCTTGCATTAACACCAAGGAGCACAAGGGAAAAAAAAGATGTTCGTAGAGCAAAATAAGGGATATTTGTGATATTTAGGAGGGACCACGAGAGAGATCCCCTCCAGCACTGGAGAAGCACAAGAGAAATGCTTTCTCAGGCTCAGTGCATGTGTTCATGGGCTCTGGGGAGCTCTCCAAATGTGCAGGCAGGTGGATGTGCTGAGCCCCTGGGCACCAGGAAAGCTGGAGCTGTCCTGCAGAGCAGAGAGGGTGCTGCCCACCTGTGGAGTCCAGGCTGGAAGGTGTGTGAGAAATCTTCAGTCTTCCTGCTGTAATTTGTTCCCAACTGTTCCTGCTCAAGCAGAGTGTGAGCAAATAACACTCACAGGACAAAATTAAGCCCACTCGAAGTGTTTGTGTGTGCATAGCACTTTTAAATGGAAAAGCTTGAGAACTGTTTCCTTTGGGCTTTGTTCTGGGTAAATTTAATGTGGTCCTCTGGAAAGAAAACAAGAGACTGGGAACCCAAATCTCCAGGAGACTCTGGTCTATTAGATAATTTGAGAATCGTTAATGATCACAGACATAGATCTGAGAGAGCTGAGACATGCAGCTGTAGTTTCTGAGCACTGCCTGTATTTGCCATTTGTCTCTAAGCAAGCAGATTTTGGCTGGATGCTCTGCTTCCTGTGGCTGACTGTTACTCATTTTGCTCCTTGTCACCTCTAGACTGGGCTTTCCACAAGGATTAATGGAACATGAGAGAAAACTCTTTGCCCTTCCTGAGAAAGCGATATAATGCCATGCCAGTTGTGTTAAATCAAGTTGGTGGTGTTGTAATATTTGGTGTTTCTTTCCTGGGTTGGAACTTCCATTCAGCCTGAAAATGCAGAGGTAACTCTTCTGTTTAGTAGTGTTAGAATTTCTCATGTGTCTGTTTTAACCCCAAACCTATACAAACTTCTCACTGCTGAAAAGGCAAAAAGAGGAGACATATTGGTGTTCTGGGGGGTAGCATGGCACTCCTGTAATCCCATTAAACTGTCAGGAAAAGAAAATAGATTAATGATTGTGAGTCTCTCCTCAGTCTATTATTTGCCAATGGGTTAAAGGAATGTGTATTGATTTGGCAGTGGAAGAAACCTTTGGGTTTTTTTACAGTCTGTGAAAAGCTTGGACAGAAAGCCTCAGGAGTGTTATAATGTCCTAGTATATATATGTACTCTACCCAAGGATTTTTGAAATAGAGATTTTCCTGATTTACGGCATTCAGTGAAATCAGGGATTGCTGGGCAGCAGGATTCCTTCCCTTCTCCTTGGCTGAAGTGTGAGCGTGGAGTTTGATGCTGAGATTTTTAAAATTTTTATTTGTTTTCTTAAATTGTGCTCTACATTCTTCATTACCATGATGTCAGTATTGTGACATCAGTCACGTTACTGCAACTCCAGTATCATTCTGAGAGCAGAAAGTCAGAATTTCTCCTTATTTTGCTTTTTGTGGGACTAACTGTTATTAAGGGGCTAATATTGACAAAATGCTGCCTGGAAAAATGATGAGGCCATTATCAAGGTATACATTTATTTGGGTTTGGATTCTTTTGCAGATTTTGGATCAATTATATAGGGGAAAGATGTGTGTGGGGATTTTGTGCTTATTGATAAGTTTTGAATCAGCTGGCACTTTTATACGGAGTGATACTCTGTTTCCCCTATAAGTGTAAGTGATAATTTTTCCTTAGGCTGAATTGGCAGTATGTTGGAGCAAAACCTTGAAATGTTAGTAAAGCAGAAATTCAAGCAGTGTGACATTTGATCTCAATAAAATGAAAAGTTTTTGTTTCAAATTCTTCATGACTTCAGTGGTTCTTCTATTTTTGAAGAAATAAATGCAATAATAATAGAAATTTGTGTTTCTGGAGGAAACGCTCATTTAGAACCCATTTTTCAGGGGGAGAACTAGGTTCTGTTTTCTGAACAGAACTCTGCTGTTGCCAAAAGACCACCTTCATGAAGAAAATTTCACAGTAGTTCAGACTGTGTGCTGTGACTTGGATTTTACATTTTCAGTTTGCACATATTGCCATTGTGCTCTGACCAGAGGAATTGTTCTGTAGCTTACTTTTCACTTTTATCTCCTAGCTCATGGTGATTATTTCTTATTAAAATGCTCACATCAGCAGAGCAATTAGTTGTCAGTAATTTCCAAGCTGTGTTGGCTTTGACTGTGTTTGTGTTTAATCTGCTGCAGTATCAGTGGATCAAAGCAGTTGGTGCTGAGCCCCTGTAGCTGTGAGTGCATCAGTGCTGCTGGGGAGATGCACTCTGGGTTGAATATATCCCAATTTCTGTGGTCCAAGGCTTCAGAGAGAAGGTCAAACCACACTGAGGGAAATCTGGATGTGATCCAGAATCACAGAATCAACTATGTTGGAAAAGACCTTGGAGATCATCAAGTCCAGCCTATGACCTAACTGCACCTTATCATCCATGGGGACACTTGGTGGATTTGCTTCAAAATGGTACTGTTGCTCTGAACACAAATGCTGGAATGAATGCAATGTTTGGTTCTCACAAATGCAGTCTATGAAGTGTAGACCAAAGCCTAGTGCTGGACAAAATGTTCTCTGCACTCTAGAAGCTCCAGCTAACCAGTAATCTTGGCTTTTCTGGTCTGTGTGTTCTAAAAGGATCTCCCTTGCTCCTTGCTTGTCAGAGACAGGCACTCTGTCAATCAGCTGGGCTGTCCATGACATTGCAGATGTTACCTAAAGATTGCTTGGATGTCTCTGATTTGGAATCCTAATTTCCAGTTAGCTGGGAGACAATCAAACCAGCTCTTTTCCTGAGGTTTTTGAAACCCCGTAATAGTAATTCCTAAATGTTGCAGCTGCTGGGATTTCCGTGTAGAGACACACAAGGTGTCTTCCCTGTGAACCTGCACAGCCAAAACTCAAATGTGTTTGTGCCAGCAGTGAGTGATTCCACAGTACAGCCTGTTGCTCTGTCTCTGCCTGCCTGGAGCTGGAGGCATCTTGGGCTCTCTCCTGTCACCTAGGGACAAATGTCTTCCTCATTTGGAGGGGATTTAGAAAACACAGGTTGGCAAGGATTTCAGTGACTCTTCTCCCTCCCATTCTGCCTGTTCTTGTGGTTGACTCTTTCATGTATGTTTAGGGATTAAATCGACCCTCTAGGTACAAAAGCTGTTCCAGGCTTAAAATCTTCCAGAATTGTATTATAAACTTTCGATCTGAAAAGTAGCAGGTTTCAAACTCAAGTGTGGTGGCTGTCCACAGCTCAGCAGGACATTAATACAGATGTGGTCACAGTCCTTGCTTCAAGGCATTCATAATTTAAAACTAGTAAAGAAGGGGTGACTTGCACAAATAGTGCAAAGAATCATCTGTCCAGTTGGACTTAAAATTCTTCATTCTCTGTCTCTGAGCTGCACTGTCTTCATGATGGCCCATGCTGTTCTGCTTTCTCTAAAATCATCAGAATTGGCCTTTTAAAGTGCTTATTTAGGCTGCCTCCTTTTCTCCCATGTCTTCAGCAGCCAGTGTTGATCAGGAAATTCTCACTGACCATGTGATTTTTCCGTGTGGTCCTTATTGAGGATTCTGTTGCCAGTTCTGTCTCCTTTAACCTGAGGAGCAGAATGTGAGCACTCATTTACACACTGCTCCTTTCTCTGCTGCATGGATTCAAGAGCTGCAAATTGATTTGGACCCTTCTGCACCTGTGAAGACGTGGGCTCCTCTGGGTAACCACATCCACAGCAGCACTGACCCACAGAGATTCTCTGAGAGTGGAGACTTTGTGTGCAGAGAGGAGGGAAATGGGGTGGAGTGAGAAATGTGCATTCATGCACTCACTCTGAAACAGCCTTCCTGGGTGGCCTTGAACATATCACTTACATCTTTCCTGCACCTCCTTTTCTTCCTTGGGCTTCAGTCTCCCACCTGTAAAATCAGGATGGTGAAACTTCCTGTTGCCCTTCCTCTGGCTTAGCTGTTCACAGGGTCAGCTCTCTGCAGCTGATGCTCCCTGTAAAATGCTGCAGCACCAAAATCAATGAGGTTGCTCTTGGTCATGTTCTTGGGTTAAAGTCGTGCATGTAATGTAGATGTTCAGAAGCCAGAATTTACTGTAGGTTTCTAGGGTGGGATATTCCATGTTTCTGAGGACCATGTCCATGTATCAGGGAGACATCAGACTGATCACTTAGCCTAGGAAATTCAAATTTTAAATCTGTATTCAGGCCCCTGAATCAGTGGGTTGACTTCAGAAGAGCTCACCACTCCGCCCTTTTCTGTTAATATGGAAGATGTGACTTTGGGGTGCTGAACATTTTGGCAGATGTTGCAGATTTAAAGGACTGTGAGCCTTGCTGTGGATACACAAGGCTGCGGGCTGGCAGTGGCTCTGTGTTGTGTGTTTTCTTTTTCTCTTAAACCACTGCTTCAGTTCAGAAACCTAACTCGTTCCCAAGGACAAAGCACATGCACTGAGTGACTTGGTTCATCAGTAGATTCCAGACTGCCAAATGCATTTGGTGGTCTTGGGCATTTTCCAGCCCAAAGAGTCACAGAGACCTGACAGTGAGTGTATGTATTTTCACACATAGATATTTTGGCATTTTAGCTGCCTGCCTGTGCTCACTCGGTAGAAATGTGGCTCGAGCTGATGCAGGAGTGAGGGGGGTGGTCCCAGCAGGTCAGAGTTCAGGCTAGTGGTAGGGCAGGGTGGAGAAGCTTGGATTGCAGCTGCCTACACAAAATTTGACCTCAGATTAACCAGACAGCTTCAGTTTCCACCACTGCTGTCCCAAAGCCTCCATGAGCAAAAATAACCAAAGTACAAGAAAAGAAAATAGATTTTTGGAGTCCATACAAAATGAAGAAAAACTTCTTTATTGTTTTTTTATGATTTATGAATTGTCTCTTTGACTGGTCCCTGCTGAAACACATCTGAGATATTCTGGGGCCAGCACCACACGGGGGCTGAACAGGTTCGGCAAGATCCTGTGCTGATGTTAATCTACAGGACTCTGCTGAAGTTGTGCCAGTTTGCACTAGTTAAGGATATAATCCCTGAATGTAATAATTTACCACATTATTCCCTTTAAAGTGTAAACTCCTTTATCTTCTCTCTGAAGGCAGAGCTGGTTTTTATTAGATAATGGGTTCATAGGAATGGGGTGTTTTTATTAAATATTAAAAATTCAACATTTACCTTAACTGAAAGGCTTGCCTTCATTTAGTCCTGCTTGAAGCTGCCAGTGAAGAATGCAGGCTGTTCTTGCCAAATCCTGATAGGGTCCAGCAACAGAGTTTTGTGAGTGGTGATGAGACTCCCTTCTCAGAGCTGATCTTACTGAGTTTCCATAATCAAGGACAGACTTTCAGAAAGGCTTAAATTGGCTTGTTTTTCAGAAACTGCTGAGTATTGAGTGCTCATCTTCCTTTGAAAAACTTACGTTCAGTTTTATGCCAAAAGCTTCTGAGTGCCAGGCACTCTTAAAAGCCAGTCTCTGAGTGTCATTTGAAATATATATGTTCCCACATAAGCAAATTCTATACTTTTGCAGGCGATCTGAATTTTTTTTAAACAACAGTATTGTTAAGTGAAGGGTGGCAGTGGTGTGAATAGTCTTAAAGAAAAGCAGAATTGTACTAAAACTTCACTCGTGGCTTGCAATGAACTTAGCTGAACTCTTGGAATATTTTGAAGAAGATCTGAGAAGAAAGCAGTTCTGTTTCATGCCTTCGTACACCTGTGTGCTCTGTTTGTTTAAAAATGGTGCAAAAACATTTTGCTGGTGAACTTTCTGGCCCCATCAGAAGGAAGATGTATCATGTGTCTTGTTAGACCAACCCAAATGCCACTACATTCAAGCCAGAAGGCTTAAATTTTTAAATAAGAATTTCTGAAGCTTCTGAAACTCCTTTAGTAAAGCTGGACATTGATCCCATAGACTGTCTGTTTTAGCCCTGCTGACTTTGCCCGTAAGAAATTCAAATAATCTTTTGGGAAGATATGCAATTGTCCTTGTCCCACAGTGTATCAGGTCTGACCTCTCCTCATGGCCTGCTCTATCATCTGATACCTCTTCAGGAGCTGTTGAGACTTCTGCACCTTCTGAAAAATATGACATAAATTTAAATTTGGGGGCTGGTTTTGTGCATCAGAATTTCATTATTTGACAAAAAATGTAGTGAAACAAATTATTCCTTAGGCTTTCATAAATAACTGTTTTTCAAGTGGTGTCATGGACTGAAGCATCCTCAACTTTATGTACTCAAACTTTTTCATCACAAAAGATTTCTGTAGGTAGTAGAAACAACAAATTGCAATAAATGTCTGATAAAAATTGCCAGTAGTCAGAACATGAACTATCATTGGACTCTGATCTATATCTTTAGATATAATCTAAACAACAAATTCTATTTTCTCTAAATTGGTCGTAGAATTTGCGTTGACTTCAGTACACAAAGTTATTTTAAAAAATTAGATTTCTCTCTCTTATTTTCAAATCAATCACACCTGGTTAATATTCAGCAGGGTAAGAGTGAGTGAGAGAAATATTCTTTTAGAAAGCTTAGAGGTAAAACTCTGAATTTGGTTTCTAGGAACGTCTTTTCTCATTGCTATGGCTGCAGGCTTTTCTAAAATTCAAAGTTATCTTCAGGAGTCATCAAGAGTAGAATAAGTGCACTGGTGAAAGATATTTGAGGTGAGAGTTTCCTATTCCCACAAAGGAAGGATTAAGTTGAGTTACCATGTTCCTTTTCCTGGGGAGATCGGGGTAAGATGTCAGTGATTTATGTGGACAAGTATGGTCGCACAGGCTTTGGTTTCACCCTTCACTCCTCTCCTTCCACAGTGTTCTAAAAACACAGAGCTGCAGCTCTTGTGGTGCTCAGTCCCACAGTCATCCAAAATAGGATGAGTCACCAGTGCTGCGTTGTCAGGGAGATGGATTTTGGAGCAGGGTTTGAATGGATTTCCCTGACTTACTAAATTGCTGAAATACAGGTCTAGAAACAGGTTTTCAAAACCAGTTTGCACCCAGTCGTGACTCACTTGAAGGCTTTACTGAAGCTCCTTTATACTAACTTCTGTCCAATACTTTCCAATACTTTTTCAATAATTTCTAATTAGTTTTTGTTGCTCATATCTGCACCAAATGGTATAACTACAACTTGAGGCTAATCCTCCGATGTCTTAATTATTTGTAAGTGGAAGAATTTATTTCTCTGCTTCCTCACATCTTAATCTGTCTCCATTTGTGATTGTGTGCAACCATAATTTTGGGGGATGAAAGAGCAAAAGTGATGTCCATTTACTTTTCCACAGTAAAAATCACAGTTCTACTGCCTGGTATATTCCCACTTTCTAGTCAGGCACATCAGTGTGCAAAGGTGCCTTCCAGGCTCCAGATGTTGAGCAATGAAGGGAAATAAAAAGCAAGTTTTACTTTTTAGAGTACAAAAGCTGTTTCTTAATATAGAAAGTCACCATATTTTTGAAAACTGATGTTGAAATACAATTTTTTTTGCATTGACTGAGACAAAGCTAGAGAAATCTTGGGTGAAAAATCCATGATCTGAATAAATTACTCATCCCTACATCTCAGCGTGATGACATAACCTTACAGAGTATCTTAAAACAAAGCAAAGAATTTTACTGCTTTCTCCCTCGTTGCTCTTTAACTCAGTAACTTCTTCCTTCCCATGACTTGTTCCATTATCTTCAGTGTGGCAAGTTTAGCATGAATTTACTCCCTTCAACACAAGTGAAACGATTAAATCTGCTCTAATTAATTGTTTCAGTATGTTGGAAGAAAGATCTTCCTCCTCCTTTCTTCTCCCCCACCCTCCCCCTCCTTTCCCACATGTTTTTCTGGCAGTTTCTGTAGGGCCCAGGCTCTGCAAAGCATCCCAAAACACACCTGGAGACAGGTGTTTGGAATTACCTTCAATGAGCCTTCCCATCTCATCCCTCACTGTGTGCCCTGAGACTCCCTGCTGCATCCTGGTTTGTGGCATTTAATTTTCTTCCCCTGATGGGACAGAAATGAGGTCTGAACATCAACTCTCTGGGTGAACAAGCTGGGCCACAAACCATGCCAGTAAATTCAGATGTGTAGGGCTGTGGAAGTTACCAGGTGTGAAATGTCCGTAGGGTAAGGCACTGGCTGTCTGTGGAGAACCTTGCCTGACCTTTTGCCCTGCAAAGTGGCAGCACAAGGTAGGTCTCTGACAGGCTCCCTCAAGATTTACATGGCTTTAAAATCTTAATTTTCTGGCTGTATACATACAGCCAGAAAATTTACTTCCTGTGTACAGGAAGTAAAGATTTTGAGACAGTCATGCAGCAACCTAGAAAATTCCTCCTGATTGATTATTCTGCTTCAGATACATCAATCCACTTTTTTCTTCCAATTCAAAGGGCACATAAACTTTTCAAACTGAAGTTTTAGTCTAACTGTGATTTCAGACAGACATTACTCCTCTGGAAAGGCAGAATCAGTATTATTACAAAGCTTTCACTGTTGTTCTTCTGTCTTTGTTTAATGTGTTTGAATGTCGAATTGTGCTAAATTATGTACATGTTAAGTGATAAATTATGTAATGCTCCAGTGTGGTGGAAATTAATAGTGGAACTGCCTTAATTTGCTCTTTTGTTTTTTTGCCATAAACCCCATTAAATCTGTCTGTTATGTAGATAGCTTTGTCCAATGGTGTTCATAAGAAAGGAGGATGGGAAGAGGGGGAAAAACACCCGAGCCCCAAACCTCACAGAGCCTTGCTCCCTTTGGACAGATGGTGAGGGCTGAACCTTCATGAATTTGTTATTGCCCTAATTGAAATCACATTGGCTCATTGTTCTCAGGCGATGCCAGGGATGCTCTCTGGGATGGGGCTGGGAAGAAGTGTCCCACTGCAGAAATGCAGAGCTGCCAAAATCCTCCAGAAGGCTACAAGGGATTCCAGCACCTCCTGGGCTGCTGCTGCTGACCCAGGGTCAGGCATGGGCAGACACCTCCCAGCTGCATCCTTTTCCCAGTGGAAATTACTGCAGGGAATGGATCACCCCTGGTAGTGTAGCTGAAGCCTGGGAAAACACGTGCTGCTCCCGAGCAGTTGGTTCACAATATGCTAAATTAGAGGCAGGTCTTGTAGTCACAATATGCACTAAATGAAATCAATCAGGGCTAAGTTTGTGCAGGGTTTCAGTTTATTGCCGCTTGATGAATTATGAAAAGATGTTAATGGTGGGTGGGATGAGGAACAGCTTTGCTTCCTAGGGCAAACTGTGGAGGTGATGCTCTAGGATGTTCTTCTGATTGCACATCTGGGAACAATATGGAAGTGTGGTTTAGTCCTACATGTTGGCAAAATTCCCAGCAGCAGAGAAGGAGCAAGTGCATGCATCTATGCCTGGCTGCAGCTTGGATGTTGGAGGAACAGTTTTACAGACAAAATAGTGGATTTTTTAAATCTCAGTTAATGCTGTTTATCTCCAATACCTGTGAATTTTGGCCTAAACCTGGAGTAACCTTCCAAGAATGTCAGTGATAAACACATTATTTCATCACAATTCTGGTGAGCATTTGAAGCCAGACATGAGATTCAGGTCATTGTCACAGGCCTGTGCAATCCAGAGAGTTCAGTGGCTTGGGTTTGCTTCCTTTTTCCTCCAGCATGCCAGGAAAAGTTATTCTGTAAGTCCATGAAGTTTAGACTTTGCACTTTAGTATTTTTTCATTAGCTGACTGTCTTCTGATCATTAATCATCAGGAATGGGGCTATCTTATATTCCTGCCAAAAATAGTGAGTTTAAGTTTAAAAACCATTAAAATTCTGGTGTTTCTGCTTTCAAAACTCACTGCATTGCTCAGTCCTCTGGAGTGCAAGTGGTGTGTTCACGGGAAGAGCAGAGGAAACAAATTGCCCTTTTATCTCAGGGATGAAAAATGCTCTCACAGACACTTTTTATTTTTCATACAGAACTGATGTGTTTTATGGAGAATCGTCCTGTCCTCTTGCATTTTCAGAATTGGTAAAAAAACCAAGGACACACATTACATAGGTATAAATGATTCAGTGCTCAGATGTATTTTAATCCTAAAAAGATGCCTTTTAATCTAGCACATATTTTTATATGTGCATGTTTTTGTATCACACTCAATAGTTGTTGAGTCCTTGGTGATGAATGGTGTTGTAACAAGCATAATATTACTGATTGTTCAGGTTCAGACATAGAAAAGATTTTTCAAAATTAAGACACATCAGAGTACTTTTCCCTTTTAAAGAAGCTCAGGTAAGAAATTCTTACATCTGGACAAATGGCTGACAGAGCTTCTGAGTTCTGATTTCAAGCTTTGTTCCCTTCCTGATTTTTTTTCTTTCTCCTTTTCTCAATTTACATTTATTCTTGTCACTCCTTATCCTTTTCTCCTCAGTCACAGCTTAGAGACAGAAAGAAAGAATAAAAGGGCCTTTCAAAGTTTGAAAGGTTGACTTCCCACTTCTGTGGGGAAAAAACCAAAAAAAAAAGCTTTCCTAAAGTTGGATGCAAAGTTTTTCCATGCTCTTGGTGGCATGAACAGCTGTATGTATATACATATTCATAAAGCTCTGATGGCAGTGTGGAAATTCTCTCCACAGTAGAACAATATAGTTATTTGAGTTTGCTTTCCTTAAAAAAAAAAAAAAAAAAGAAAATAACCCAAGCTCATTCCTGACAAAATCCAGAATAAACCCAAAAAGTCAGGAATACCAATGATGAAACCAGCATCTAATTTCCAAGTTTAATTAAAAAGGGGACAGACAGATTTATTATCCATTGTCTTTTAAACTCAATCATCTTCTATGCACGTGAATATGCAGGTTAGGAATAATACCATATCTGTTGTATGGAACAAAGCTGAGATTATCAATTCGTGGAAGTGCTTCTTTCAGGCATATATTGAACATCAGATCACCTACTAAGTACATATATGAACTTTCTCTCTCTTTGTCTCTTGCAGGACAAGCCTCTTCATGGCTTTTTGACACTGTTTGATTGCAATCTTCAGAGATCTATAACCTACTGAGCCCATCTGTAATGGGATGGTGCATTACTATAGCAGAGCTATACCAGTTTTTTCTTATGCATGTGCCAGAAGATGCCAAAAAGCTCGATTTTTGTAGGATGTGTTTCTGTTAAAAAAAGACAAGGAAAGACTCTGGTGTGGAAAACTCACAGCTTCCAAGAGGGATCCAGCTTAACTTACTTATTCTCCTACAACATCCTTACAGCTTGTTTTAAGCCTCTCAGTCTTTCTCTGTGTCTGAGAGTTATTGGTGACTGCTGAGTTTGTAACTAATTCCATGCAGTCCCTATGAAGTCTTTGAGTGTTCCGCATCTTCCCACAAATGAAGCTCTTTTAAAATGTCTTCCCTGCAGGTGAGTTCCTGCTCCTCTCAGGAGTCTGCCAGCTTCCCTTTGTGCTTTTTCTTGCTGTCTGACAGTTTTAGCTGGACCCATCCTGCCCTCCAGAATCTTAAAAACTACTTTATGCAGTTATTCTCAGGGGAGCCACAATCTTTCCTTTGCCCTGTAGAAACCCCCAGTGCATGAAGGAGCATGATGTGCACGTTTTGACTCCCCAGTTTCTTATTTTAACAGCAAATGTGATGCATAGCATCATTACAACAAGCTGGAGACAAATTAAGCATTTTTTCCATCTGCTGCACCATCTGAAAACCTTTCAGGCAGCAGATGAGGCTTTGCATTTGGATGGTGATGGGGCAAGGAGGCAGTGAATTGGCCTGATGCATATGAAAGTGTGAATAGGTGCAAGGATGAGAGAATAAGGGGCTGGGGGAGTCACAGACCTCAAGTGCTACTTTGTCCAGGAAGCAATGCAAGAGGGCTCCTGTGCTGGGAAAGCTCTGGATTTGCTTGCTGTGGGAGCTGGGATGATAGCTAAGGAAAGGTGGCTGGTGATATAAAACATGGCACACTCAGCAAGAGGTTGAAAGTGGGAGGTTAAATGAGTGTCTGCAAAACTGGCCTTAGGCTCTAACTAGAAATGAGGGAACTGACTGCTATCCTGAATTTCCTGACAGCTCATCGAAAGCCAGAGATACAGGGGGAGATATTCTGGGCAGATTGCTCACTGAGCTGACACAGGCACTTATTTTGAAGTTATTATGAAAAATATGAGGCTAAACTTACTGTGCTGGTTGCCCAAGTCAGCAGCACGGGAGGAGCGCTGGGATTTACTGCCCAGTGTGCAGCTGTGCTCCTGGAGTGGCACATTCCACAGCAGCTGCTGGTGTCACAGAGCACACTCTCTGCTGCTCCAGGGTGTTGCTGAACGTGGCCTGCTCCTCTTTTGACACTCAGCTGAAGCCTTGGGTGCTCTGCTCTCTCTGTCATGTGGAAAAGAGTGCTCCAAGGTCGGGGGGTGAGACAGTTCACATGGTCCTTCAGGTCAGAGACTGGAAAACTCAGTTCAGGAGTTCCCATGGAGGAGCCATTGATTTGCAGGTGCTGTCACCTGGTTTATTGTGAGCTCTTGGGTTGTCAGTGCTGTTCTCTAGCTCTACACGCACACATACAGGAAGGATGTGGAACTCCAGCTCTATACTACTATTACCAGTGATGTTTTGTCTGCGAAAATATTGTCCTTAAGAATTATGCATTGCAATGACTCAAATCTTGGCAGGAACTGCTTAATGCATAGGAAAATGCCTTAGCATTGGCTATCAGGATTTTTTAATTTAAATTCTAGTTTTTCTGCACGTTTCCTTTTATGACCACAGTAAGTCAATAGATGTCTTCTATTCCATTTCCTCTCTCCTCTCTACCTAGAGTGGAGCTTGTTCTGTTCTGTTTATCTTTTTGAATGCTTATCCATATTGAGGGTCCAAGACAGCTTCTCCTCACAAGAAATTAAATTGGTGTGGGGATATAGATGGTTGTTTGTGTGATCTCAGTGTTGCTTGCTCACATTCCACAAAATACATCAGTCATCTCTCGGGGCCTTTGTAGGGTGTCCTTGTGTCTGTTCCCTGCTGAGCAAGAACTTGGTGTAAATATTGTATTTGTGTAAATATTCCTCACTGCTCACAAGAGCTTTCCCATTGGAAATGCCTTAAAGATAGTATCAGTGCAGATTTCCTAAAGACTAAACGTGAGTCACTCCTGGAGCTTGTGAGAGTGTTTCTAACAGCTCCATCCCGTGGCTTTGGCTGTAACATCAGTGTGGGGCTGGGCTCACAGGGGTTCAGGACCTTTGGGGCTGGGAAATGCTGCTTTAAGACAGATGATTTGACAGTTATCACCTTGCAGGAGGAAGCGTAATTGATTTAAAATGAAAGATGTGGTGTTTACGTTTTGCATTTACTTGGGAGGAATTTTTATTCTCCTTGCAATCAAATGGCTTCCACCTCTCGGTGTGCAAGGGGAGACCGTCCCTCTCCAGTGGCTGGAACATAAATTATGCTTGTTAGGAAGATGAATAGAGTCCCTGTGTACAAGGGATTTCTATTTTTAAAGAGCAAAATAGCCCAGGTGAACTCACTCATGCAGGAAAGACCAGCTCTGCAGTTCAGGAGAGAATGTTGGAATTGTTCAACAAGTTTTTGACGTCACATTTATGTTGAAAAAAATGCCAATTTCTTCATATAAAGCCTTTGATTTTGAAAATTAGCTTTAATTTCAAAACTTAGTTTTTTCCCTTCAATTTTAAACAAAAATTTTAGTCAGGTTGGTTTTTTTTTTTTGGGAATGATGCAAGTAGATATTCAGGCTGCAAAAATTTGAGATTTCAGTTTTTCTGTTTTGGTCAGGATGGGAAAAAGCTTTCAAAATCTCAAAACTTCTCATGGGTCAGGAGGAAAAAAAGGTTTCCCACAGAGCTCTAGTCAATGGGAGTGTTACCATAAACTTCCCTGTGCCTTGGATCAGGCCCTGAGAGCGCATCGGAGATTTTGTCAGCCTCATTGATTGCACAAACCAGCCTTGTTATGAGGAAACATTCCTGGGCCAGACAGCATTCTGACATTTGTCTGTAGCCCTCACATCGAGGAGAGATTATTGTCTCCAGAGGGCCATTCTTAATGATTTAAATCTGAGGTAGATCGTTTTTTCTGGCAACATGTGTGTAATCTAATCCATATATTGTTGAAAATAATTGGCGTGAGCATTGAGTTGCTCTGGGGCTGTGGTCACTCAGTATTGACGGTGTTCAAACTTGCTGAGTAGGTGGTATAAATTATAAGAGGACCTGGAAAACCAAAGAAAAAAAAAATCAAGAAGATATTCAAAGTAGGGAAATGTGGAAGTAGAAATGCCTTCCACTGGGATCCCTTTGGAAGCAAACAGTCTGAGCTGTAGGAAATTTGCTTTTGTTAATTGCACGTTGGATAACATCACAGGGGCCATATGACCAGGCATATGTAAGATCTGTGTTTGTTTCCTTCCCAAAGAGCTGGATGGTGACTGAAGGCTCATCCTCTGAGCAGGAGATGGTGTGTAAACTGTACCACCCAAGGAGCAGCCCCGGGAGGCACAGTGACTCACAGCCATGCTGCTGAGACACAAATCCCTCCCTGCTTTCCCTCCACTCTCCAGGCTGTAAAACAGAAAGATTCTGCTCTTCTCTTTGGGTTCTTTCTTTTTTTTTTTGTCTCCCCTAAAGTGCCTGCAGTGGCACAGCTATCCCGATTAGTAGTTGGGATTGGAGGTGGAACCTTCCACTTGACCAGGTTGCTCCAAGCTCCATCCAACCTGGACTGAAACATTTTCAGGGATGGGGCAGCCACAGCTGCTCTGAACAATCTTTCCCAGTGTCTCACCTCTCAAAGTAAAACAGTTCCTCCTGACATCCAATCTAAACCCACCCTCTGTCAATTTAAAGTCCCTTGCCCTGTTGATCCAGGCCCTTGTAAATAGTCCCACTCTATCTTTCTCGTGGGCTGCCTTCAGGTACCGGAATTGCAGTTAGTTCACCCCAAAGCCTTCTCTTTTCCAGGCAGAACAATCCCATTTGCCTCAGCCTTTCCTCATCTTCTGGATGCAGGGATGTGTGGACAACTCCATATCATACCCCACTATGGAAGTGAGTTATTTCTTGAGCCCAGCTTGGTAAAACATTTCAACATAATCTTCAAAGCTTTTAAATGTTGATTGGATTTAAATGTGTGCTTAAAAATAAGTGCTCTAATGCTTCACCAGAGAAAAATGTTGCTATGAGATTATATTCCCTTGCATATGTGTCTGCTCCAAGTTCCAGCTCAGTACATTGCTTCCACCTCCTCTGCATTCCTGCCCTGTCCTGTGCTAAAAAGGCTTATTTGCTGGCTTCACTTCTGGACACCTCAGTACTTTGCTGATTAGAAAAATATTTTAGACTTTGTTTATTAGGACTTGGCACTATCTATTAGTATACTAATGATGTGCTTGGATTAAAAAGAGAGAGAGGCCTGGGTGCATGGAATATTCTTGGTAGTACCCTACAGAAGGAGAAATCAACAGCAGTGCTTCCTCCTGGGCAGCAAGGTCCAGTTTGAGACACGTCTAACATGCTGAACTGATTAGAATGGTATTTGAATAGGAAGAAAGCCAAATTTTAGCCAACAGGTTGAATTTTATTTCAGCCCCAAGAGTTAATTTTGCAAAAGAAATCAGGCCTCCCATTTCCCATCCCTTGGCACTCATGTTTCCTCCTTTTCTTTCCATGATTGCATTAATTGTCAACTGGAAGAGACATTCAATCCGTAGGTTAATTTCTTTGACATGAGTAGTTTTAGGGATACTGCTCCTAAACATTCATCATACTGTTAATTTAACATAAACCTGTGCAAAACACAGCTCTAGGAGGTTCTATTGAAACTGCAGTTACAAATATTTCACTCAAATTATTAGATCAATGCTGAAGTGAACCTTTTATGTTTGTTAAAAACTTAATAATTTTTATTGGGTGATTTTTAATGAACATTAGCAAGCTGAAAGAAGTTTTATCCTGTGGTGTGCCTGGTGGGGTTGGTTTTTGTATTTTTTTTTTTAACCTTCCACCTATTGAATCTGTTGGTTGTTGCCCACGTGAGTTATGGAACATTTGGATAAAGAAGGGACAGGATCTGAGAGAAGACAGTTTGGAGTGCTCAACTATTGCTGGCCTATTGCACAACCTATGTGCAGAAGTCACATTCATACCAGTGGAAACTCTTTGCTCTGCTGCTGTGCATAGTTATATGAGCTATGCCAAGGATTTAAACATCCTGGAAGACTTTGAAACTATTTTTTTACTTATTTTACTGGAGGGCAAGCTCATAGCTGTGCTCTTGACCTCACTGAAGAGTGGTGTGTGGAGCTGCTGCTGCTTGGCCAGACCATGAAGGAAATCCTGGGTTAGAGACTCAGGTCTTTCCTACTGTGGACCCTTTGCTTTGGGGCAGAGTGGTTGTCCCTTTCCATACTCTGGTCCTGAGGCTGAACGCTGTGTATAAATCCCTAATCACATCTACCCACATTACTGCTGGGGGATTGCTCACCAAGTGATGCTTACCAGTCCTTAACTGGAAAAGAAAAGAATATTTCCTACCCATCTTATGGAGTACCTTCTAGTGTGAAACTGATAAAATATAGGCTTGGCTTAGTCCAATAAATTTCTGCTTGCATTGGGAAGTGCTCTCACAGGAGAAAGCCACATTTGTTTACTTGCAATAATTCCCGTTTCCCTTCCTAACATAGGTGAAGACTTTGCTAATGCATTCCACCTGCCGAGTCACTGGGGAACTCCAGAGACAAGCTTCAAGCTGCACCTAAAAGGCTTCTAGTAACACATCTATGGAACTGATAAACAGCAAAGGTATGTGCAAGACAGGATTAGGGATTCAATTGTTTTATTTTTAGGTCAGTTTGTTTGGAAAACAGAGACTGTGCTCATTGTCAGTTGAGCATTTCTTATTTTCAGGTATCACAGTGGAGGTAAATGTCCGTATTAGAGTTTCCATTAATATAGCTTTTGGAGCTAGTTAAAGTATGAAATCTTGCACTTTTATATTTAATGGAAACTTCAGCTTTAAAAAGGCAGTGAAGGATTTTAAAGTAACAAATTTTGCCTCCCTCTTCTCTACTCTCCCCTCTGCCCCTTTAATAATATCTCAGTAGTTTGAATCTGTCCCTCTACGTGTGGGATCTTTCAGAAATGCACAACTTGATGGATGTTAACTGAGCAGTGAGTGTCTCATACTTGCACATCTCGTATATGAGGTTTTCTCCTTCCCACACTTTGTAGAATTTTGCTTCTGGGGGTGAAACTCTTCCATGTTCTCATCCCTGTTGGGTACACCCAGCTGATATCAGAGTTGCAGAGCTCAGGCTGTAACAAAAGTGACAAAGCTGTGGTAAGGAAGAGGAATGGAAACAATTAAGCTTGTGCTGACTGCTTTGTGGGTATCTCTTAGCATGAGGTAGCAGCAGAGAACAATGTTTATTCATTAAGATATAATTGTTTGGAGCTAGATGCATTTCTGCCTTCCATGCTGGTTTGCTTTGAATGCCTTGTGTTTGGATTTTCTTTCTCCTTGCTGTAATTTGCTGTGCACTGATGGGGATAAATGTCATCAAAGGCCTGAAGTTTTTGATGTTTCTCATATAAGATGCAAATGTTTAACAGATGAAAATTATTTGCTAATAAGTAAATAAATATCAAAAGCAGCACTACAAATAAACCCCCCTTGTGTAATAGTGTCTAAAAAATTCAAGTGACTTATTTAAACACTGATCAGGCCCTTCTTTGATGTATGTGAATATTTTCAGGCAGAGGCAACCTTGTATTGTTAGAGCATAACTGCTGTTTTAATTTTCTTTTAGACCTCACTTGAAGCATTCTGGGGAAGCGTAGAACCAGTGACTCTTTCTAGATATATTGGAGAGGAGGGATAGAAGCAGGATGGAGCCTTTCAAATGTCAGTGATTCCCATCCACTTATCTGTTTAGCTTGGGAGACTCTTCCTGTCTCACAAATCTGGCAGAAACTCTGTGTGCTCCCTACAGACTCCTACAAATATCTTGAGTTCAATATTAAGCTTATGGGGTCCTCATGCATGTCTGAAGCTTCTGCAGGCTGCTGTAATAAATAGTGGGCAGCTGAAAACCATCTGAAATCAGGATTTCAAATTGAAAGCTGAACTTGTCTTGACTGTGTCACTGGAAGACCCATTTTGCTGCTAGTCATTGCAGCCGGCTCAGAGCAAGCCAGAAGAGTTGCTCGGCCATTTTTTATCATGACAGCCTGGATCTTTGTAGTACTCCAGCTGAAATCTGGGAAAGGATGTTGGGCTGGACACGTTATATCTTGACTGGTTTTTGGCTGATCACTGGTTAGGGGTCAAGGTGCTTTGCCCTTTGGGTTTATTCACTTGCAACTTGGACTGGCTGAAGTATTAAAAACCCTTAAGTGCATTTCTTGTCAAGGACCTCTTAAATCAAACACAGCTTAAATGAGTTACTGAAAAGAAACAGTTTCCACTTCTCCCTTAATCTGTCTCCCATGCTCAGTAATTGATGTCTCGTTCCATGAGTCACATCAGCTCGCCTCAGGTTAAATCTCTTACAGCCTAATCCTGCACATCCTTCCGAAGTCGATGTCTGTGCTGGGAGATGGGGAACGTTTTGCATGAGTAAAGACTGCCAGGTGGGTTTCTGTAGGAACTTGTGTTGTTTTTACATAGAAGGGAACGAAACTTCAGGAAGAAAACAGCATCTGTAGCTCTTTGCCTCTTGGGCGACTGGAGAGGTGCCCTGGGTTGGTCTGGGGATTCCCATGGAGTGAGGGGTTCTGTTGTAGGAACATATAAGGTATGGAAGCATTTGGGATCTGGTGTTGTAGCACCTAGGAACCAACTAAAAACACATTTGAGGCAGAAATTTCAACAAGGCTTGAGTCAAAAATGGGACTTGCTGATCCCTACAAGTGACGGTGGACTTCCATGTTTAGGAAGATGGAATTGGGAATGTTATGCTACTTTGGTCTGTCACTTCTGCAGAGAGGATCTTCTGAGCTGGGAAAAATATGCTCAGAACTCATTTTTCAAAAGACCTAACAGCCATGCTCTTCCCTGATTTCTTCTTGTCCAGTATTTTGTTATGCAAAAGGGAGAAAAAAGCATCTAGTAATGAGAGTTTGGAGTTTTGTTTAACACAAAGGAAAATGTGACTGTAGTGCCCATTTTCACTACAAACCAAACTTTCAACAACAAAAACTGGTGGCTGTTTGCATTAATGTTGGTGCTGAAAAAACAAAATATATTGGAAGACAAAAGGGCATTGATACTTTCCTGACTGCTGCCAATCACTCTAATTAACAAAGAGGAAGAAAGTTGTGCTCTTGTCTTCACTTGGTTTGGTGCCTCAGTTTTATATATAGTAGAGAATCTGCAAGTTGCTCGCCCTTTTTGTTTGTCTTATTTTTTCCTGTTGTCCCTGTGATTGTTTTCGTTCATAATCAGACCAATTAACATGTTGACAGAAGAGAACCACTTGTGGATTTTTTTTTCCACCCCGCTTCAGAATCTGGAGCAAAGTTGAGCAGATAAATAGACTTGTCTGTAGTGCAAGAGGGGAAGCTGTGGAGGGGGATTTCACCAGACACATGCCATTAGTTACTCCCACAAGCCTTACAGGTGTGACATTAATCAGGTTGTGTGCCATGTTCCTGGAGTCTCACAGGGCTCTGGCACCATCTGTGTGGCTCCTGTGTTCAGGGTCACTGAGTATGCAGAGCAAGATGACTTCCTGAGGCATCTCTGCCTTTGAACAGGCCTCTTCCACACTGTGATGGATTCCCCCAACACCCAGCACCTGAAGGGCATCGCTTTCCCAGCGCTGACGCTGATGGATGTGCTCACAGCTCAGCGAGCACCCTCTCCTCTCCTGAAACCCTGTCCTGTGTGGGCACTCTGGTTGGAGTGCTGAGTTGGTATGGCAGCATCCAAGGAAATCAAGCAGGATGCCAATGGTCATGTCTAGAGACTTCTTGCTTTTCTTACTTTCTTAGAGGAATTTAAAGGGCTGTTATAGAGGGGCAGCAATTATCAGTTTGGGACTCAGTCCTCAGGTCTGCCATGCCTTAGCAAGACTTGGAAGAGAAATCCCTTTGAAAATGTTTTGCAGTGCTTGGTTGTAAAGAAACTTCTCCATGTTACATCACCTGTGGAATCAGAGCTGGGAGCAAACAAAAATATTTCCTGCCCCCCTTTTCCACCAGCCATGTGGAATATCTGTTGTAGGGTATATAAGTAATAAACTATTTGCATTCTCTGTCTTCCTTGCATATCTGACTGTGTAGTCATCCCTTTCACTTGAATTTGTCTGCCTAGGTGGTGGGGATTTTAAATCAAGCTCCTGCATGTCAAACAGTCACATACTCCCTCATGTGCAAGGTAATACAAAAGGTCCATCTCTTGGACCATGATTCCCATCAGTTTTAGCACAGCCAGATCATTTATGGAGTCCTGTGCATCCAGCCCATACTGCACCATGGAGAGAAAACCATCTTCGAGGTAGTTATCTGTATTTTAATTCAACAAAATATCTTGCTGTATTTCTTCCCTTGGGAAAATATCCACTGATACAGATTTAGTTCCAGTGAAACCTTGCAGTGTCAGTATCTAAGAGACAGACCTAGTTTCCTTTAGGCTTAGGAGTCTAACAACTTGGGAACTGTTTCTCTCCCTCCCTTCCCCCCAAGAGATCATGCTTGCTAGACGGGCTTTCCCAAATTCTCACAGCTCTAATCTGGATACCATTTAGTGTGACAGCCTTCTTCCCGGGTTCCCACAGCTGGTTAGTGTTTTGAATTCCAGCCTCGTGAACTCATATCAGGCTACATGGGCTAATGCTCCGAGCACAACCTAGAGCAGATATCTCTGATGACAGAGTAATGGAGAAACTGTGGTACTTTCTGCCTCTTTATTAATGCACAGTCATTTGTGGTGTTCTTCAATTTCTGTGGAGAGGAGCTGACTGCAATGAAACACAGAGGCATTTAAATGGTAATGGAGGCGAAAATAAAATCATTCAAGTATGTTGCTTGCAAGACCAGTAAACCAACCTGCTGCAATGGGAAAGGTTTTATCAAATCCCAAGGGTCACAAATATGGCTAAAAATATCACTTAGAGAATTACTGTTATATCCAGCTAAATTCTTACAAAGGAAAACCCCAGGGAAACTATGTTCTATTTGCTCTTATAACATTCAGACTTCACCTTGCCTAAACAGTGTTTCAAATAGCAGGAGACAAGAGCTGACAAACACTGCAATGGGCACAGCATCCCCTGTTAAATGCCATTGGATTCAGTGCCTTAGACTTGTATAGAGCTGGTTTCATAAGCAGCCTCTGCTTCATGAGTGTGCTGCTCATTTTTGGGCACCACCAGCATAAGGTTGGATTTGGGGGGATATTTAGACCCTCTTTGGGAGCATTAGTTCTGAGAGTCAGCTGAGTAGAGATGTGAAAGAAAAAACTGTATGGAACTGGCTAATTCCTCACATTACCCACAGTGCCTCTATTCCAGGAGGGTCTGACAGTCTGTACCAGGGCAAGATCTAATATGCATTGTCCACACTCTGAGTCGTCAGTTGATTCTTCTTTAAATTAAAAAACAACAACAATAACAACAACAAAATAAATCACTGCTTTAGAATGAAAAGCAACTGTACATCAAAATGGAAATGATTTGTGGCATGTGTTGAGAGCATGGGAAGCAGTGGGTGGTAGTCAAGCATTTTGCCTCAATTACACTGTTCAGAATGCTATTATGGAGCTGTTTTACTTAAAATTTGGGGGGAGTGAAGCTGCACTCAGGGCACATGAGAAATGGGACTTGACTCTGAAGCGTTTTCAAAACACTTGGATATTTGTTTTTCCTTTGATGTTGACACAACTGCATCTTGTGACTTGCTCATCCTAATCCAGTGAGTAGCAGTCAGGAATTTGAGTGCTGTGTGGATGGGAAGTAGCTTTCTTCCATGGAGAGGATGTAAAGAAGATGGTTTCCTGGGAGTCTGTAGATGGACCTCTCTATTTACCATACAAACCCACTCTGGGATAAGGTCAGATACCTTGTTCTGTTTGTGGCCAGCTCCTGGACTAGACTTGTGCTGGGCAGAAAGTCAGCAGAGATGATGTGGCCCAAGAAAAAGCATTGTGTTAGTCAGAATTTCAGAGTCTGACCAGGTACAGTAAACCCCCAAAATTACAGCAAGCAAGTAGGGCTTTGTGCCTTAAAATAACATCTGCTTCTTTTGCTGTGTTTTTGTAGGTAAGTAGAGGCTTTTCCATATCATACCTTCTTGTGTAATCAGGTGGTTCATCTTCCATGATTTTGCATGTGAGAAATATGAGTTATATATGGTTGAAGGCAGGACTGGAAGGGATTTGTCCACCAAAAAAAAAAAAAATTCTGAGTAAGTGACCTGCTCTACAATCCCATTTGTAAATTGATCAGGCTCTTTAAATTTGGATGTTTGCCATGTATTGAGGGACACTTTGAGAACCTTTCTCCTCTGATACTTCAAAAATCTCATTTCCCCTCTAAATGTGGCAGCACTCAACATTTTCCAGGTGGCAGGATCATCCTGTGAAAACAGGGGTGTTTAACCTGGATATCCTCTAGAATGTGATACATCTCCTCAGCATTTGCATCAGAGAGGAAGAAGGTGCCTGGTCCCACTGCTGAATTCCAACCAGGAATTATTCAGACCTTTAGGAAACATGGGAGAGCAAATGTTTACTGACCGTGTAATTAGCACGATGACTTGCTCTGTCTATTGGCCCTTAGCACCGTATTTCCTGTCTGAGCAGTGGAAAGCAAAAATGTTAGTTGCTGTTTTACCAGAGAAACAAGTGTCTTCCAAATGAACAAATGATCTATTACTAGTCCTGCAGACTCTTCCCATGGGAATAGGCATTTTGCTTCTTTTTCTATAGCTAATTTCTTTCATAGAGCAGGTTCCCAGACACATCAAATGCCTCTCATGTTGAGCTGTTAGCTAAGATTTATAGTCTCTGTGTTATCAGAGTGAATTAAACTATGGCTGGCAGTCAGGCTTCTTCTCATGGGCTCCTGTAAAAATGTATACATAAATTAATAAATTGGGATTTGAAATGTAATGTCTTTCTAAAACACAAGACATTCTAAAGACCACTCTTCTGCTCAGAAGTTTCTTGCATTGCTGGGCAGCCAATAATCAGTCAATACTAATCCTTTGCTCAATGAAAGAATAACAAGTAGGCTCAGCTTTGGTGGGTCTTCTGGAGCGAGATGAAAGCTGGTGAAGTTTGGAGTGAAATTCAGTAGCTGTACATTACTTTGGTGTGAATAGAGCTCAGCTGGAGTCTTGAGAGGAAAACACAGACTTAGTAGTTTGAAGAAGAAACACTTTGTACATTAGTTTTTTAGTCTAGATCTTCATTACACAGTGGCAGAGTTGGAAAGATGTTAGTGCTTTAATATTAAGCTGGGTCATATGAGCCTTCATCCAGTGCTTTTCATTTCTAGTAAGCATGTCATGGAAACTTCTTTGTGGTGGCATAAAACATAGAGATTAAAAGCAAAATTTGCTGTTTGAAAAGCAAATTTTTTTTTTTTTTTGGAAAGGTCAAATGAGCTTTTTAAATGCTTTTGGGAAATTTTCTTTAAACTGATTTCCTAAAATCTAATAAATTGATTTTATGGCCTTGAGTGGAATGTCACTTCTAAATGTGAGAATCAAGAATTGTATATGGAGGTGTAAGCAAATTGTTAGTTGGGGGGAAAAGGAGACTGGAATCCATGAGACTTTGCAGTTCCCCAAACTCCACAGCATTTTTCTAGCTGTCCAAAAGGAATAAATTCTTTAAAATAAGGGAAGCAAAACCTCTGTTTTTTTCCCCCTCACCTCTCCTTTCTCTCTCTCTGCTCTAAATATTGAATTTTTTAACCTTTTGTTAAATATGCTCTTATAAAAACAAAATCCCCCCAAAAAACCCAAACCATACAAAATTTCAATATTTACAATTTTTTCAAGGGATTGATGAGAAAAGGGGAGACACTTTCAAACCACAAATGTTCCACAAACTGCAACCAACAAAACCAGGACTTGATGCATTTCAGAGCAGACAACTTCGTTCTGCTTTCATCCATTTCAGACAAAGGAACAAACATGTCTCATCAATGCCATTTGGCCACTCATCTGCACTGCCCAGGTGTTTGCTGCCTGAAATCTTGGGAGATTTCAGACTTGTTTGATTGCTAAGAATTATACTGTTCGTGTCGCTCACAGCTATTGCATAGTACTGCATAATTGTGTAACTCTAAGTCACAATGAGAGTTCCACAGTAGTTCCACAGCTTGTTCTACAAAGCTCTACTGCTCCACACTGGGTTAGTTTAATTGCTTTCATTGTGGAAAACAGATACTGGTTTAAGTAACAGGTCAAAACTGAGTCTGTTTCATTCTAGTCTTTAATAGTTATGGATCTGTATTATGGATTTTAGTCTAGTGATAGCTACACATGGATTTAAATTTTAATAAGAGAGAAACCCTACGTGAAAATGACCAAATTGTGTTATAAGTGCATTGGAGTTTTTAGGTTTGGTTAATCATATTCTAAACAAATATTTTATATTGCTGAAGCCTCATAGCACTGCAGAAATAATTCTGCAACAGAAGAACAACCAAAAGAAAGAGATACAAACAAGTACAGGATTTATATTTGGGTAGGCTGTGTTTATTAGGACAATTGTTTATCTGTATTCTGCAGTAGTGAAAATTCTGATTTCTACTTTGTTATTGCCTGTAATTTTTTGCAGCTTGGTGGCATAATGTAAATGCTGGCAAAATTTGAGGGTTTTATATACATTTTTTTAATAAACTGAAAAAATATCTCTTAGTCCAGCAAAGCAATAGAGAACAAAACAAAACAAACAAAAAACAACAGAAAAGCAGTATTTTTGTTATTGAAATCTCCTCAGAGTAACAGTTTTAAAAGACAATACTAGATAAAAATTATATTACAGTATTTTTCTGAGGTGTGGCTGCAGGATTTTAAGGGGTACAGGAATGAAAGGGCAAAAATATATGCATGACTGTCCAAAAGTCATCCTTCTGAATTCCTCCTAGAGTATGGGAATTTATCTATGGAAATCTTTGGGCAGGAAAGAAGTAGTTTTGACTTGCATCTGGGAGGATTTAGAAGATGGATTTTCAAAAGCATCTCAGCCTGTGAGATCTGAGGAAAAGCCCAAGTTTTGTGTAAGTCTGTGGCAGAACCCAAAATGAAGCCTTGAAACCACAACCAGAGGCCAAATTTCTGAGTATCTTTATTGGGCCTTCATTCAGAGTGGTCCTTGCCTTCCTGGAGCACTTTTGCTGTGTGTCAGAGCCTGACAAGTTCATAAGCAACCTGACAGGAGTCTCATGGGAAGAAGAGCTGGGCAATGCTGATGACACCTGTCACCTCTCCTGGACAGGTGACACTTGGAGGACGATGTTGTGTCCCAAGGTGGTGGCATTTAATTGATGAAAGAGGGTGACTGTAAGAGTGGAAAGGAAGAAAGTAACTGAATGGAGGGCAGGCATCCGAATAAAGGTTTTTCATGGACAGATCATCCAAGGAAAATGAGGAAAAGGACAACTAAGAGAGGAGCTTGAGCCTTTCTCTGGCGGGAATGTGACGGGTGAACCTCTGGCAGCAACAGAAGTGCTACTCCCTTCTAATTCATCCTTTACTTTGCAATGATCCACCACTGGTACAGGAGAATGTTGGCATTCACGGGGTATTTCTTTACCTCAGAAATAATTACATTGATGAGTTTAGGCAAGGAAGTGTGCCAAATGTGGTCCTCCAGCAATTGCCCAATTCACAGCAGCCCATGCCAGCTTCACCTTGCTATCACATGAGGTAAACTGTGGGAGAGAAAGCAAGGAGAAGCTACTTTGTCTTGTCAGGCAGCTTCTCCAACACATTCACCAGAGTGGGATTCTTTCCTTGCAGCAAACATACACATCATGTGCCAGGCTCTTTCCAGAGGGTGGGAACCTTCCTTCCCCCCTGGTTCGGTTCCCAAACAAGTCAGATACCCAGAGAGCACTTTGCACATGTAGTTAGCTGGTGGTCTGCCTGCTGCCTTGCACATGGGGCTCTTCCCAGGGCAGTGTTGCTCACATGTGGTTTCCATCTCAGAGCTCTCAAAGCCTTCTCACAGTGCCACACGAGGCTGTTGGGACAGCTTGGGAAGAGGGCAGCATCTTCCAGGTGCTGGGGCTTGCCTGGCTGCACCCCTCAAGTGATGTTCACAAAAGGGCTGTAAGGCATTTTGATTCTCCTGCTGAGTGCTGCTCTTAGCTGTGACTGGTGAGCAGTTGTAATCTGGAGCATCTGGTCTGCAGTCTCCTGAGTGTACTCTTGCACTGCCAGGCTGTTCTGACATCCCTTTAACATCTGTATTGCTGAGCCTCCTCTTCTTTTTTTTTTTTTTTTCCTCTCTGAGGTGATGTGGTTCACTGGGCAAGGGTTTTGCCCTGTGGATAACTGGAGAATATCCCTTACTTTCTTTTTATCTCTGCCCCCTTCCCTTTTGTGTGTGGATAGAACAAACGCATGCCTAACCCAATATGAACAAAATATTCACCAAATATTCCTTCATTAGGAGGTATCTTCTCATCCTCCCTTTATGTAGCAAGATGTCTGATAAATGTCCTCACTTCAGGTTTAACCCTGGACTGCGCATTGACTGAGGATGGCAAACCCCAAGAGAGAGACACTGATTGGCAGAACTTCTGCTTTCAGTTCTTGGCTCTGCCATTGTCTGTCTGGTCCTGACAGAACCTCTGCTCTCACTGCTCCTCTTTAAGAGATGAATAATAGTTTTCCTTCTCTCCCATCTGTGGCTGCTCATGTCTGCCTTGACTTGCTGCTTGTTTACATGTGTAATGCCAATCACTGCCTGTCTGTCACTGCATGTAATCTAGTTAATTGCTCTGATATAAAAACTATCTTTACGGGGAATGCTTCTCGATATGAGAAACTGCAGCCCTGAAAAATGTCCAGGCTTTCACAATCAGGCCTTAGAGAGCCTTGATGTGTAGCCTGGATGATACAAACCTTTGTGGTCTTAGTCAAGATGTCTCAGAGCTTTTGCCACTCTGGAATTACTATTTTTTTTTCCTCTCCTTCTCTCCAGTCTTGCAGCTACATCATGTTGCTTTTCTCTGGTTTTATGAATGGAATGTCATCATCTGCATCTGCATAAAGGTCCTTTCATTAGATGCTCCCTCTGTTCTTAAGACATTTATGGAGGTTAATTTGGGGAAAAAATTCTTTGCGATACATGACATTTTCCTTCCATTATACTTCAGCTGTCCCAGATTTATGTGACAAGTTTGCACATAACATCTTATTTATAACAATGTGTACACTCATCATTCACACAGGCAAAACTATTACAATGTATTCTTTCTACAGGGGAAGAGCTCTGGCCAGCCAGCCCAAATTACATCATGGGACTAAACAGTTTGTGTCAAAATCCGGAATTGACATAAGTAATTTGCAACGCTTCTCATGCGCTTTCCAAATCAACATAACCAAAAGACCAGATGCACAACTCAAATCATTGCTGACTTTGCCACTGTCTTTTGCCTTCACCTCAGTGTTTCTGGTAACATAAACATTTGCTGCCCAAACCTAGAAAGTCTTGTGGGAAATTGAACCAACTTTTTTATTTTATTTCTTTCTGCAGCAGTTTGCTCATCCTTTTTTTTTTCTCCGTTCCCAACATGTTAACAGATGTAAATATGAATCATATTTCATTCTCAGACTCCTTATAAAAATACACTCAGGACCAAAGTTTCTGAGTAATAAAAAATTCTGGATGCATCTCCAAACCACAATGAAACACCCTCTCCCCAAACGAGTCAAGGCTTGGCTTGCACACCTCTGTATGAAAAAGAGAGCAGAAACCTTTTGAATAGCATTGCTGTTTATTTTGCTTTTACAGACAAGCAGCACTGACAAACTGGTGCAAGTGTGTAGCTTCATGCTTCTGTGTGTGTTTAGGTGTGTGGTTTCCTGCTCTTCTTATCTCCCCTGTCTGTTCTGGATGACTGATCTGCACTGTAGACATTTTTGTGGTTTTGATGGCTAAAATGAGCTGATTTTCATTGTTTTCAGTCAGCTTCCTTCCCCCTTCTCTTCCGTGCACTTCAAGCGAGGTTCAGAGTTAGGCTTTCTGAGCTTCTACACCAGGAAAATCAGGATATGTTAGTAGTCTGGGATTCTATTTAGGATACAGAGCCTGCTAGGAGTTAGCACGTCACCCATTGTGCAGGGACTGGTGCTGGGAGTTGGGTGTGAAGCTTGATGGAATTACTGGAAGGACTCTTGCTGTAATGACCTCTAAGGGGTTGCTGTTGTCTAACTCTTTGGGCTTGCTGTAATGAACTCTAAGGCAAAGCCCCTCTTCTAAGCTCAAAAGAAACTGTTTGCTTTGGTCAATGATCTTGGGATGGATGGGCTACATACCATCCCAATAACGTAAAAAAGCTGTGATGTGTCTCAGTCCAGGCTCATGGTGCTTGTATTGTTTAATTGTTGGACAACTGAGCAGAGCTCCTGGCACAATTTTAACATTCAGCAAATACCTGTCACCCAAGTGACTTCTGGCCATCTTTTGGGAATAGAGAGCAGCCAAGGTCTGGTGCCAGTTGGTAACATGAATTAGACAACATTCTGGGGAGCAAAAAGGGATTCAGCTCATGTGGATGTGAGTTGTAATGTGCATTCATTTGGCCTGAGAGCTGGAGAACAGGCCCAGCCTGCTGTATTTGGTGGTATAGGCACAGCTATTGACGTTTTCAATTGAATCTTTGTGTTCTGAATATTCCAGTTCTGGGCTCTGCATCCCCTTTTCCATGTCAGCAATACACAGAGTGTGGACACCCACATTTCAGGGTTTAGGTTTGATACTCTGAGCTGTCAAGCTTCAGTCTCACCTGCTGGAAATATCAGCTGCTTTGAACAGAAAACTCTTAGAGTGGGCTTAATTAAGCATCGACTGTTTGGCTTAACTGGGTTTTGATTGTAATGGGTTATTTTTTCTGGCCACAAGCCAACATAACAAAGGTTGTTCTTTAAGTGTAAGTGTTCACTTTCATCCTCCCTCCCCAGTTCATAGGCTTCTTGCTATTGTGTGTGACTGCAGCACTGAAAGATTCTTGCTTTCTCTGTGGGTTTTGCACAGGCTAAATGTGTGTCTTGTGTCCCCAGAGCTCCAGGAACCCCAGCCACTAGTGGGAACAAACCACAGTTATGAGAGGCTGGGCTATGTACAAGCATTTGTGAGGTGAGGAACAAGCTATTCCCCTGTAGTACTTCCTTACATAACCTAAGCCTTCAGTCTTTCTGTAGGAATGAACCTTTAATTGCAATGGGATTCAATGAAAACTCTTCCAAGAAGAAATGGGTATTGCTATCACTTGGCTGTAAATGCTCTTAGGGGATTTCTAGTACATATATCTTAACTAAGAAAATAACCACCCTGCTTCCCAATGCAACTCCCTCCTCTGAATTTGCAGTCAGGAATGATGAAAAATGTTTTCTGCTTCATTATGCTTTTTGCATGGCCAAGGCAAATTCATATCTGCTGTCTCTATCCTCTAGATAAAGTTTGTTTTTTTTTCTAAAGGAAAGAGACAAGGCAATCAGCAATGATTCACTTCTGTGGGAAATATGTTCACTTGCTTATTTAGGGATTTAATTTTACTTTGGAATATGTGTGTCTGCAAAAAGAAATAAGGAGATAGAGAGGTTGTAGTCTTAAAAACTTGGTTTTCTAGACATGGGGCCCAGATGTGAGGTGTAGCAGTGTGTCATGTCTGCTGGCAAAACAAGCTGGAGTAGAGCAAATGTGTCCTGCTGGTTTTCTTTTCATATCAAATCTTAGTATTCTGGGAATGGCTGGGATATCCCAGGCTTTATGTAATAAACGAAGTCATTTGAGGATTTTGTTGCTGTAACTGTAGAACATTCATATGGAAAGGTCTCTTGAAAGTGTTTGTTTTGTGTTTACCATGAACAAACAAGCAGATGAGTATGTGGTCAGCATGATGAGGAGGATTTGAAGTAAAGAGAAAAGCCAAAATGAGTGTAGACATGATCAAAGCTTTTCGCTAAACATGCACGCTAAAAGCACTTTCCCAGTGTTTATGGGAAACCTATTTAGGACCCTGTGTTAACGGGAAAAGTGTTCCGTTCAGAGCCATGGCAAATCTGGCCTTATGCTAAATAGGAATCTGGAAGTGAGGCCATCATTACTCCTTTGCTTTTCTTAACTAATTTTTTAATGTGTTTTGCTGAAAAATTGTGGTTTTCTCTAGCTATGGATTTGTTGTTTTGTTTTGTTTTGTTTACTTCATGTGTCTCTTTATGAGTGCAGGGGGATTGAACAAGAGGGAAAGCAGTTGGAGGTTCCCTTCTGAAAGCAGTGCCTGGCTGAGTTGCCTGGGCTCAAAAGCTGTCATGAATTCTTTTTACAGGGAAACAGCAATTATTTATTTCACTGTGAACTGGAAGAAATAGCACCTCAGCATTGTGATTCTTAGTCATCATGTTTTGTAAGACCATTTTTTATAGAGCTTTTGTAACAACTCTGTCTATATCCAAAACTAAATTCCAGTGTTACTCTCGTTTTTGCCTGTGAGTGGGTCAATGTGATGATGAATTGGCTTTTCTCCTTCAGGAAAAGACTTCTCTTTTGATTATTCCCCCTATTCTGACTTTAAAACTATGTTCTCCTTATCTATATTGGGAAGAGAGGGTGTCAAAATAAGGGCTGAACATTTTCCTCTCCGCACCACCCAGCAATCTGAGCACAGAACTCTTTGATATGTTCAGTGTTAAAACGTTTCCAGAGCAAAGAGTCATCAACTTATTTTGCAATGAGGCAAAACTTCCTCTGGGACTGGTTTTCTCCAGGGCAATGAACCTCCAGAAAGCATCTTCATCAATGATACAGTCAGAAGGCTTGTGTGTACAATCCTCCTCATCACCTCTCAAGATCTTCAGCAGATCAGTTTTTGGGCTAGAGGCAATAAGGATTAGGGAAAGATTGCAATCTTGGGAAAAAATCTGAGTGCAGCAGCCAGGCCAATAGTTTTTCCCCTTTCCACCACTCAAGATGCTGAACAGCTTTAAAGCAGTTTTGTTCAGCTTGGACTCTGGTGTTGGTAAGAATTGATGCTCTGTGCAGGAGGGAGTAGAAAGAAGACATGGTGGCATGTTTTCTGTTTTGTCTTTCTATTGCTTCACCAGCAGAATTGGTGGAGTAAAGCATCCCACAAATTCCATTTTCTATTTGTTGAGTATTTTCCCTCCACTGTTTAACCCATCAGAATATACCACCTTGGGAGTAGCAGGAATTTTTCTCTCCTCAGAAAGCTTTATAAAATCTTTGTTGTATAGGAGAACTTATGCTATTACAGAAAACAACACTGGGTGATGTAACAGCATTTAGCTTTCACTGTGCTCATGAAATACTGATTGTGTACCTTGGGCTAGAATTTAGCATGGAGCTTATTCAAATTTCTGTCTGGAAAATCTTGCTCAGTATCTGAGGCTCCTGCAACTCTACAGCCCTGTGAGGAAGAGGATCTCATGAGCTCTTCTCCTCCAGAGCTGAAATCTGCTTGAACTTTGCTGTGTTTTATCAGAGACCACTGGCAGCAGCTCCCTGCAGCTCCTCTGCTTCACCTCCATGATGTCATGCCATGGAATGTCCCTGTCTGTGTCTGAGCTGTGACATCACTGCTCCCCTGTCCCTTGTCCTGTCCATGGACCTCCCTGAGTGCACAGCTTCCCACACAGCAGTCTGCATGGTGGGATAATTCAAACATTCTCTGCAGACTCCCAGGAAATGCACTGTTGGGGAAACCTCTGTGCTCACCCGGGGTCTTCATGACCTAGAAGGCATTTCCATCCCTAATTACTGCAATTCTGGTTTTTGCACACTTTAAATTAAATAGCCTGAGGGAAGTGTGCAAAACCCGTTGCCGTTCTCTGGGGTTTCTAATTAAGACATCCATCCTCTTCATCATGAAGCTGCAGGAGATATATTAATGGGGGAAAAATACTGGAGGGAGGAAAAAATATGTCCTCACTAGAATTATGTATGATTTTCCACCAACTTTCTTTTGCACTTACAAATGCAAATTTAGGCCAATCAAAACTTTGGGCTCATTTTAAATTCCCTACATTGTTCCACATAAACAGAAAATAAAATATTAAGAGAATATTTCTTTTTTCATGCCAATAAAATCTCAGGCAGCTTTTACTCTGACAATGTTAAAAAAGCTAAAGTTGCACAGTACAGCAGTATCCCTTTTTTGTGACTGTGATCTTCTACTAAGTTCTGTGTAAGCAAACTTTTTAAACTTGTTATTAGCTTAAGCTGCTGTTTTGAGCAAAGTATTGGAACATAAACACGCAAATCCATCTCTTCTGCAGAAAAATCTTTGTTACCATATGTGCAAAATAATTGCACAAAATCTTTCTGCCCTGAAGTGTTCAATAAGCCCTCACCAACCCCTTTGTCCCAGAGGGGAATGCACAAGTAGTCATAAACAGAGAGTTTTTCTTTGAACCTGAGTGAGCAGGCTGAAAATACAGTAAATAATTCAGAAAAAGCCAAATGTTCATGAGGAAGAAAAAATAGCTGAGCAGTAGGAATCTATCTCAGCAGCAGGCAAAGCTTTTTATGGGACTAGAAACTCTTCAAATAAAAATTTCTTCCCTTCCGAACTCCTCAAACCCAGAATAATTCTCTGAACCTATATGTGTGGGTACAGACATTATCTAATTTCCTTCACTACATGCAACAAATGAGACAAATACGTATCTTTTGTCAGGGGAGGGAGCAGAATCACATGGAAGAATTGTGAGGAAAGAAGAATTTGAGAAACAATTTGTTGACCATACATGAATTCCATTAAACCTGTGGAGGGCAAGAGCAGAGTCCTGCTGTGCCAGGTGAAAATGTTCATTGCAATGTAGCAAGTCTTCAACAGGTGTAAGAGTGTGAAAACTCCTGCTTTTGATGGCTCCTGCACCTGAGGGTCTGACTTGTTGATTTAATTGATCGAGCTGTGATAATGGATTATTCATTTTCTCCCTAGGATATTATCAAAGCTGTTTAATTCTGCACCTGATCAGTGATATCTCCCCAGTTCCTGGCTGGTTCGTTTTGACAGTGCTTGCCAGTCAGGTTTGGAAGGCTTTGACAAAATATAGGGAAAAAGGACACTTGCAGTGTCTGCTCCTGTTCATTTCTATCTTCCAAGGACAAGGGGAGACAGTGCTGAGATGGCTGAAGGTGTCAGGACTGCTGTGAAGAAGCAGCTGACCCACCTGGAATGGTGATCTGTTGCCCTGTGATCTGCTCCAGGAACACTGGGATTCAAAGGTCCAGAGAGCATCCCAGCACACAGACATGATGTGGCAGCTGAGGCCAGCCCGCTACTAAATTTATCCTGTGCCACTTGTCCCATGTAAGGATGAGCAAATCCTGTGGATCTTGAGGTTTTCCGGTGCATGACTTGAGTTGTTTATCAGAACAGTAAAGACAGGTTTGAGATCAGAGACCTTATTTTTCCTATAATTCAAACCCAGGGGTTGGCTTAATTTTCTTTTTCTTGACCCTAAAAGCAATTCAACTCCAAAAGAAAAGTGTAATTTTCCTGTGTATTGAGTCAGGGTTGGAAAGGTCTGCACAAAGGTAGGCTGAGAACATTCCTCTATGTATCTGGCCCCCTACCTATCCACTTTTTATTTCCCACTGAATTTCTCTTTCTCTGTGTCCATCCCCTATAGCTATTCTTTCCTGCCTCTCTTTGCACTCAATTTTGTTTTTAATTAGTTTGTATGTGGCTTAGACCGTGAGATGTAGGACAAAATCAGTGAAATAAAGAGGATTTCCCGTCACTATTTTACAGCAATCCTTAGCTGTCCTGCAGTTACTTTTTTTTTTTTTTTCATTCTGAGGAGAAGTTCTTCATTATAACTTTTCTTTTTATTTTGTGAGTGTGTGTGAAAAGGATGACAGTCTCCTTGGTTATTTTCCTCAGAGGCTCATATGAAAAACTGTACTGAACTCACATGGAAAATCTAAGTAAACCATAATTCCAAGATCATCCATATTTATGCTTTGATTTTTTCTTTTTCAAAAGAGAGCCTTAATATATTAAAACGCAAAGGTTTGCAGGATTTGTGCTAGCTGGGAATTTAGATGTTCTACAGCTCCATTCCTAGAAAAAACTCTGGTTAGCTTGGACTCATAACATCTAAGTTTTTGCAGTGGTCATTTTTTTCCTCCACAACTCCTTTCTTAGGGAAACTTTCCACTCTTCAACAGTATCAGCTCTTTTCAATTAACTTTGCTTCTTACTTATTTGATAGTTCGATGGTCCTTAGAGGAATGTCTGATATGTTTACATTTCTAATATTGCCTGTGATTTCTTCGAAGTCACTTCATTTTTCTGAAAAAGTGATGTTTTTTAGCCAACTATTCTATGGGAAAATTCTCAGTGGAATATGATTTTTTCCTAAGATGTTATAGAAGTGCAGAAGTTGTACCTCATATCATTCTTAATCAGCTTTTGAGACTATTAATTCAGAATTTTGGAAGGAGTGGAGGCTGATTCTCTGGAAACCCAGAAGTGATTCCTTTGCCTCTTTTAGATTTAAGATTTTTGTGCCATCTGTCTTGCTGTCTTGGGACAGTTGCTCTTCAGGTTCTCTGAGGCATCTGGCTACCTTTTGTTTTCCTCCTTTCCCATGAACTCAGCAATATTTGCCTTGCATGCTACTTAAACTCTTCAGGCATGACTGCCATTTTGTATTTAGACATGAATGCATTTGTGTTTTTTATCAGCCAACCAGATTGGGTTTATTTTTTCAGCCTCTCCTTGGTGGCAGGGGCCAGGGGATGTCTGGAAGGAGGGCAAGGGAATGTTCGTGCTCCCAGTGCAGAAAACAGAAGCCCAGCTGCCAGGTGCCACATCAGCCTCTGCAGATGTGACCACAGAGGGATTTTCACCCCTTTTTTTTTCATGGAGCACGTGGACATTTGGGGACAGAAGGAAATATAAGATTAAAGTGTAATATAAATGCTAGGCACCATATTAGGTACTACTTTATCATCAGTGATGTTGAGGGTGATGTTTAGCTTCCATTGAAATCTTTGCTTGTTCTCCCAGGGGCTGGAAAATAATTGCAGACTTGACTGCTCACCTACACTGCAAGTACATTAATCTGAATTTGAAGCCTTGAAGTCCTTGCAGCTGAAATGCAGAATGTCTGGCTGATCTTCAGTCTCTTGCTATGAGATTTGGACTAGTTGGTGTGTTAAACACAGTTTTAGATCCCAGCAGTAGCTTGCCATACACTGATTTCTGGTGCTGGTATCAGTAATCCCAGTGATTTGCTCTCTGATGTGAATTGATATTGGCTGTCAACATTAATGCCTTGGTTATAACCTGCTGCTCTAAGAAAGAATGTCTTGCCTATCACAACTGGATTGGGTAAAACAATGGGTAAAATCTTTTGCTTGCCCATTGGGCAGTTATTGGTAGTTGTTCTGTCAAGATTACTTTTGGTAATTCTCACCTGCTTTTTTTAAAAGTGTTTCTGTTTCACAGACTTTATTTCAATTGTCAGTAAAGGCAACTTCTAACCTGATATTATTGCAACATTCAACTGAAAAAAAAGCCTTGGTCCTCACTGATATTTCTGCATTACCTTGGATGACATTCCATTTATCTTCTCCCACACCCTCCAAAAATATTTGAAGATCCAAAGGCTCCCCTTGGCATGAGCCTCACTGAGAGAATCCATACAAAAAAGCTTTCATGCCTCGTGATCCGGCCACAAAGACTGTAGATTTTCCAGTCTCCTTTGCTTCCAGCTTTATTCTGGCAATAGATTCTGGTAATTACTAACACAATATTGTGCTTGCCAGGATTTGTAGCACTGGTTGGGCTATCAGAACCTCCTGACTGCAGAATGACAGACCTACCACTGATATCAGGTGAGCAGGACCAGTGCAGAGTCTGCTGTTTTAGGGCGCTGAAAGATGCCAGAGTTTGCTGTAGTCAAAAGAAGTGTCACTTGAATTCCAGGGGAATTTAATTAGAATACACGTGGAGGAAGATGAGATCCCTAAAGGAATTTGGTTTCGGGGCCCTATGTCCTTATTATGCAATTTCGTCTTGGATTTTGATCACAAGGATGTCTTCAGCTAGATAAGTTGCTCAGAGCTCCACTCAGCCTTACCTTGACTGTTTCCAGGGATGCTTCTCTGAGCAAACTGTTCCAGTGTCTCACCACCCTCACAGTAAAGAATTTCTTCCTAATATCTAATCTAAACCCCACTGTATGTCAGTCTGAAGCTATTCCCTCCTGTCCTACCCCTCCATGTTCTTGCAAAAAGTTCCTTTCCATCTCTCTGAAAGCACTTTCAGGCACTGAAAGGTGCTCTAAGGTCTCCTCAGAGCCTTCTCTTGTCCAGGCTGAAGATCTCCAACTCTCTCAGCCTGTCCTCATAGGAGAGCTCCTCAGTCCTCTGGAGGTCTCAGATAAAAATAAGTGTTCTCCAAGCAGGAGTACCTGGAGCAGGTGTTTTTGCAACCAGTCTGTGTTTAGGAAGTATAACATGAGTGTAAAAATGCTATGGTTTTCACATCTCTGAAGTGATTCTAGTAAGTTTTGGTGTGTCACAACTGCTAGAGGCTCTCACCTCAGCTGTTACCAGGCTGATAGTAACCTAGGTTAAAAACCATGCCCTAATGCTCAAATAAACCAGAGATTCTTGGTGTGTGAGATAACCACAAACTGACTTGCAAGTCTGCCAGCAAAACAAATCCATTTTTTCTCTACCCCTTCCCCACTCATCTGCTCATATCCTCATGACTCAAACTGATAGGAGCTTTAGCTGTGGATCTCCTCACACCCATCAGCAGTCATCTTTCATGGCAAGAGAGCTCCTTGGGGACAAACACACTCAGGCAGCCTTTCTGTCAGCTCTTTTATGGGCTTGCTGATCCTTGTCAGCTTGCAGCTGGTTGGGTACAGCAGCCCAGATCCTCAGCTGATATGGAGGAGCTAATCCTCAACTCACTTTCTCGTCTTGGATTTTTCCATGTTTTGATTTGAGTCTGGTGCTCTTCTAAAGCATCTTAAGCTTTTGGGTAGTGGATATTTCAGCTGCCAAATAGATAACACATTTCGAAACTGAATGCTTGCCAGGTTAACAGGTTCTGAAAGGTTTTCTAAATATCTTGTTAGCTCTTGCTGGTGAGTTGAATACAAATTTTGATTAACAGGAAAGGAGCACCCATGCTTGAGATGTTTTTTTACTTCATATGACATTAAACATCTGAAATGTCTGGAGACGAGTTTGACCTTCCTCGTGCTGGAAGCCCAAGAGACAAAACTCTACCAAAATAAGATTTTCAACTGCCTGGACCTTTTGTCCTACCATCCCTGAGCTGTATCTCCTTGAAGAGCTGTTTTATCTGCTCTGGTCACCAACGAGCCACCCAAAATATGACTGGGTTGTTATTTCATATTCTAGATGATAATTTCTAGTACAACATGTCCCAAAATACTTTCTGTAGCTTTAGAAGCTCTGTGCTTAGGGTCTGATTCCAATACTCACTGAAGTCAATAAGTCTCCCTATTGATTTCAGTTGACTTTGGATTAGATCCTTATTTAGGGGCTATAAATACATCACTGGAGGGGAAAATCCCATCCCAGACTTCTTGATAGATTTTTTTCTCAAGTTTTCTTCTTTCTCACTCTCTTCTGTTTTGATCAAATGGAATCTGTCAAGCTCCGTTGTATTTCCTAATCTTCACTGCTCTGACCGACTTCAGGCCAGCAGAAAGACAAGCTTAAAATTATGGAAATTAAGTGCAATTTTTTATTATGCTGTCTAAGATGTTTTCAATAAAGCAGAGAGAGAGCTCACTTTGCCAGATTGGTGTCATGGTGTTCCAAAGGTTTTGGCTAGTTAGCAAACTTCCAGTAAAAATACATGTTGCTCTTCAGACCTCTTGTGGGTGATCCACACCTCTCTTGGAGCCTCCTCTTGTTGTCTTGTGGCTTCAAATGGAAGAAAGCCTAAATTATTTTGGACCTGTACTGAGAGTTCTCAGTATTATTAATAGCATGCTGAGACGACTCACTATGTAAAACGCTCTGATTGCCCCTCCTGCCTTTCATATACCAAGCGCTTAAAAAGCAAATAATATTGGAGAAGACATGACTTGATGAACCAGCTTTCCACAGAGCCAGAAAGTAGGTGAATGTCTAGAAAAGTGAGGCATTTCTGCGAGGAATAAAAGAGCATGTGCTGTTCCTGAACTGTGGCAAGCAGACCGAAGCCCCTTTCAAACTGACATCCAACACACATTGGCATTGGAATAATGCTGCACACAACTGTCCACATGATTTTAACTCATTTTTCTTGGAGAAATGGACTTCTTTATGTTGTTTTGCTTTCGAACTCCCCAAGATGCTTTTTTTTGGTTTCGTCCCATTCCACTTTGATATTTTTATGATATAGACGTAGTCCCCAGAAGCTTTGCAACCAGAGAATTATTTCTATCACTTTTTGGTGCTATTATAGAAGAAATAGATAAAAATATAAGTTAGATATGGTTTATTTTAAGCATTCATAACACACGTGCTGATTGTGTCTTTGTTTAGTTATTCTGACAAACTTTACTGCCAGTATGTCTTAAACCTCTGGGGTTTTATGCATGTGACCCATAATCATGTGATTTTTGATACATGGTTTAAAAAGGGGAAGGTGAAAGCAGAGGAATGTAACAGTCGGAATTGAAAAGGAGCACAAAACAAAAACCCGGACATTCCTCTGTCTTACTGCTGTGTTGGGTGGATTTAAAACAGAATTTTCCACCATTATCCAGGGAAAAGAATCTGAAATGCAATAATACTTCTGGCACCACCTTTCACAAATAAGGCAACTGCATTCACTTAGTAGGCATTTAAAATTCTGCAATAAGATACTTGTAGCACACTTCAGAGACTGCAGCTGACTTCAGAGACATCCTCACTGGAGTCTGGGAAGCAGCCAGGATCACTGGAAAACATTTAGGAAGAAAGCAGTATTAGTATGACTTGTTAAAAAGCCCTAAACAGCCAAAACAAAAGCCTCAGCCCAATGCTGCTCTCCCATCCCTGCCTGCCCAGAGGTTCAGCAGGTCCTGTGTGGCCTGGAAAGGTTTCAGTGTGTCCAGCTGAAGCTGGCCTCGAGGGACCTCAGCACGAGCTCAGCTCCTCCGTGTTGGAGGCTGGATCTGATTTTGGGCAGTGTTTGCAGCCTTTGGTTTGAATGGTGGGGTGGTGGAAAGAAAGTTGAGTCTGTATATTTTGATGCATCCCAGGATTCCAGGAGTGATCCCTGTGTGGCTGTGGGAGAGACACAGGACATCCAGTTAACTGATAGGACCTGAAAGCACCGAAACTTTAGGAACTGTCAAAAATCACTTTCTGCATCATTTTCAAATTGCAGAATCATAGCGTGGTTTGGGTTGAAAGGTTCCTTGAAGACTATCTCATTTGGTCCCCCTCTGCCATGGGCAGGCACACCCTCCACAACACCAGGTTGCTCAGAGCTCCATCCAAAATGGCCTTGAACACCTCCAGGGATGGGGAATTCACAGCTTCTCTGGGCAGCCTGTGCCAGAGCCTCGCCACCCTCACAGGGAAGGATTTCTTCTGTGTGTCTAATCTACATCTCCTGTGTCAGTCTGAGCCCACTGCCCCTTGTCCCATCAGTTCCTGATAAGGGGTCCCTCTCCTGCCTCCTGGCAGGACCCCCTGAGGTTCTGGCAGGTGCTGTGAGCTCTTTTTCTACACAACCTTCTCTTCTCCAGGCTGAACAGCCCCAGCTTCTTCTGCCTGCCTGCTGAGAACTGCACTCGAGAGAAGGGAGGGTTAATTGCCACTTCAGATCTAGAGATCATCCATTTATCAAAAGCCTGAGAGCAGATAGAGCACAAAGCCACATTGACAAAAAAGGGCTCTGTGACATCACACACGTCTGTGACATCAGCAAATCCTCCAGAGTGAATTGCCATCTTTGTCTGTGTTGCAACAGCATTGCTGTGAGCACAATGCTCTGTATGAGAGAAGGTTTTGCTGCTAGGCTGAGTGGACAGTGAAGATTAATCTGGGCTCAGCAGAGCCTCACTTTCCCAGATCTGGGGTTTTTCACTAAGTCTGTGAAGATACAGGTAGCATTTTATTGAGTTCAGGTGTGATATTGAGGGCTCTACAGAACTCTAGAGTGAAGTTCTGTTGCTCAAATGTCCTTCTCAGCTCTACTGGAATTCAATTATAGTGCTACACAAAGGTACTGAGTTATTTACTACCTCCTAATGATTAATTTTTTATAAGTATGTAAAATAGATGTTAAGAGACCACATTAATTGTTCATGAGGGAGACAAAAGAGAATCCTTTAAAGCAGAGCATTCCAAGAGAAGCAAAACGACTTCTATTCATCATCAGTCACCCTGTCATCTGCCCAGCACTCAGAGACCAGCAAGTGCATAGCAGAAGAGAAATATTTTAGCACTTCAGGAAACCTGGAATGTATTCAAAACATGGGAGAAAATGATGGCAGTGCAAACAAAATACAAATATTGTTTTGAATAACTTCTTGCTGCTTCTTTGTGGACACCTTCAAGGGTCTCCCTTTCATTAGAATTTTTTTCCCCTGTAATGCTCATGCTGCATATTTTTCAAACAAATTTATTGTATTGTGATTCCAGGAAATTCTGAGTCATGAATATGCTCACAAATATTCAGCCCCTCATGTAGAAAACTTTAACCACTCCTAGAAGAATTTATCATTAAGCAGGAACTAGTATGAATCTATGTAGTTACCAAAGACAAACATCAAACATTTAAAGATTAAGCTTTTCATTGAAAGATTAATCAGAAGCCACATCAAAATAATGATGTTATTACCACAACTACTACTACTAATTGATGTATAGATCACATTGCATGTCTCTAGGTGCTTTGAAATACAGTTGTAAAAATGACACAAAGCCACAATAAAATATGATTAGGACAAACGATAAATACAAAAGTTCTTAGGACAGTAGGAAAATAGCTGTAATTTTAGGAATTACCTTCAATCAGTGATGGGGCAATGGGAGCTGAATTTGCTCCAGATCTCTCCTTTTTTCTAATACTGGCTGCTAGTCATTGATAATGATAAAATAGTCTTTGAGCCTTTCTGTCAGAAAGTCAAAAAGGACCAGAATTAAAATATCTCAGATTGATTCCTGTTCATTTTCACATTTCACAATCGGAGGCTTGGTTTCCAGCAACACTTTCCCTGAAATTAGGTAACTCATTTCCATTGCTCAAGGTCCCAGAAGGTGTATCCTATAGCTTGGGATTAGTGTGTGATATTGGCTCTTTTTATGTTTGAAGCCTCAGTTTTATAAGAATGTGATCTATTTCTCCTTTCTTTTCTTATTTCCTGCTGTGACAGGGTTTATAAAGTGCAGGTACGAGAGTGGATTTTTTTTCCTCTTAATTATCTATGAAAATGTTGAGTACTTTCATTTTTCTTGTTTCATCTAAAGTTCATTTTTGATTTTTTAAACCCCCCAACACTCTTTTACGACTGAAAGTAGAAATACTTAAATTTGCCACTTGGTGCTTTCTGGTGGATTTTTTTGTTTTCTTTTGAAGAATACCACAGAAGTGTGGTAAAGTTTGCAACAATATCTTCCTAATAGAGTTTGTAGGTTATCTCTTTTGCACCTACATGTCACATCTTTTCTCAGAAAAGCCATATTCTTCCGTTTGATATTCTGAGATTAATTTCAATCACTGTAAATATTTCAGTGCTTCATGTCAGCATTGAGACTATATTATTGTAGTTAGAGTTTTGTCCCTAACCTCCCCATGTCTCCAGGCAGTGTTTTATGCAGCTCTGCTTGCTCTTTCCACAACCCTGAAGTTGTTTGTCAGCTGTTGATAAGGTTGATCCTCTTCCCCTGCCCAGTGTAGCCAAGGAAAATTCCTGTATTTCTCCCAGCTGGGGAGGAAAAGTGCTAAAGAGCAAGATGGATGTGGGCAAGGGCACAGATCCTGAGCTTTTACATGCAATTCTGGGTTATGATTTGTTGTTTTAGTATTTTGCGTGCCTCTAAGTTTTATTTTAACCCATCTGGTAATTCTAGTCTTGGATTTTGAATCTGGATGTTTCCAATGGAGTAGAAAAAGAATTGGGGTTCAAGTTATCTGTGAGTAGTGAGCCAAATTTAAATACTGTGAAATTTTATCATGAGCTTTCCTGGAGCAAATTTCAAAGCTGGCATTTGTATACAGACTTCCAGGAAGAGAAGAATAATGTGTACCTTTGGTTGAAATGGACAAAATGCATCAAAGGGAACGTAATTCCTATTCTGCAATAGCTCTTGCTTAATCTGAGCATCCCTATCTTTGAACTGGCAGTGCACCTCAGGAATGGAATGAAATCCTTAAGTAACTAAAGAGCATGGCAACCTTTTTTTGGTAAAAATGCAATTTTTTTTGTTATTATTTCTTTAATCTATGTAAATCATAGCTATATGCTTAAAATTTAAATAACTGGGACAGTAATGTAGTGGATTAGCTCATCAGACACACGACTGTTCCCATAAATAATAAATTTCCTTTAGTCTATGTAAATCATAGTGCATGCACTCAAAGTTCAAATAAAACTAGAACAGAGTAGTGTGATGGAGTAGCTCATCAGGCCCACGACCACCCCCATAAATAAAAAAAAGGGAAGCATGAGTGATGGAATTTGAGATAGTCTTGTCAGACAATGTCACTTCATGTATTTTGGGAAGGGCCACAGCCATGGTACAAGTCTGAACAGACTGGAAGAGTCTTTCTAAAATGCTGATGTAGCTAATAATTAACTTCTTTAAAATGAATCCCGCCCCCCCCCCCCAAAAAAAAATCCATTCTTTCCCAGTACTGTATAAAGGCAAAACCGATTCTTGGATTTGCTCTGCTGCTGCTAATGCCATGTAAATTTTTAACCGTGTTTGAGAAAGTGCAGACATTGCAAACTCCAGGGAAGGTTATCATCTCATGCACTACATTCTTCCAAGCTGGTGAAAAAAATACTGTGGTAATAAAATTTATGATTCAAGTCAGAGACATGACAGCAAATGTTGTATGATTGCAAAATGCCCTGACTCTTGTACTGTCCTGATTCTCTATTAACAGACTCAATATATCTGCCATGAATACCTGCTGGAGCAGCACTGCCCCGGGCAGGTCTGAAACACTTGGAAATCCATGGAAACATTCCCATCTGCTCTCTTGAGTCCTGGTCCAGCAGGCTAAGGTTTCATTTCTGTTTTATGGGCCTGGTTTTGCTACCCTACTAGATGCTATAATTAATGCTTAAATGAACTCATCAAATAATTGCCAATGATGTTCACAGAATCAACTAGGCTGGAAAAGACCTTCTTTTGAGAGTGTTGATGTGTTTCCTGAGGTCCCCATGTGAGCTGGTGCTGTTTTGGTTGTGGGGAACTGGTCAGTCCTTGAAGTCATCCAGGTACAACTCTGTATGTTCTATGTGTTCCAGAAAATAAATTTGATACAAAATTTTTGAGTGTATTAGAAATTGTCCTCATTCTGTGATGGCTGTGCTTAATTTTATTCATTAACTAATTTTTCTACAGAGGGAAAATAAACCTTTGACTGTCACTGAAGAAATAAATCCCTCTGGCAAAGGCAAAATGGTTTAAAAAATCAGAACAGCCTCAGAACAACAAAACAAACAATCCTGCCCAGTGGGAGATCAGTTGCTGGGGTGAGCTGTGTCATCTAAAGGCTGGGGAAGAGATTCATACTAGTCTAATATAATGCTATAGCTGTGAACATACAGTGGTCCTCCATGGTAAAAACATTGCTTGGGGTAAGGGAAGCAGATAAAAATAGCTGCTGGTGGGTGTCAAGTGTCATGCTGCCTTTTCCTGGGATATTATGGGGGCACGGAGCTGGGAGAGGGTAGAAGGGCTGAAACACTGCACTAGCTGAGCTGAGCTGACCTGTGAGAGTGAGTGCAAGGTCTCTGTTGGTCTGTGGTCAAGATCTTGCCACTCTCTCAAGTTTGGAACTGACAGTTAAAATTTGGAGTCTTTAGTCTTACAGTCTTTTTGACCCGTGCTGGGGTTTGTGCATTGTGGTGTGGGGGGTGGTTTTTCTTTTTTGGTTTTTTTTTGTTTGTTTGTTTTTTGTTTGGGTTTTTTTTTTTTTTAAGCTCTGTAGATTTGGGTCCCATGAAATGTTAGGTGAAAAATCTAGTGATTGATTAGAACTAAACCTGTTTGCCTTTAAGCCTTTGCTGAAGGGTTTGAGATCATTCATGTAGCTGAACCTCAGCACATGCTGAAATGCTTCCTGAATCAGGAGGGTAACTGGATGCAGGGAAGAGCAAATAAAGGATGAAACCAGTGCAACTGACTCATGGTAATTGTTTTACCCAAATGTAGAGCTGACCATAAAGATACATCCCAGTTTTTGGAAGGAAGGAACTTCTTACTTCACTAAAATCACATTTTACTGAGAATATTGTGGTTTTGAGAGACATTTTAACAAGAAATTATCAAGGCAAACACTTTTGACATTCTCATTTCATTCTGTAATGTTGTCAATTATAAAAATAAGTTGAGAAGGAAATAATTTTGACATATCTGTAAATTTTGTGTCAGCTTGTAAAAAGTATCTTTTCTATTGCTTTACATATTTAATTCATATTTTGGATCTCCTGTGGAAATTTAAATGCTACAATAGTACTACTGCATTATCCTTTCATTTTCCTGGTCAATTCTATTCCCTTGTTTCTCTTATTTAACACTAGGGATTTTGAGTAAAATATTCTGATGTTAAACAACTGATAGAACACATTGAAATCATTGCCTCTAGACTGCTATTTTCTAGAGCAATGCAGAGAGATGTTTTGGTCTTAATAGTTTTGGGTTAACTTCCTTTTTTTTCTGACCCCAAAATCTTATATCCTCATCATTCTCCAATCACTGTATTTTCTATTAGCTGTAAAGAGAAAACATGCCCGAGTTTTTCTTTGTATCATTATATGTCTAGAACTAGAATCAGATGTTATGCTTTCACTCCAAACTTGTCCATAATACACTTGCAACATAATACTGCACCCCTTTTATGTCAAGATGTCAAGTCTCTCTCTATTTTTAACTTCACCTATATGAAAATGTCATCAGGGCTAAGACTGAGCTGTTTTTCACACCCTGTGCCCTATAAAACATAGAAACATTACACTCATTAAATTTTACAGAAGGAATTCTTCTTTCTTATTCCAGTGCAAGTAATGTTTTGTGGTGTGGTTTTGGTGGTAAAAGGGCAGCAGTGGTTTGAGGACTAGCACCCCATTCTTCCCTTACGACATCAGGGATATTCCACTTGTTTTGGGTTCCAGCTTTGTTCTACACTTCAATAATGCCTTGGAGAATACGAACTTGAGAAACACAGAGAATGTGTGTACATGTACATACACATTTAAATGTAACAAGAGCATGATGAAATGTGTGGGACATTTTGAAGGTAGAAGAATTAGGATTTTTACTGCAAAAATAATGGGAAGCTCAGATAATCAAGATCTAAGAAACTTGAAAAAATACTCAATATACTTACTTCGTGAAGAAAGCAATGGAGTATCACTGCAGTGCTATGAGACTTCATTGGAATGCAGTTATACCAGCTTTTTGTGATGTGGAGTGGCAGGGAAGTTTGAATAGTTATTGCTTGCATGTTTCTGAACACACCACGTTATTTTTATTGTTGTAATAATAAAAAAAAACCCTGGTGATGTGAATGTAATATCCATTTTAGGATAAAACATATAGAAAATTATTCCACATTCTGAATGTTTCACTTATTCTGCTGCCACGTTTGAAAAATTGAATAAATATATGGCCTGTGTGCATTATATGGTCTGTAGGCATTTTGGGAATAGTAAGAAACAGAAGCCAGCTCTATCCAGTGTATTCTTTTCCATTAGAGGATAAGGAAGAGCAATGTTATCCTGGACCCCAGATTACCCAGTCTGCTCCCCACAACTTTTCCTCAAGTGCAGCAGCAGCTCTGTCAGTGTGATAGTCCAGACTTCTGTGCTCTGACTGCTGAACATGTCCATAACTTTGGATTTTATCACTGGTAGCATAGAGTCTGGATTTAATCCAAGGTTTGGAAACTAGAGTGTTGAGAATCTCAATTTGCAGTTATGACTTGAAACAAAACCACTGGTTTTCAGGAAAAATTGCAAAATAAAGTGTAGATTAATCTAAAAGATCCAAAACCTGGAATAATTCAGGACACTTGACTTCTGCAATTGTCAGATCTGCATAGGCTTGATTTGTGCTGTTGCAGTGCTTCATTTCAACAATTCCCATGAGGCTCTGCCTTTTATTAGCAAATTACCATTAAAGACCTGGAACACCACATTCTGAAGAGTTAAATGCCACTAAAATGTAGGAATTTAAGAATTAGGCATCTAGTCTACATTAATTCTTTCAGCTTTCTTCACAGCCACTGGAGAGGGATGACCACCTTCGCAGCCTTTTGGTGACAGCAGTTTTCCTCTCCAGAATACAGAAGAGCCTCATTCTCTCTCTCTGCTATTATACCATGGGAAAAGAAACACCTTAGAGAAGCAGTGCATTAACTGCTGCATTTGGCTGTGAATCTGCTAATTTAGGAAAAGTATTTCTAGGACTTAAAGAGGTTGCTATTAATAATTGATTCTTTAAAATTAACTCAGTGATGAGGGTTCTTTTAGAGTCATTAGAATCTATTGTATGTAGAATCTGTTTGCTATTTTGGAACACTTTAAATTGCGTGTTACTGACCTGGGGGACTCTATTGGGCGCCACTGTAATGTTTTATATTACCTCATCAACCTTGTTTTATATAGTTAAAATGTTACTTGCTCACAGCTAAATGCCAGGGGCTTGCTGACGTGGCAACTGGAAAATATTACCCCTCTGTACCTAGAGCAAGGAATTGTTGTCTTCCCCGTGCATCATTGACAAAGATCTTACTGCTAGGGGAGTAAAAGGGCAAGGATGAGTGGGATTAGCTTGGGAAAGCTGAGGGGACATCCTCAGTGGCTGTGCATTGATGTTCTCCCTGCTGAGGGTCCGTCTGTCCCAAAGATGTGGTTCCCCTGCAGACACACAGCCACCTGTGTGTGTGTAACTGTGTGTGAAACACCTGAGCAGGGTGCAGCTATTGCTGCCAAGCTGGGCTGAGACACTTCACTCCACAAAGGGTGGGGGACATCAGTCAAAAAACATTATGCAGTCAGACATGATCGCTGCTTTCATGGTACATGGAGATACATCATAAGACCGGGCTGCACATTTTGAATATACATGCAATACTGCTGAGAAGAGCATCCCAGTGTTTTGTGAAACTGATTTAGAACACTTCCTTAAAAATCAAATAGCCATGCTGCAGTTTCTAAAGATCACTGTGCATGAAAGCAGAAATACGAGCTGGACATATGTCAGCACAAAAAACAACATGCCTATGTTTTCAGATCCCCAGCATGGATTTGGCTTGTGAGGATGATAAAAATACCACAGTAACTGCAGAAGGTAAAGACCCCTCTTCATGTCCTTCTTAATGTGGGAGAAGGAACACCACCAACTTAGAAACAGCTTCCATCCTTGGTCCGCCAGACAAGGCTTGTGTAACCTTTCATGGTTTTTTGCTACCTCAGAGCCAAATGAGAGATTTAGTGGGAGTCCCTCTACTGACTCCAGTGATCTTTGGATCACTGCAGCTCCACAGGATGCAAATTTATGCAACAAGAGTGAGATTCACGTTAAAAATTGCACTCTGTTCTAACATTCAGTCTCTGGATTTTATGTCATTCAGTGACTTATTTATGCAAAATTCCAGACTGGCTGATAACAATATTTTTTGGACCTGAAACTCAGTGAAGGAATAGGGATAAAGGGGATACCAAGGCTTCGTTTTTTGCAGCAAAGGTATTCTAAAGCAAATAAGAACACTTCTGCTTTGCGAGTAATTGAATGATTCTATTGTAAGTTCAGCTATCAGATATTTATTTTAAAACCTTCTGCTGCTTAAATGATTTTCGGTCTGTGCTGATGCATTGTTGCTTTCTCTCCATAGTTTATACAGCTGTCAGATACCTGTGGAGGGTCCCTTATAAATCAATTCCCCAGTAGTAATGTGCAATTGGCCTGAAGGGAGGCTCAGGTCACTTAATCTGAGAGGTGCAAAGAGGCATCTTATGTATTGTTTGGTTTTATTTATTTTTGTAAGGCTTAAGGCTACTTGAAGCTTTTGTGAAGTAAAAAGGGAGGTTTTAGCCTGAAGGAAGTACTATGTACTGCCACTAAATCATTTTGCATTTTCTCAAAACACACCTTTCTTTATTTTGAAGTTCTCCACTTTTACTCTGGTCACTTGTCTGTCTCTGCCAGCTGCTGTTGCTGGCCTGGGAAAAGGATCTGGATCCTGACTGGGATTGTCTCAGTAAAGCTCAGCTTATAAGGGAGAATGTGGAGAAAATGCTGCAGGAACATAATTTCGTGAGTGTCTGGGAAAAGGAGATTTGGTCTCTTTATTTCCTGAATAACTTATTTTGCATGTGTGTCCATGCATGCATATATGTGCAAGTGAAAGGAACTGAAAGGAGAAGAGGTAGAAAGAACCACTGGAAAATCCAGGCCTGACTTTCCAGCATTTTTTTTCCTTTTTATGTTAGCATATTTTATTTTATTTTATTTTATTTTATTTTATTTTATTTTATTTTATTTTATTTTTTTGACACAGTATTTGCTCGAGAACTGTTGGTAAGATGCAGCATTTGGCTTTAGTGATGCTGTGTGTCACCATTTTACAGATGGAGAAATGGAGGCACAGGAAGATAAAGACTTGCACAAGGTCCTGTGGCGAATCACTGGCTCAGCCAAAATTAGGGTTTTCCTTTTTACTCTTAATACTTCTTAGATCCACTTCATCCCCTGCTCTCAAACTCAACTGCTCAGCAGGATTTTAAAATGAGCAATGGGGGCCAGGTTTAAAGAATACAGCCAGACCTTTATACAGTTTCTGGTTGGAGTTGTCAAATGTGTTGTCATTCCATGCTTGTGCAAATTGTGTGTGTGGAAAACAATGCAGATGTGCTTCAGAGCCTGCTGCAGAGCTCCCTGAGGTAGTGGGAATCTTCCCATGGAGCTCTCTGGGATTTGGAACAGACCTCAGAGTCATATATAAAAATCTTTTCAAAGGGAGAGTCATGATGTACAGACAAATTATTGCACATCCATGTGTCACAGGAACCTTCATGTGCTATGAACTTGAATATCTATTGTTCAATGCTCTCAGTGTTTTTCCTTTGTTTCTATGGGTATTGTTTTCACTTTGGAGACCTTATGTGTGGCTGAAGCATCATCAGAGAAGTGTGTGCCTTTTAGGAACTGAATCCCATCACAAGGCCACAACTTGTGTTAATTTGGCCTCATAAATGTCACCCTGATACATAAAAAGGACTGTAAAAATGGGAAAACATCTGCACTAAGCATTAACATTACTCAACATACAAATACTGGAATCCATTCCCACACACTGTATAGAAGATTTTATTGTTATTACAGTTTTCTTTTAGGAGTACTAAATCCAATGGTGATGAAAATAGGTTCCAAATTGCTTGTTATAAATAAATTCACTTCCACTGGCAGAATAATTTTCTGCTTTGTGACAGGAGAGGGTTTAGCCCTTGACGTTAAAGTCCGACTGCCCTTTTGCCACACTATTAAATGGGACCAGTTCTTACTAGTGATGTTGATATTTGGGAGAAAACAGGGCTGATCAGCAGCAGGTCTTGGTAAGAAGAGAAGTAAATAAGGTTTTCCATCCTTCAGCATGTTGCAAACACACACTGCTCACTGTCCACCTCAGTGACCTTTGTTCTTGGAGTAATGCGGTAGACTTAGATTATGACACACATTTAAATGCACAAGCATATTTTAATAGGCATTAAATAACATGTGCTATTAGTTCTGCAATTTTTATTGTATGAACTGATCTAGCAAAATATCTGAACTGAGCTCTAAGTATGTGAAGTTGGTTAAGCTGCACACACACTTGTACTTGAGAGCACACGTGGTCTGGTAAATTAGAAACATAATTTGAGGCAAGAAGGCAAGTTTGAAGAAACTTTTTTTCTGATTAGTGTTGCAAAACATCCATTATTTTCCCCCTTCTTTCTTGAGGTGCTCTTGTACTTACTGCTCTACTGAAATTTTTTTAGTAAGTTTTTGGGCACAAAGGAAGGTCAGTGTGAGAGGGTACCTGCCTTGTAGCCTGAATAGGTAAAATCAGCAGGATTCTGTGGAGATGGTGGAAATGGACTTGTTATTGTACAAATACTGTGCTTCCCCAAAGATGAAGAGTGAAGATATTTTCAAATAACAGCCTTATGGAAAAAACACATGAGTAAGTTCAGAGCTGTTCATAAAAACCTATTTTGGTTCCTGTTAGAAACCATTTCCAAACTTTCCCAGTAAAGGTCTGTGTTTTTCAGCTGGTTTAGTTCCTAAGTATTTCAAATATGCCAAAAATATTACAGCAAACTAATTCATTCTGACCTCTGGGGAAGGAGTAGGGATGATTAATTCCACAATGCCCTTTGGTAGTGAGTCAGCAAGTTTCTTACTCATTCTGTTTTCATCCATGGTGTTTTTTTAGAGAATGGGAATTTCCTCTTTTCTCCCTTCTCACACCTAGTGAACAACCCTGCAGTTGGGCAGGATTCCCTAAATACCTTGACCAGTCCTAAAAACCCTATATTGAGTCATCTTTTCCTAGATGAATTGCCTGGTCCTAAGGAATACCAAGAAGTGAAAACTCCAAGAAAGTGCTCACATATTGAGTCCACTGCTCTATTCATTTTTACTTCATTATCCCTTGAATTTAGAGGTCAGCGAAGGAAAAAGGTCAATACTTCTTTGCATGTATTTAGCTTTTCCTGAAGTAATAGTTGTGCTATGGGCAGTTAGTTCCATTCTCACTTTTCTAGGCTTCAGTTCTCGGTGTCTTCCTGCATATTATTTTCTTGAAGGGAATTAATAATCTTCCATAATGCTCTTTGCTGAGGTTGTTGCTGCTCTGAAACAATTAATGTGAATAGTGTAAAATCTCTTGACCTTCATCAGGAGGTCTTCATGTGTACTCTGAAAGTAGCACTGAAAGTAGAAATTACCTTCATAAATTAAATTTTGTGACACTTGATAAATCATGGCTGACATGTCTAACAATGTTAAAAATGAAAATACTATGTTTTCACAAAAATTGTGCAAAGAAATGCAGGCATTGGATATGATCATTAGAATTCTTATGTACAAAAGGGTTTATGTTCTTCATTTCCCTCTGACTGTAAAGCAAAATGGCAAATGAGACTATAAATTGGGTTAGAAATTGCTGCGTTTTAAATTTGTTTTCAAATAAATCTACGGTGTTTTAAGTTCTTATTTTGCCCGAGCAGATGTTTGAATACACATTTGATAGGAAAGGTTATTTATGTGACTGACAGCTTTATTAAGCCATATAACAGTTTTTTTATGGGAACTATTATTTACCCCTCTTTCTGTATCTGTTTTAGCAGAGGGTTCTCATAGTTATTGCTTATCCCTGAGTTAACTGCTGCAAGGTTTTGTCAGTAAATGGGTTTTTTCGCTGCCCATGAGGATCCATTCCACAGTGCAAATGATGATGATGATGATGTTTATTATCATTATTATTACTTGACAATAAACTACACAAAACATAATTCTGGGAGAAATCCTACCACATCTGAAACCTCTTCAAGTTCAGAATTTTCCATGCATATAGGGTTTGTCCATATGTCCTAGATGATTTATAGATTTGTTTGGGGTTGAACTTTTCATCAGAATTTGAGACTCCTTCTGGATTCACTGTTAAAAGTTTCTCTACATAATTTTGAGGTGAGAAAGGAAAAGTCCCCTCTGTTTTGAGCTTGGTTGTTTCATTCTAAAGTATAAATATTGAGATTAGCAATGACTTCCTTCTATGCCCATCACACCCCTGGACTGCTGTTTGAAAAGTGAAAGATATTTTACTTGTTTTACTGTTACAGTCACATCTAGAAGTATGAGAAAGGGATTTTGACAAAAATACAGAAGTGGTGTAGTTTATTATCACCGTTCTAGTTAAAATGAGGAAAGAGAAAGAGGGAGAAAAGGGAAAATGCTGAATTTCAGGGAAGGGAGACTTCTCTAGTGGTAGACACAATAAATATGTTTGTTTAAGAGAAAAAAGAAGCCAAGAGGATATGCATGCCTGGTGCCAGAGAACAGCCAGTGTGCCTGACACACAAGAGAAACTGTTTCAGAACAATCCATCCATGGGAAAATATGACCCTTATAATATTACCAAGGTCACTGAAACCTACAGTGATTTGCTGAGTAAGAGGTTCACTGGGCAAAGGAGAGATGCCTGTGGTGGGATGCTGTCCCAGGACCTGCTTTATGTAAAATTTTCAGAATTAAAAATACAGGGATAGATTTCTAATTCACATTATTTATTATTATTTATAAATTATATGTTCTCTGTGCTCTTTGTTGCAAAATCCCACTGAATATCTACAGGAGAAAATAAATTCAGAGAGAAATAGGAATGGTTGCATATGTACTGAATAAAAACAACATTGGGGAAAATACCCCATCAGTAATTTTAAAGTTAATTTCATATTAATTAAAACTGTTGTAAATTTGCCTTGAAGAAGTTTCGCTGAAGCAAAATCTAAAATAAAGATAAGTCATGGAATCATTTCAGGCAATGAATGGAAAATCTTCATTTCTGTAAAAGAAGAAAGACCTTTCAATGGAAAACCTCATGATGGGAAGCCTGTTAGGTTAGAAAATTTATATAAATGGCCTTTTGCATGCAATATAGAGGATGCAGCTGAACAGAAAAAAAAAACCAACCCAAAAACCAACCTTGCAGAATGTACTGTAGCGAAGGGCAGAATCTGCCCTTTTAGCCTCATGTTTTCTAAGATTTGGTGCAAATTTGCTTTGTGGCTCTTTGCTATGACCTGCAGCCAGTTCAGGTCTATCAGAACATTAGAGAAGAACACGAGTTTCTTCTGTCACATAAAAGAAAGCCAGAATTCCATGGCAAAAGCAAAGAATCCAAATCAAAAGAAAACAAATGAAAAAACGTCAGCATCTGCAAAGAGCAGGATTTCACTCAAGGGAACTGTGTGAAAAGCACATTATTATCTATTGTGAAAGTTGCCACAGGGATGGCTGCACTGAATAATTAAAGCCTTGCAGTTTTAATCTACTTTAATTATTCAATATCTTTAGCTGCCTGTAATTCAGTGTGAGCCCAGAAATGTAAGCTTTGGGTGTATTTAGTCTATACTGGCACTTTGGTCAAGAGTTAAAACATTGTCATCAGTTGTCAGTGTGCAAGTTGGATTTTTGCTGGTGCTTGTATGGTTTTCCTAAGCTCTGGAATCACAGAAATTTAGGTTGACCTGAGGTTGTTATTCAGATTCCTGTGATGAGCATCCCACCTTCCTCCTCAGTGTAAATGTTGGCATTATAATGAGGATATTAAAGCTCCTCTGAGGGTGGCAGTCTGGCCCAGCAGGCACAGAGCAGGAATTTGGGAAGTTCTTGCCTTTCCAATGTGGAAGGTCCATGTAGGTCAAGTAGCAGCACAGTCTCCAAGGATTCCTGTTTAAATCAGCAGATTATCCATGTGTTAGCACGAGCAGTGTGAGAAAGAGGGTGGGAATCTGGTTTGGGATAACTAGAGCTGCTGGGAATGATATCCACACAGCCAGTAGGAGAATTCATGTGGGGCAGTAAAGCTTTTTCCAGGATTTGGTCCAGAATTAGATCAATGAATATTTTAGCATGTAATTTGCAACAGTTTGAGGATTAAGCACGTGTCTGTGTATTCAGATCCCAGGGACTTTTTGAGCATTATCTTCTCTGGCACAAATATAGAATGTCTGCTCATTTCAACAAAGGGGTTTTTGGGTTTAAATTAAAACTGAACAAAAAAATCTGACCTGTGCTCTTGCACTTTGTGTTCTTCCAAGAAGTGTCCTTTTCCGAAAAAAGAAAATAAGAGTTTTTGTAGTGGTGAAAATGCATGCCTCAAGAATTTTCCTTTAGAAGTTGGTTCAGTCACTGTCCATCAAACCTCTGTTACCACCGAGACCCACCGCTAAATTCTTTTGAGACACTTCCACTTTTACAGAAGTCTCCTTGCTCTACTGTATCAGGAAAAGCTCTTGGCTTGAAACCAAGAGGGCCATTTGGATTTAAAATTTGACAGTTAAAAAAAAATCATTTTGAAATACATAAACCCATAAATAAAAGATTAAGTTTTATTTTGAATAGCACTTTTCCTCCAGCTGAGGTAGAGGAGCTGGAGCAGTGTACTGAGCTGTGGAGATTCTGCAGCTCCAGGGATGGAAATCACAAAATATCCTGGAAGAACTCTGCAGTGGCATTAAAAGGAATAAATTGGGAAGTCCTTGTGCAACACTGGACTAAGAGTTGATGTGAAATGCTGGTACCACGAGAAAGCTGCCGAGTTATCTTGCCATTAAGACACTTGTTAGTGAGACATCGGTATTAACCCACTGATAAGGTGTCACCAAACAAATGCCATCCCCACCCTGTGCATCAGCAGCTCTGGCTCAGTGACCTGAGGGAAGGCAACAAGGGGAGGTTGGGGAGCTGAAAGGGAAAGGTGAGTTGCAGGCAGGATGATATGTGATAAAGGAAGGGAGGGAGAAAACCATGTGGAGATGTTGGGTGCCAGGGTTACAGAGCTGAGGTGTCTGAGGGATCCCGCCAGGAAATGAGTGTTTACACCTCCCCAGGCTTAGAAAAGTGGTCAGATAAGATGCCTTCCTTTTGACGGGAAAAAGACTGAAAAGGGCGTTGCTATTTTAGACAATGAGCAGCTGTTCATTACAGCCCAAAAAACAGTGGGGAAGAAAACACAAACTCATAGGATGTGTTGTAGTTTCCCTCCAGGTTTTCTTCATGAATCATATAAAATTTTCCTCTAATTTTTTTAAGCAAGGATGATGAAGGGATATCACATTAACCCGAGCAGCTTAACTGACACATTCATTTATTCTTTTATTCATACAGAATGATGAAAAAGAGTTTCTTTTTCATCATTCTGTATGCAAACAGATTGGCATTGTTTTAATGCTAAGTGTTTTCTTTGCTAATCTGGGTGAGATTGGAGCATGAAATGCAGAGCTTTCTAGCCAAGTGCTCTCAAAGGAAGAAACCGTGGTCCATGAATAATAAATTTTAGGCAAGACTAAAGGTATGAGATGCTATTCAATCCTGGGCCAAATAGCTTCTCCACTCTCAACAACAGCTGTAAACATAAAGTGTGGCTTCACTCACAGATTTAGGAGATTTAAACTACACAATTTACGCCTGAAAATTTTGGAGCCATGGTATTTATATCTACCTTTCCCTCCTCCTCAGCAAAATCCTACCTTTTATCTGTGGCATTTTAAAATTATGACTTCCTAATAATGCACAGAATTCAAAGAACAAAATCTTGACCTTGCAGAGCAGTTGTCTAGAAAATAAATATGAAGGCTACGTTAACTAAGTGGTCTGTGAATGCACAGCTCTGTGTTCATTTTTCTCACTGCCTCACCAGGAGCCTTGCTGGAAAACTTCTCTTTTTCCTGGGACAACGACAACTCTGTGTTTCTGTGAACTGCAGGCTCAGTGTCCAAGGTACTGGTAGCAATAATTACCCGGGTTTTTCTATTAATTAAATGTAAAAAGTTTTGGTAGCCTTTCTGAGGAGGTCCCCGTCAGAGCTACTGGGTGCTGCACTATTAGTTTATTCCTCATTTTGGATCCAGACAGAAATTCCATCATGTTGGCATGTGCTTATCTAAAGAGTTTATATGCATATTCTGTGCTCCATTCCTTTTGTTTTTTGTGTTGGGAATTTTTGAATAAACAAATTTAATATCCAATTAAAGGGCATTTTGTGGCCCTTTTAAAGTTTCTCCTAGGGTGCCCACTAGAAAAGGTATCGTTGGCTTTTCTAAATTGTTGAAATAAGAAATTCTAAATCCTTTCTATTATGGTTTATTAGGGTCTCTGTGGTTTTGGTTAATTGTCACAGTCTCATTTAGTGTAGGTGGAGGAATTTTAATGTTTAGAGCAAGATGGTTTATTAAATCAAAAATATTTTATGGGAGGTTGCTACGAGCTGAAGGAAGTAGTGTAAAAGGCACTCTTGGGGGCTCAGCTTTCTTATAATCTCATGTAAGAAACAAAGAAAGAGCATCTATAAACTAAGAGTTAGAAAACTCTGGGTCACAAACCAAGAATTCCCCTTCCCTTTTGGGTTGCTCATGAACCAAAACTCCTAATTTCTCATCATTGCTTACAAGAGAAATGCTGAGCTGCAAGCAGACCAACCCAGTGTGATGCCTGGCACATCAAGGAATTGCCCTGTCTGATCCAAAGGCAGGATCCAACCCCAGCCACCCAGAGAACAACAAGAGTTTCCCTGAAATCAGGCCTGGAGGTTGATGGTGGTGCATTCTCAGTGCCTATGGAAAACAACCTGGGAGAAGGGAATGGAGGGTCCTTGGAATCCCCTGGTAGGACTTTGGTCAGGAACACCTTGGCTGCAGTTTGCCATTCCAGGTTTTCAAAGAAGCTGCTTCTGATGGGAAGTTGTTTGTTTTATCTGGCTTTTGGAGGGCAGCAGGGAAGGAAGAAAGAATATAATTTACTTTTCAGCTTGCTGCTTAAATGAAGGCTGTCAGGCGGCTTTAAGTGAGAGTGGGTAAATCCCCACTGTGGGTGCACATGGTCCCACTTGACCCATTTTTCCTGATGCACTTAAAAGGGGCTGATGTTTGTTTTTAATGCACCCCTTCAGAAGAAAGGAAAACTGAGGGGGTTTTGTGTCAGCTGGATAATTGAAGTGCACTCACCTACAGCAGTGGCTTTTCAAGGAGAGAGCAGGTGGGCCCTACATCTCCAGGCAAAGCAATCTGTCCTTTCTTTTATTTCTATAGGAGTAATTATTCCTGACTGCTCATATTTTCTCACGTATTTCTCAAGTGTGGCTTTTGCTTTGTAACTGTAGATATTTATAGAGCCTCTACTGCTGTCCTCTGTGAACACCTCAGCGTGAGCCTTGAGTTTTAGCCTAGAGACTTTCTCTGTGGTAACAAAAAATTACGGGAGAGATATGATTTCCTTAGGCTTCTATGGGAAATCTATGTCCAGCCTTGGAATTGAGGGCTGTTCTCTGATCCCAGGCTAGTGCCTGCTGCAGTGAAGAATCTTTCTGTTCCACAACATTTGCCATTTCATCTTGATATTTTTCTACTTGGTAGCTGACGTCATCTGCCTTTTTCCTCCTCAATTATGCTTTTAGCACAGAAAATAATTGCAGGGAGAAAGAGATAAAAAGCTTCTGAGAATTCCCATGGATTCTCTTCTGCTTCAGACAAGTAAGGATCCCTCTGGCATCACTGGAATTTTCTTGCCTGCCTCTATTGAGAAGTCCTGAGGACTGTGTGCAGAGAAATTGAAAGGCTGCATTTTAGTAGTGGGAATTTTAGCAGCCCAGTCTGACTCGAGTCAGAGACACTATCTCATCTGGGGCCCGATCCTGCTGTCAGTGCAATTCAGAGGGATAAGATCAAGCCTGGAGCTGGCGGTGCAGTGACAACAGCCCTCACACAGAACCTGTTGAAGGGACTCTTTGTGCTCAGCAGGCCCTGGCAAACCCAGCCCCACTTGCAAGTACAGAGTTGGTGAAGTTGCCAGGGTCTGTGATAATCCCAAGGACAGAACATGGCAAGTTTCTCAGAAATCTATGAGGTGCAGCAAAAAGGAAAAAAAGGATGTGATGAAGATGTTTTAGATAGGAATGGGGCACATTGTGTCCCTGACAAGGCACCTGGAAGGCTTGGTCCTAAAACTCCAGAGATTGGAATTGAATCCATGGGACCTGCCTGTGGGAGCACCCAAGGTGGCATTTTTAATTTCATTTCTAAATGGATAAGATGCTGCTCTAGAGGAAGCAGGGCAGCACAGCTTCCCAGCAGAATGAGCTGAGCAGGCAAACAGAGCAAAACTGAGATGGTTTATTCACTGTACTCAGGTTTGAAGCTGGAACCTATCACTGATTTCTCTTGCAGGTGAAAACTAAAGGCTGTGGCTTTTCTTTCTTTCTTTCATTTCTTTGCATTTGTATGTAGGTGGCTTCAAAGGTCTCCTCCCTATAGTGTAAATCAGATCTTCAGACTGTTCTTATGAAAACATTGAAATCCTTTCATACACCTTGCAACAAAAAGTGTCTTATTTACAAGTTGTCTGCTTTGTACTGGAAGGTCACACATAAAATATTAAACCCTCATATTTATTGTCATCTTGGTTTTGCATTTTGCTTCCCTATCCTCTTGCAAACATCACTGATAAATTTCTACAGCAAGCAAAGGGAATATAAACCCACATATCTCTAAAAAAACCACCAAAAAAACCACTAAGGCAATTCAAATATGCAAATGAATCTCTAATTACTTTGTTTGCAGACAGCTAGAATTGAGTAGTAATATCCATTAAATCAGTTTGGGAATGTTGGCTCTATACAATCCAGACACATCAGAGCAAGGACTTGCACTGAGCTCAGTCGCAGCACAGACACAGCAGGCAGGGCTCCATCCATCTTCTGGAAATTGTGATCCTGTGTGCTAAGGTTTTATGTAAATTTTGCTTGAATTGTTAATCAAATAAGATACTCAGATACTCACCAGCTGCTGCTCTTCATGGCATAATCAGCAGCCTTTAAAGGGAATTCCATAAAAGAGAAAGGCCAAAACTGTAATTATCTCATAGAAGCAGAATTTTTCTCTCATGAGAACAGATTTTTTTTCCATTGAAAAGGAATACATTTGCAAACATAATTATTGTAATTCACAAGAAGAAATTAATTTGCAGTTACATACTCAGCTGTACCTGTCACTGCCCTTTAATTCTGTTCCCAGCTCTCTAATGAGTCTGGTGATATATTTTATGTGAAAAAAAGATTCTCAGCAGAGATGGAAATTTTAAAATTAGCTCCAAGAGCTGGACATCAAACACCTAGTTGGAGTTCCACTGAACCTTCCTCTGGCACTTAGAAATGAGCAATTTACAATTGTAATGAAAATCCTAGGTGAAATTACAGAACACAGGAGTGGCAGAGATTTTTTTTTAGAAGGACAAGGTTTTTCCCTGTTATTTTGAGTTCTGAGTGTGTGAGTGCACACTTTATATGTAATATTCCACGTACATGTCAAAGCCAGGTTGATTCTATTATTTACACCATACACGCATATACTGTAGTTGAATACCTCTGATTTCATCATGGGCAGAGGTAGAGTTGAGGACTGAGAACATAGATCCAGGTAAATTTTGCAATCAATTCCTTCTGTGAGTGTCAGACAACACCTATACATTACCTGACAAGGATAAAATTCTTACATTCTTGAACAGTTTGGGTTTCTATGCAGCTGCTAAGCAAAGCATAAATGTGAGGAGAGAGAGCAAAACAGCAGCTGAGGTAAAACCACCTGTGTCTTGTCTGCAGAGGTTTTCTTCAAGTTCAGGCTTCGCACACAAGTTTCTAAGCTCAACAATACTCTTCAGATCACTCTCTGGATTAGCTGAATCCACATTACATATGGCAAAATAGAGGTGCTCTTGCTTCAGCTGGGTTCTGCCCCTCAGTTGGGTTCAGCTCCTCTTGTCACCCTGGGGGAAGAATGTAGACATTTATCACTTCTTCCATTTTCAAGTTCATCCTTTGCTGGTATTCTGTTGTGGCTTTTTTTGGTTTTTTTTTATTTTTTCCCTTTGAGGTCTGTTGTTCTCCAGCTTGTGTGATGTTTGGTTTGTACCTTTTGCCCCCTAAGCCATTTCCAGGGAAAAGGCTTCCCTCGTTTCTGCACTGGTGGGACACATCTGTGCCATGTTTGCTCTTTCCATATTTTATCTTGGTGCATGGTTAGGACTCTTGCACATTCTGATAATGAGTGAGTGAGTGTTTTACTCATTTCTTTTTACTTGCTGAAAAATTCCTTTTTCAGTTTTTAAAAAACTAAAATTTGAAAAGAAACAAAGCAAACAACGTACCCCACACTCACGAACCCCCAAATCTCTCCATATGGTAAGGTTTGCTTCCTTGGACTGTTTGCATTGCAAATTTGTTTTCAAAACACGAATTATCACTCAGGCTAAAAAAAAAAAAAGAACAAGTATTTTCAATTTAGACTGCTGAAAATCATTCTTCTCATCATAATTCTTGGCTTAAATAATGAGATGAAAAGTGGTAATTGTCAAAACAAACATTTTTAAAAATTAATTTTTAGAGGGGAAATATTTACCTCCAGTTGTCCATAGGTTTTGCTGGAATACAGATGTATTTTGATGTAGTATGTGATGAATGTAAAATACCAGAGAGAATTGTGTTGTATTTATCGGGGGGGGGGGGGGGGGGAAGAGAAATATCCAATATCTAGCAATGCAGCAATAATGGTAGATTATCAAAATAGCTTGAAAAATAAAAAGTCATGTGCACTATATATGTATTTTTTAAAGAAAATATTCCTTGTTTTATAAATTATGTGAAGCTTTTCATAGTTTTTTCATAGTTTCATGCCTTTGCCCCATGAGACTTCCACCATGGAGAGTCAGGTTTTACATGATTTTTCAACAGATCTGAAAAGGTTTCATTGGAGGATGATAGAAAATACAGTTTGTTACTGAAAGGATATGGCTTATTCTCTGAATGTATGACTGTAAAAAATCTATGCAGATAAATATGAATGAAACTTGCAGGCAAAGAGTGTTTCCAGACAAACTTTTCAGCACTGTTTCTCTGAAAAATTAATCTTTCTTCAAATTGTTTGCAGCAGTAGTGCTTTAATCCAATTTTCCTGTGAGTTCTGTAGATATACATTTCTTTGAATCAGTCCTATACATAAGCATTTTCTACTAAATTGCTGAAGGAATGTGTTTTAAAAATGCTAAGAGCAATTAGAGCAGGAGGAATTTTTCTCTTCATTCTTGGAGCCCCTTATTGGTAATGTCAAAGAAGTTTATTTTTCCTGAATCTAATGATTAACAATAAACCCATAGAAACAACAAGTCCTACCTAAGGGGTCAACAATTAGTGAACTTCACATAGGTTTAGACAGATGGAAGCAGTTACAGCTCAACCATGGGGCAGGAGAAACTGAACTCAATGGCTGCACTTCCAAAAAGACTGTGAGATGTAAAATGCTCCACCTATAAAATATGTAACAAAATATTTACAGAATTCCACAAGATCGTTCAAATCTCAATATAAAAAGGGGAAAAAAAAGGCGTGGGAGGGAAAAATAAAACCTGCCTCTTGCAAAACTTGCTGCTGATACCAAGGAAGAGAACTACATTTGTTTTTTTTTAATTTCCAGGAGGGAATGTGCTGTGAGCCACAGGGCAAACGTCCTCATGGAACAAAGAGTGCTCCTGACACAAGTGACAGCAGTTGCCAAGGGAAAAGGCTGCACAAAGACTCACCTGGTTTTGGTGTGGAGAATAAAGTTGAAGCAATCTTTATGCATTAACTCGTTATCAAAAAACCATGAAGTCTAAAAAAAGAAGAATGTCTTAAAGCCTGTGGAAATGTAACCAGTGAGCTAACACTGAGTAATCCTCCCGCCTCTGCCAAACTAAGCATTTCCTATCTGATAGATTAAATTGTAAAAGATAAATGCAAAACACCAAGTGCAGCAGCCTAAAAATATCGGGCGCTGATTTGAACAAAATGGTTGGTTGTTTGTTCATACCTTCAAAGGGGCGTTTTTCAAAGTGTTCTAGGAACACCAGTCCCTTCCCTAACAATGAAATTCGTAATGATAAATTATCTTCCTTCTTGCACATGTGCAAAGTGAGCTTTAATTCTGCTCACAGGATACAGAGCACATGCTGCCCAGGTCATTTGCTGAAGGTGTATTTTGAAGTGTAGCATCGATGAACCATGTTTTGAGGTGAGCTGGGGTGCTTAGGTGGAAAAGCCTGCAGGATCTGGATACCTAGGGAAAGAATGATGCGGTGGCTGTCTTGTAGTTTTCTGGGAAGTTCTGCATCACTCTTAAGCAAGAACATTAAAGAGTAAAAAAGATGAGTGTGAAGGAGTGGCCAAATGGAATTAATCCCTCACAGGTTAGGCATGATCCTACTTGCTTTTAACCCTTTCCATGTGTTTTCAGAGCAGGATAAGCTATAGGGTGATGACAGCTGGAATATGATCCCAGGGCAATATTTCTGCCCACCTCCCTCGAGTCTCGTGGTGAGATTTAAACTCAGCTCCCTTCTTTCGGAGAAGAGAAGGTTGTGTGGAGGCCTCATAGCAGCCCTGCAGTATCAGAAGGGGTCCTACAAGGAAGCTGGAGAAACAGCCTTCATTCAGGCTGGAACTGCAGTGACAGGACAGGGGGGAAGCCCTGGGATAAGGGACAGCCTGAGAGTGGGTTTAGAGCAGATGTTAGGGGGAAATGCTTGAAACTGAGGGGAGTGAAGCACAGGCACAGGCTGCCCAGAGAAGGTGTGGCTGCCTCATCCCTGAAAGTGCTCAAGGCCAGGCTGGGTGGGGCTTGGAGCAGCCATTCCTTGCTCTAAGGGAAGGTGCCCCTGCCCATAGCAGAGGGATGCTAACCAGATGATCTCTAAGATCCCTTCCAGCCCAAACCCTTCTGCGGTCCTAAATTGAACAAGAATTTGAAATGGAATCTGACGGGCAAAATGAAACCGTAAGCAGAAGTGTCTCCTTATTTCTGGGAATTTACCTTGGTTTTCAAGTGCTTAAAAATACAAGATGCTGAAACCCAGACTCACAGGGTGTTTAGATACTTCTGCCTCAGATCAACAGGAGGGAACTGACCTCTGAGAATCTTGTTCTGAGTGTGCTCTGTCAAGGAATCCATTGTAAAACTGTGGATTGCCTTCAACTCAATGAAGCCTTTCTATCAGGAGAAGCAGCAGGAAGGAACAATAATTGAAATAATAATCCCATGAGGTGTTTATTTCTGTTTGGTTCTGTACAATGTTTAGTTCTCTTTCCGAGGCATTGTACAGCCTGTGGCAGGGAATTCCCACTGTTTCTCTGGACAGATGGATAACAGCTCCAACCAAATCCAATGGTCTCATTTTCAGTGTGTCACAGCCACCACCCCGTGCCCCAAGTGACTGCCCTGAGCTGAGCAGCACAGTCAACTTTATGGTCCAATCCCACAGTCAATGGGAGTGTTGTCTGTTTGAAGACTGCAGAATCTGGCCTCTCTCCAAGTTTTTACAGGTCAGATAACATAAGGGAATATTTTAGTCTGAGCCACTTCCTGAATTCCCGATGAAGAATGTAGAGTCAAAATATAATGAATGGTGACTGCATTCTACTCTAAACAAAAGCTGCTATTTACCAAACAGTGCACAGTGTGTAAATTAAATGTGAGATTTCCCCTGGTCTTTTGACTTCTTAGAAACTTTTCCTTCATAACACTTGGGATTTGGACTGACTACAGAATTTCCTAGAGATACATATGGATACAGGACTGAAGGATTTCAGAGATGTTAGACATCCTTGCAAGGCAGATTTCTGCATGATTTGAATACCACACATACAAACCCTATACTGACATAACCCATTCTCTTTTGCTCAGAATACGTCTTCTGCATTAAAACAAACACTTCATCACACTTTGTTGCATTTTTGTGAATGCAACACATGAATGTGAACCCTTATTACCTCATTATTTTTCTGCCTCACCCAAAGATTTGTGTGAACTCCTTCACTTCAAGATGGTATCAAGATTGGAGATGCTCCAATGGACTCTAAGATTTAGGTTAACTATCTCTGATTAGTTTTCTGCAGGAATTTTTAACTAATATAGTCTTGCAGGTTGTGTTTGCCATGAAAAACGGACAATATATTTTTAGATTTAACAGAGCTGTGTGCGTCATTACACACTGGTATAAATTCAAGAATTAGTGGAAATGACTACACAAACCTTTTACAGACTGACCAGGCAGACCTTCAGGCCAGCTTTGCACAACTCATGAAAAAAGTCTAATTACTTATTTACTGGATGTGTGTTTCAAAATATTGCACAAAAGCACGTAACTGCCAGGCTAGCAGTTGCTTCATTTCATGAAATGAGTAACGATTGCATTAATGGGGGACTCGTGCACTTGAAGGTGAGCATGCGTTTAAGTACCTTGCCAAATCAGAAACGGTCATTAATTTCAGCTGCCAAACTGTTTTCGTGGTTTTGGACTGCAAATTGGAATACCCAAAGATATCAGATATCAGTATCCCATGGGAACAAGTGAATACATAGGAATATCGATGTCTTCTTGGACTTAAAACAGGGGGAAAAATGAGCTGTAGATCCAACATCTTAGATCACTATAAAGGGCTTTGGAATAAAAAACATGCAGGAGACATGCTTTGCCTGTAATGATATAAAGCTGACACCGTCTACAACATTTCTGCAACAAGTCCACTCAATTAGTGTGAGCTAATATGGGATTCTAATACAGAGTTTATCCCTGGAAGTGTCCAAGGCCTGGTTGGATGGGGTACTGAGCAGCCTGGGCTAGTGGGATGTGTCCCTGCCCATGGCAGGGGGGTGGAACAAGATGAGCTTTAAGGTCCCTTCTGACCCAAAGTGTTCCACAATTCTAAAGTGAGTCAGTTAATATCAATTTTCCTCTTGCTATGTTTTCTCAGTAGTGGTTAATTTCTTTTACAAAGCCTTCACAATTTACCATCAAAGTCAGGAGGTGCAATTTTTTAGCAAAAAGCCCAGGACCTCCTGTTCAGTTTTTGCACTTGCCTCCTGGCAGTCCTGTGGATTGTAGTCTCTTATGGACATTATTCACATGACCAATCCCAATGGCTTCAGTGAATTTACTTACAGTAAGAAATGCTCTGGAAGTGCCCTGTGCCTGCATGGATTTGAGTCTTTAAGAATATTCTTTCAGAGGCACGATGTGAGTGATGCTTAGGTGTACCTGAAAAGCCATTCTTTGGGACTTTAGCACCAATATTTGTATAAAGAATGTGGAATTTCATGTATAAATCTAGTTTATAAATATATGCTGCTACTTCCAGACTGCAGCACAAGTTTCTACAGTGTAGCTTGGCTTTGATCCATAATTTGATTTTTGTAAGGCTGGTTTCCAGTTGCAGTATACAACTTTAAAAGACTACTGCATTGATGCTGAGCTGCTCAGGAAATATTTTAATATCTGCATTAGAAGGTAAAATAGCAAATTAAAGGACAATTTTAATTGGGAAATCAAACCCCAGGACTATTTCTTCATTTTGCAGAAAGTAAATGCATTTTCAAGTGAGAAGTGCCAAAACCTATAAAAGTTTGTAGGAAAAACACTTGAGTTAAAAAGAGAAATATAACAACAGCAAACACTTTTAAACAAAAGATTAATAAATTCTTTGGGAGACAATCAGACTCCTACTGCGATGCACAGCAAAAGAAAGAATGAAAGTATCCGTTTGAAACCCTAATTTTCTGACAAATGAAAGTTTAAATTTTCTAAGCAGCTTAGTAACAATTGCAAATGCTGCTAATCTGTGGACACTCCAAAGGCAGTTTGGGTTGGATAGCAAGTGGAGAAATTAAAGAGCAGTTATATGGTGTCTGGGCATCCCAGCTTAATGGAGCTGCCAAAGTGGATTGGCAGGGAGACAAATCTCTCTACCCTCCTTTTTTTGATCTTTCACCCATTTTTCCTCAAGGATGGAGAGGTAGGGCCTGAACGTCTTCCTCAATCATCTGTTTCAAACCTTTTGAACTACATCAAGCTTTTATTAACACTTGATAAGAGAAGTGTGGTTTACCCATGAAATGGTGTCTAGGAATGTCCTGTGCTTGTTTCTGACAACTTTGCCTAAAATACATTCAGAATAAGAAAGAAGATGAATTCTAATGAAAACCTAGCATTTCGATGGCAAATCCAGTGTCTCCGGGATGATTGCATCTCCTTTACAGAACATATTGAAGCTTATGGACTTCAAATGGGATCTCAAGGTTGGCTCTCACTACCTTTGGTGGACCTGGTTTGCAGGTAGACCTCATGTTGAATATTTTGGGGTTAGTTGGCAGCTTTTCCCTCAAGCTGTGTGTGAGTGCTCAGCAAACACAACACCGAGACAGGGATGCAGGATGCTCTTTTTAAGGGCTCACGGGGGCCAAACTGCTGCGTCCCTCATGGTCTGTATCAGCCGTGGGGATGTGAAAACAGAGCTCTTGAAATGTTTCCCTGAAAGTCTGGGCATAGACAGCCAGACATTTGGCAGGGAACTTTGAGGTACCATATTGATGCACGTCCACTGAGCAGGCAGAGATCTGTGATGATTTGTCTGACATGGTAGACACGGCAGAGGATTTGTCTAACATAGCTGAGTTATAAGGAACATATGAATGTAAACAGGAACATTATTCTTCTTTCATATGATTCTTTTAATATATAGCCAGCTAAATATGTAATAAAATACCCAGCTTTGAAAGTTGTTTGTTTTCCTTTCCTCCTCATATTAGGCTTCATCTGCTTGTGCAGCTAATTCTTTGGGAAAGATTCTCCCCCATGCTAAACTTTATAGGTCATTTGATGCAGGCTTGCTACATCAGAGACATATAACAACATGAAAAAATTTGGTGTTTTTAAGCTGCTTTCTTATTTAGAGATATTTTTTGCTTTGTTCTCATGCAGCAGATTACAAACAGAGGTTTTATTCCTTTATATTCCAAACAGTGGCAGATCTATATTGGCATGGTCTCCATGCCAATTTTCTGTCTGCTGAGCTCAGCTAACTTTTCTAAAGTGCCCATCAAACAATTTATCCAAAGAACAGAATATTCAATATATGCAACATTGCTTAAGATCTTTGATGCCTAATCAGCACAAGTAGCTCTAAACCATTTCTGTGATATTGCCTTCTAAGCTCCTAGCTTGTTGTAGCAATGGTTTCAATTAATCTGCAGTTATCCATTAACATGTCATGTGTCTCTGATTAAATATAGGCTTAGTTTTCTTTCCTAAATACTGTAGTTCATTGTCCCATCAGATTTCCCATTTGATCCTTCTTCAAATGGTTGTGAACAGCTCTTGGAATGAAACAGCAAAGTTTGTCACATCTCTCCTGAACCTACAGGTGACGTTTGTAGGCCTTGTGTGGCTTATTGGTAGAACACGTCAAGTGTATTGCTCTGGCTCCAGGTTTCCTGAGGATTTCCATTAATGGTTTTCAGGCACTTTTTTTTTTTGGGATGCATTACAGGGATTCATGCTTTTCCACAGAAGCACAGAGATACTTAATTATTAGAGTAATAATAGCACTGTATTTCCTCCTTCCACAGAATGCCATTCCATAAAGGAAATGGCTCTCTTGGTCTGCTGGCACCAACATTTGTTCTTTCCTCTCTTACTCCACAACCTCTCTGCTTTTACAAAACACTGTTTTTCTGCTGAAGCCCAACCTAAAACCTGTTACTGACCAGTGATATCTCTTTGGACAGAGGGGTTTCCTGAGATATGGACATCGCTATTTGAAAATTCATATTAATTGTCAGTTCCATTATCCACTAATAGATTTAGGAAAAAAAACCAATGAAGTCCTGATTCAAATGGTACCTGTAGGTTGTCCTGTAACCTTTATGTTACACTTCTGTGATCACTAATTTGTGCTGCTCTGCCTCTAGATCCACCTGGGAATGTATCAGTCAGCCTTGTCTAACACTTAGCTGGATCATGCCCAAAATATCACTGCCACCCCAGTGCTCTTCCTGCCTTCCTGCAACCCTTACAACTCAGCTCTCCTTATTCCCTGTTGTCAAGATTTTTGAGCTTTATTCTTGGCTTTATTCTTGGCTCTGTAGGATTGGAAATAAGCTCAGTTTATATTCCAGCCTTTACAAATTAGAAACCCCTTATGATGTGGGCAGTTTTTTCCAGCAAGCGCACAAAGGTATTTGTGGCAGTGATGGAGTGTGGTCTGTATGGAGTGTGACAGAGCAGTATGCTCCTATATGGGTGTCTGCTTTAGAAAAAATAAGGGCAAAAAAGACTGAAATGCCACTGGTCATTCACAAGAGGGATGCACAATCAATCATTAAATCACATCCTGCTTCTCAGACAAGGAATAATTCTTGTCTCACACAAGTGGAAATTGCAGAAGATTAAACGAGCTTTCCAAAGCCATCCTAGGCACAAGTATTACACTGAATGTTCTGATTTAAGGGTACAAAGTTCTGCTAGAGGACTAAACAACTGGGAGTTTGCCCTGAATTATTCCACTTTCCTGTTATCTGCTTTGTTGTAGTTAGTGCTAGGCTTTAGATTCATTGAATATCTCTCATAGAAATGGTGGCCAACACAGAGACAACTCAGGTCCTCAGTGCTGTGATTGAATAGTCTATCTACAATGAAATTCAGATTTAAGTGTATAATAAATGGCATCTACTCATAGAACAGTAGCAGGACTGAGAAACAGAGAATTGTGATTTGAGTTGCTGTCTGCTTCCCAGGATCTTTCTTCAGAAAAGAGGCAACAAATGGATCTAAATAAATGGGGCTTGGACATAAATTTCTGAAAACAGTCTTCAGGGTAGCCATATGTGTTTTATGTGTCCTCACGTGAGAAGTGTTGTTATAGAGAGTCCAAATGGACGGTCCATACACATAATGTCCATTTGGAAAGGCATGGCTGGGAATTTAACCTTGATGTGCTCTGCTACACAGCAGCTGATTCCTGTTTGAAAATGGCCTTTTTTACTGACTGGGGGTCTTTAGTTGCCTGGAAGTGTAAAACTGGTTCTTGGCTAGATGCTTTGACATATGGCAAAAATGAAGAATAATGCTTTATAATCTCATTGGAATTTGAAATCTGGTTAACTGGAAGCCCTTAATATTTTCTGGTCCTTGGACGGCAGCCATTGCAGTTACATAAATGCAAAATATTATTGGAATAGGTAGTAGGTGTCCTTCCTTCCTTAGGAATTGCCCCACTTAAAACCTCAGTTCCTGTCCTGTCCCAAAAGTTCTTTTTAATCTTGTTTTTTTAAGCTATGACTCAGTTCCCCTGCCTTCTCCTTTCCTAGGTTGAATCCAAGGTTGTCCAGTTCTTTTCCCTAAATGGTTTGGAGCAGTGGATATGATGTATTCTTGTTTACAGTATGCTAAAGCAGAATATTTCTGAGATGTTTACAGGTACTTCCTGCCCAGAGGAAGAATATAGGATTTCCATCCTCCTCAGCAGCAGCGCCTTGGCCTTACTGGAGCCAAGGAACTCAAGCTGTGTGATCTCTCCCTTCCTGTTTCTTTTACTTGACGCAACGTGGTCGAGTTGTTTGATGTCTAGAGCGAAGGATACAGAAACTCCAGCTTGCTAAATCCACCACTTATTTCCTTTATTATGTTCCCTACTAGGAAGTTGTGAGGATTAACCTTTTTTCTTTGCAAGTTAAATGAGGTCCAAGATACACTTGAAATACTTAGCGGTTTCTCTCTTTCGTATCAGGAAAGCTGGACTCTTAAAGCTGCCTGTCTTCACTTTGTGTATTTGGGGGATAGCTGAACATTTTCAAGCACTTTTGTATATCTTCGTTTAGGGGATTTTGCCTTTAACTCTCACAGGAGAGTGTTAGTCGGAACTGGCACCTTAAGTACATAAATGCTCTGTTTGGGGTTTCACTTCATATTTATTTTCTGCTTAACTTCTTTGCAGAAGAAGTTTTCTGTCTCCATTATTTGTAGGAAGTTTTTTGAACCCTTCTCAGACTCTAAATTACTTTTTCTCTGTCTGCTGTTACTGTGTAGTGCCCTGGGCCCCTATTTCTCAGTGCAGAGTCCCCCATACCAGCAAATATGGCATTTGACTGATCCTGCCCCACCCATCAAATCCTGCATCTCAGCCAAAGAGCCTCAGGATGCAGATAGCAGGATGTGGCTTTCTAAATACTGAGACTCTGTGTCAAACTGTTCCACGCTAATGGCAAATATTTTCATTATCGCTGCTGTAATCATTTGCCATCTGTGGCCATCATCATCCTTGTGGCAGCCCAACACCATCCCTGCCATTCAAAATTCAGGTTTGAGCAGGAGGGTGGGTGTATGGAATTGAAGAATCAGTGTATGAGTTGGTTCATGCATTTTTAATGCCCTCCTGCAACAGTGAAGGGATCAGTCCATGAAGTCCAAACAAATTTTCTTCCTGGAGTTTGACATTCTTGAACAGGAAACAAGGAGACCAACGTAAAGCTCCAGATTTATCTCCATGCTCCTCCCCTTGGAGCTGCAGTGCTGCTGCCTTCAGAGTGAGCATCTCTCTGGGGAGCATCTTTAAACCTGGGCAGTACCAAATGGATCACTACACCAGCAAAAGCTCAGCTCCTGTTTTTGTATCCATACCTACACCAGCTTTAGAAATGGGATGCTCAGACTAGCACTGCCACAAAAAATATTGCACATTCATAAATTGTGGCTGTGTGGTACAGAAACAGTGTATAGAAAACAGCTCTGTGGGAAAAGGGTTGGTTTTTTGCACCTCTGCCATGTGGTGCTTGCATGACCCATCTTTTATTACAAGAATAATATATTAAGCTGGCTTGTTTCTTTGTTTGAGTGACTGCCACAGCCATGCCTTACCTCGTGGTAAATTTAGGGCAAGCCTTTGATAATGTTTCCATTATAGTTAAGGAGTCCAAATAGGGTCCTGAAAGATTGTTCTGTGTGCTTTCTGATTGTTTTTTCTTATCTCAAGTGTAAAATAGATTGCTTTGACATTTCCAGAAAGTCTTTCTAAAGCCAAACAGAAAAAAAAAGGAGAATATTTGATTCTGGTTTTTGGACTGAGATCTAAATGTGTGAGCTTGAATACTTATATGGGTGTGATTTTGGTTCAGATTCTTTTGGCATTAATACTGAAATATTTGGATTATTCTACTTAGAACATTCTAAATGATGCATCCTTTTCTTCAAGTCTGAGTTCTTAATGCCTTTTCTTTTCGTTTTTATAAATCTGACCTTTTATCCAAGCTAGTGTGTGTTCCCTCTTGATACTGAAGGAGATATTTTGAGGATATTTGAAGGCGACTAGGAAGAAGTTGATGGTGATTATAGCTGATGTAAAGAAAACAGCAAGGCTCTTAGCTTGCTACCTGTAATCCAGTTTTAGTTTGCCATACCATATCGCTCTGGAGTCCACACTGTAAGTTGTTTAATCCACTTCCAGATTTTATTTCCACCAGCTTCCTTCATGACTTGCATGGTGCTTGTAGAGGGTTATCAGGATGATGGATAACTTGGAGCTAATTTGGAAGCTGTTTTTTTGACTGAGCCTTAAATCGGGCCTGTTAGTGCAGCCCAACTTCCCTGTGTGATGGTAATAAAACATCCTTGGCAGGCACAGGTTTAGGTCCGAAGATTTTGCTGCTCTAGAGAAAGGTCTCTTAGCAAAATCTTTTCAATATGTTGATTGGTAGAATTCAGCAGAATTTTGCAACAGCGCTTAAGTGAATCCTGATGTTCTGCTGCACTTACCTCTGGCACATCTTCCACTTTGGAAACTTAAAGGAAAAAACATCACTGACAGAGCACAAGCCTTGGCATGGGTTATGCAAAATAAAAGGTGAAGGATCCAAAGGAAATCCCAGTTGTGAGGGCTTTCCAATGTGAAAGGAAAAGGAAGATCCATTTCAGGGTCTAAAGCAACCTACAGGATCCATTCTGGGTGTTTTAGAGGAATGTGGGTGGGATGGCTCTCAGAGCAGCACAGTGTCTTGGGCAAACATACAGAGAGGTTTGAATGCTCCCCAACCTGCTGGGTCTGTGCTGAAGGCCTGTGTGCAATAATATTTGGCAATTGCAATGACAACAGAGTGTCATAACTTAGGCGAAGAGCCATAGCCTTAATGATGAAGGATTACTGTTAGCAAAAAATGTTGGCTTTTATGACTTTCTTCCTCATCACCACTGGGACGTGGTTTGGCTTGGTGACACCAACACCAGAGCACACAGAGATGGTCCAGGGGTAGAAAATTATGTCTAACAAAGAAGAGGAAGATGGACGCAGTGGAAATAGCCTCTGTGCGTAGGGGTCTTGGGACATAATGAGGTAGGACAAGTTTCTGTAACAGGCAAATTATATGTGCTCTGAACTCACCAAATGCATGCTGATTGATACAGAAGCAACAAAAAGTGTAATCTCCCTTACCTGGTAGATATTTTCTCTATGCTTTCACATCTTTCATGGCTAGAAAGCCCTTCAGGATGGCTTCTGTGGCAAGATTTCGTTATTGTAGCAACGGCAACAAAAATCATCTTTCCATCACTTAATTATGAAATACATCAGAAAGAAGAAACTGAAGAAAAATCTTCAGTTCTTCAATTAAAACTGGAGACTTTTTATACTGTTGTTCCCATTAGTTCCCTACAAAGGGGGTGAGGTCTTGGCAATGTAATTCTCCATGTGCTTCTTACATGTGAATGCAGTGGTTTCAAAATCCATGACGTGCGAGACCTGCTTTACATTCTGCTCACAAATGCCTGAGTAATGCTATAAAAATGATGTGGAAAAAAATTAGTTTCTTTTCATGCTGATGCACTGTAAGTCAAAGCATTTGGATAGATTCTGAGGTCATAAAGGACCATTATGGTTATGGTGCCAGACCTACAAGCCATAGCATTTCACCTAGTGATTTCCATATGGAGTCCAAGAACAAGGAAATACTTATTTAAAGGAAAATCCACTCTAGTCTTGAAATGCACTAATGCTGTTCCTCTAAAAGGGATCTCTTGAATGTGTTTTGATAAAAAAAGTACAAACTGGGAACTTTTCATGTGAATTTTAGTAATATCAAGTTTAATAAATCATTGTAAGGTGTAATTTAGGCTACAAAACAGGATGGCGACATAAAAACAGGACAGGGAAGTATAGCAAGCACTAAAATCAGAAAGCTCCGAGATTCAAAATAATGATATAAATCCATATCAGAACCACTTGAAATAAGAATGAAGGGTGACTGGGAGCAATAAGCACCTCCTTTGTCAGGGCAGAAATGGCTCTGAACCAAGAGAGGTAATGAGACAGCTTACATATAAGGAAAAAATTGAAAGAGATGCATGCCATCCTTAAGTAACATAACCAGGCTTCTGATGTATATATATTTTTAGAAATGCTATCTTCTGTCCAGTGACAATACTCTCAAGTGTGATCAGTGATTATCAAGCATGATTTGTCAAGGCATTCAGATTCTATTGCTCATAGATGTGTAGACAAATTCCCAATCCCTTAAAATTCACCAGCTGCTTTGTCCTGAAGTGAGGCTCTTATCAGAAACAGGTCCCTGTATTTGAAGTCTAAGTCTTTAATTTTATACTGCCATGCGGGATTTCTGTGATTTCCTGGCTTGATAGTTGATGCTAAACAATGAGAGACACAAGTGCAGTTGCCGTATGTCATAAATATCCAGATTGTATTTTCATACATGTTTGAGTCCTTCTTGAAATATGAATCTATGATTTACAATTTACTTAATGAATAGAGAGTGAATTGGAAATTAGAAGTAAAAGTGTCAGTAGAAGCTTAGAGCAAGAAGCATATTCTAATCCAAAAGGCTAATGATGCTACAGCTCCATGTTTCCCATGAAATTCAGCTGAAGAGATGACAAAACATAAATGGCTTCCAAATAACCACCCCCCAAACCACCCAGCTTTTCTCTCCTGGAGGATGTGCACATTTCTGAAGAAGCTTGGGCAAGGCTGGACTTTGTACAATCTCTCCATTGATCCATAAGATCCATAAAATATGCAATAAGCCTTTTGGATGGAGGAGTACTCAACTTCTGTTGTGATTTCTGTGTGGCAATGTTGCCTTCTCTGCTGACACAACTCTGGCGTTACTCTTCAAGCACTTCATCTGGAAGTTTTAAGGCAAAATGTACCCAAGTTCTAACCTTTTGCAGAGTCAACATAGCAGGACAGTTTGGCATTCCTGGAAAAAACTGTGAGCCCATGTGGGATAACTGTCTTTGACAGGTCGATCTAATTGCAGGTTATAGCTTTGAACTCTGGTCTGGCTTTTCCCATCCTTTCCCATCTTGGACAAAAGCATGACTGGCCTTTGCTTAAGATATCTCTGCATAACAGTACTTCTAAGAGAGATAGTGGAAGACTCCAACACACCAGTGTGCAATAACTAGGAGAGGCTTTTTGGACTGTTTTAACTCAGCCACACAAAACTGGTCACTGCGGAAGGTGACACTGAATGAGTTTTGCAGGAACTTTCTGTCTTTGCTTCTGCTGAGCAAATTGTCCCCCTTCTGCCCTGGAGGACATGGCCCTTGTTTGGGGACAGCTATGAACCTTATTAAGCCACTCATTGCTGCAATCATTTCTGGTGGAGCCCACAGGTTAAATATAAGTTGCTTAAATGTATGTTGTGTAATTACACATTGTGTCAAGAAAGACTGAAAGGAATAAGACTGGTTTTTTCCCCTCCCCATTTTAAATGTTTAAACATTAAATGTTGTGATGCCTTTTTGGATTGCCTAGGAAGTTGCTGGTTTTGTTGGGTTTTTTTTCTCTTTGCTTAGAGAGCTCCCTTTTGTCCTAAGGCAGGTTTTGGAGTCTAGATGTTTTTTTTTTAATAAAGAGGCTTCCCCCTCTTAGGTTTCCTGGGAATTGCAAGGCATTTTCTCATGAATTTTTGTGTCATGACATTTGACAACCTTAAAAAAAAAAATATATATAAATATAAAAAATAGCCATGTGTTCCTTGGCTTCACCCATGATGGCTTGTTGCCATATTTGTTTGTTGGCCTGAAAAGCTGCTTGAAGGACATGACAAGATCACAGAAATCCCCTCTCTGTCACGCTTCTTCTGGGAAGAAGTTCTTTCGAAGCTAAACCCCTCAGAATAATTCAAAATAGAGGAATTCTTTCAGAGATCCACCCTTTAAGCAGAACTCATTGTCTTTTCTTGGGAAGGAAAAGTGACAGTCCTCTAATATTTCCCGTCTTCATTGCAAATACATGTGATAGGACGCTTTTTTATAGCTGGATTAACCCTGTTACTTTTTCATACTCTTCTTCCTCTTAATTGCCAGCAAACCTTTTACAGCTTTGTAAGAACCAAGCACTAGAGTATTCCCATATAGAATTGTGCCAAGATATTTAGACCCTGATTCACCCCGTGTTACGCAACCATTAATTGGGAAAGATTGGCAGCAGAAAGCTCGCTATGGGGGATTCAATCCCCACTTCTTGTAGCAGCACGAATTATCTTAGGGAGATGTTTCATGGACTCTCTGCTCCCAATATTTGGCAGTTCCCAAGCTGTTGCTGCGCTGGGAAGAAGTGGAGCTGATTGTCAACCTCAAGGGTTTAAGCAAATATGCCTGAAACGTCTATTTGTGGAAAGAAAAACTCCCGGCATTCTTACAGCACCAAGTCCTGGGAACGAGCATGGATTTCAGAGCTCCATACCAGCATGACCCTGTGCATCACAGGATGTTTCTGCAGTTTGGGTTAGGCAGAAATGTTAAATCTGTGACTTTTGTGTGCTGCAGTTACCAAGACCCTTGTTCAGGCTGCTGTGGCTGTATGGATGAAAGAATCAAGATGATAATCTGAAAGAAAGACACAGCTGAGAGGGGATCTCATTAATGTCTGTCAGTATCTGCAGGGAGCTGTCAGAGGATGGATCCAGGCTCTGCTCAGTGGTGCTGAGCAATGGCACAAGAGGCTGGTGCTGCAGATGCAGAGGAAAAGGAATGAGAACAAGTCTGACAAAGCAGACTTTCCCAGTGAAGTAAGTTTGATGGGTTGCTGTTTTATCTAGACTAACGTAAAAACCAAGGGAACCTACAATGCCTGCCAAGATCAGATCCAGGCTTGAAGTTTTCATTGATGACTTTAGAAAATCTCCAGTTCTGTAGATGGCCTAGACCAGTAGATTACTGGAATAATAAAGAATGTGTAAAATGATAGCTCTTCCAGAAACTGTTCATGTGTGGAGAGTAAGTTTTGGGATAAATTCTCTCCCAGTTTTAAACCTCTCTCTTCAGGTTTACATGTCCATCAGCATCCATTCCAACATCCCCTTCTCTGACTGTTCTTTGACACTTCCAGAGCCTTTGCAGTATTACCACAGTAGCTGGCACTGAGTATTGTCAATCCTACCCTCACTGGCTCCTGCAAAGCCCTAGTGCCCCTCTTCTCACTGGAGGCATCACCTACATTATTCCATCCATGGGAGAGTGGAATCAGTCTCCTTGATGTGAATGCAATTGTAAATATGTTTATTCTACTTTCCCTTTATTCACCGGTGATGTAAAATATAAATGGGAATCAGGTCTGTGGTAACCACCTGAAAGTTAGAAAAAAAGTTGTGTTTCTAGATTGTGGTCTTATTTGTCTGTCTTGCTGCAAAAGAAAGTCTTTGAGAGCTGGTTAACTTCTATTTAATTACTTGCTTCTAAGGTTAAAATAACCAAGAGGAATCAAGTTTTTAAAAAGGGAAAATTAATAATAATAAAAAAATCTTTCCATGTCTTGCTAACTGAAAAGAAAGAAGAAAAACCAAGGAGTGGTGGCCTGAGGTATCAGGCTTCAAAACCAGTTTCTGATGTGACATAACCTTTCCTAAGCACATTTAGCTCTGCTGCTGCTAGTAGCATCAAAATTGTTAAAATGGATTTAAGGGCATAAACTGTTGTTGCTACAGAAATAGCAGTAAGTAATTAAAATGCACCACTTTCTTAGGGGAATGGAAAACATTGCAAGATACAGATGTAAGTCATTCTTCTTAAGTGCAATAGTCCGTGTTTAAAACAGATTTTGGACTTAAAATTCATCAATCTTCTGTAATAAAATGAGAGTGGGTTTTGGTATTGAGAGCCTAAGCTATTCCTTAGGCTTTACTGACAGAAACCAAATGAAAACCAGGCAAAAACTCCTGGCTAAAAGTGAGTCCATCTGGGGCTGGGAGGTAACCAGAATAGACTACATAGGGGGGAAAAGCTGAAGGCCAGCCAGGACATCAACAGGTAGATCATGTTTCCACAGCAAATTTTTGAGTCATCAAAACCTTTTCCTCTCCGAGGGAGAAGATTGGACAGCAGCATCAGCACTTGCTGTTCTTCAGAGTTATGACCACAAGCTCTGGGGACTGACATGTATCTGATACACAGGAGGGAAGTCTGTGCATATCAGCATCAGCCTGCTGCCACCTCATTATTCCCTCAGAATGGTTGTTTCATTCCAAGCAATTATTTGAGATCTTTTGACTGAAATGTGGGCACACAGGTCTTTTCTCCCAAGCTTACATTACATTTCCAGTTCACTCTTTATAACCATGATCTGGAATTTGTTATCGGTAAGTACAGGATAGAATGGCGCTGTTAATTTTTTTTTTTTTTTTTTTGCATAGACCTTGATCTTCTTTCTCTCTGTTACCATTGATTGCCTGTTGGTTGTCTTCCATTATTCTTGCTGAAATGACAGAAGAAGAGGGAACAGCTATTAACATCAATATGTGAAATAAGGGTCAGGTTGCAGAGGATGAGAAGATGGGAGGGAGGCAATAGTGTTGGAAAGCAGCAAAAAAGACATTATTTTGGTACAGTGCATAATAAATTTGTGGCTCTCATTCCCCTCATACTTATGAGGCCTGAAATTTAGTAGGATTCCATTTTGAAGGCTAATTAGGTTGTTCACAATTAAAAGATCAGGGATGAAAGAAAGCTATAGTTATAAAGTCAGGGCAGAAGCCAAATGGTTTTTGGGGTAGCATAAGGAGGAATGTGGCTCCCTCTCAACATTTTTTCAGTGTTTGTCTCCTCCGGAATGTCTTGCACCTTCCTCTGAAGGGCTTGTGTTGGTCATGGTGTGATCATACCAGACACATCACTGCTCCAATCTGGGTTCCTATAATTGTCTATTTATTCAGGGCTTGGTTTCAGCTGCATTGATCTGGAACAGAGCTGTTATTTTGGTTTCAGAATTAAAGATTCTGAGTAAATCAATTTGATCTGTCTGCTTGACTTAATCTGTTGGACTGCCCATAACAAGGCAGTCTGGAAAGCAGAAAAATGGCAATACCCACTCTGTTCCCTACATTTCTGGAGAGGGAGTCCCTTTTCCATTTTGGTAACTTAACACCAAAGAGGCCAATTTATCAGGGAAAGGAGAGGATTCTGGTTCTCTCTCACACACAGAGTTCATTTTACTACATGCACAGCATACATCCTTCCAGGAAACAATTGTGGAACCTGGAACTGTCCTAAGCAAAGCAGGAGATTTGGTCATGTTGAACTCAAATACTGAATTTTTCCCCTGTAACTCAATTCCACTCTGACTTGCCAAAAGTTTCAATCATTGGTTGCTTGTTTTCATGCATTTATTCTGCAGTGCTCTTGACCATAGTAAGGAGTAATTTAAAAATACATGAATATGAAAGAGCAGAGGATTATAAACCAGGGTAATATTTGTTCAAAAATTGGACAATATGTTGAGGGATTTGAAAACATTTTGTAGCCATTAGTAAGCTCTGCCTGACAATGAATTGATAGGGTGGGAAATCACTGTTTTAAGGATCTACTGCAGTGGTTAGCTGCTAGCTGAAAATAAATATCCCTTTACTTCATGGTAAAGGCAGATGAATAAACTAAAACTTTTACATGTATGGGGTGTTTTAAAATCTCTATGCCTGGTAGCCAGTGAGAGGTCAAAATCAGGTTTCCTATCTGCTAGTGCTTGGTCAAAGAATTGCACAGGGTGTTAATTTAGCTCAAAGATGTCTGGGTAAATCTATAGGAAGGAAGTTTGCAGACAGGAAGGAGGGGTGTGGATGGGAAAGGCTTGCCCTGTGCTGGGCTGCATTGAATGCAGTCTCAAATCGCAGCACATGGATAAGAAAGAATTTAGAAATTAATGCGCAATCTTAAGAATTAAATTCTCTATCAAGCGACCTTAGAGTCTGGCAGCTGTTGTCGAGCTGATAAGGATGGGACTGGCCGAAATGTTCCCATGGAAGGCTCTTGTCCCTGGCTGGCATTACACGAGCTGCAGAGCATGAATCACAATCTAATTCTGTCAGCCAGTGATAGGGCCTGCGAGGCACTGGTCTGTGCCTCAGCTGAACAATATGCTCCCTTGACTTATGGGAATCGTAGAGTCCCTTTTGCTTTTTCCTTTTTTTTCCCTTTCCCCCCCCCACTTCAGCCCATTTTTCCCACACTGCCTCCTGTACTTTTCATTCCAGAGCATGCAGTGCATAAATCCATGTGTGCATTAGCTCATGTGTATAGGATATCAAAGTGCATTTGGGAATGACTTAGCACAACACTGTTACCGTAGCCGGTGGAAGCAGCCCAATGCCACAGGACATATTGACTGTGTTTTTGACAGCCGGGCTCCAAGGATAACAAAATCATGTGTCTTGGTTTATGGGTGGGCAAATCTTGAAAATCCCAGCTCGCACAGACAGTGAGTTCGAGGTGAATGTCCTCCCTCTTCCCCCTTTTTCCCTGTTTTTGCAGTCGCCCCAGGTTCAGTGTCATTGGGCCAGCCAGGCTTTTATCGTTTGTGACAAAGTAAACAGCAGTGTGGTGATAGCAACTAAAAATGCTGTGGGAGAAATAATTTGGTTTACTTTAACCTCACAGAAACTTTCAGTATGAAACTGAAAATGTTCAATTTACTCTGCCTGAAGCCAAATGCCAGAGACACATTAAAACATCTGTTTGCGTTTATAACCTGATTGACTTTGCCAATGATAAAATGGATTTTAATATGATAATTTGAATGCCCAGAGAAGTGGTATTAAATAGTTTGCTATTTTTGCCCCATGTCACTAATCATTTGAGTCCTAATCCAAATTTCCCTGAAGTCAAAGGGTATTTTCTTGCTGTCAGGATTTGGGTGAGGTACATTTCTTCCTGAGGGCCATATAAACGTGGTCGAACACATCGTTGCTAGCACAGCAGTTCTGCTGGGTAAGGATTCGCGCTAAACAGAATTTCAGTGAGGTTTCAACACTGCTGACTTCCTCTGTTTTAAAAGAATCAAAATACATAAAGCAGAAGCCATGGCATGTTATCTTACTTTACATAAAAACACTCAGTTGGGGAAAATGTAACTGAAAAATCGTTGTAGTTTGCTTCAAAGTTGGATGAAGGTCAGTAATCAACTCATAATCAATTATGTATTTCTTTTTCCATAAGAAAGCAGGCTGAAAATCCCATCAAAAAGGCCTTTCTCCAAATATGCTTGCTTCAACCTGTTGCTCTATTCTGGATCAAAGAAGATGAATGAATTGTACCACATCTTGGGCCTAGTTCTGAAGGTGTTTTGGATTAGCAGTGAATTGTCATAAAAGAATGGAAACAGAGGCTTCATGTGAGGTTCTTGAGATAGGTTTTTGGTTAGCAATCGTCCTGTACAGGTACTGTTCTGTAAGGACAACCTCATGGCCAAATGCTGCGCCTCTGAAACCTGTCCTCACCAGTTGTCCCTACCACAACCACCTGGAAATTGAGTTTCCCAAATGCTGAAAGGGATGCTCGAGTGTGAGGTTCCTTGAGTGTGAGCATGTGTGATGCTGCAAACTTGGTGAAGGCCTTGCAGAGCAGAGTCCCACAGGTTTTTGGTTGGTTTTCCTTGGCAGCAGAGTGTCTGCTTAGAATGTGGGATAAATTAAAGCCCCTTGTTCAGAGCAATGGGCCCTGTCTGTCATTCAAAGGTGACTTTATTCAAGATTCATGGAGTTGAATGGCACTGGGGAGATTTGGGACTATTCTGAGTACAAATTTCTGGTGATTTAGGATGGGGCTGTCACTTCAGCTTGAGCTAAAATGTCAGCATCAGAAATGACGCAAATTTTCCAGTCAGGAAATGACTGGGGAATCTCTAGACAGGTTGTTACTCTCTAGTAATTCACTGTGTGTTAATTTTGCCTTTCTTTCATCTTCTGTTGTTTAGGATCAGGTTAAGTTTTATAGTAGATGCTGTTAGCTAATGGTGTTGATGAAACTTTCTGATTAATATATAGTATTAAACTCCTATTTCTACTATTTTCATCAACAGAATTAATATCAATGTGAATTTCATGCATGAATATTTGCCAGATAGCTCAGAGGATTTATTTTCAATGAATGAACTATTTGCAACCTACACATTCTGATTTTGATGTATGAGTTTAATAGGCTAAAGTCTTCTATTTTATTAATACTTCCTCAATAATGATTCTCTGCTATAAAATGAAATGGAAAAATGAATAATAGTTACTCTGAAAAGAAAAATGAGTATTGATCTGAGTAAGTAGTTTAGGATGACTCATGATTTGTGAGGCACATAAACACAAATAAAAGAATGCCTGTAGGAGAAGCTCATGTAAACCCAAAGGAAATCAAGGCAAGTCAGGTAACTATATCAGTTCTCCAATAATGATATATAATGCTGACTGATATGCCATTAAAAAAATCTGGTCAATTCAGTGTCCTTGCTAATCAATATGTTTGCCTCCTCATGAGCTGCCTCTCCTAAGCAGTGTCCGTGGCCACTTCTAGCACGAGCTGGAATCACAAGTCCCTGCAGCCCAACTTCCAGGCCCTTTCCATGGCCAAGCTTTCCTCCTGGCTGGAGCCTGCCAAGGAGGCCTTTAGTCCTACTTTAGCAGAATTGGTGCCAAGAACTTTTTTGGTAAGAGCCTGAACAGATCTTTACAGGACCCAGGCTGGGGAAACCCCATAAAAACTCTGCAGCAAAATCCACGGAAATCAGATTTTGATCAGACTAAGACTTTAAAAGGAAACAATCTGGACAGAAATAGTTTGCATTTTTCCCCCTTCCCCCTTTCTAACATGAAGCATCCCTTCTTTATTCCCTGCATAGTTGGAGGGAAATATCTCAGTAAGCAATTAGAGGATTTTCTCCAGCGAACAGGGATCTCACAGTGTGATGTTTTTCATCTGGCATGTCTTTGTTGCTCTCATTGTGGGCCGTTCTACTGAATAGAGGCCAGACATTACTCAGAATGAGAGCGGAGACTGTCTGTTTCTGAGTGCTGAGGCTTTATTTGAAATGCATGCTTTGCCAGTGAAGCTTTCGTGTGCCTCTCTTTTCTACTGCAGCTCCAGCCCCTCAGATGTGTGTTACAGATCTCTAATAGTGCACAGATCCTCTGCCTTCCAATGGGCTCTAACATCACATTTTTTGCTAAATACACCATGAACAAGTGAAAGAGGGAAACACACAACTGAATCAACTCACCTGCTGCTCTTACAGTGCATGAAATGGAGGTTTCTGCCAAATGTTTGGCAGAACAAGAGGTACACTTTCTTTTTTTGAGCTGAAGCAGTTCTTGTTCCAGTAGAAAATATAGAAATGAAAAAGGTGTGACTAAATAAACCTTGAAACACTTTCACAGTACTTACACACGTGTCAGTCTGTGTGGACTCTGGTCTGAGCTGCACAGTTGGGTTAGCAGGGACCATGCTCACACTGAGAGTTCTGAGTGGTAAAATGTGCACTGTGCAAGAGAAACACCCAAAACCAGATAACCCAAAATGTCTTGTTCACTCTTGTCACCTCTTGCCACTGGGTGCATTCACACCTGGTGCTCTTCTTTCTGTCTTTGGCTGTGATAATGTGCCATTCATAAAAATGTGTGGCTTCATAAAATAGGACCATGATGCATTACAGGGAGAAATTGGATCTTGGTGTCATTGTTTTCTGGAGCAGCCTGGCAATATAAAACAGCCTCAAAGGGGAGAGAACTTGCCACGATGACCAAAGTTAGGAAATATGTGGATTAAACTATTACCAGTCCCACCTTCCTTTCTCTGTCTTTTTCCCATTAAAATTCTTATTCAATACAATTTTAAAATAGACCCCCAGTATAAAGAATACCCCTGGAACTTGTTTGCATCATATTTGTGCATGCTGAGCTTTGCTTTCATTTCTTATGAAAGAGTTCCTAGAATACGTGCAACTCATCAGAGGGTGTGCATAGCATAGCAAGAGAAAAAAAACATAATAATTGGCAGTTGTCAGAGTTAGCATCAAGCCAAATGCAGGAAGCTGAAGCTCTGTCAGTGACCCAAGAGTGGGTGCAGCACACACAGAGGGGCTGTGTGTCCCCAGCTGCCTCACACTTGTGCTTCAGAGCTGATCCACAGCACCGATGGGAGCAGCAGCAATTCCTGTGGCAATAATGACAGTCACATTGGAGTCTGCTTTTAGTGCTTTGACTATTTCTTAAGAACAATGGGTGATGGAGTGAATCAGGCTCTTGAAATATATATATTTTCTTATGTGCCCTATTGAAACCACAGGTTTATTTTACTTAGGCCAATTAATGGTGTCATATTTTTTAGTAAAATCAGCTTAGGATAAACCTGAAAACCTGGATCAATTGCAGCACTTTAGAAGGCTGTCATTCAGACAGACATCTCTGAGCTGTTCATTCCCTTTTCAGAATACCTGAATCTGATCAACCATTTGGCCTGAGCTTGTTCCCAGATAAGTCTCTTCGTCTGTGTAACTTGCTTGTGTGGAGGTGTTGAGCAGAACCTTTTTTATAAAATGCTCTGAGACCTTACAAATACTGTCTGGGAAAAAAGTGTTATCTTAGGCAGCTTGAAAACCCCAAGCTGAATTCACTGTAGAAAGGACAGATCTAATTCTTGGAGAGGCCAGTGAAGAGGGCAATGTCTAATAAAAATCCCGAGTACAGAACTTGGATTTAGCTCAGGCTGCAGTGATTCATGGTTTAAGGTTCCTGGCTCAGTCCCTGGCGCTAGGCATGGTGAGAGACACCCTGCTGCTTAATAATCCTACAACAGAGCTGGATTTTGCTCGGCAAAATACAAGGTGTTGCCGATGATTTCATGTGCTCACCTTACTACTAAGTAAACAGATAAAGAACATGTCAAAGGTTATTTAAAATGATATTTGAGAATATCAGAGTGTTACAGATGAAATGCAATGCTAATAGAGATGCTCAGCCTGTACTTGTTAACTCTGAGATGGAAGGAGCTGTTTTTCACACTGAACTGGAGAATTCGAAGGACTAGCAGGAAGTGATGGCTGCAGGATACAAAGGGGTGGGGGAAGCCATCAAGTTTTATTGCTGTTCAGTAAAAATGATCACATTACTCCCAAGTGACAGAGCTGCATACGTAGAATAGGTTTTCATCTAGCAAGCAACTGTGAAAGTGCTATGCCTGACTATACATGATGCATGTTTTGTCCATGTCTTGCATCTGTGGTACCTCAGCACCTTTACTTTCCTCCTCTCTTTCCTTTGTCCCTTTTCATTTGTTATGCAGACATTATTGCTGGATGAGTACAGTTATCACAGCATGAATTCAATTTATATTAAGATTTCCTTGCTAGAGATACTTATATGCTGATTATTATCATATTGCATATTCTTTTTGTTAGAGATGGGGCTGAATTCATCTTATGAATTTAATATCTCTGAGTTTCGCATTTTTAAATTTGTCACTTTTTAGAATTACTTGTGTATGTCTCCATCTTAAGAGCTTAAAAACCTTTCAAATGACTTTTCCTGTGAAGCCAACTGCGCTTGGACTCCATGCACTGGGTTTACAGAGGATTCCCTTTCCCCACGTAGGCTGTGTAATCAGAGCTGCGCTAAGCATGGTGCAGTATAATCACAGAATCACTCCAATTTAGCATGAACACAGCCTGGGAAACCCAGCAGACCAGTCCACCTCAGGGTTTTAATACCTCTTCCTCGTGCTCAGCTGCTCTTTTGCCAGAAAGCCAGCTTTCTTCGGCCTTCCCTGTGACCCAGGTCCCTTCCCTGCAGAGAGGGCTCTGGAAAACCCAGTCTGTTATTCTCCGACACCGCTTTTCTTCTTTACTAATGGAACACATGAACTTGATTTTGGCTGTTGGAAAACTTTACTTAGTTTCATTTTGGTTTGGCTGAAACCTTCCCCTCCTCCAGTTAATGAACATGAGTCTTTTCCTGGGATGTTTCCCTCCCATCTCAGGAGGGGAGAGGTGTCTTGGGTCCATTGTTAGTCACTGGTGTAGGAGAGGGGAAAGCTACGTACTGCAATTCTCTTTCCATTACAGACTTGAAGGGTGTGATTTGTTCCCTCTTTCTCTTTTGGAAACTGAAGTGTTCATCTCTGCTTTTCATTGGGGAAAGCATCTTATGGTGAATGTTTCAGAGCTGTTTCAGCGTTTCATGTTCAAACTTGGATAGATTAGAGCTTTTTGGGTTTCTTACCCATGCTTGACATCACTTTGGCAATGAGAACTGCTTGGGCCAGCCTGTGAGAGATTCCGTAGAGAATTTAGGCTGGAATGTTGTGCTGATCTGCTCTCCGCTTTGTGATTCTTCCCGGCAAGATGTGCATTAGGAAAAATGTATTCCAGTTTCTTTGCAACTAGCAGTTTTATTATGTCTTGTAAAAAAAAATAGTAAAAGGAGAAAAATATCTTCTCCTTTTATCCAGAGAAGACAGTTTTCTCTACTTTTATTGAGAATGCTGTGGGTTTTTTTTTAACCAAAGAATCTCAGTTTTAGGGAAAAGCTTTATATCTAAAGAAGTAAAATACAGAAGGGGAATACGGAAATATTAAACATGTTTTCACTGAGGGATTTTGAGGCTTGGGTGTTTGGGGCTTTCAAGGTCAGGAGCACTAGCTCAGCTGAAAAGAACTCATTTCAGTAAGGCCCATGAAACATATTTAATGCTCCTTACAATTTAATTCTCCTTACAACTCTGACAGTTTTCTAACCTTATATCCCCAATCATCAACCACCCTCAGAGATTTACAAGTAAAATAGTTTTGAAATCAAGCAATGAAGTTATAGATTTTGACTGTTTTGGGCAAGAGAAGGGAGACATTTTAGTGGCTGGTGGTCCATAGATAAAGCCTTTTGCCAATAATCCCCTTTTTCTTGGTTTGAATACAGATCTGAACTTCAGTCCCACATGAGTCGTGGTCTCCAACACGGACAGTTTTTCAGCTCAGAATAAACCTCTGATATTTCAACTTGAGTGCAAACTTTGTCAGAACCTTGCAAATATGAACATGTTTTGCAAATTGATGGTTGCAACTGTTAATTTTACAGCCATACCATCTTGGGTAGTATTTAAAAAGTCTAAAAGCTTAAAAGTGATGCATCAAAGAATGTCGTTGTAGAGGTTTCAGAGAACAGGAACGTTGTGCAAGAATACTAATGAAGTAATTCTGTGTCCTTTTAATCCTTTTTCATGATTTAATATGACTTTGGGACTACTAGGGTAGAATAAATTGTATCCATTGGGTGAGTTGAAAGAATTTATTCTCCTGGGGGAAAAATAGATTCTCTGGCATGGTTTCCAAGATGCTGATTGCTGATAGTGGTGTGCCAAGTCAGGTTCTAGCATAGTGATGATCTCTGCCTGTCTCAAGGGAATTTTTTCTCAGGCTAAACTTCCAAGGCAGCTAGCTACTTGGACTTCAGCAGGAATTTTAATCCTCTCTGAACTCTAATGGATATCAACAGGAACTCTGCCTGACTTTGGATGTTTGTAAGAGCCTGAGCTGGTACTTTGGTGTGCTCCAGACACCTTTGGAAATCCAGACACTGGCTGTTCCAAAGTGACCAGCAGTTTTGGAGCAGTGCCCCAGAACAGACACCATGTTTTACCCAGGAGACAGCTCCATTTCCGTGGTGGGAGAAGGGATGCTTAGATAAATAGTCTGTCCATTTGTTAAGCATGAGGGATCCATAAAAATGGAAGTTATTCTTGCAGCAGGAATTTTCCCACAGCAAAACTAAAACAGAACTGACTTTGATCCATAAAAGTATCGCAAGTGAGCCACTTGTTTGCTCCTTACCTCTGTTTTATGTAAGTTCTACTTCTCCTTTATGAGGACTGAGGAGCGGAGCACAGGCATGTTGATCCTTGCATCCACACAAGAATTCTATGAGCTAAACACATGTTCTGCCATTGGCACATTGCTGTTATCCTGCCAAAACCTTCCTCCGTGCTTGGCTTCCGCAGCAGCGAGCATGGGTGGAGGAAGGAAGGAACAGCTGGGAGGCGATTATGGTTTCCTGATGCCCTGCCCCACCCATGGCACAGGTTAGCTCAGTTCTGAGTCTCAGGCAGCTGGTAGAAATCCCCAGGAGAATGTCCATACATCCCCTGCTTTATCTCCACCCAGTACCTGGCACACATCCTCTGCTCTGCTGCTGCTGAAGGAATTGCTTTCCCCAGTTCCATGCTCCCTCCTTCAGCTCTTTGTCTCTTTGGGATGTTGCTTGGAAGAGGAACAGACTCAGTTCTGTTCTTTGGACTTTGGGACAAGTTTGATTTTAATAGGACTTGTGTGCATGGAGTTTTATCTGGAAGCCCAGGGCCCCCCAGCTGATTTATTCTAGTTATTTGAAGGGTATGTTTCTGGAACTAATTCCAGCTGAAAATCTGAGGTCCAAGAAGAGCAGAGAAGTATTCACTGAGGATGGAGAGAATATTCTGCTGGGAGAAGCAGAATGAAATTTCCAGAGATCACTGTCTACCTCTGCCCAGTTGGAAAGTTCACCTTTCCCAATACAGAGGTTACCTTAAACACTGAATGATGGATTAAGCTTTTGCCATTTAAAATATTCCTTGTATTATCTGCCAATAATACACCCTGCCACAGAATTGTCAGCCATTTACAAGGCCTAATTCGGAATCAGTCAATTTAACAGTCTGTAATGTCCCCTTGGCTGATAAATGAAGTATTTCAATGCCAACCAAGTGGTGAGACCACTTTCATGGACCAGTGCTCAACCATTTTACAGCCTAGCAGAAAGCAAAGCAAATTCTGGATCAAAGGATGACCAGTGCTAAATCCAGGACTATAAGCTGCAGTTATCTGATGTCCTGGTGAAGGGCGAGCCACAAACAGAGCTATTGGCTGACACCCTTGGAAAGTAGTAGTAATTATAAACATCTGGAGGTTTTGACACACTCATGGTTGCCAGTAAATAATCTCTGGCTCTGAAGCAATTCCTTTGGAGAAGCAGTTTGAGATATGGCGAATCTAAAAAGTAATTGTGTAATGGAATGATGGCCAATACCCTGATAAATCAGGGCCACTTGTGTGTCAGCATAAATAGAGAACAGGGTCAAAGGAAAAGGGGGAAAAAGACCCTGATCAGGTTGTAGCATCCAGTGATAGGGGTCAGACATGGCAGAGGGAGAAGAGCAACCAAGTGGCAGCTCATCCCTCAGGAGCTCAGATGAATGCAGACCTTCGTTCCTCGCAGGGACCAACAGCAAATGCAACGGAGTGGGCTTGTGCCTCCAGGAGGAGAAATGTTGGTATCCACTGAGGGTTTGGTGCAGATTTGACTGAGTTCAGTATAAATCTCCCAGTTATTCCTGAGAGACTGGGATCTGGCCTGCAGAGTTGCCTGTTTACATCCCAACCTGCAAACATGAGTCCACATGCCCAAGGCAGCACTTCACACTTTGGTGTTTACCCCCAGCCACTTCTCAGACAGAGATTCCTTCAGATGAATGCCCCAATCACCTGCTTGCTGCAGCTTCCATTTCATTTTCTGTGGCTGTCTTGTATATTGGATATCATGAACACCTTGGTAGTGCTTCTGTCATATATTGAGGACACCTTGGTCTAGTTTTCTTCGCTCTTTCCCCCCTGCAGCCCCACTTGAAGCAATCAGGGTGTGTGAGCAGATGAGATCGGTGTCATGCACCCATACCAGCATAGTTTTCCTGCATTATAGCCTCATAGCCAAGGTATTCATAATGTAATTGAGGCTGCTGGGAGCCCTGCTGTGCAAACCCATGGTGCTGCTTCCCTTCAGCTAAACCCTGTTGACAGGCAAAAGGTTACTGCTTGTAGAGGCAAGTTCCTTGCCCCAGCGCACATAGTGCTGCAGATACATCACCAGATTAGTCAAATGTCTGTGAAAAGGAGTCTGTCTCTGAGCTTCCAGTTGGTCCTTGCCTGCCTTTGATATTCCTGGGCTTGCACAAGGAGTTTGACCGTGTTGGCATTACGCAGGCCTCTCCCATAGAGAGCTCATTGTCTGTGTCCTTCTCCCAACAAAGCACCAAGGCGTGGGGTTCAAGTACAGGTGTGGGCTGTGCTACCCCTTCAAACAGTAAATCAAAATATATTCACTGCCTTTTAGCTGCAGTTTCAATAACCTGATAAGACAGCTTTTAGTGAAAGGGAAAAATAAAATGCTCTATCCTGTGTTTGGGGCTACAGATGAAGCAATTTAGAGCTGGAGGGCCAGAGATTAAACAGTACAGATCATTGCAGCCATAGGGGTTTCCTGCAATGAATCCTAGATGAATACATGCCCAAGTATGTATTAAATGCCATGTAAGAATAAAAAAAAAGAAATGAAAGATGGTTTGATGACACTGCTGTTGTTTTCTGCACTGCCAAAGGAAGTGCCACAGAGAGGTTCCAAGGTGTCTTCATTATTGCAAGCAGCACTTGCATTCACACAGTCCACTGCCTGGCCCTGTTTGAGAAGCACATTTTTATTTATTTTGATATGGAATTTTGCTTATTTTTCTTTTTTGTTTTCCTTCTTGTTTGACTTTTTCATTGTAATATTTAATACTAAATGGTATTGATAAAATTTGCTACTCATTTCATTTAGTATTCTGTGTCTATATAATGCTCTAAGTAACATATTTAGAATTTAATGTTTTAAAGAAAACTTCTTTGAGGAAATATTCTTACTGAAAAAAAGTTTTATTTGTTCCAAGTCAGAGCACAAAACATGTTTTGGAACACTGGAATTTCCCACGGGGCAGAGATCCTGTTTTCCAACCAACTCTGGAATATGGGCTATGAAAACTCCTTCTGATTTGCCCAAAGAGGACTTGGCTCATAGTCCCTTCCGAGGTTTATTCAAGGGCAAAAGATGGGGTGATTATTGTGAAGAAATCTCATTTTGGTTCATTCCCAGAAGACCAAAGTAAAAGCCAGCAAAGTGCTTGACGCTGTCTCACCCACCAGCTGTCATTTCGAACCCAGATGCTCCACCTCTCTTGCCAGCTCCTTGCTGGGGGAATGGGAGGAGGAAGGCAGGGCTCAGAAATAAAATAATTTGAAAAAGAAGAGAAGGAAAGTTGAATATCGTTTCTGCAAACTATGATTTGATGCAAAGTAGAACATAAATTTGAGCCCTTGGTATCCACATGAGTCACGTGTTCCCTACCTTAAAACACTCAAAACTGTGTCCAGCTTTGCATATTAATGGGAAATGATAAATGATAATGATAAATCCCTTCTAGCTTTCAGCTATGGGGATCTTTCCATTTCATGTTTTGAGGAATTTCCATGCATAGATACATGTGTGGTTCCCATCACTGTGTTCACTAAGCACAGATTAACAGAGTTGGCCTTGCAACACTCGGGTACCAAAATATCTCCATTTTATGGATGAAAACCTACAGACATAGAGATTTTTAAAGGCCTTATCCACAGCCTGTAAGCATTAGTGGGAATATTTTCCTTGATTTCAGTGGTCGTGGATCATGTCCTTAGTGACTTGCCTGAGGGAACTGCTGTGATTACTCAGCCAAACTGCTCATTCAGTCTTTTATATTTCCTTTTAATTTTCTTTTTGTTCAGCACCAAAATATATCTGAGTACTTATTTTCTACAGTGCATATAAAACTATGTTTTAAACTCACAGCTTTACTCCTAATGAATTTTCTATCAATTGAGCAGAACAACAGCTCAGGTTTTTATCTTTCAAACTTTGCTAGTTATAATATAGTGCCTAAGTGCTGAAATATTTCAAAAATGACTAGCTTTATGATGGCTGACCTCAAAGCCATGGACGTGTGAGGATAGCTCATGGTTACGTTAAAAATCAGTTGTGTTTTGTCTTTCTCTTTTTCTGCATATTATGGGTCTAGATATAGTAAACACAATAATGGTTTTGAAAAGTAAGTACTTGATCAAGGAACTTATATGAACGTTATGGAAGACGACAAATATGTATTGTTCCCAGCATTGGAAATTCAAATTTCTTGCTTTACAAAATGTTGTGCTATCAGAATAGCTTGCACTCAAGTCTTTAACAGAAGTCTCAAATGTGGTTTCTTGAGGAAAGCTGGAGCAATCCTGATCTTTTCCTGATCTTCAAGCTTCACTGTGTTTGGATGGTTGGCATCTCTAATGCAAGAGTGAAGTGACACACAGCGAGCTGCCCATGAGTAATAACTGCAAACACTTCTCACCTGATACAGAGGAGTTTTAATTAGAACTAATGGGGTAAAACTGAGAAAAAGGCATACTTAGATTACATGTCGGGAAAATGTTCCTGGTGGTGAAAGCTGTTGTGGTATGCTCTCCCAAGGGAAGCAGTAGTAGCAGTCTGAATAAGTTAAAACAAATCACAAAAAAATAAATTGTAAAGATGGAACAGCTTCTGGGCTGATGAAGAGTGGTTGGTTTGACTACAAAGCTTATTACTAAGCTTTTTCCTCCTCAGAGTCCCACGATTCATTTTATGTTCCTGAACATAGCATAGAATTATAGCTTGGTTTGGGACAATAAAACAAAATTGATAGGCTTGGAAAAAAGTTATTTATCTGTTCCAGCACACCATATTTACTATGTTTGTTTAGATAACTAAAACAGAAATAAAACCCATATAACCTTTTTCACTATTATTTCAATTGTTCATATATATTTATTCATAAAAAAGAACAAACTCCCCTGTGACACTGAGACTTTGTACCACGTGTGGTTAATGTTACAGCCTTGACCAAAGGGATAGACTGTGTTTCTTCAGCTTCACAGGAGCTGTGGTAGAACACCTTTCCAGTGCTGACCTCAGCATCCCAACCACACATTTCCAGTGAGATGACTGGTCAGAGAGGGCTGGAATGAAGCAGTAGTGACTAAGCAGTGCTGTCAGTGCTCACCAGTTGCCTCCTTTAATGTCCCAGATGCCTGAGCAGTGGCATAACCGTGGCTCTGACTGTGACTAATGGCCACTGTCTCTACAGGGTGCAAAATAAAATGGTGCTGCTGCTCTGTGAAGCTGTATTGGGAATCCTTGGCTCACACCATGAAGGAAATGCACTAAGAGAAAAAAAGCCCCAAAGAAAAGAAATGCTAAAGATGTCTTCATTAACTATGTAGATGAGTGAGTTCCCTTTTGAAAGGGGAGAATCCCTCTTCTGTTTCTCTTTCCATGGAAGTTAGGGACCAGTCGTTCCAGCTGGAGTTACGAGACAGCTTTAGTGAGGGCATATATTTATACAATATGCAGTTCAGTGACACTTGGAGTGAAGCATTTGGGGGTTGTGAAGAGCAAATTATATGTAGGAGTAGCAATTGATTTATCTGTATGACATTTCAGTGTCACATCAGAGGCCTTTCTTCAAAACAATGCACTGAAAATTGTTTGTCATTCTAAATTTCTAATAGGAAACACTTGATAGAACGTAAACCCTGTTCTTTTGGAATATCATACAATGAACTCTTTCTATCTACCCCAGCCTTTATGCCATTAATATTATGCTTTCCATTAAGACTTTTCAGCCTTATTTTTTTCCCTTAGGTAGCACATCATCTTTTTGTCCTCCCCAGCAAATAGCAGAAATTCAGTAATTTCTATACCAGAACTATAAAACATCCACAAATTCTAATTTGAAAAGTCATTTCATCATTGAGAAACTGCTTATTTTGTAAGTCAAGCACTGAGATTTTTGGGCATCACATTAGAATGTTCTGTTCTCTGTTCTACCACAACTACCTCACAGAGCTTTTCTATCTCAAGGAATTTAAAGAAAAAAAAAAAAAAAAAGGAGAAATGGAGGGAACCTCTAAAAGCTGGGAACCTCTAAATCATGTTTGCATTTGCCCAGATTTGTTGAGGCATATGGGAATATACATTGACTGTGCAAGGACTAAATGTCCTTGTGACTGTCCCTGGGGCACTGTGATGAGGCTCCTGGTTACATTGCAAATCAGGATCTATGGAACAAAATGCTGGATTTTCTTTTAGCACTATTAAAAGAAATAACATTTTAATGATATGTGCTATTGGCGTAATCCTTCCAAAATGGACAATGATTTATATATTTCATGTGAGGACAGGATTCCTTAGGGGATGACTCATTGTTTTAGTCTGGAATAATTCCAGTGGGAACCTTTTTCAGAACTGGTTGATACATACCTTACATGGTCTTAGTTTGGGATTTTCTTTTTTTTTTTTGTCTTTCATTTTGTCTGATATGTGTGCTTGGCCTATTAAAATTAAACTGTCTCTTTCCCTTCCGAGTCAAATCCAGTTCGTATTTTCCAAAACCTTATATGGAGAGGGGAGTGTGTTTATGTGTGTATATATATATATATATATATATATATATATATATATATATATAAAAGAAATATATGTATCCATAAATATATTTATGTATGTACATATACATATATGGAGAGAAAAAAGAGCTGGATCTATTGCAAAGGCAGTGTTTATTTTTTAGAAAAGGGGTGAATTTTGTTTTAGTAAAGGGGTGAATTTTGCTTTAAGCACATCTTTTCACATCTTAGTTTGACCCAAAGACAACAATTGCCAGCACAACTGCTTCCATTTATAGAAATAATTCCGTGCTGTAGATTGTGGGACTACACAGATGCTGTGGCTTCTGAACACTGAATTAACAGCCAGTGGCAGCAGTACAGACTTGGATCATCTGATCTGGGAACAGACTGTCTTCACTCACACTCCTGGTCCTGGTGGCACGTTTTGTCCCCTTTTGAAATTGAAGTTGCTGCTGTTATGGATCAGAGCAGTGAAGAGAGTTCTGTAGCATGGGCAATAAGGAACTGGGAAGCAGAGTTGCCCTGTGGAGTCCTGTGAAGTGTTCCACTAAAGGGCATACTGCATCAAGGGTTTGAGGTCATTTCCATTCGTTACTCTCTCTGAAAACGGGTCAACCATGTGCCTTTCTTCAGACATTGGGGACATCCCTTTGTCTCCATAATCTTCTATCAGTGGTGAGAGAGTGTCCCCACCATGCCACCAGTGGTCTCTGGACTCTTGCCTCCAACCCTTCTGGCAGCCTGGAGTTACAAGGATTTCTTAAAAGATCCCTGACTTTGCTTTGACTGCTTAGATCTTCTTCTGTCCTCCAGCCCTACTTGCCAATGAAAAGGTTGGCTAGACCTTGCTGGTGAAACCTGAGGCATAAGAAACATTGTGTACCTCAGCCTTCCCTGCATTGGATGTTGCAAAGTTCACCCAGTGCATTCCACAGTGGACCCACTTCCTTTTTTTCCTTCTGCTGTTGAAGTGATTCTAGAAGCCCTTTAACACGCCAGTTTGGACTCTTTGACTTGTCTAAAAGCATCATTTTATGCCTGAGCAATGTTTCATGTTCATTCTTTGTAGCTTGCTCTTACCTCTATCATCTCTATATGGCTTTTTGCACTGGAACAGTTTCAGAATTTCCCCATTTAGCCCAGCTGCTCTATTGAGATGCAGCCTTGCTTCCCTGAGCACAGGGCTGGAGTTATCTTGTGATGGGAAAAACTTGACTCTGAAGACAACCTCAGTCTTTCAGAGCCCACAGGATGCCACCCACCAGTTCCCATCATCTGCTTTCCTGAAGTTCAAGGCCTGTGCTCTGCTGCTTGCCTTCCTGGTATTCCTTGGGATCTTGAATTCTGCTACAGGTTAGAGAAAGCCAAAGATAATTCTCTTGCATGCAGGCTAAAATTGTTAAAGTTCAGTTTAAACATTCAAAATATCAGCTGCAAATGTCAGGTTTTCAGTAAGAAGTTCTTCCTGTGCATCACGTTATAGTGGTGGTGCTGCGTTAATGGTGGGTCTTGATCTTCAAGGTCTCTTCCAACCTTGATGATTCTATGGTCATGGAAAACAGTGACTGAGGAAAAGAAATATCAAGAAGCCATTCCAAAATATACAAGAGAATGGTGGTGTCAGTCAACTAATCCTAACTATAACAAGATTTCCAGTCTTGTGAACCAAAGTCTCAAGACAACAGTTACAAGGTTTCACTTCACACGATTCAGGTTTAGAAGGTTTCATCATCAGGTCTGCATGAGAACTCCATCCTTCACTTGGTCATGAAACCAAACCCCAAACCACTGGCTCAACCTAATTTAGATCTGGATCTGAGCACCCACTTCCTTTTCCTCATTTCCAATAAAAACAGGTTTCGGTTTTGGTTGGTTTGAATCCTTGGTGAAATCTCTTGTTGGTTATTGTTAACTTTTTTCCCCTTCATTATCTATGATCTCAGAAAAAACCCCAAAACAAACAAACAAATAAAAAAATCAGACCCCAAAACAATCCCCTCTCCTCTTCACAGGCCACATGTTTCTATTACCCAAAACCACTGTCGACAAGTAAAAGTATGACAAAAGAGTGGTGGTTTCCTAGCCCTTGTTTTTACAGTTATTAATTATATTTGGTTTTGCTCCTAAAATGAGATGTAAATATTTCATAAATCAGGTGAATTTGTTGTTTTTATAATTACATTTTATTGGATAAGTGACAGAGTATATTTAAGTGGGCATAGATTCTACCCAAATATTTTAAGGGGTTGTGTTAGCAGTCTGTTGCAGATGTGTTTATTAAATCTGGCACACAGATAAGGATTAAAAAAATCATTCTTCCCTCCAAGAACTGTGACTTAAAAAGCAAATCTTGGAACACATCTGACTTAAAGCTCAGTTTTGGGTATAAATCCTAATGACTTCATTTAAATGAGTAGAAGAACTGCACAGTCAATATAGAAAGAGATTTATCTATCTTGTTCAGGTTTGTATACTCTCATGGAAATCTCCACTGCTTTTACAGTATATTGATAAAACAAATTGAAAGCCAAGTCCAGCTGGGATTCTGTCTCTGATCTTATTGTTGCCAAGCACCCTTGTTTTCAGACATTTCTACCTGTCTCAAATGAGCACCTGTCATGAACTTCTTAGAAAAAAGCAATTGTGCTTTTTCTTCCTTTGTTTTATGCGTTCATGCAAATAAATGGAATAATTGGCAACTGAAAAATTTTGTTTCCTTTTAGCTTAGTATGGCTTATGTAAAGAGTGTTTATGGGTTAAATGCAAGATTCCAAAGACTTTTTATTCCTTTATTGTGGTGTTCCATTTGGAAACAGTAAAATGGATGCTCTAGAGGTAGTGAACTCCCAAGATTGTCACCTCGGGAGTACCCACAAAGTGCTTCTATTTGAACACATTTGTTTAAAAATTAGTATTTCACTGGTGAGGAACAAAAATCTAACCTGAACTGCAGATTGGTAGGTAAGATATGTAATGTAACACCAGAGCAAAACATGTGGAAACCCAGAGTGTCGATCTGTTTAAGAGATTAAATAGGTCTGCACCCTGTCTTTTCTCCTCCCAAAACAGGTGCAGGATGCTGGCAAGGTATGGCCAAAGTTTTTTCTTATTCACTGTGGGGAAGGAGGGACTTTGCTCTGGGACAAAAATAAAGTATTAGTCCGTGGTGTGAGGATATAATAATGATTGGAGGTGGAGAGAGGAATGTGGAAGTCCTGGTGGCTCTTAGTGGGGTGCAGCTTAACCACCTCCCTTTACCATTTACCTTTCACACAGCAGTGCCAGCATGAAATGTTGAAATTTTATCATCCAGCAGAGAGGATGCAGCTGTTCTTCTGGGCTCTGGTGGGATTTGTGTTTGGAGGGAGCCATCCTTGGTGGAATTTGGTGAGCAAAACCAGAGCACAGGCAGGGCTGTCAGGATGTGCTGCTGGGATGGGGGCACCAGGGAGCCCACGATTTGTTTTACACAGCAAATTCACCAGCACTAGAGAGCATTTCTAAAGAAATGATGACTTTTAGAGAGTCAGATAGTGTTTACATACACAATACTGGTCTGTATGCAGACAGGGGCTGGCATTGTGCCAAATGGCTCCAGATTCAGAGCCCCATCATCAGCTGGTATGTATCACTGCAGCTCCATGGACTTCAAGGACCTGGCACCAGTTTACATTAACGGAGGAGCTGCTGCATTATGTGGAACCATTTCTTTTCCTCCTTTCCTTTTTTTTTTTTTGGATGAAAAACATGGAAATATCATTCTTCTTAGCTCACAGGCGTTCTTATTTGGGAAACCTTCCTCTTCTCTTTTGATATTCTTTCTTTTCAGATGATTTCTATTTCTATCAAATTTAAAATATATTCATACTGAAGGTGGCATGTTAGGGATGCCTTATGCTTCTTGGCCTACCCCTGAGGGACTCACATGGGATTATGTATCCCACAAAAGAGGAATCAGATGAATATTTTTGGTTGTTTCCCAGGAGCTCATGGAAGCAGGGGCTGAAGGGAGACTACTGACCTAAAGCAGCCAAAAAAGATTCTTCTCCTAAATTTAAACTCTCTCAAGGCAATATATAATAAAATGAAAGGTGGCTCAGGCTATGATGCTGTTGGCTAAAATGGGTAGTGAGGTCTACAATCAGCTTTGTCACACAGTACTTTGGCCCAGAAAATGTACACTTATATGTGTAGTTTCCACACCTGTCCTTCTATTTAAGGACAAGTCCAACCTGTGTAAATATTTCCTTTACATAAACTTACGTTCACAGGCCCATTCAATGTCCAGTTGGTCTCACAAAAGTGAGCATCTTTCCTTTCCTGAACTGATTAGAGTGTTCTAATCTAGTAACTGATGTGTAATTGCCCAAGGGATGTTTCATATTGTTTTTAAATTTCTTTTTAAAAGCTTCTTTGAACTCTAAGGATCCCTTTCCATAGGTTTTTCTTCCTTAAGCATTACATTGTTGTCTCTTATCCTTGAGAAGACCGATGCTTTGAATACCTTCTCTGCTCTGTGTAAAAATTCTGCTTTATCTTCATCTTTGCCATAATGGTTTTGGACATTTTCCAAATTTAAATGAACTCGTAGTAAGCAATGAGTGTTTGAAGATGGACTTCATGTCTAATATTGAATGAGTGTCTGAATTTTTCTTCCTAATCTTTTGTTGCTCTCTTACCTACCCTGTATTTTCTCATGCAGTCATCTTGAGTCACATACCCACAGTCTGGCCAGATGTTCAGAAGAGCTCTGCTTCTATTCTGGCATTTTAATAAGTAGCCAGGTTTTGTAAAGTGCCTGCTGTGTGTCTGAAATCAGAGTTTCTGGGCAATGTAAACTCTTGAAAATTAATGTTACATGCCTAAATGGGAGAAAATTCTTTTGAAAAGCAGGCTGAGATTAGGAGTTTCTGAATTACTCAAAATCTATGTCATATAATTTTCCTGCTATAACTTGTCAACTTGAGGTATCAGTGGCCTGCTCAGAAGTGTTGTGTTTTCCTTAAAACCAAAGTACGTGGAAAGAAATTCCTAGATATAGGGAGGCATGGAAAAAAAGTAACTGTTGACAACACAACAATTCATTCATTTCCTAACATCACAGGTCACGTACTATATTTTAAGTCAAACAATAAGGCCATTGTTCGCACGGGAAAACAAGCACAGTTTATGGAAAGGTTAAAAGACTGGGAAGGTTAAAGGCTGGTTTGTTTTTGGCAAGCTGTGATTTGCTCCTCTCAGGTGAAACTGGGGAGGTTTCATGCTCTGGCTGCTTGCTGGATGCCTGCAGAGGAGAGGGGAGGCAGCTGATGTTCTTTGCCATGGCCAGTCTCTCCTCACTGTTTCCTCCTGTTGTATCCAGCTGCACTGTTTCCAGTTATGCTGTAAACTTTGCCTCCTTCCTGTGTGTTTATATGGCCAGATTTCATCCCAAGGCCTTCTTTCCCTTCATGACATTTTAATAGGTACAAGGAGGTTTTCGGTGTTATAAAGGGGATGCAAGGATCAAAATCCTTGGCATTTCAGTGAAGTTGGCTGCTTGACTGCCCTTCTGAGTCTCCCTTCTTTGTTTTTTCCACTGGCAGGCAGCTTGGGGTGGGGATTTTTATTGAGTTACTCTCTAAAGCCTGTTTCTTTAAGGGACTTTGGATCAGGACTTTTAGTTCTCCAGCCAGTTGGATTTATCAGCATCTGAGAGGAATTATAAGGATCACTCCACATCAGAAATTGCTTGTGTCATGAGTGATAAAGTGATATTAAAAGCTGCAGCAGTTGTCATCTATCAGCTCCTATCTCCTCTGTCAGCTGTACTCGTCAAGTTCAACTGTTTTTCTTTCTAGATTATGCTGCAAATGATATTTTATAGCCAGCCTAAAAAAATCCCCTTGTTCACTAAAACCTGGTTTTGTTCTAGGCTGAAATTCCAGAAAAGAATTTGGTACTTCTAATTGGAAGTGAAGTATACAAGTATTGTTTAGTCAGAGGTATGGATGGAGTCAAATGTAATCATGATGTTTATGCTAGCAAGCACAATTTAATCTTTTAGACTGTATATATTAAAGAAGTATAGGGAAGATTGAAAAACTGGAAGCCTGTAAGATGGTGATGTTGAAATTTAGTGCTGATGCTGTTTATACAATTGTGTAAATGCCACAATTCTACCATTAAGTTTGCAAAAACAAGTGCTCAAGTCTTGGCAGCCCAAAGCAGATTTTTCTAAGACATTTAGGAGTCTAATTGTGCAGAGACATGGGTTTCAGTAGTTGTTTGTTCAGCCTGGCTATTATTGGCTCTGCCTTTTTGCTCCAGTGGGATCTGAGAGTTCTCAGCATTTCTGAAAGACAGTCTGCACTACTGTAGGTACCCCAGCAGTATGGAAAACTTGGGTTGCTTTCCAGACTTGGCTTAGCACCTGGGAATATCCAGTGTGCCATGTTCTTGTACAAAACACATTATAAGAATAAGAAAAGACACTGTTTGATAAACCTGGTTTAGACTTGCACCGTTTGCTCTTGCCCTGCAGGGAGGAGTACAGCGATTTCCCTCTGTTCAGCTGTATTTCCCACATAACACTGCTCTGTCCCACAACAGGTAAAAACAGAGAGCCAGGGCTTTGGAGGCTGCTCTAGCTGTGAGAGTATGATGTGAAATTTCAGTACAATCCCACTGTAGCCTTCTGTTTACACAGCCATACTGTCCTGGGACAGAGAGTCACACGGATTGCAAGCATTCTTGCTGTGAGGAATCCGGCTCTGACAGGAATAGCCGATTCCCAAAGCTCAGCTCTGTCTGGAAAACTGGCTCTATTATCCAAGATTGTGGCAGAGAGAAAACACTCCCCCACTTTGCCATTTCTTTACCATCAAAAGGAGCTTTCTTTTAGGAGTTTGAGTTCCCAAACAGAGTGTGTTTTCCCAGGAATGTTTGGTTCAAAGATGACAAGCAGGGTCTCACTATCAGTGAGGCATGGTTTAGGTTGGGTTTATTCCAGAGGCCCCCAGCGCAGCGTGTGGCAGAGACATCTCACGAGACCTCCCCAGCTCCCTGGCAAAGGGAACTAGCTGGCTGAGTACCTTTATGGATTAATCCTGGCTAACAATTCCTGCTGAGGGATTTTCAGCATGTTCAGTTTTCAGTATTGGTTTGGCTCTGGGCAGCCTCTCCCTGCTGTGGGACAAACCCCACATACAAAGGTACCCTCAGTATCTGCTCTGGGGGACATGTTACCACACAGGTAACCAGAAAGCTGCTGATGTTAAATAGTACCTTTTATTGTCAAATATCCTCTTCCAAAACAGAACCGTCTGTGATTTCTCCAGTGGAACTCAGTGTGTTTGGTGTACAGCACAGCCCTCATTAGGAGTATTGCCCTTCAGCCATATTTCTGCTGGGGATATGTTACTCTGTTAGAATCAAAGTGCAATGAAAATATGGTTCCTCTTAGCAGATGCTCAACCCCTACATAGCAATTACTGCCTAATGTTTATTTTTCAGTGGTTACTGAGAGCTGTTGAGTCACTGACATCTTTGTTGAGAGTCCTGGTTTGGGTTTTTTTCTTTTTACATAGTGCCATTTGATGAAGCCAAAATCTGGTTCCCAATGTCTATTGTTTTTCATGGGCTTTTAGAAAACTCTCCTAAAAAAGGCAGCATTAGCTAGTTAGGACGCAGTTAGCAAGGCCAGACAGAAACACCAGCAGGTTGTGTGAATTCTGAGTGTCGTCTTCCTACATGCAGAGGTCAAGAGACTGACACAGCACATGCAGATAGCAAGCCTTAAATATTTGCAAAAAGCATAAGTGTATTTTTAGCGTGATCCTTGGTAACCATCCGTTTATTTAAAAAATTACTAAGTGAATTAAAAACCTATATTCCATTGTTTTAACACAATGTTCTGCCAAAATCCTTTGAGAAGGTGGTTTAGGATCCCAATTCATTTATTTATTGCTGGGCACGTTAACCAGGGTGCCTAAGGGAAGGATGGGGCTGAGTCAAGCAATCTGGATACAATTTTGAACTGTCACAGGGATTTTGTATTTCCTTGAATAAGTTATGCAGAGATTGCTTCAGAAAACGATGTGAACTTATGACTGGTGCCCACATTTTCTGTATTAGATTTTTGAAAATCCTCATTTATCTGTCATAAAAACCTGAAGGTGTCTCTCTTCTGCTGATGGTTTTCCCAGGGGAATTATCTGGGTATGTGGCTGTGGCCAGTGCTGCTTGACTCTCAGTTTTAGCAGCAATTTAGGAACTCATGACTCAGCTGCCCTTGTAGGCTCTGGGGCTCAGTTTCCCTGCCTGTTCCCTGTGCTCCCCTCAAAGGCAGGAGAGAGCTGCCTCTCCACATCCAGGGCTCGCTTTGCTGATTCCTCTGAACATTTCTGAAGGAAAATAAATAGCGAGTAGGGGATGTAGTGGGTATGAGATGGTTACTCACATGGTTCTCTCAGTTTACTACCCTAATGTGCATTTTTGTGTCAAGAGCTACTGTTGATGCAGCACCACAATACCACAGATTTTAAAAAAGAAGGAAAAAGAATCAATTAGATGCAATTATAATTAAAGTCTACTGACTGCAAGTTTGTTCTGGCTGATTGGACAAGCTGAATGAGAAATTTCTTGATCATGAAATTTTGTATCATACCACCACATGTACAAGCCTTTGTTTACATAGAAACCTCCACATTATGCTCTGTTTATTTTAAAAATCAAGTTCTATTTTTGCAATATAATGACATGCCAGTAAAACCAAAAGGAGCATTGGCATATCCATTCACTCACAGCCTCCTTTTGTTTCCATCCTTCCCCCTGGCAAATAAAATAGAAATTCATGCCTTCTAATAGGTTCATTTGTAAACTCAGCGGATGTGGGCAAACGAGGGGCAAGTGAGGCAGCTGCATGATCAGGATTCCTGACTTGTGAAAGCAGATTTTTGGCAGTGGCAACCAAGTCTTTGGTTTGTTTTGCTTTGGCTGGTCTCTAACAAGGCCCCGATTTCCTCCTTGTTCTGGCTGCTGCTGAATTGCTGATGAGTCTGTAAGGGCATCTCGGGGTCATCTGGCTGAGGGTTTGTGGGAGCTTCTACATCCCAAAAGGACTGATTTCACTGGGTTTTACCTGATTCCCTGGGACAGAGTAACCTGTCAGATGCTATTTTCCAGTAACTCTTATGCACTTCTGGGGACTTGCAAACGAAATCTGCTGCTCGATATCCCCGCTGTGGTTTCATCTGTTCTCCTGTATTCCGGTCAAGATGTGGTGTCTTTCTCAAATGGCCACTTGGCTGAGCTGGGAGCTGTGGGATTGATGTTTGATGTTTGAATCAGGGAAAATGTAGCACAGTGCTCTTGCACACTGATACTGTTTGGGCTCCTTCAGTGCCAAGGGCTTGGAGATGCTATTTTTAGGAATTGCTGGAGGCTTGATGCTAAGAAGAATAATCTTATCACTTCAGAAAACCTCCAGCAGGACCCTGTCAAGGACTGGAAAGCCTGGATCAGCCTGTGCTTGAACAGGCATTACCCTGAAAAAGCTAATGCTCAGCAGACCTGTATTTCTGTGGTGTTGGTCACTTTAAAAAAAAAAAAAAAAAAAAAAAGAAAAAAAGGAAAAAGGCAGAATTACTCTGTTAGACTACAGTGATTGCCCAGCTCCAGGTAGTGTGGGCATTTGCCTCATGAAACAACCCCACGTTTCAGAGACTGGCACAATATGATTGCTGTATTCAGCAGCCCAGGCTTCTTGGAGTTGCAAAGGACCATCCATTGAAGAGCGACAAGAGATCATGAGAAAGTTTGTGGGTGTTTAGAGGAATTTGCAAATTTCCCATTCATTTTCTATGAGATACTCACACAGGCTGGCATTTCCTGACCAAAAGAAAAAAAAGGAGGGGGGTTCTGGGAGGGAAAGAAAGCACTTGCCATATAGCTAATCACGTATTCAAAGCAGCAGGAGGTCCAGAAGGACACTGAATAGGTCCACGTGGTTAATGGGACAGATGCTCATCCATCTGCACACGGGGCAGGCTGGGATCTGGTGGCATGCAGATGGATTGGATGCTGTGGGTGACGGCTCTGGCTCAGGCTTTGCAGAGATGAGGAGGTCTGTGGCGCTGGCTCCTGCACATTGCTGCTCTTGGATGTTGAGATTGCCTTCGCAGTTCCCAAGCTCTAACCTCAGCATGCTACACACCCACAGATTCCCACAGCTTTGTCTGCAAAATGTGCCCTCTAACAGAAACCTCACAGTCCTCGTGTGCTTTTTTTTCACTGCTACAATGAACAGCTTTGTTTTGAACAGAAAATTGAACACAGCCTGTTTTCCCACCTGTGCCCTGGTCTGTCATGTGCTAAACCTGGAGTAAACAAGTATTGACTGATCCCACTCCCTCTATCCTCACTTGCAGTGGGACATTTACTGCAATGGCACCTCTGAATTTCCTGGCAAATATTTCAGCCCTTTTTGCCCGCCTGCCTCAGTTGTTCTTGTGAAAACAGTTACAGATTTTGCTCATTGCTCCCAGAGGCATGTCTTCACATGAATAACTCAATCAGTACGAGGAAAAAAAAGTCATTCTCACCTATTCTCTCTTCTTTACTCACCTCTTTTGGTTTAATTTTCCTGAATATAACAGAGCGTGTATTTACTGATCGGTCACAAACCACAAATCTTTAATAACTTGTAATTTGGGAAACATCAATTAATGTTCACCGAGGTCCTTTGTAGTGAAATGCAGACCCTTTGCTCTAGAGAACTGGAAACTTCAGTAAAGGGAGTAGAAAAGGATGGTGTGGGAAGGGAAACAAAGTCACAGAGCAGTGGCCAGTGCTGCAGGAAAAATGACAGAAGAAATCTAAGTGTTGTTTGTGAAACTCTGCTTCTCTGTGTCCCTTTCATGTGATTTCTTTGCTCATGTTTTTAGTGGAGTGGATCTTGTTCTTTGCCAAACACAGCCTTCTGGGGCTGAGGAGACTTCTTATGGGAAGAGCCACACGTGTGCTTTTGTGGGCCAGGCTTTGTGAGCTCTTACAGCAGCAGAGAGACTCACTCAAAATCCAGATCAGGAAAGAATACTCAGTTTATCCACAGCAGATAACTCAGCAAGTCTGTCAGCTGTGCCCATCTGGTCTGCACAGATATTGCACACAGTAATTCATCTCCATGGAAAGAGCCCATCAACAAAGGCCACCGATTCTTTCCCCATGAAGACCACCATTTCTTCAGTTGTCATGACTTCTCTGAGCCCATTGTTCCTTACTTCCTTTCTCATATAATAATTCTGACTTCTGTGACCCTTCTGTCTGCTCCTCCAACATGGATTTTAGAGCACCTACCACAGAAACAAAACTGAATCCCAGTGATTACTGGGCTTCATTCCTTTCACCCTAGATGGACTTGTACTTTCCTTTCACGCTATTTCCATTTAGACTTTCTTTTCCAATTCCTTTAAACTGTCTGTCTCGGCTGCCCGGTTTGCAAAGGCCTCTTGTGCTCTTTACTGTGTTTTTCTCACACCCCTCTGAAAGCCACAGGGTCAAAACAATTCTTCTAATCTCATTTGAAATCCCTTGTGTACTTTGTTTAGTTATGTTTATGTGCCAGTTTTTTTGACAGATTTTTGCTTGTAAATGGGGGTTGCAGTTTCTTCTCAGGGGTTGAAATTCTGGTTTCATAGAAATCAATATAAAACTTCAGTCAGCCCAGGATTATGTTGAGAATCCTGAAAGAAGAAAGATTGTTATTGCTTCTTGTTCCCACATTTCTAGACTTTTAGTAGACTGCATAGAATTTTGAGAAATATGAAAAGCATTCTAGGCAAGACTACAGGTAAAAGCAAAATTTCTTTTAGCCCATTTCAGAAGCACGGGTTTGAATTTTTTTTCAGATGCATTGAACCACAATGGATTTTTTCCTTAGCTTTAAATAGTACATTTGTTTTTTCTGCCATTTCTCCATCCTTATTTATACTGAGCATGTTCCAAACCCCTCTGAAGTTGGTGGAAACACTCCCACTGAACTCAGTGAGCTTCTCTCAGCCTTTCCCTACCCCACCTGAAGTCAGAGGGAAGCTGGAAAGGCTACGTGTGGCAGAGGAGACTGCTGGTTTCAGGAGACACAGAAATCTGCCTTTATTCCGTGCTCTTTCCCTCATTTGAGGGAATGCTGCTGTACAAGGATGTAACAGGGCTCTGTCTGCTTGTGCTTCAGGATCCACATGAGCCCTCAATCTTAGTTTTTGCACTAATGGCAGATATTAAAGCCATATTCTTCTTATTCTTGTAAAATAGCTGGCGTGATGAAAGCCCAGATTCATTAAATTATATTTATTTTTACTCTTTTGGGATTCAGTCCCTTTTTGCTGCGTTTTTAGCATTTTTTGGTGTAATAATTCACTCTGGAATATGTAGATTAGAGTCAAGTTTGCATCTCCCTCTGAACCATGCATAAGAAACCTAAGACGTGATGCTTTGAGGGCAGGCAGAGGTAAGAAACGGTGGTGGGTAAACAGCTGTCTATTTTTTTCTATATACCAATGAACTCTTATTTTGGACACCTGGCAAAAATTGTATGGTGGGAAATAAGCATCATCAGTGTGAGCTCTCTCCAAACATGGCAAGAAGAGGTGAGAAATTAAATATTAAAAAAGTAAAAAAATAAGCGGCTCTTTGACAGGATCATTCTTTTGTGACAGGAAACTCATTCCTAACTAGAGCTGTTCATGAGACACTCCACCAGGCACTCCAGACTGAATTTGTTGCACTAACTGTGCCCTGGGGGGTTGCTGACCAGTGAGGAGGATCAGCAGAAGAAACAATAAAGCATTTTTATTAGCCTTGAAGTCAGACCAGTGGGAATTTTCCAGAGAAGGGCCTACCCTAGCTCTCTTCCATAAACTAACTTCCTCCAAACTGTTTGATAACAAGGGAAATGAAAACAATCAGAAGAAGGGGGGGCAGAAAACCCTACCATTTGTTAATTACGTGGATATTTTGGAACTGTCAAAATGTGGCATCTCAATAGCATTTCTATCAACCACTGGGTATAAGTGGTTGTGGACATTTTGTCTCTGTGTCAGGAAACTACACTGCTCCTTGGACCTAAACTGTATTTTGGGAACAATTTATCATAGAATGGTTTGCAATGGAAGGGACCTTAAACACCACCTGCTCCCATCTCATCTTCCACCACACCAGGCTGCTCAAAGCTTCATCCAGCCTGACATGGAATTCCTCCAGGAATGGGGAAGTGTTCCACTTCCATCCACAGCTTCTCTGGGCTGTTCCAGTGTCTCACCACCCTGACAGTAGAAAATTTCTTTCAAGTACCTAATCTAATCCTGCCCTCTGTCAGTTTAAAGCCTTGCCTTGCCACCTCACCACCATCATTGCAGTCAAATGTCTCAGACAGAACAGAGGGACTGTGCCAATGTGCACTGAGAGACAGAGATTTCAACCAAATAAATGCTTTGGGTTATTACTTTGATCTGATATTCTCACTGTTAGTGCTGTTTCTGCTGCTGTCAGGTCAGTTTTTTGTTACCCTCACTGTCCAGGAGTGCAGCAGCAGCAGCAGCAGTCATCCCAGGTGAGGCAGGACAGCCCTTCACTTAGCTTGCTGCCCTCTGGCTCAAGCTCTGAATATTTTAATCTGACAGAAATAAAGATCAGGGATCTCCAACAGTGGTATTGGCTGCTAGATAACAGTACTTCTAGAAAATAGGTCTTTGAGTTAGGCTGTTCCTCTTGTGCCTTACTCTTACTCTTCATCTTTTACTGTGTAAAAGACAAAAGCCCAAACACTTGCTTTCAATGGGAAATAGATCCATAAATACCTTTAAAGATTTGATTTAATGCTGAATCTAATATGCCCTAAAATTGCAGCATGCTCTGAATTGATTCTGCTGAGCATACTCAGATCCTTTTAAACTAGCTGCAGCTGAAGCTTTAGGCACTGCAGAAATGTGATTCTAAACCAGGATTCTTAAGGTCACCTGGTTTTTACTGTTGTCTTTCAGTGAAGGTGAAGTGACTTTTTTTTTAAACCAAAAGCAAGAACTTCTCAGGTGCTTAAAAGTAGTATCAATGGTTCAACAAAACTTTTACTGCAACTGCTGCCTTGAATTTTGGGAGATTTTCTTGTACATCAAAGCCAAGAGACTTAGTTTATGGGTAGCTCTGTACAATTTCTTGACATTTGGTTTTGGAGATGACCATCAGGATTTCAAACCAATAAAGTTGATCTAACTACACTACTACTCTCTCCAGTGTCTTTACATGCTTAAAATAACCAAAAATTATTTCTGACTAAATATGCTAGTCAAAAAACTGGAAATACCACAGTTGATGAAATGAGGACAGGTCGGGCCAACTTTTTTTTTCTCCTTATAATTACCAGTTATTGACTTCCTTTTTGTCAAGGTCACCAGAAAGCTATGGAAAACTTTATCCCAGAATATTGGGTTTACTGGCATTTTCTTGAAGAAAAGCATAAAATACGTGAAGAACTTGCAGAGTCTCTGCCCTCAAGGCTCTTTACAAGAAACTATTTTTGTGATTAGATGCTGGACCAAGCTGCTCTGCAATTTTTCCACTGCTATTAACTGTAAATAACTTCCAGCCTTGCATTAACCCTTTCAGCTCATGGCGAGAAGAACTGTTTTGTATCTGCTGGGCGCAATGAGAGAAACAGATGAGCTGGGAATTTGAAGCTGGGTCTGAAGCAGAGCTCTTTTTTGTTGGGACTGTGTTTATGAACTCTTCTGTAACTTTCTCATTCCTGACTCCCCTTAGAGAGTGCAAATATTTTTATCGGCTAGAACATTTTTGGGAAATACATCCATGGCCATGGCTGGATTTTGATCTTGTTCCTGCTGAAGCAGATGACAACATTCTTGCTGGCCTTTGGGGAATGGCTGTGTGCTCTGCAGACATTGACTTGAAAAAACTTCAGGATCTCTCTGATGGGCTCAAGCTGGAAGGCTGTAGCTCTAAATTCAGTTCCTAAATCTCTGTGGTTGTCCAAAGACAGCCAAGCTTCAGAGATGAGTGAAGACAGCAAATGCTAAAAAAAAAAAAAATTGTTGATAGGAATAAAAATATGAATGCATGTTGAGTTAAGGAGGAAGGCAGCTCTTTTTGAGCAAGTCTTGAGAGGGAAATTCTCTAGCCCTGTGCATTCCCCTCTGGAATGTCCATGTAATGCCAAGATCGTGTCCCAGTCTTGACTCCTAAATCCTCTGCCACAGCTTAATTACAGAGGGGAATCTGGTTGAGAATTTTCAGATGCCTTCATGGACACTCAGGATGATGGAAACACAGGGAAAAAGTCCATATGCTTCAAAGTGTGTGGTGATTTGGACTCTAAACATTCCAAGATTAAAGATGCTGAGACACTATGGAATCCTGTGCACCTGTCAGGCTGCAGCTGACCTGAGCTGATCTGTGTTTTAAAAGCTGAAGAGTGACCCTATCATGGGTTTAGGAGATGCAAACTTCCCTTCTTTATCCATGCCAGTATAAGGATCTCTCCTATGAAACGAGGAGATTTCTTTTTACATTAAGAACTCTTATCAGAGAAATACAGTATGAAGTGGACTAACTGAAAATCAATCTTATGCCACATATTATGGATGAGGAAAGCTTTATACCTATTCTCACTTTGCCACAAAAGAGGGAAAAAGTGGTTACTATGACCATTTACAAATTCTCGTACTAAAAACATTCCCAGGCACTGTTGGGTTTTTATGTTATTTTCCTTTTTAATGGGAATTATGCCACAGACCCACTGGCTTATAAAGTTCATTAGGTTTTTAAAATATATTTGAGCTTCTTGGTCAGACAACATTAAAAATTGGCAGGAGGTCACATGGGAAAGTTCTGGCAGAGCTGAAAAGTGGCTCCAGTCTCCCCATGGTCCTTGGAGAAGGATTCTGGCTTTTCTCTTTCCTTCTGTGTGTTGGACAATGTTATCCAATTCAGCATCTGCCAGCAGAACATTACCACTGGCTGGAATGAAAATGAGGTTGTGTATCGAGATGATGAGTAGCTGTGTTATCACAAATTAGCTGAGCTGTACCCAACTGCCCTGGCCAGAATGGTGGTCCTTGGGGTTTTCCATAGGACTTTTTATTCTCATTCAGGTTGCAAGCATCTGTAGTGGAATTTCTTCTGGTTTCTCTTGAAACCAAGTAACAGCCTTAGTTTTGTGTTTTTTCTTTTTTAAACTAAATCTGTCAATTTTTTGTCTCCACCACGAGGAAAGAATCAAGGCCTCTTGAGGCCATCTTGTGTCTCTTCCAGTTACTCTCCTTCAATGTTGTCCCAACCCTCAAAATAATCATGACATCCAAAATAACTAGTCTTTATTGAAAGTTGTGACCAAAAAGAAATATTCATACTTCAATATTTTTACTGCTTGATTTTTATTTTTTTTTCAGGACTCCACTCCACAGGCTTTGAATCACTACCTGGGAAACTGCTACAGTGGGAGCTGCAATAGCCTGGCAGATAAATCTTCTATCCCATCCTCTTGATTTAATCTGGGATTCTGAAACACGTTCATGCATCAGAAAAGGTAAGAGTAAAGCTTTCTGTGTTTTCACTCACCAGCTTGGTTGTGCTGCTGATAAAGGATGAGTCTGCAAGGTTTTGAGACCCAGTTGGGCTCAGGGTTCTGAAATGGAGATTGCTGTTTGTGCTGAGCCTGACGCACAGAACAGATCCCATTACAGCTTTGGGGTCACGGGGGAAACAACAGAGGGTTGAAATGTACATAGAGAGGAGGGGAGATCAAAGGAGAGGAACTGGGAAAGGTTTAGGCTGGGCAGAGCAGGGGAGGTTGAGCCTGGCTGTCTAGTCCAGTCCTAGTGTGATGTTTTGCCTTTCTGACCTACGTGGAGCTAGAGACAGGAATAAACGGAAAAAAGCATTAAAAAGTGTGGTGGTGGGAAGTAGGCCAGATAGAAAACTACAGAGTTATATTGTTGGTGCAGAAACCTTGGCTATGTATGGAGACCAGAACTACACTGAAGCTGTCATAATTTTTCCTCTCACAAGGAAGGCAACTGTGCATCCGAATTAAGTGCCTAGAAGAAAATATTTCCTTTTCAAGATTAAGCTAGAAGGCTAACATTTGGCGCTGGAAAGATACATTTCTCTGCTGTGGTTTCCTCCTGATGAGTTTGCAAATCTTCCCTGAATTAATTCATCCTTTCCATTTGAAATTTTAAAGGCAAAAGGTTTTATTTTACTGTTTTTTCTATGCTTACATGTCAGGGTGAAAAAGGGGGAAGGAGGAAGCCAGGGATGGAGATGGGCTCTTGTGTTTTGCTTTAAACTCATGTGTTAAACATAGTCCCTTTGCATTCATCTGTATAAGCAGTGTCAGCATCCACAGGGGGCTGCTGTGTTTGAACAAGACTGCTCAATTTGTTTTTGATTAGGCATAATTATTTATTGCAAGACATGCAAGTATGGGTAATACCATCTCAGTCCTGGCAGGAAAGGTGTGTGTTATGATTTGGGTTTGTAGTTTCTCTCTGTCTTGGTTTAAATTTTTCTCCATCACCTTTTTTTTTTTTTCCAAACAAAAAGGGATGTATTTTTGGGATACAACTTAAAAAGCATTATTTATCCTGTCCCAAAGAACAGCAAAAAGAGCAACCTTGAAAGATTTCTATAATGGAAATGAAACAATCAACACAGAAATATGAGGAAGAAATTATACCCATTAAATACATCTAGACTGATGAATGATATGATGACTGCCTATTCAAGTTGGAAATTTTACACATGATTGAAGCTTTATTTAGTCTAATGAAATGTGCTTCCTGAATGCTGCATCTGAGTGACGGCGTGACCTAGAGCACAAAAGAAAGTATTATGTGATTAGACTGAGATCATTCTCATTTAAAGTCATTGTGATATAATTTTACGTTTTTAATTAGCAGCATATACTATTGTGTCCATTGCCTCTTTTATTGCAAATACCTTTTCAGGTCTTGTCCTTCCACAGGCTTGTTTGAAGCTCAACATGGATTAACAGCTAAGGGGTTTGGAGTTCATTGATCCTTTTTTTTTTTAAATCCCCCCCCAAAGTGGTGAATGGTGGGAGGGGAGGAAGCTGATCTTTCAGAATAAGCTCATCTTGTGCTGAATTTTTCCTGTGTTCCATAGGACATTCTTTACATTTTAGCTTGCAATACAACTTAAATCACTTGTTTGGCCCCTGAAAATATTGGAAGTCACATCTTTTAAATTACTGAAATTAGAGTTGTTGGTGAAACAACTGATTCTAGAGATATTCTCCCCAAAGTCTTGGCTCTGGCAGCTGGGATTTCATGAGGGCTGTGGCATTTTACTGCTTTACATCACCAAGAATTTGGACCTACATCCTCTACACCATGCATTTCTTATCCCACTTCACCTTTATGAACTGGGCCTTTACTCTGAAGCTGTTTTGTGTACCAGGCTGGAAGGCAATTCTTCACACAGAAATCCAGTGTTTGGATTAAAAGCTATTAAACCACGTTTGACTCGAGCAAAATTTAGCGTGGTTCATAACACGATTTTATGAGCTATTGAGATTTCTGGCACCATAAAATGAGTTTGTTAATGGGTTTCAGCAGTTGTTACTTAGAGCGATGTTAAAAAGTAATGAAGGGGGAAAGCAAATGCAAGGGGTGAACTTGCTTCTCGAGTCTGCAGTGCTTTCCTTTCCCAGAGCATTAGCAGGGGTAAGCAAGCATTAAACAGGTTCAGTGTGCTGCCTTTGTGTGACAGAGCTCGCTGCAGACCCCATATTTCCAGATGAATATGAACTTGCTGACCACAATCCTGACTTTTAGCTCGTTAGTGAGGTTGACTGATGAACACCCAGGACCAGACAGATAAGCCAGACACTTAATCTATCTACTGTATGTGTTCAGTCAGACTAAAGCTTTATCAATCATTTCAAACTGCATTTCAGGAGCATATTGTATAGCTTCCCATTGCCATAAATCACTGAATTTGGAGCCAGTAGCAATTTAACCATCTAATTCATGAGGCATCTGAAGGTGTCCATGTACCTGTAAGTACCTTAATTTGTGCCTGCATGGAAGATTCTTAATTCCTTAGCACATTGTTTAGTTTTTATTGCAGCCTGTAGTTAAAATTTGGGAGGGCAAAAAGAATGTCAGGAACAGCATCTCAATAACAGTTTTTAAAATATTTCAATTTGAAATTTAGGATCATTTTCTTAGATCACTTCTTACCTCACTGCATAGGTATCCTCTTGATCTGGTTTGTATTTCCTTCTACAATGAGAAGGATAAAGTTAAAAAAGGGTATTATAAATGCATGTGCCAATTGCAGAATAAAATCTAATGCTGAGAGAGGCAAAAAACGTTATCCTTTTTAAAAGGAGACTTTTCCATCTTTTGGCTCTCTTATTATTTTTTAAATTCTGTTTTTACACATCTAATTGTGCAGGCTAATCAGCTATTTCACAAAAGTAAGGCAGCATATTTACAGGTAGGGATGGCCAATTTGCCTGGTCATTTTTGGTGCTATATACAAAATTTAGGCTTCAGATATGTTCAGACATTTTTTTGCTCTTCTTCGGTTCTTGTCTGGCCTAAACTTCAACACATGAGGTGCAATAGGCATCCCAAAATCTCATGCTAGCATTCTGGATTGTGACAAACTCAGGTACTTCCAACCAGGGGAGATTTGACTCCTGATGGAGCCTTGCTAAGATGGTCGCACCTACTGGCATAGACAACTGTCCAACCTTTGGTTCCTAGGAATAAATTAAATATCATGGCCTAATTTTTAGAAGTTTCTATATTTATATCACCAGAATTATTTTTGGCCTAATTTTTATACCTTTGTTTTCTCTTGGTGGCTACAGTAAGTGTACATTGGTGTGGTGTGTGCGAAGCTGATGGAGCCCAATTGAAATCATGCAACAACTGTATAAGTTACAGCTTATCAAAACCAAGTATTTTTCATTATTTTCCCTTCAAATTACATTTTGCTCTCTATTAAGCATAATTTTCTGATAATGGGACAAGTCTGAGTGCAGTCTCTGTAGCATATAGCTGGTCTAGATTTAGGTCAGGTTTTGTGCATTATAAACCTGTCAACAAATCCTGTTTACAGCTGTGGTGCAGCACTGAAGGGCAGTTGAGGAGGAGACACGATAAAGTCTATGGGACAAATTACACATCACAAATTAATTATATGTAATGCTTGGCATAACAGACATGAATTTTGGGCACGACCATAATGCCTGTTTTAACTGCCAACAATTATTATCTGCTTTAAGTCATGTCTTGGATGAGGAGTGGATCTTGTGATGTTACGGTAAATGCACAGAATATGAATAAGCAGACACCTATGGTTTTAAGCTCTGTATGTGGAGATTAAGTACTTGACTGTGGATATTCTTCAGGTGCATTCAGAGAAATTTGGTTTCCCATGCTAACTGCAGTGAACGAGTGGAATTATTTCCATGGGTTTCTGTGAGCTTTTGGATTGAGTCCCAGAGCCTGATCTCATACTTTGCCTAGAGGAGATTTCTGAGAACATGCAGACTTGGGCATCCAAGGGACTAGCAGTGCCAGAGTGGTTGTAAAGGGCCACAGCCAGGCCCTGTATTTACAAGTTAAATGATTTACCCAACGTGTTCTGGGGAGCTTTAGGCAGTTCCTGGTTTACTTCACCTACTTAACATCACACTGAGGAAGAGTTGGGTCCCCATGCTTTGAAAGACAACAGACTGGCTGCTTAGAAATGTTGATCAGCTGTATAAAAGCAGAGGGTGAGACTACACTAGGACTGGAGCTCTGGATTTGTGAACTGTGGGAAAATTAGTAATACAGGCTTTCAGGTCTCCTCTGCTGAAATGCAGCTCTTGACCACTGTAATTTTGGGTGATGCTCAAATGGTTTCTCAGACTACGCAAACCACAGGCTGACCCAAGCTTTGCCAAAGAATGAAGAGTGGCTGTGCTTCATCACAGCATGTTTCTGAGATTTTTCAGTTCTGTCACAATCTTCTGACCTGTGGAAATGAAGGGAAAGGGTTTTGCAGAGATATTTCACTGATAATTAAGAAGAAATTCACAGCCACACCACATAAAAACCTTCTAATGGTTCTTGCACTGACACAGGAATGGTAGTGAGGAGGATGTAGTTTAGAAATACAATGCAGACTTTATTTTTGTTGCAAAAAATTTCAGGAAATCCTGCATTTTAGTGGGAATCTTTCACCTTTGAAGAATGCTGCATTTGAAGAATTTATAATGCTCTATTACGTCTGGGCCTAATTCGCAAAACAGTTATGTAAAGTGAAATTCATTCTGCAAGGATACTTCTTTCTGAGCGTCCTTATTACATAGCTATGTAAATGTTCTTATGCAAGTAGAGACAATAATTATGGCTTAAGGCTATATGCATTACAAGCAGGGAATTCCTCACACATTTAAATATTTTGGAAGCAAATCTGGATCTGGTTTCAAAATCTCTAGTGGATTGACACCAGTTTTACACCATCTCTATCTGGCCTCTCGAAATTCAGAGAACCCATTAAAAATAGAAGTTGTGATGGGGGGAGACTGCAGTTATATCATATAGCAAGTGAGCACAGGAATGGCTGGCAGGAGAATGGTATGCTGCAGATGAACTGGATGGAGGAAAGATTTGCACTGTTGTAAAACACATGGGAAAAGTCCCTTCTGTTTATTCCCTTTTTTCACCCCCTTATTAATTTACCGAAACCACAAGCCATGTGTTCCAGTTCCTGTCTGGGAAAGAGGCTGGGTAGCTGTGGTGTGACTTAATCGACCCAGGGATCTAAAAGCAGCTGGAAAATCCCAAGAAATTCTGAATTGCTTGTGAAAGAGCCAAGGAGTGTTGTTTGTAAACCACTCAGCATTAGGGACAAGGCCGCTCTGGTCATATTGTGCTCCCTGTTCTGTGTTAACAGCTGTAACGAGGGACATCAGCTAAAGATCAAGTGGACACAATATTTTCAGTGAAAGCTTATGCCTTAAGATTATTGGATTCACAGTCTACCCAAATGTTCAGTGTTGGCACAGCAGTGACTTGTGTGAAATCTCCCAACATCTGTGTGCTTTGGAAGGAGTGGTCGTGCTTCATGTAGATCATATTGAAAACAGGAGAACTCCTGCTCGCACTCCTCTTTTCCCTTCTTGCTCTCAAGGTGAGAGAAGCCTGTTCCCGTTCCTTATGCAACACAGATAATTTCCTCTCATACATTAAGGATCTGTGACAGGCTTGAAGCTCCCTCTGGCTCTTTCTCTTTACAGGCACTCCTGTAAGATTAAGCCTTTCATCTGCTCTCAAATAAGACCTTGCAGCACCCCAGATAGGGATGGAGATATTTATTATCTAGATGATTGAATAAAAATTATAAATGATTGGCTTCCGAGGCTGTGATAAAGGTGTGATGGGTAAAGTTAAGTTCTCATCTGAGCACTCTCCCCGCGGCTTTAGGAGGCTGAGCATGGTAAGTGCAAGAAGTCAGCCAGGTAAATGGAAATGTATCTGGGAATTAGTGTAATCTTACCTAAAGCTACTGATGAGACAGCAATGAACTTACATTTCACTGATAAGATTGCTAAGGTTTGAGGGTTGCTGCCGTTGTAGCTTTAAACATCTACTTCAACTAATTTGTATCCAGTGTTTATGTTCAACTTCAGCATTTTCTTCCATTTTTTTTTTCTAATTAACTCTAGCCCTTTTTGTCTTTTTTTTTTCCTTTGAGTGCCTATTTATATTTTGCTACCAGTTATTAATTCAAAAGAAATGTTTGCCTTTTGGATTTCTCTATCCCAAGCTTAATCCTTCCCAGACACTCCAATGAGATCAAGGTCAGGTTTTCTCATTAAAGATGGAGAGGGCACATTTCTTTCCTAGTGTGCCTCAGCCACAGACATCTTATGTGGTTTGGTGAGTGTGAAAAGCTGGAGGGATTTCGTAACTCTGGTATAAAGGAGGGACTCTTATTTTATCATTTATCCCTAAATTTAAAAGCGCTAAAAAGTTTAGAACAAAGGATAATTAATATGTGATGCAAAGACAGACCATTCAACAAAGAGCCTTACTGTTTACTGTTGTCACTAATGCACTGTTTGCCAAAGAAAATCCTAAATCCTGGCTGAAATATATTTAAATTTGGTTGGTATATATGGTATATAATTACATCCATAATGACTATATCACATAAGTATGCACATATATTTTGCAGTGTTATTTTTGATCATATCTGGAGCTGAGACTAAAAACACTTTCAAATTCAACAACTATGATAACACAAGTGAGAGGATTTTTTACTTTTTAACACCAATATGGAATTGTGTTGTCATTTCCTTGAGTGGAAAATTCTGATTTTGGAGAGGATTATTGTACTGTGCACAGTTCTCCTGGTTTAGGTGACTGATTAGGCCAGTATAAATAGGGATCTGGATGTGAATATACTCTACCACTTTCCTTTTCTTGTGAAGAAATTAATTTCTGAGATGTTATTCCTCCTCTTTCTCACACAGACTCAAATCTGTACTCTGCTGAGTCAGAAGATGTGCTTGCATGCTGTTTGTTAGGCAAACTTTGCCTGTATTTTCTTGTCGCTGTGCACCTGAGGAATAAAATCTTCCGGCCATGAGAAATTACCTTGATTTGAACCCTCTGTATGTGGAGATGCTGCAGTTCAGAATTCCTCAGGTGTACCAGTGTGTGTTTGGACCCGTGTGGGTGACACAGCTTGTCCCCAGAGCTGGGGACAGTGTGCTCCATGTGCTGTACAGCCCAAATTAACAGCCCACGGCTACTGGGGCTTGTGGGAAAGTCTCCTTTGGTGCAAAAATAGGAGGAACAGCCTTGTGACAAGAGCTGGCACCTTCATGACAGCCATATCCTTTCACACTGTGCTATAATGCAGCTCAGCGTGCTTTGAAGGCCCAATTTGGTGGTGGTCCTGCCTTATCTCTCAGTAGATACTGATCTTTATCACACAACCATAACAAACTGCTTGGTGGAGTTGGAGGGGGTGAGAGAAGCCTTTGGCTTCGTTTAGAACAAGTCAGACGTGAGCATTGAGATATGCTGTACTTTGAGTGGCTGGCCTTTTTTGTGTCCAATTTTAAGATGTTTGTAAAAATCAGTGTTATGTTAGACCTGCTCCATTTATCCCGCTGGAAAAGGAAAGAGCTCGTTTCAATGAGACTTTCAAAATGTCAGGCTTAGAATTCCTATAGTCGAGGACATTCTGTTTAATTCTTTTGTGGCTGCGACTGAATGATAGAAAATGGTGTTCTAGTGTAATTTCTCAGGCAAATGCAAGGTTGTCTTAGTAACTTGTGACCCCTTTGACTCCGAGTTTGAGGAGAGAAAAGGCGAAGTTATTCAGCGATCGGAGGAAAGTGGGGAGAAGTGTTATCTCAGAGCTGTGATATTTGGCCTCCAGTGGACACAGAAAGTTGACACACATCAAATGTCAAGCGAGCTGATAGCAGACAGGAAGGATTAGTGTTGACACAGCAGAGCTGACCCTGCCAGCAGCGAGGCTGTGTTCAAACCCAGCCGCGGCACGCTGAAATCACCGCGGCTCAAACTGGAGGTGAAGGTAGAGGAAACATGGGCCACTGGGACATTCTCCTGCCTAATTGGGCTGACAGCTCAGTCTGCATTCAGGACAGTGTTTATTTACTCATTGTTGTGCGATGAGCAAAGAGAAAGATATGCTGCTTTAGCCCGTGCTGATATTGGTCCTAACACTGTCTGGCTCCAGCTGCCATAAGCCAGGACAATACAACACAAAAACTTCCTATTCACCATCACTTCTAAGTCTGTCCTGGCACAGATATGCCATGACCTCAGACCACAGTTGGGTCTAATAAGGAATTTATCTTCATGGAAATGTGACCTCTTGCTACCAGAAGGCTACAAAAATACCAGTAACAATGGGTAAATGAAGATAAAGGTTTATCCTGGCCAAGTGTTGCATTTTCAAAACAGTTCAACCCTGACATGAAAAACTACTGTTTGACATAGAATGCTGTCTGAAGCTCTTTAAAAAGTTAACCAGGTCACGGTGGAAAGAACATGTTCTTATTAATGTTTTTATAAGTGAAAATTGCTGGATTGATTCTTTTTTCTTTTGAATGATGCAGACATTCAATATCAGTTTTCAATTCCCAGAATCCCCTTTGGATATAGGAGAAGAAATTTCAGGAAATTCAGTTTTTCACCAAGGAATTAGGCTTTTTCCTCTCTTAACCTCCACCCTCCACCCTAGGAGTTCATACTCTGTATGTGCTTTTAATCTTGACTTCAATATATTTTACTGTGGCCAGCTTTTAGTTACAGTTTAATAACTTCAGCTTTATTTTGCCCCAGGCCATATTATAATGAATAAAAAGCTTTTCCTGTGATTTAGCTGAATTTATGCAGCTGCCCTTGAAACAGCTGCATAATTTTCCTACTGACTAGGAAGGGTAGCAGTTTACTCAGCACAGACTGGTCAGCTGAATTCTACTTCCAGACTCAGTTTTGCCAAAAAATCATGTGAAAACTAATGCAGATCTATGACCATGCTTCCAGATATCTTGTGCAATGTTTTTCTTTCTTAAATTAAAGTTATCCTCACCTGCAGAAGTAATTTAGACTGAACAAGGACCGTATTTTTATATGGTTCTGTATTGTACCTTGTGCAATGAAATCTTTGATCTGATGAGGGCCTCTGGAACACCAAAAATAGCTGCTTCCCAGTCTTATGAAGGGAATGGTGAGTAGATATGGGAAGAAGCTTGCATCAGTCATTGGTTATCCTACATTTGACCACTTCTAGGTTGGTACTTCCAGCCAAGCAGGCGGCGAGGCTTTGGGATAACTCACTCTGTGTGGGAACCTGCCTACAAATTGAGGGATGGCAGATAGGATGGAGGAGGCAAGAGATCAGTGGTGTGCAGCTTAGGGAGCAGGTGGTTTGAATGCAGCTGTGAAACCTAAGACACCTTATCAGTTTGGGAGACTTCTTTAATAAGGGCCCAGCTTCATCTGAACACAGGGAATCCTCTCCAGAATTCCAGACGCATGAAAGACATTAACTCATAATTCTTAATAGTCTCCTGAGTACCTGATAATAATTATGGCTGGCCTTTTTGGCCTTAGAAGCTTTCAATTAGCTGGTGTTAAACCTTTCAGAGTAAACTGGAAACCAGTATAGGATGCTTAATGTGAAAAGGTGTTCTAGTTAATACTTCTTTTTAATACTTCTGTGCATTGATAGATCTGAACCAAGTTTATGGTTCTTACTCGCTCAGGATTAGCAAATATCAAACTGAAATGAAGAACAACTATTTACACATACTTAAAATTTATTTTGAAGCAGGTTTAAAATAAATCTTGTAAAGAAAAGAAAAAATACAGCAATAAAGTCTAGTCTGAGATCATATTATTAAACAGAAATATTATTAAATGAACAGTTTTTTAGAAGAATGAGAATGATCAGTTTGCCCAGCTGTTATAGTAGCAAAGAAAATGTTAATTAAAAAATAAGAGAGTTATGCACACATACTATTCATCTCAGTATAAAAAAGGTAAGTAAAGAAAGAAAGGCAGATTAGATCCTGATGTGAAGTGTATGCTTGAAACTTAAAAAGATTATAAGATGTGTAATAAAGATAAAGAAATCCCCCCAAACATAGGGAGAGCACATTAAGTCATGCGACAAACCTTTTATTCATTACAGCTCTGAAAAATCTGAGGTCAGCTCTCCATTCCATTAAATGCAGTGTTTCTGTAATATATGTTCAGTTAAAAGCCCTCCTCCCAGCTTTTTGCTGCCAGAATGAGGTAAAGAATCTGGAGGTTTTAGAGCTAATAAGCCAAGCAGTAAAATGGTGCACATTTGTGTGGAACCTGACGAGAGATGGGAAGGCACCCAGGGAAGACTTGGCTGCTGACAGATGGACACGCCAGGACTCCATTCCATGAATCAACCTTGGCAAATACCATCTGGGACAATTCAAACAGGGAGGAAAAGGCAGGAAAAACCTGACTCTGGTTGTTACAAGCTGTACAGGATGAAAGCTGGGCAAGCCATCCACCTGCAAACCAACCGCTAAACCATAGGAAATTGGGAAAGAAGGACTGAAGAAATCCTAGAGAATTGTGCTGGAATTCCTGAACATCCTTGACTTCCATTGACATGGGGAAAAAATGGAAAAATCCACTTTCTCTGGGCAGGAAATGTCATGTAATTACAGAATAATGTCATCCTGCACTGAACAGAAAAGCTCAGTAAGGCAATTGCTATGAAATACTGCAGCTCTTACTTCTTTGGGAGCCTCTGCAGGTCACAGAGGTGGGACAGATGTTCCACACCCTATCCTGTACTACAGTTCAGGCCTTTCCACAGCACTGGGATGTGCTGTGAAATCAGGTGGATCAGAAAGTTATTCTTTCAGTTGCAAAGATCTCAGCCTCTTCAGAACTCCCATATGCTTCATTAGTGAAAAGACTTTGGTAATAATGAACCTCATTTAAACATTCTGAATGCTGTCTTTAAGCACAATGGGTTAGAAAAATTGAAAGTAATAAGGAAGGGAATAAAAGAAAATTCTTGCATTTTTAATGTGACTGAAAGTATAGTCTTTCCTTAAAGATTTAATTCTTCCTATGAATGTCTACACTGTGTTTACAATATTTTTTAAAAAATCCTGGATAGAATCATGCTGGAGTGAGTGTTTGTGAAGTTAATAGAAAATTCTGGGCCTTCAACTCTGATAAATGTAACTCTAGAGTCCTATGAAAAATTTCATTTTCAAGGAAGCCTTTCTTTTTTATGGGAAATTTGTCCAGCTGAAAAATTTTACTGGCTCTACTCCTCATTCCCAGTTATGGACCAGATTTCAAATACCTGTGAAAAACAATATATTGGTTTCAAGGAAATTCATGGATGAAAGCATTGTAATTGAGGACATCCAGATCTGTTCCTACAGAAATGCTTTGTATTTACATGGTCCATTACTTACACCTTCTGCAGAGCATTACAAGCATAGAAAACTCCAAAAGGGTGAAAGTTAGCCAAGAAAACCAGCTGTGCATGACTTTGAGTCCTCTCCCAAACACTTGGAATACATCTGCATGGCTCATCAATGCATCTGTGTTGCTCTACTTGCAATGTGACTGGTTTGGTCCTAGAACTACTGAGACAGAGCAGTGGAGGTATACAAAACCAGGGCAGTCACGGAAAGAGGAAATTTCAGTGTCTTTGTGCACAAAATTGTTTGTGCTCAGGATCTGCAAGATGGGTTACAGATGTATGTCAGAGAAACAAGGCAATTCACTTTCGGACTTTTGCAGAGCATTCTGTTAAAAATTCTTTGCGAGGCTTTAAAAAGATGGGGAGGGCACGAGAAGGAAATATATATCAGGCATATATATATTCCTGAGAATGACTGCAATCCTCAATGCCATGCAAATAGTTTGTGCCTTTAATCATTAAGGTGTCCTAGGGCTGATGAGAAGTTAAGCTGGGTAGGAAAAAAACAGGGCGGGAAGTTGATAGATTTGAGTTCTATTCCAGTTTCAGGACAGAATTCCCATGTGACTGTTGTTTGCCCAGACAATGGAAACACAGAGTGTTTTACCCATACTCTTACCTGAAACATAGCTCAGAAATAAAAACGGTGCTAAAGCAATGGGCATTTTGCTTTTTTTCTACAGAAGGAGTAACACAGAACTCATTCTAAAAGAGAAATAACACCTCCTCCCTGTTCCTGCAGTTTTGCCAGGTGGATTGCAATCCCAGCTTCTGAGTCTGGCTTAGTATGGCAAGTATTTGCCTCATGCAGCTCTCATCACTTGCCGTATTAAAACATGATTTAGGCTGACTAATAAGGCCCTCACTGAGGGCATGCCCATATCCTTGTGCTTTCGGAGCAGAAAGTTCCCAGAGAGGTGGTGTCACCCTCACAACTCTGTGCAAAACCCTTCATACAGCTCTCAGAAGAAAATTCGCATTACCATTGGATCTGTGTCTTATCATGACTATTTAGTGTAATATTTCTACCACAGTGATATAAAGATACACCACTTCTGGCTCTGTAGATACTATTTTAAGCTAGCTTGAGCATTTCCTTGTGATGAGAAGTTGCACAGTGCAGGTTTTGATACCTGGTCCTTTGCATGGACCTGAAGTAAATTAGATGCTGACTTTACGTTAAGTCCCTGTGAGTGTCGTGTAAAGAGACTGTAGGTTCTACACCATGAGAGTGCCCTTTCTGGATATCCTAGGTCTGTGTCACTCCCATCCACCTTCAGCACCTCTCTGCTGTGCCAATTTTAGGAGCCTCATTTCATGAGTAGACTGGTGATCTGTTGTGAGCACATGTATCCCATGTTCTCTTCACCATGGAGACAACCACCCTTCTAATTTAAGTGCACTGGTTAGTAATTGATCCAGGACTACTCTTCCACAATCTCTTTGGCTGAGATGAAGTTATTTCCCCAGTGACAACAATAATCTGAAGAAGAGGGGAAGAATAAGTGTTTACATGTGTGCAGCTACAGGAGGGAATCTGCAGACTAACTAGTTTCACATCCTACCTTTATGTAATTTTGTTGTACACAAATCCATTGTAATTAATGCAGTCTGTAACGGTATTTATTGGATTAAATCTGGCACAAAGGTTGCCAATTCTGAGTTTGCTAAATCTTGAGATATGGATCCATCTGGGGTCTCTTTAAGAGCAGTTGTTCGGCTTTACTGGAGTTGCTAGTTGAAGTCACCATCAGATTTCTGTTCTGTGGAAAAAGCATTTGTTATAAATCTCAAATAGTCAGTAATTGATCACAGCCTGGAATTGTAAAACTCTATCTCGGTGCCTGAAATAGCACATGTTTGTGGTGTAGTATGTGGTTTCAGTCCCTGTCGAGAAAAAGGGACACCTTGGAGAATATGGAAGTCTCAAGGAGCTTTCCATTAACGGAAGGGTCAAGGGACAGCGCTGTCAAAGCATCCCTGCGTTAGAGCTGTGTGGGGAAACAAGCTGCTTTCGACCCCCAGTGTCTCAGCTGTCAGTCACAGGAGATGAGCACTCCTTTTGTTCAGATCCCTGAAAAAATCCCTTGATTATCCTCCCTTTTATCCCCCCTCCCTCACTGGGTCCCATGCCAGTGTCCTTACTGAGGCCACCTGGGGTGGGCAGAAGGCCCATGATCCAGCCATGCCAACCTGACTGAAATTCCTCAAACACCGCTTTGAAGTGATAAAAATTAACAGAACTTCCTTTCTCCCCACCACAACCTCCATCCTCCTAAGAGATGCAAGGAATTGCAGACCTCTCATGGGTGCCTGCATTATGGCAGTGGTAATATAAGGGGTGGGGTAAAAACTGAGATTGCTTGGACATATTGACATAAAAACTTAAATTTAGTTTTGTGGCTTTTAAAAAAACCAACCAAACAAATAAACAAAAAACAAAGAACAGTTTGAGCTCTGCTTTTGTCTCAAGTTTTCAACTAGATCTCCCTGTGGCTTTATTCTAAACATAATTTAGTTTTGATGTTGAGATCTCCATCAATTCAGTCAACGGGACAGTTTGGCATCACTGATACTTGAAGCTTTCACAATTGTATGTGGATAAAACCATTTTCACTTGAGTAATTTGCCACTATCTTTTCCTAATAAAGAAAAATAAGACTTTTTTATCATGTTCAACCAGCAAGAAATCTTCAGAAGTTGCCTGAAGCAATTTACAAACTTCCACATACTGAGAGTGAGTGCAAAGGGATTCCTCTAATAACTGCTATTGAAGTACCACAGACTTGTTAGCATTTTGCTTTCTCTAGGTTTATTATCAAAACCCTTTTTTACTTAGTATGTACTTTGTAATAACCATTTGAAAGGATTAATCAATCCTAATATTAAAACTTTACCAACTTTGTAATAGATTAGCCTTTGTGCCCAGCTAGCATCTGAAAGGTGTTACAGAAGTAAAGCAGTAGCAGGATGCCACAAGTCCTTTTAAATCGAGTACCCCACTCTTTGCTTGAGGCAAGGCTCTGTTCTTTGAGGAGAGGCCTTCAGATGGAGCGTTCCAGATATGCATGGCAGGGTTTATGCAGCTTGTTTAAGGCTTTAAAATAAAAAATTGTGTTTTAAATCCCAATGGCCCTTAATAACTCTGAGAATGAAAAATTAACTGGGGTGGAAAAATAAAATATTCTGACATATGGATTAGCTATCAGCTATAAACTGATGTTTCAGTTAAACAACTCAATTCCCTTTTTCCTTGTACTTTCTTTGCAGTTCTGGGGTGTATTTTCAGGGGAACAGGCATTTAAACACTGGCTGGAGTGGGCTGCAGAGCAAGTCCATAGAAGATCAGAAGGTACATCCACATCTTCACTGGTAGAGCTGCTAGCACAGCCCAAACAGGGTACTTGCTACAGGAATTAAGGGGGCTATCTCCTAAGGATGTGTCTATTTAGTGTGGCTATATTTAGAGCTAACCTGTCTGCAAGGGCTTCTAGCAAACTCCCCTCCCCTCCCCTGACCCTTCATCAGTACAGGAAATGCTGGCCAGACTTGAACAGCTACCACCCAAATGGAATAAATTCATGTTTCAAGAAGTCACCATTGCTCTCCTCTAGTTTTTGTGGGGTTTTTTTCCAGTTGCTGAGGAATAAAGGATCTGCTCAGCTGAAGAGCTGACAAACCAAAAGGACCTTGCCAGGGTGGTGGCCCTGCTATCCACGCTGGTGTAGCAGCCTGCCGAGCAGATGAAGAGGAGGGTGGTCTCATCACAAGCGAGTTAAAGGGAAGCAGAGTGACATCTGCGACTGGCCCCAGCCTTAAGCTTGTTGGGGGCAGGAGGTATTGTTGTTATGGTTAATGCCAATTAGGGCAGCCCTCTTTCTTGGCAGTAAGCAGTGGAGAGTGCCTGCAGAGGAATCCAGCTGCTGGAATGCCACCAAGGATCTGGTGGAGCACCTGCACTGAAGATGTGTGACTCTGTGTCCCTCCATCTGCTGAGGACTCCGCGTGATGGTACTGGCTTGGGAAAGGATACAGAAGGTTATGGTTTTCTTGCTGATAATTACCCATCTCAACATTTTTAACCTGCAGGCAAAGCATAAAACAGTCTTGAATTCTCTGCATTCAGTTCACTAACAAAATTCTCAGAAGGAAAGGAGGGTCAGGTTTTCTTATTGAATGAATCAATGGGGTTACACCATCCAGAAGCAGTGGGGTAAGTTTAGTCAGACCTTGTTTGAGAACAACTGATTCTGATGTTGCAACCTTCTGCTTGCAGGAGTTAATGTCCCTTAAACAGAAAGTTGCCTGTTTTTCCTGTAAGCTTGTCCTAGCTCAGCTAAAGAGAAGGCAAATGAAGAACATGGGAGCTCATTTTAGTCTCATCCCTGTGCTGTCTTTTTATCTCTCTTATTTCTCTATAGCTGTTCTGGGTGCAGTGCTGCCATTTTTGTGAGACACTGGGTGATCTCATTAAAGAAAATCCCATAATGGTTATTAATAATCTTGGATGCCAAACACTCGCTTTGTCATTTAACTTTTCCATTGGCATGTTGAGACTGGTCACTGCAGGATTGCTTAGGAAAAGGATGGTGCTTCTCAGGGAACAGGGATCAATTTAGCACAAGCTGTGTAGGAAACTATGGCTGTCATAAACTTTGGTGAAATCTGAAGGAAAATTGCCATGATTCATCCACAGTTGTTAATATGACAAAGCCCAGATCCACACAAAGGAACACCTGGCCTGCTAGGGAACATATCTCTGGAGAGCAGCATTTGCCCACATGTTTGTTGCTCTAGCAACAAGCCTGAATGTGGATCACTATTTTTTGAAACGCTACAAGAAAGAACGGATTCCACTATGGGAAATTTTCTGTCATAAAGAAAATTATATTTGCTCTACAAACACTGAGTTCTCCTGCTTTGTAAGGACTGACTGCCACTCTGTGAATCACTAAAAAACACAGAGGCCCATTTCTTGACTCTTGAGAGCATAGAGATGTGCCAAAACATACAGGGATTTCATATTTTCCAGTAGCTACAGATCAGACCCTTTCTCTCAAGAAGATCCCAGTTTAGAACAGTCTCCTAGGTCACTTTACAAGCTCAAAGTGAAACAACTTTAGCAAGTAAAATAATTTCCTTATAGGGTGAATTTTACCCTTCTGCTCCAAGCTTTTGCATCACCTTTCCTTTCTGGGGAGGTTTCAGACGGTGAGTCTCACTGTCACCTCTGCTCTCTTGCAAAATGCATAAAGCAAGGCTAAGAGGAGCTTGGATGCCCTATGAAACACCTGTGTTACAAGGATGTTTCATAATCTGTTCTAATATTCTCCTATTTCTGCTGCCCAGGTTCCTAGTTTGCAGACAGACCAGCTTTGTTAATTTCCCCTGTTTTGCTTCTGATTCCTGGTTTTACATTTCTTCCCCTGGTAATGCTCCACCAGTACAATAAGGATTTTTTTTTAAGGCTGGACAACAAGGAGGATAAAAATGGAGAGAGAGAGATGCTTTGAATCCCAGAGGTTACTAATTTCTGTCTGAACTGAATAAATGGCTGCATATAAATGTGTTTCTTCTTCTTTCAAAAAAGGGTTTGCTTTTATTTCTACTGACCCTGGGTGAGTCTGGAGTTACCTGAAACTGTTTGTAGCTGTTCAGAAATCGCAAGCTTTCCCACCTGAATTCCTCCCCCGTCAGCTGGAGGGGCTTTCAGGTGGGTGTTTGTTTCATTGTGACTCAAAGGGATCCGTTCCTGTGCTGAAAGACAAGCCCAGGACAATATTTGACAGAGCAGAAGATATTGTGAGGCACCAATTATCACATAAGTGGTTCTCACGGCTTGGGCTGGTACTGTGTGCCAGGTTGCACATTAACTTCTTTCACTGCTTTTTACCCAGTTTACTCAACATTCTCAAGTGGTGGCTTTGTCAATTGTTCCTCCTGCTGATATTTTGACAGATGATAGCCGCCTGATGCCAGCTTAGCCCAGTTAGCAAGAAATAGGCCAACATGAAACTCTAGACCAAGGGGCTGCTCTCATGGTATGGAGGAGCTGTAGGGTTGGTTCTGCTTTGGAATTGTTATTAATTTCCATCTGACAAAAAGATCTCCCAACCCTGCTCTTGCAATATACTCTCTATGTACTCCATTAAAAAAAAATAACATGGAGACTTTATTATTTTTTTTCTGCCACACCATTGTTAAGTATCCTCTAATGAGCGTCAGGGTACACTTGGGGAGTGTGTCTGAATCATATGAGTGCAAATGTATTTAAAGATTTATAGTGTTTCATTGATTCCAAAGGAATGTATAATGACCAGGCAATTTTCAGTGTAGTTTGCCTATATAAATCTTACCAAAATTGCTGACACTGTGCTATTAACACTTGAGGCTGGTGTTGCTGCAAACTGAAGAGATTTATGTGGAGGATAAAGCAGAGATCTTTAGAAAGTGGGGTTTGCTAATTCGTCTAGCTGTTCATTAGTTTAAGAGCTTTCTGTAGTTTCTACATTACAATGACTTCTTATTTTTTTCTTCTTATGGTTAGAGATGCTATAAAAGAAAAAAAATTATTTTTTCCTAGTTGTCAGAGCTGAATTTTAACTCTGTTCTTTTAAGTTGTTTCCTTAGTTTAATCCTGTTAGGGGCTGAATGCTTTCAATGGTTTCAGATTAATGTGGGTGCTGAACACAGGCAGGCCTTATTGTTATCAGCCCTTTCTTTGCCATCCTTCAGGTTTTTTGGTTTTTGGTTTTTTTTGCAAGGAGTGACACAGAAGAGCTGAGAGAATGATGCTTAGAACTGAAAGTGTTCTTAATATGTATCATATGTGTGCATATGTAAACTTGTACCACGTATTTGTTTCCCTGCACCATTATTAATTTTAATAATTTTCAGACAGCAAAGACATTAGAAAAGAAAGTTTATATCTTATTACTTATACCATTGTGGTCATGTTTTTTCAAACTTAGTTGGGAAGATTCATGTACATGAAATTAATTTTATTTTTTCTTATCTTTGCTCAGTTTCTCTTTTGAGCCTGAAAGGCTATTTAATGGCATTAAAAAAGCTGTGATTTCAGAAAAGTTCAGGGGCTAGCAATGAGAATGAGAAAGTTTTTGTTTAACTTCCTTTTTTTTGATTGCCAAAAAGGCAAATCCTTTCATAAACAGACCTGAGAACATCAGGGGAGAAGGGACAGGCTTGTGATGAATCCTTTATCTTCCTTTTATTTTGCATTTGTTTTCATGTATGTGTTTGTGTGTTTTGAGGTCTTCCTTACAAGGAACATTTTGCAAAGTATTCCTGGTTAATACACCTCGTCTGTTAAATCATTCCAGTCAGCTGAATGTATTTTCCCCTAAAGTTAAGCACGAGCTTAATCAAGCACATCCTAAAGGCAGGGCCTGCATCCAGCAGCATTAAGCTGTGCTAAGGAGACTCTCAGAGGCTACAGAAATTTGGGATTCCAGAGCCTGATCTCCTCACTGAGTTCAGAGGGATCTGACACAGCTTTGTGCTGTTCAGGATCAGGCTTTGAATGTCTCAAGACACTTCTGCAGAAGGGTCTACTTAAGCAGCTATGATTTAATTTTCGTTTCTTATCATGCTGAGGTCTGGAGGAATATTTTGTGCTATCTGCTTGACTGATGGGTCTGACAGATCCTACTCCAGGGGGCTCATAATCCCAACCAAAGGGAAAACATACTGGAAAAATCTCCAGCAAGAAAGACTTTAAAAAAATCTTTTTCTCACATATTTAGCCTGAACTGGCAATAACAACTTCGATGCAGGGCATTTCCTGAGGATTAATGACTGTCTGGGGTCATCATCTCCTCCCAGTTAGTTATTAATCCCCAGGAAATACTCTGTGCCTTGATCATTATTGCTTAATTAGCATTGAGGATGTGGGGGGTTTAGGTTTCTTTTCATGCATCCTGTGAATTGCTGGGGTGGGGGTTTCTTTCATTAACTTGCCCTTCTCAGCCTGGATGGGAGCACAGGCTTTGCTTCCAGTTTGCAGGTTTCAGAATTCAGTCACAGGGTTCAACCTTCCCCAGCAATTTGAGTTCCATGTGAAAGCACCACTAACATCTGCAGAGCATCAAGAAGTGTTTCCCCTCAGCTCTGCTGGAAAACATCGGGTGGCACAGGGGCAGAACCTGGAGTCTGGGAGCTGGGAATGCTGGAAAAGGGCAGGGAAGGTTGGGGGGTGAAGGAGGGAGAAGAAAAGGAAAGGTGGGAAGCTCTGAGGAGGGGAGAGGTTAGGCACTGCCAACCTCAATGAGAAATTTTATCAGCCACTGAAGAAATTTTGGGAAAATTTTGGACTCTGAGCAGTTTTCAAGGAAAGGCTGCCTGATTCAGATGGCCCTGATTGCAGTAAACCAAATCTACTTAATTAAAAGAGCAGGGAGAATAAATTCAGACTTTATCCTGCCTTTCCCATCCCTGGGGGAGAGGAACGTGATGGACAAAGCCCTTTTTCAAGCACTGTGCAGTGGGACTGAGCTCAGGAGGGCTGATCCCACCAACCATCCCATTCCTCCACCGTTATTCCCTATCCGACTGGCAGCTCCAGCACTGGGAGATCCCCACTGCATGGTGTTAGGGCTGTTTCTGGGATGTGTGGCTCCAACTGCACAACTCCAGTGATGGGCAGAGTTTGACCCCAGGGATGTGGGCACTGCAAGTCCAGGTGCCTCCAGGCACACTGTGGTTGCTTCTGTTATGCTTGTTATGGATGGAGTCTTAAGCATATTTTGAAGAGAAAATTAATTTTGAAAAGGAAATATCAAGTTTTCTGCTCCAAACAAAGCCATGATAGGATTTTTTTCAAGACCTTTTTTTAAAAAATTTTTGTAGAGCTCCAGTGGGGAGACAGTTGGAGACGTGTAGTGACATTTTCCTAGCCAGCTGTTCTTCACATCTCATTACTCTCTTCTGTTGTGGGAACCTCTCTCCAAGTCTCCTTGAAGGTCCTTTGGGTCCTGCATGTTTAAGTGAATATTTTAGCAATTTGGGCTTTATGTTAGGGACCAGAGGTGCAAATCAGTTTCATGCCTTGCAGGGAAAAACCTTACCTTAAACAAATGTCTGGCCTCACAAATATTTCTATGGCTGTGGTGAAAATATGCAAACTTTGGTCCCTAAGTGCTACTCTTTTTACTTTCCTTCCTAAATATTTGTATTTTTGGGGACAATATACTTCTCTTAGTGCTGGAAAAATAATTTGTTTGAGGAAAAGGGATATTGGAAAAGGAATATGTACTTACCTGTTAGTTTGAAGAGGTTGTGATTTTGAACAAAAATGTATTTCCTTTTTTTTTGAAGTCAACTATCTGAGTATTTATGCTCTTTAAATTTTTTCCTGAAACCCACCAGATAGATACATATAATATCACATAAAATCAATGCAAATATAATGTCCTTTTGTTTTGAAAATAGCATTAGAAAGGCACAGAACCCCCGGAACTGAAATAACTCCACCTAACCACATAGTATTTATAATTAATTCAGTAGATATAAAGAGATATGACTGGTTTGGTTTTGACCTTAGCCCTGATCAACATTAAATCTAATCCTCATTTCAACTCTATTCTTAAATATGGAAAAAGGCTTTTGATGGAGTCAGTGGCCACTATATATTTAAATTCTCCATAGTGTGTCCTGCTATGTTCTCATCCAAATCTTGGTCTTGTAACTGACCTCTGACAGTCAATGCATGGTCAATGTCAAACCATAAAAGGCATAAAAAGGGGAGAGGGAATAGAAAAAGGGTCATTATGCAGATGATATATAAATGTCTGTTAATGAGACATTCCTCTGTACTTTCAAGTTCATAGCAGAGTTTGACACTGAATAGGTCTCAGGGGTTTTAAGGCTTCATCACACATATTTTTGCATGGGCTTATTCTTACCAAAGAGCACATATATGAGACTTGGGTAAAATGAAGAGGCTATAGCCCCAGATAAGATCAAAATGAAACGTATGGGAAGAAATCTCTGTGTGTGCTCGGGAGACAAAACAACATCATAAATACTGGGGAGTTGTAGTTTGGGGTAATAAGGCCAGTCTGAGAGGAAATCTGAAACTACACTCACCGAAACAATTTCTTAAAAAAGTTAGGACATCAGGGGAACTGCAGCATAGGATGAGCAGTCAGGAACCTCTGGTGATACCTGGCAGTGACTTTGTGCACACCTGAGCCCAGGGATCTCCCTGGCATTCCTGGGAAAGCCTAAGCTGGTGGAAGTGTTTGGGCACACATCACCTCGAGCCCAGCTCTCACAGGTCCAAGGATTTTCATGGCTCTGTCCCTCTTAGTATGCTCTCTTTGCCTTGTCTCACCTCTTAGTCTGTAAAACTGAGTTCCTCAGAGGTAATTGTGTGCCTCTCACAGAAACCAGTCCACATCTCCCTGAAGCTCTGAGGACAGAGATGTCCTTCTATGATTGTTGGAAGAGATGCAGTCTAGCAGTGCCGTGAGCTGGCTGAGCCCTCTGGTACAGGAAGGTGACCAAGAGTCAATAAAAATAGCTGTAGGGTAAGGCAAATCTTTGAGGATTTAGCATGCACAGTGTCATGTATAGGAGCTGTCCCTGTGTCTGACTTCCCCATGGCCTTGGAGTTTCCAGCACACCTGCTGGCAGCTCAGCCTGAATTTGCTCAGATGAATTAGCACAGAATTAGTCAGAACAGGAAATAGGAACAGACCTGAGTTTCATTTCTAAAGTTTTCAGAACAGGGTCTGGGTCCTTATAACAGCCTGATGTGAAAACACTGTGGGAACAAAGTTCTGTGCTTATATCCATATTGGATAACTATTCTGTCTCCCAGCCGTGAGATGAGATCTCACTGGGAGTTTGCAAGTCTGTAAATCAAATTGGGGAATTATCCCAGTGTTTACTGAAGGGTACAGACTGTAATTCCCTTTGACAAACATGATTCCCAATTTAGAAAATGCTTAAAGGTCAGGAAAGATGTGCTAAAATTCCATTTGTTGTAGTCTGGTTTGAAGAAGAATCTGAACTCCCATTATTACACACTTGGATTGCAATGACATTAAGCTGCATGTTGGAAGGGATAATGTGAAGTTGTGTTCTCACTGAGGTCAGGGGAAGGCTTACATTGCCTGGAGTGAGAGCAATTTTATTCTCCATCAAACACAACGGCTTATGTTGTTTTTAATCCACTCACTCCTGAAGGAAAGTTTTATTCCACTTTTTGAGATAAGAACGTGTTACTTTTCTTTTGCTGCCCCTCCACTGGTCTTGAAGGGATCTGCTCAAAAAGCATGATAGGATGTTTGATCTTCTCAGTGAAAGGCAGTAATGCAGAGGAGATGACTTGAATCAGGGCTTCTGGGTTTTGTGCTCACTTCTCATGGTGGCAAACCAGGTCTGCATCAAACTTGTGAGATTGATTTCCTGGAACTCTGGTCCTCTGCCTTCTGTTTCCTCATCTTTCTTGTAATATAAGCATGAAATATCTCAGTGTGTGTATGTTCTGTCTGAATTGAGCCATTTTAGTGAAGCACTCATTTCCATGTTTAAGCATACTGGTTGCAACAATAGCAGACTGGAATGGTGAAAGCCTTATTTGTCTTTGAAAAGCTGTCCCTGCTTATTCAGTAGTGCTCAAAAAGCCAGAATTGGGATTATTCTCTTTTTTTATTTTCATTTTCTTGTTGTTTTGAGAGAAAAAAAAAGTTATCTTTCCGATCTGAACATGGTCTGAAAACCAGATGTTATCATCACTTGGTTATAGCTCTGCTGGTACAGCATGTTTTGCTTATTAAAGAAAAGACATGGTTGAAATTAGATCTGTGTAATACATGTCATCAGGCTTTATGTATTTGCAAATAATAAACAGTTTGCAAAGCATGGCTTGAGCTTGTGGGTTGCAGCTTACTGTCACTTTAATGCAGGTTGCAGAACACAAGTGGCAGTGTAGGGTCTCTGTCTAAGCTGGAAAGCATCTCAGAAAAATGAAGAAAGGCACATTTCAGCCGTGGCTTTCCTTTGTTAGGAAAGATGGACTCTGCCTCGTGGCAGCTGTAGTTCAAGTAAACATAAACTCTGGCCCAAATTTCATGACCATCATTTCCTCAAAGCTAGCAGCACTAAACCAAACTCTAGTTTTATTTGGCTAACCCCAAAGTAGGATGTGGTTGGCAGCCTCTGGAGCCACACGATCAGGTTTCCAGCAGACACCATCAGAGCTGCACTGTTGTCTTAGTCAAGAAAGTCCTGGATGTGTGACTCCCAACGCCATCGTTATGTTTAACAAATAAATGTCACCATAACAACAGGTATGCTCCAATTAAAGCCTGCCTGCTCCTTATCCTGTGCTGGGACAGTCTGGGAGTGCCACCACACTACTGGGCTCAGGAGGGAAAAGGTGTTAGAAAGGGAGGATTGCCAAGGGAAAAGGCCAGGTCACTAGGTGGGACCTCATTGCTCTGTTCACCTCCCTGGAAGGAGGTTGCAGCAAAGAATTGGTCTCTTCTCCAGCAACAAGTGACAGGACAAGAAGAAATAGCCTCGACTTCTGCCAGGTAAGGTTTAGGTTGGATGTTGGGGAAAATTTCTTCACTCGGAGGATGGTCAAGCATTGGGATAGGTTGTCCAGGGAAGTGGTTGTGTGAACATCCCTGGAATTCTTCAAAACCCTGTGGATGTGGCACTTGGAAATACAGTTTAGTGGTGAACGTGGGACTAGTTAATGGTTGGACTCAACAATCTTAGAGGTCTTTTCCAACCTAAACCATCCTATGATTCCATCATTCTCAACAGACTTCCCACTCTGCCATGAGCACTGCAAAGTGCTGCCAGATATGGAGTACAAGCCCAAGACAGCTGCTGTCTGGAGGACTTTCCCAGAGCCCAGGCAGGAAGTTCCCTCTCCCAAAAAGGAAGGTTGAGACATAAAAATTGCTGGCATGTGGCTGCAAGGTGCTGAGCTGCTCCCCTTTTCCTGCACATGCAGAGCATCCATGTTCAGATACCTTTGTCCATCCTCCTGGCACCTGATTCCCATTGGGGATGGGCAACAGCTTCAGGACAGTGCCAAGCCAAAGGCCAAATCCCTCTGGTTCAAGCGGCTGTTGCTTTGTTGGTTGTGGTGGAAATAAGCTTATTTTGTCTCGCTGAGAACAAGGCTCCTCAGGCTTTTCTGTTCTCACTTTCTCCCCACCCACTTGGCTTTTCCTTTTCTGTTGCAAACACCTCAGTGAGCCGAAGGGATGAACAGATGATGGAGTCAGTGCCCCTAGTTAATGACTAGCACTATATTCACAACCTCGTTTGGTTTTGTTCCTATTCGCTGCTTCAATGGTGCCGATGAGAAGGAATTAATTTTATTGAGGACAACCCAGTGAATTAAATGAAAAACTGCTCACTTGGCTGGAAGGGCTTTGACAGACGGCACAGCAGCCGGTCAGGTTTGAAAAACTTTACATCTCCTGGACGTGGGGAGAGAAGGAGGCAAGAGAAAAGAGGGGAGGGGAGGTCATTGCAGATAAGCTGCAAGGCGACTATTTCAAGGCCTCTGAAAAACAACAGAGCAAGCTGCAGTCTCTTATTTTGATTCATGGGTCTCCCCTCCCTTTTGTTCCTTGATGCACTAAATCTGTTCCTTAGTCCCCCTCATTTCAATAAACACCCAATAAGAAACTAATCGTTGTATGGTGAATTAGAGAAGAAGAAAAGATGCTCAGAAGAAATGTTATGGTCATGGAAAACTCTCGTGCATTGTAACCATCTGGTGCACCACAATTACTATGAATGGGATAATTGAGTCCCAAATAACTTCTTTTGGGTACAAATAATAGCCATCACCCTGATTTGTATTCTTCACAACAGCATCGCCCCATCATTTCACATCACATCTGCACATTTCTTTGATTGGGCACTGCGCTACCAATAAGTTACTACACTTAATTAAGCCCACATAATTCTCTTCAAATGAGCAGAAAAGTTTGTGTATAGGCCGAAAAAGAAAAGGGGCTGCAAATGAGACTTTAGTGACTCCACTTTGTATGAGGTATTGAGATTGATGGTGATCCCATGCCACCAAGGTTTTCCTTCAATGTAGGAAAACTGTGAAAGCATTAGGCAGCTCAACAGCTGTGTATAATCTGAGGAAGGCCTGATTTCAGACAAACATTCTCCCGGAGGTGACTGAAACCCCATTGTAGCTTAATCTTGCTTTTCAGAAAGTGTTACAATTCATTTGATTTGATTTCTTGGGTGTCTGGCTTTCACAGCATCATTAGGAACTCCGTAAGAAACTGAGAAATTGAGTTCTCTGCAAAGCAGCATTGTCTGCTCCTCAAGCATGTTTTGCTTGAGTGCTGGACAGAAAGCAGGCAAAAATAAGCCTTGGAGTAAAAGTTGCATCAAATAGAAACTTAGAGAGCAGCTTGCTCAATGGGGAAGGATGAGAATGCAAAATCTTTAAAGAGATGTTTTTTTCCTTTATGCTGTGGTTCCCTATTTACTAGCTGAAGTAGGGAAGAGCACATTCCTTCAGTTTGCATCACTGACGTGTTATCAATTCACATGGCTTATTAGTTCTTCTTGAACTCTTCACACCTCGGAATGACAAGCCACACAGCCTGCCCTGGCGAATAAGCCACCAGGAATGTGCTGGCGAGTCCAGTTGCTCAGGATCAAGCCCAAGAAGCCTTATTGGAATGTCAGGGTCTATGGGAAGCACAATAGTAAACAAAGAATAGGGTTACAGAGAGAGAAACAACTTGAAAGAAAATGAGAGTAAACCCCTGTCTTGCTCAAAGAGATTTAAAAAAAAAAAAAAATCAATGTTTTCTCATTCCACCCAAGCAAATCTACAGAGGCTTTAATATGTTTTTCAGAGCAAGTGGCAAAATATCCAGTGAATGCTGCAGAGGTCACTTCACACACTCGCTCTGCCCCTCATTTGTTTATCTAAATGCTGACAAATTGCAGCATTTTAGCAGCATATCTCTGGTACTGAACTTCATGTGCATGGCTTGCCCTCTATCATTGAGCTGATAATGAGGCTAAGCATAAAGCCTTCATTCACTGCTATAAAGGCTTCTGACAGTGATGAATACCAAGTAGAAGAATTAGGTGGTTTATAGGAGAATATGCTATTGTGTAAAACCTCTGTGCCTTTTGTCAACCCTTCTGCTCATTTTCAGTTCCTTCACGTAAGCCCTCTCTCCGCCAGCACTCCGTGGGCTTTCCTCTCCTTACTTTTACTTTTAATGGGGCTGTCTTCCTGCGAGTGCCAGCTGAGATGTTGTGTCAGCAATTATTCCCGCTTATCCTCTCTGAAATGCCCGAGACTCCTTCCATTTCATCAGAATGTTGATAAACATTTAAAGCAGAGGTGCCTGAGCCATTTCTCTTCGAGGCAATTCCTGCCCCAGCCCTGTGTGTGGTGTGGAGCAGCAGCTGTCTGTCACTGGGACATCTCTCTTACAACAAAAGCAGCCTTGTCTTGGCATTTCTTTGCAAAAGCATCCACTAATATCCCTTTCAGATGGGTGTGTTTGTAGAAGAGGTGACTTCTGGGATGGTTTTTTTAAATTGCTGGCTGCAATGTATCTGATTAACATTTCATTGCCCAGGTCTGAGCTCCAGGCTGGTTCTGGGAGCTGAGGGAAATGTGAGGAAAGGGTGCTGGTGGATCCTGATGGAATATCTAACTTGACTAAATAAGGACCCCCCAGCAGTGTTTTTATCCTTTGTGTTCCTGTCCATACCGTTGCAACCCACCTGTGAACACAACTGTGAAGCATTTTACTCTAAATAGGATCTGGAGATGTCTCAATTTATGCTGGTCCTGTGAAGACTTGCACTAAGCTTCACCTGTGCCAGAAGGACACAAGTGTAGATGGATGGACACTACCCTGGGACAATTTTTTCCTGCCTTCTTTACTTCTTTTTGTTGTCTTCTGCCCAAATTGTCCAGGTGTAGTCCTTACTACTTCTTATCCCTCTGGCTATGTCACTTTTCTTTCCACTTCCCTTCTCTGCTTTCCCCGCGGCTCCTCTCTGTTATCAGTGTTGCCTCCTGGCTTCCTTCCTGATTTTGGCCAGAAGCCTGCAAGGTTAATGCTGTCCCTGGGCTGGAAGAAAGGCTCCTGGAGTGGAGGCACTGACAGTGACATCTCCTTCCAGTTTCCAGAGGCAGCTGGAAGCATCCCAGACATTTTCAAAGGTCCTTCTAACATGGCTGGAAGACACAGAAGTGCTCCGTGACCCATGTGCTTGCTGCCTGTCACTTCTGCTGGCTCTTCCGGAAACCCCTGATTATTAACCACTGCAGAATTCCTTTTCCTTTCTACATCCAGAATATGCCTATCACTTCAACACACGTCTTTCCATTTAAAAAAAAAAAAAAAAAAAGTGAGGACAGAGAGGGGAATAGCATTTTATTAAATGTACATGACACTAAGGATACAAAAACACCAGCATGGGATGAATTTACTAATCAAATGCAGACTTGCTCTACATTGTAGTATGACACTGGAAAGGAAATATCTCTTCAAAAGGTTTATTTTAACTCCAAAGGAAAATTAAGGGAGAGAATGTTGAAATACAGAGGAGTCCAGGGGGTGGCAGGGAGGGGAGCTGGAGAATAATTGATGCAAGTAGGGAAGTGGAGCCTCATCCCAGGGCAGTGGGAACAGTGGAGGGTCCATCCTGTGAACAGTATGCTTCAATCAAATCACTGTGCCTGGAGAGGCAAAGCAATGGTTCGAGCATGGAGAAGCTTAGCCATTCTCCTGCTGCTCCCACTGGAGGAATTTTGGAGGTTTTGCAGTGCAGATCCGTCATTTCTCACCCCAAATGTCACAATGGAACCTCAGTGCCATCCCGACAGGCCTTCTTCAAACCAAATCAGTGAACTGATCTGGGTTCATCGTTTCCCAGGTTTATTTTTAAGCCTGGATCCACTCAGTGCTGTGGTCTCTGGGCTTTTTTTTTTTTTAATTACTTTTTTTTTTTAATTACTTTTTTCACAGGCTTTGGTGGGAAGTTGCAATTCTTATTGTTCATCCTTGATCTGCCTTTCATTATGACAGCTGTTGGGTCCCCTTGTTGCTGTAATGAGAACCAAGAAAAACACAGCAATTCAAAGGGAAATGTGAAAATGCTCCTCCAAATCAGACGTGTGAAACTCCATAGCTAAAAGATATATGTGAAGTGTTGGTTAGAGGATGCTGGGGCAAAGGCAGCTTAGAAGTCTTTTTCCCTCTTCCCAGTATTCTCCACAAGGATGAATTCTCATGCAGAGTCTCTGAGCACTTACAGCAGTATTTTTGTATGCTGTGAAGTTGAAGAGAGCTATTTTCAGTTTAAAACTTCATTTCTTGGAGTCTCTGTTTCTTGGACTCATGAGACGTGGGATTTGGAAATGGAAATGGCTTTCACCCTGTATTTCTTTCTGTCTTCAGGAAGAAAAATCACAGGTTTACAAGTGGGAAAATTGACACAAACTACATGGGGTAAATACATAGATTCCCTTTCCTCTTCTGAAGACTTTTCCAAATGCTGTTGGTTGGTTGTTTTATTTCTCAGAAAGCACTGGTGTGCCACATGGTACATCACATTTGCCATACAAGCCTCAGCGCCCCCAAAATGCTTCTAGGCAACCATCCTGCTCCTTTGGTGCTTTTGGCACCACCAAGCCAGTTTTCTCTGCAGCATCTCTGCACATGTTGTGAATCCTAACCCCTGGAAAAGGACGTGATGGGGGGCTGTTGGGTTGTGTTACGTGAGAGGAAACTGTGCACACCACATTTTCAAAGGGGAGGGATGCCTTCTGAAGAGGGCAGGGGGGGTTTGTGTGGATCACAGCAGGGCAGCCCCGTGTGGAAAACCAGCCATTCTTGCTGGCTTCTTATAAGCTGCCCACAGAGCACAAACAATGCCAGACACATTATGTATGGATTTGATTCTTTCAAAAACAAGGTAATAAACCCCCTTCAAATTGTAAACTAGGTTACATTTTTCAGACACATCCCCTGCAACAAATTCTCTTCAGTCTTATTTATGAGAAACTAGTGACTTCTGTAAATGTAGAGATGGCTGAGTCCCAAGTTCTCGAGGTTTGCTGGGAGGAAGAGCTTTCAACAAAGCTGCAGTGGCAATGGGCTGTCCCTCACCCCAGTTAATCACGGGGAAAATCTGCCATGCACGTGTCAGAGCAGGTCCCTTTCTCTGAAGGCAGCAGGGCCCATGGCAGAGTGGTTCTGCAATAACAAAAACAGGGGTGCCACGGCTCAGGCTGGGCTTCCTGCTGGCAGGAAACTCACTGCCCTGCTCCTTCTGTCCCTGGGATCTCCAGCCTCACCCTCCCAACGGGCAAGGCTGGCCCTTGGCTGCCAGGGGCACAGTGGGACTGAGCAATATTTTGGGTCAGTCTCACTCCCGAATGCAGCTCTGCCATCTGCACCAGCTTCAGGCTCCATCCACAAATGCCCTCTGCTCATTGTCTGCTGCTCCTGCTCCTCTGCAGGGAAACCCAAAAGTTTGTAACACAGGCAAAGTCTGCCTCCTCTCCTCCCCCTTGCTCTCGTCAACAGAGATGTGTTGTAATGGAGACGATTTCAAAGGGATTTAATCAATCAGGGTGCCAAAGTGCTTCATGCAAGAGAGTTCTGTGTAATGGGAAAGCCTTTTAATGAGGAGGGTATGTGCAGCTTCAGGTTTCACTGCTGGATGTGCAGGAGAGCAAAGCTTGGCGCTGAGCAGCGTGTGACTTCACATCCCTGTGCAGCTCTTAAGGATGTTTAAACTTCAGCAGGTAGTTGGACTCACAAAATGTTTTAAAACAAGGAGAAAAGTAGATCATGTGTAACAGGCTGTCTGTCAGCAAAAGGACTCGGCCATGGCTTTTTAGTCTGTTTTGGTAAGGGAAGGTCAGGAAGGAGATTTGAACCACAAGCTGATTCAAAAATGTTTTATTTTTTGTAAACAACTCCATCTGGAACTAGTAAACTTTCAAAGCCTGAGCCAGCCCCTCACCACCTCCACACACCCCAGCCTGCCTGAAATGAATCCAGCAGCAACCATTGATTTCCATTGCCTTACAGAGCTGGGATATGACCACATCACCTCTGGGCCAGAAGAGAATACAACCACTCACTCTGAGTCATTACATAAGCTAAAGTATGTGATTTATTAAACCACAAAAAATAGGTTGTACTAAGATCGAGAGTCTGACTTGAAACCACAGAAGGAGTGACATGCAGAGTTAAGGCTGGGACTCCCTCCTTAAGCCATCTTGTGGTGCCTGGGCATTGTGTGTGACCTGTGAAATCACCCCTGCCTTGGAGACTCCCTGAAATGCAGTCTCCAAAGACAGAGGCAAGGATGGCATTTGAGGCCTAAGGCTGATTTTTCTTGCTTTTGTGGGCTTGAGTTGTGTTAAGGAGCGACGATTTAATTTTCTTTTTTGGTTTGGTTGGATCCTGTTCTAGTCTTCCTAGACTTGGCCCATTACCTTGAAATTCAAAAGAGCAAATATATAAAATGATAAATAATAGGAAACATTTGGAAATCTAAAATGTTTCAGTGAAATACAAAGGCAACTCTCCCAAAGAGTCTGTGTTTTATTTCTCATTTTCAGTCTCAGTGGAGCTATATGAGACACCACCTATTAATGATTTCTTAGGGATTCCTTACTCTGTAGGTCACTGCAGCAACAACACATGAAGTTTCCAAAGTGCAAATAGCAAACAGCATCTTCTCTGCTCATCTAAAGGCTGTGTGTGTCAGTACATGGCTGGGTGTGCTCAGGTTATCCCCCTGTTCCTCGTGCTCCATCCCTGCTCTGGGCTACTGGATCATGCTGGAGACAGGATCAGTTCTGGGGCTGGGCAGGAACAACTCTGTGCTCTTCAAAGGCTTTTTTGGAGAGGCCATGTGCTCAGCAGTGTGTGTTTAAGGTAGAGGGGGTGCAGCAGTGTGTCTGCATTCACAAATGTCGGGGCAATGCAAGGATGTTACTGAGTGCAGCAATTCTTGGCTTCTGGTCCACGTTAGTGAGCACGAAGCATTTTTTACAGACACTCCGTGCAGATTTGCACAAAGGAAACACCAAGGATTTCTGCACTTTAGAGCACAAAACCTGCGTGAGGATTAGGTGATGACCTAAGGGATGGTGATCCCTGGTTCACGATGGAAAGTGATTCCGACAGCACAGAGCGTCGTGTCAATGCCAAGCAGATCAGGGATGCATTCCCACTTCCCCAGGAGTATGACGCCCTGATGCAAAGAGGTTTTGTAGTAGCTGCTGCTTTGGTTTCTTCTGCTGAACAGGAGGCTCTGAATAAGCAACGGATACCATATTAAGGCTCAAGCAGAGTTTGGATGGATGTAACAGCTGTTTTACCCACTGCTGTTACTCACATTTGTGGTGCATGGGACTGCTCTGGATGAAAAGGCAGCAGCCCCAGCCAGGCAGTACTGACTGTGCTTCAAAGAAGGGAATTACCCAGGACTCTGCCTGCATTAGGCATGTTTTGGAGGTTAATCATCACGCAGTTTGTCCTGGCACATCTGTACAGCATGTCCTGGAGACATTCTGAAATGGTCCTCATTGATGTGAAGGGTTTGAATCCACCATTTCCATTAGACCAGTTTTCAGTAAGTCTGAGCTCATCACACCCTGGGAGTAGAAGTGGTGGATGCAGCCCTGGTGCCAAGGGGAGATTCATGTTAGAAAGATTCTCCTTTCCTGAGAAAAATGCCTGTGAGCTTGTCTTTATGACAGCAACACTGCAGACTAGTCAGAGTTCATCTAATCCTTCCTTCATCTGATTCCTTAGTCCTAACATCCTACCACCTTCATGTCCCTAAATAAGAAATAAAAAACATCTTATATTTTGTTGGCATGTGTGTTTTGTCTGGGGCCTTTTTCTTGTTTCACAAAGTAAAACACCCAAACAACATTTTTAAATTACAGTGGTTTCTATGCTACACAAACACTGAAGATCCAGTTGCTGCAGCATCTTCCATCTTCATGGACTCTGCAAAATTTAAAAACAGAACAGTGCCAAAATTTAAAATGTAGGTGGCAATCTTACTCTCAGCCTGTCCATAAATAAATCCTTTGTAATCCCTGCTCCTTCATTCCCCTTTAATATGGCTACACTGCATTCCAAACTCCACCCCATCTGCCATATTCTAGGAACAGCAAATACAGCATATGGCTCAGGATTTCCCATTCAGTTTGAATCAATGGGAACGATGGAAGAGCCACACTGATGTGCCAAAGGGAATATGGTGCAGCCAAGTGAGGGACCACCAGTGTGGGCTCGATGATCAGATAATGGGCAAGTCATTAGGAAATCTAAAATTCCAGCGCATGGGGGTGAAAATTTAACCAAGTAGGTCTTTTTTCAGGTGGTCTGCTTTTTGGGAAAAAGCCCTTGGGAGGTGTTTGCAGTGCACCATTGGAATCACTCTGACCCAGGAGCTTTCTTTTAAGACTACGTTGAGTTCCAAACAGTGTTTGCTGCAGAGAGAGGGCTGGCCAGAGGCTTTGGGGGACATATTTTCCCCATTTTCAGCAGGCAGAAGTGATTCCCAGTCTCTGGAGGGAGATCTTGTCATGCCCATCTGGACCTTTCCCTCCCTCATTCCCAGCACCTTTTATCAGGAGGTCCCAAGTGACACCTGAGCCATTTGGATTAACAAGGTTGCACTGTACGTTGATTATTCCCGTGAAAGAGCATAACAGCTCCTTTGCAGTCATTACAACCTCCTCTCCAAGGGCTCCTGGCTAAGGAGTGCAGGACCTGAGTCCTACTCTGCCTGGCAAAGGTTTGCTGCTGCTGGGAGAACTCCCTGCATTTCCAGCAATACAAGAGCAGTGCTGGAATAAACCTCTAGGTCTCTTTACTGTGCTGAGTCCCCATCTGCAGTCTGTGCTCTTAATTGTGAGGAGTCTTCAGTTAGTAAAATGCGTTGTAAAATTATTCTTGGAAAAGAAGTCACTGCACGTGGGAAACAGTTGCTTTTGCAGACAGAAGTGCTTAATAGTTGTTAATATTCTCCCCCCATGTACTCCAGAGCAGAAGTTTGTGTTTAGGATTTACAGCATAAAGCTTAAGCAGGATTTATTAGTTTTTAAAAGACATCATTTGTTGCTACTTAGTGTTTGTGTATTTATTTGCATACTTAAAGCAAAGAAGGGAGAAAAATATCCACCTCTCCCTTTCTCTACCCTGGGATGAGGCTCCATATGCCAAGGCTCATCCGGTCCAGAGGTTTTCTATAAATGAGTAATAATAAAGTACTGAAAATAGGTCTGATATTTTTAATGGAAATGCTGACTTGACCTTAGCCGTAGAGAGCCACGAAAGGTGCTGCTGTAATAAAGGAATGACTTCATCAGGAAATCAGGAAATCCTCATTCAAACCTCCAAATATATAAATATCACCATTTATTCCATTGTGAATCAAATGATGCCATGTCCTGTAATTAAGGATGCTGGCAGCCAAGTTGTATCATACACTTATTTCCATCACAGTGCATTAATGGCTCAGCAACTTTGCCTTCTTGGTCACCTGCTCTGGCAAATGTCCTTGGAGCTTTGTTTCACACTTTATTTGGTGATGACAGAGTCTTTATTTATTCCCTACCTGAGGGGCAGGGATTGCATTAATTGCCTCAGGTCAAACGCTCTAGAATGTTTTTATGTGCCACAGGGCAGCTACAGGACAATAAAATAAAGTGGTGTAGCAGCTGAATGAGTTCCTGATGTGCTGATGGTAGGTGAAGCCTCACCTCGCCTACAACAGGCCTAGATGGGAAAAAGTCCTCAAAAATGGGCTGTACTGGCACCTGCTAGAAAGAACTTTTTAAAAAACAGCTATAACAATATTAGTCAGTGGAACATGGCAAACTGGTCCAGCAAGATCCCAGTAATATCAGTGACAAAATCCAGGGATGTCCCAGCAAAACAAATCCACTCTTACCAGAGCTGCTCTTGGGGCTGCAGGAAGGCTTATCCCAAACCAGCTGAGAAATCTTCCCACAGATTTACTGGACAAGTAGGCAATCACTGCAGGGCTGTGTGAATTCAGCAAACTATGCACAAATACCTGGGATCCCTGTGTCATGATGTTTTCCACTAAAGATAAATCCGTAGGGCCAAATCTTGACCTCATTGAGACTGTCACTACTGAGAGCACCATCTTACTCCTCTCTCCTTTTAATTATTCATACTAGCTTTTTATTTCATTCCCATGGGCCTAAACACAAACCACTGCCTTGATTACTCATCGGCAAATGTGCTAAAGGAGCTGCCTTGATGCAGGAGAGAACAAACTTCTCTTAAAAGCTGGTTAAGAGATTTTTCCGATCTCCCAAGGGTCCATACAAGTCCTGCTTCAGTTTGCTCACTTTCTTTCCCCACCCCTGCGGTATCAACGGAATGCCCAATGTCTGTTCATTATTTGGATTAAAATTACACCCTGAGATCATGAGGAGTGGTGGACAAATAAGCCTCAGAGGCAGTAGAGGGAGAAAGCTACTTTCTCCCTCCCTGTTGAGGTTGTGAGTAGCAATGGGATTTGATGCTTTTTCTGCAGAGAAAATAAGCAACCTCTGAGCTCCAAGAATAGCCTTTTAAATGACTCTGGAGTGAATAGGTCTTGTGTGTGCCACCACACAGCCCTGAGATGTGCATTTGGCCAGCAGAGCACCCACGGCTGCCTTTTCCCATTTCATGTTTCTTCACTCCTTCACAAATTATTTTCAAAGCTTTTTTTTTTTTTTTTTTTTTTTAGAAATCACTGAATTTGCAATTATTCAATGCTCTTTTCATGTGAAGAAGATTTTTGGGGGGTTTTTCTATTTCCAGCACAGCGATAATATTTTTGCAAGTGGCTTGTAAGGTTTATTTCTTTCCAGTGCTGCTATTTCTGTCAGTAATTCTGTAGCTAGACAATGAACATCACAGAGTTGCCCATATTGTTTTGCAGCTAAACTGAACTGATAGCCTGCACTGGTGCATTGGATATTAGATTAAAGCCTCTGAAACATTTTTAGTAACACTCAGACAGTATTTAATTTACTAAAGAATGTATTCTGCTCCACTCTTCTCATTCAATTTTACATACTGCTGAAAATTAAATTAATTTATTGCTGAACTGAGGTGGTGGGCTGGCACAGAAAACTGAATTGCTTTCAGAGCTAAATCATGGCAGGGTGAAACTGGTGTGAAAGGAAGAGAGTAGAATATGTCAGATGTTGATTTTGTCTGCTATAGAATAAAATGGATTATTCAAATGACTGCTAAGAAGAACAAAGGTTATTTAATTTTGAGATGCAAAAGAGGATGAGTATTGTAAAAAGTCACCTGCAGAGCATGTGAAGTGGTTTGTGTGGGGAGGTCTGGTTCAGCCTTGGTGGGCACTGTGGACTCCTTCCTCTCTCTCCAGTAAAAGTTTATAGAGATTTCTTTTTCTTTTAAAAACAAGAAATTATGGAGTATTTAGAGGCAGAGAGAAAAAAGAGATGAGCACTAGCACTTCTTTTCTGACATGAGTAGCAGGATGACACTAGTTCATACCAGCTAGCAATCTGGTACTCCCCAGCCAGGCAAGCAATGCGTAAATATTGGTATTATGTTGGAATTTCTACTTCACTGCCTTTTGCAATGACTGCTTCTTGTCCATGTTCTCCCTGAGAAGTCAATATTTCAAATTAGCTGTGTACAAATACTTCTTAAAAGCAAATGTCAAAATCCTGTGCAGCAGTGGGTTTTGTGGACAGCATTGTAAATTTACATGAATTTGCAGGGAGCTGGAAAGGCTCAAACACTCCTCCAGTCACAGCACAAGGATTTATTTTTTCTTAGTGAAAGCAAAATGCAAATTCAGATTTTATCACTGGGAATTTTCTGTGTGAAGATGCTGGTTTTGCTGCAGTCTTTCTACCCATAGTGTGCCTTGATTCTGGTTCTTTACCAAATCCAAAATTATACTGTAAGTACCTCTCAGAGCAAAGGATGGGGACCCATAAAATGATCCTTTGTTCTTCTTACACGGAGTGGATTCTGATGATCAAGATACTTTAATCTGCCTTTGCCATTCAGTATCTTTCCCACACTTGAGCCTATCTTAAAATCATAAAAAAAATCTCTTTGCAAATGTATTGTCTCTTAAACAAAACAACAAAATAAAACCCAAACAAACAAACAAATAAAAAAAGGCAGTGGTTTATAGCACTTCCTATCTAAAATTGTTAAAGAGGATTTTAACAAGCTCTAGTAAATCTGGTTGAATGGGAAATCTTCTATGAACATGGAACCAAATAAAACCTGCTCGCCAAATTCCTAACTGATGTAAATCAGAAGTCTCTGGAGTAGTGTTGCTTTACAACACCTAATATCTATCCCTGTGCATTCACTTTAATACCTCCTGTGACTCGTGTAATTTAATATCTGTGAATGTTTAAGTAAATGAATTTTGTCCAAAAGGAAGTTTGCCAAAAACCAAAAATCACACAGCTATTTTCAAGTATCTTTTAATGAGACATGGGTGCAGCTGTCTTGAAATCACTTTGATTTTCAATCTTTTTCTATTGTTTCAGTCTCCAATCAGAGGCCGCACAAATTATGTGATGTAGTGAAAAATCTCACAAGATGCTGGCACAAAAGTCACATTTGAAAGACAACTATGGACAAAACATTGTCAACTGCTTTCCTACATGTGGATGGGCAATAGATGTGAATGTTTCTATTGCTGGATAATTCATAAGGATATAGGGATAATTAACGGATGGACAACAGCAAGGGTAAAGGACTTTGATGATACATCCAGGTGGCAAAGCAGAAGCGCCATGGCAGTGCTCAAACAGGCTGTTTGTCCTCAGGCTCTCGGTGCACAACTTGTGTGACATCACAGTGACATCTAGTGACAAAGGCAATGGCAGTGGGGAGCCGCGGGACAGTGCCCAGCCCGAGCATCTCAGCTATGGCACAGATATTCTGGGGTTTGTCACTTCTCTCACACTGCTGGGGGGTTTTCCAAAGGCACAGAAATCCCTGCCTTGCCAGGTTAGTGTTTAACCCAATGTTTTGGCCATAATTGCCTTTCAAATGTGACTTTTGTGAGAACATCTTGTGAGATTTTTCACTACATCACATAATTTGTGCGGCCTCTGATTGGAGACTGAAACAATAGAAAAAGATTGAAAATCAAAGTGATTTCAAGACAGCTGCACCAATTTCTCATTAAAAGATACTTGAAAATAGCTGTGTGATTTTTGGTTTTTGGCAAACTTCCTTTTGGACAAAATTCACTTACTTAAACATTCACAGATATTAACACCGACTTTACAGTCTTACCTTGGTGTGGAGAAAAAGGTGCTTTTTTATTCCCAGTACAGCTTGTGGCAGCACTTGGGCTTTCTTTTATTTCCCCAAAATTACTTCTAATGTTACTTTACCTGTATCAAGTGTTTAACTGGACACAGAGAATCAGTTTGTTGTGTTTCCACAACTAGATTGAAAAGCAAGCTCTTTTAACAGTTCCTTAGAAATAAATTAATGCTTTTTAAGTATGAAAGTTTGAAAACAAAAATTAAACCCCATGGTTTTCATAGATATGTTCTTTAATTCCTTGATTGTGGCTGAGATACTGCTGTATTTGTGGATGGATCCTTCTCTTCATAAGACCTGTTAAATAAATTGCATTTCATTTTGGCCTGAGCAGCTGCTTTTTTGTGTGCTTACTTATTTTCACCATGCAAAAACCTCATATTCCCTAAACGCTTCCTAACCGAGCCAGGTCCGGAGTGCACTTGTGGATGTCACTGACCCTTGGAATGTGTGGAGAAAAGGAAATGGAAAGAAATAACCCAAAGCACAGAAAACTCAGTGGGTTCAGTCAAAAGGGTGCTTCTTTCTTCTGTGGAGCCACCCTGGGTTTTCGTGGCAGCCTGGCTGAGACCAGTGTTTTTCTTTCAAGATACATATGGGTGGTTTTGAAACCTTATTTCTCAAATGCCAGCTCTGAGATACAAAGCTGCCAAGCCTCCACCCCTTCAAATCAGAGATCTCCTATTGTCCTGAATGTGAAAATCTGGCAAATTTTAACTGAGAGTGAAAATTCATTGGCTTATGTAAACAATGAAAGTAGAGGCCCCCAGCAGAAAATTGCTTGAGAACATGCTCTGGTTTAGGTCTAAATGAGTTCCTTTGAGTTGAATGTGATCATTTAACAGTTTAAAGTGAAGTATGCAGTTGAGGTGCAAGGGAAGGAGGTGGTTTTCCTGCATCAGAGCCGTAACTCCCTAAAACAGCATGTTTGGGGCACTTATTGATCAGTGTCATTCGTTTTGCCAGCACAGAAGGAATTCATGAACACAGGGCAGGCTTTTAAACTCACTTTAGATATTCACACACATGTTATTAATTTCACCTGAAGGCACAAATTAAGAGGGATGTATTTTTCTCTGTAAGCGCCTGAAGCGCTGCTCAGATTCTTGGCTCTACTTGATTGATTTTATTAAAATCAAGTAAAATGTAGCTTAGCAAAATTGCTTCTTAATTATAAAAGCTATTAGAGGGATCTAAGAAAGATCTTACTCCCACTAGGCTAGGTCTGCATGTAAGGCCTCCCTTTCAGTTTCCTATTTCAGTTGCTCCACATTCTTACAAGATGCCTACTAATCACCATCTAAGCCCAGGCAAAAACATAAAGGGTGAAGTGCTATCAGAAAAAAATATTGAAACACCACCAGCCTACAGCTAGGCCAGCGATACGTTGCTGCAGTCCCTTTGGACTAACACAAGTACAGAAAAGGCTTTTCTTCCACCCACACAGGAGATCTGGAGAGGGAATGGATCCACTTGAAAGCTGCCCAGTAACACCAATAAAGCTACTTCTTAGCCTGACTGCTTTTCTGGCTGTGCCAGCTTGGTGCAGGAGATGGGCCGGAGAGCCAAAGTCCAGCTGGGAGAGACAATAATCCCTCCTTTCAGTGGCTGCTTGTTCTTTTTTGGGCTAAAAGCATCCCACTGCAAGGATTTACCCAAGCTCAGCTCTTCTTATGACAGCCCCAGCTCTCTCTCAGGTGTTAGCCTTGTAGGCTTTCCAGGCTAATCATGCTGCCCACCTCCTTCTCTGCCAAAAAATATTTTCTGAGCTGCTTTATGCTTTTTTGAGGAGTATTTCCTGACACCCAGCAACCAAAGTACGAGCTTTGGTCGTGCATGGATTTAGCAGCTCTCCTTAAAAAGTGCATCCAACACACCTGCTCTGCTACAGGAGCACTTGGCCGGACACAGTGGGGCTGTGGAATAGCTGCAGTTGTGATAAAGCCCCCAAAGGGTCCTGTAAAACTAATGGGGTCAAGACAGTGTCACCCTGCACAGATCCCACCATTCCCAGCGTTGTCATTTGTTTCTGTTTAAATCTTGTGCTCAGACTGGTAGCAGTTCAATCACTGAAATGTACCTGTGATTAATAATTGCTGCAATATAAGATGTGTAAAGTTTTACCACCGCGTCCTAGAGGGCTTGTAACGAGAACGAGCAGTTTAAAGCCGAAGCCAGGAATGTGGTAATGAGTGTGTATAATAGAAATGTTAATTAAAACACTCTTAGGAGAGAGGAGGGAGGGGAGTGTTCCCATGTTATCATGTGATATCCCTGTGCCCATTCACAGAAAAAAGAGAGCCAGGCAAGCAGGAAAAAAAGAAGTGGTTGTACTTCAGCTAAAGCCAGGGGCTCTGGGCAGGCTTAAAATCCATCTTTAATGATCCCAGCCTGATGAGCTCCCCATGTGTCCCTGTAGATGGGTCTGAGACACACCACACTGAGAACACCCCAGGAAAACAGCCCTGAGTCACAATTAGCCCAGCTCACAGGCTGAGGTGCCAGAACAGCTGAAGAGCATCGTGATTGCTAAGGATTAAAAAATGTATGGGGTTTTCCTCTACCTTAGTCCTGTTATGGCTGGTCCATGCTTTCTAAATAAGTAATTTTTCTAAATGTGAGCCTTTTTTAGTGAAAGTAGTGACTTTGGGTGACCTGACAGACACGACATGAGTCCCTTCCAGCCTTGATGGCCATATTGTTCGTGTCGGACACAACACCCTAATGCATTTCTCAAAAATGCCTTAGATGCACCTCCCTGCGCTGCACTGGTGAGCTGAGGAGTTTGTATGTAAGGATCACAGCAAAAGAGGGGCTGTGGGTGTCTGGAGTTCATCAGGAAAGCCCTGTGGATTATAGGGGAAGTGCCCTAAGCCCAGGGAGTCTGGAGGAGCTTGTAAATGCTGCCATCATTTTCTTACTGCAGCGTAAGGAAAAAGGCGACTCCAGCCACTGGAGAAGGCCAGAATCCATCACCAAAATTCTTAATTACCTAGAGAGGTGCAAGGTGTCTTCCAAGATAGAAAAGCATGAGGGAGTCTTCTGTTTGACTGAAGAGATCACCTCTGAACTTCAGTTGCCAGAATTCAAAGAATTCCAGGCCTTTGCAAACACACTTGCTTCTCAGATTGGAGACTTGCCCTCACCAGAGAGTGGAGGTGCTTGGAAAATGACTGAAGTTGGTGTTTAATTTTAAATCTGTCCTGAATTTTTCTCCTTTTCACCTTTTCTTTTTTTCTTTTACTTCTTAATAATTTATTTTTCTTTTTCTGGGGGAAAATGAGTTCCTATAACCACATTTAATAGAAATTATTTAGTATACATGAGCTCTAGGATACTTCAGCTTAGCATTGGTGCCGTTTATTCAAATCTAATTTAAATCCTAGCCCAAACCAATTTGAGGCAAAAAAGACTTAGACTTGCAATCCAGCAGCCATCTATGCCACAGGTGTGTTTTCTCCTTCACAAAACAGACACTGATTTCACAAAATTCTGAAATAGGACTCAATTTAACATATATGTGCTAATAACCACTTGCAGTTGATTGCAATATACACTGAAAGTTAACTGTGTAGTTGAATGTTTGGCTGACTCATGACCTGTATAAATTATCCATTTAATTATTCTCCAGTTAAAAGAACTCTTAAGTTTTCCATGGCTGCTTGCAGTTGTGTCTGAAAGAACTGCTGGGAATCCAAGCCTTGCAGAGAATTGGCTGAGCCAGTTCATGGCTACTTATCTCCAGCCTCTCTCTGTAACATCTGGATCAGCTTCTAGCAATATCATCCTAAAAGAGGGTGAGAAACCCCAAGAATAAATTAAGGGGAAGTTAGAGAAGTTTCTTGGGCTGTAGTTCGTTGCCAGATGGTGACTCATGTTGGTGAGAGAAAACAACAGTAGTGATTATAGATGCATCCCAAGCCAGGAATTAAAATCTCTGCAATCAGGTTTGCATTCACAGATGAGCTTTTGCTAAATGATTTGGAGCAGAAGGTGGGCTACTCAAAAGGAAGAGCAGAAAGTACTCAGAGTTCCTCCCTGAGAAGGGGAGCATTTCAGGGTGCTTGAAATATATTTCTCTGGCACCCCAAAATAACATAATGGCGTATAAGACTTAGAGCTCAGGTTATTGTTCTCTTTCCCCCAGTGGGATTTTGTTAGCCAGTAGCTCAGAGAAACCTGAAACATTTCCCAGGATAAATGCTGTTCATGTTGTTCATCTTGGGGAATAAAACTCTGTCTTATGCTTATATATACTGATTATATGTTAGAGTATGTGCACTTGAGTGAAGTGGCATAACCCAAATCGCATGGATGTAAAGACGTTTAAAACAGGTTTATGTCAAATTAGTTTGAATTGTAGGAATAGTTTCTATTCCCTGCTTTGAAAACACTTAATCTCCCTGTGAAGCGTGTAACAGCTCAGTTTAGCTGAACCACAGGTGAGATGGTTACAGCGTTCAGGACTTGATTTTGTAGCATTTCTGTAAATATATATATTTTATGTCTCATGTCCTTCAATAATATATGTTTTATATTTAGAGCTTCGCCATAAAATGGTGAGCTCTTGCCTGCTTTGCATCTCATTTTCTCAGTGGCTGACAGGACCATTGGATTTCCTTCCCAGCCAGGTTGCTGGTATTGTTCAGGAGTCAGAGGCTGCACAAGGGAAAGGTGCTGCTGCTCTGCATTCACAAGTTCCTTCTTGAAAACGAGGAAATTGCTTTACATTAAAATTTCATCTTGATTTTTGGCAGAGACCAACGCTCCAGATAATCAGCAGGAATACAGGGAACAGGCAAGCTGGGGCCTGTAACACAGGGGGGTTTCCTCCTAATTTCCCAGTCTGCTGGTCTTGCAGTAATTGCACGCTGATTTATCTGAAGGGAGAAGAATGTATATGTGCCTTCTTTATAGAACCACTAAACCTTGCCCAGAGATCTTAATTAGGCCTTCCTTTTGCCTGGAAGATTTGGGAATTAACTTTATGATGTCCTTCCTTTAAAACTTGTTTTGTTATTTTAGTTATTTCTTTCAGTTTTTGCAGTATTTGAGCTTTACTTGCTCTGTTTACAGCAATGCACTGGAAGCCAGGTCATGATGCAGTTTAAGTCTGCTAGATTTGACTCAAAGTGTAACATTTTAGCTCAAATGGAGAAGTCAAAAGCTTTTTGGGAAAAAATCAGTTCACGTCATTCCACTTAGGGTCCTATTTAGTTATGGTTGTCTCTATATTTCTCACTGGCAGAAGTTGTGAATTATTGTATTTATTCCATCTGAGAAAGGACAACAAAGTAATCTGAGGTCTGGAGCATGTTAGTGAGGGAGTAGTTAAAAAAAGTAAGCAAAAATCTTCTAGGGTTTCTTTGCTGTCATGTCAGTGTAGTTGCACTTGTTCAGGGATTGGTGCTGTTCAGCTTCTTCATGAAACTGATGAAGATACCAAATGAGGGAAATAATTGAGGAAAAGAGAACACACCAATGGAAGCAAAATGTTGCTAAGATAAAGATAACTGAATTTGCTTTTATTGTTTTTTTTTTAAACAGCAGAACTTAGTTAGCTATATAAAAATAGAAGTATATAATTTTGCCTTGCTTCTCCCTTCAAAAGTTTGAACTGAATACTTTTCAATTCTACTTTATAAATTTTATTTTTCAATCCATTCCCTCTCAGTATATTTACTGGAATGGATGAAAAGGAGAACAACCAGGCAAAATTTGTCACTGCTGAAATTATATCACCAAATGCATATAATGGTCTTGTAAAAGCTGTTCTCCTGCTGCCCTGACATCTTTTTTGCACATTTCGACATGTTACCATGGGATTTGCAAAGGTGTCATATCACAAAATAAAAACCCTTTGTTAATTAAAGAGAGGCAACCTTTAACATGACTGGGTTAAGGCTGAGGATTTTTGTGGTCTGCATTCCAGGTGATAAACCTTTGCACTTGACATAATTTTGGTGATACCAAGGAACACATATTTGATGTTACAAACTGTCATCTCTTCTCAGCCTCTACATGCCAACAAATTTGATAAGCATCATATTTCAAACTTTAACAGCGTTAATCTTAATGCTTCAACTGCAGTCTTCTGCAGGTTTGCATGGTGATGGACTAGATTGTGATTTGACTAATGGGAATATATGTAATCAAGCCTGAATTTCTTCCTTGCCTAGGTTTTGCTGGCATTGTCATGGGGTGTTTTGTGTTACATTTAATTTCCCTACATGAAACTATTTGGATTATTCCTATGGCCTTAATATTAGTACAGATATGGAAAAGGATGGCTCAGTGTCAAGTCGCTGAACAGTTCCTGAATTCTCATCCTGGCTAGAGCAAGGAGCAGTGGGTAGCTTGGGGCAATTAGTTTAAAACTAATTTATTCTCTCCTGAAATGGACAAACTTATTTAATAATGTAGGTCTGATTGAAAGACTAAGTGTAAGCTCTGAAACAGAAAAGTCTTCTCATCTGTAAAATATTGTGAGTAATAGTGATCAATCTGCAAGAATTCAGATACTCCTGTAGAGGTAATTTTTAATGTATAGTTTTAATAACACTCAAAGCTAGGTTTGAATTTTAAAAACTGAAACTGCGAACTGTATCTACCTGAGCAGTGGCCTTGCTTACCAGAACCTATAATGTCAGCTGGTTGCTCTGATCCACAGATGTGACACCTGACTGTTTCTGACGTGCTGAAGAAAATTTAGAAATCCTGTTCAGAATGTCCTTGCACACACACATACACCACCCCCAGTAATGCAAGTATTAGAGGTACCCTAACAGAAATTGACTTGGGTTCTAGAATTTTATTGATAAATTCTTCACATTATGATAGTAAGCTGAAATGTGTGTAAGCTGAAATGTTTTATGCTAAGAATACAAATGTGTTGATTGAGAGGAGATGGGTGTGGAATAAGGCCACAGCAGAGGCTTCTAACAGAGGGGTGGCAACCGAACTTGCCTTTGATGACGTCTCTGTCATGGCAGAAGGCAGGCAAAAAAGGCTTTTAGGACCTCAAAAATTTTTGAAAATCATGAATCAAATTCTAAGAGAGATAAGCAGAAGAGAATTAAAATATAGGGAGAAGAGAATGAGATGAGATGGTGAGGTGAGGTGAGGTGAGGTGAGGTGAGGTGAGGTGAGGTGAGGTGAGGTGAGGTGAGGTGAGGTGAGGTGAGGTGAGGGGAGGTGAGGGGAGGGGAGGGGAGGTGAGGGGAGGGGAGGGGAGGGGAGGGGAGGGAGGAGAGGAGAGGAGAGGGAGGGGAGGAGAGGAGAGGAGAGGAGAGGAGAGGAGAGGAGAGGAGAGGAGAGGAGAGGAGAGGAGAGGAGAGGAGAGGAGAGGAGAGGAGAGGAGAGGAGAGGAGAGGAGAGGAGAGGAGAGGAGAGAGGAGAGGAGAGGAGAGGAGAGGAGAGGAGAGGAGAGGAGAGGAGAGGAGAGGAGAGGAGAGGAGAGGAGAGGAGAGGAGAGGAGAGGAGAGGAGAGGAGAGGAGAGGAGAGGAGAGGAGAGGAGAGGAGAGGAGAGGAGAGGAGAGGAGAGGAGAGGAGAGGAACAAATTTCAAGTTTAAAAAAAAAAAAAATTTGGCTGTGGCACAAGTAGCCAAGAGGACACAGAGGATGAGGAGCTCAGTTAATTATTCCCTATCTTCCTTTCCAGGGTATTTCCGTTGGCACTTTTGGGTGTTGCACAGACCAAATTCCACTGTGACAAATTTGTATCCTTGGACTCTCTGTAGCTTTAGTGAATAATGAACCTGTCTGAGGAACCTGCTGTTGTGGTTCATCTGGCTGAACTTCTGCTCATGTGGAAGATAGATATTAAGTCTTCCCTGTTCTCTAAATATTTGATCTGCCAAATGGCAAATAGCAAATCAAGTACAGGCGGGAGCTTACAAATTGAGAGACGTACTTGCATCTTTAGTATTTGAGGGTTTTTCATGTTTTAATCATTTGGTCTTCAGCATTCCCTGTCTCTACCTGTCCTTAATGTGTGGAAATTATTGACATTACCCTGTCTGTCACAGGACATTGACATTTCCCTGGCTGTCCACCTTATGGACAAAATGTTCATGTTTTCAGCGATGTGCAGTTTGAAATTCTTCTCTGGGCCACAGTGAATGGGACCAAGTTCTGCATGTATTTAAATATGCAGGGTATTCCCACACACCCACAACAGCTTCTGGCCTGTTCTGCCGTGGTTTTTGCCAGCCTACAGGACTGCCTGGCACAAGGAGCTGCTGCTCCAGAAACCAGAAAAGCCCTTTCAGAGCAGCAACATCAGAGGCAGGGTCACAGCCAGGAGAGCAGGTAATCGTGCAGTTCACCATGCTGCCTCGAGAGCTCCAGCAAATTAGGAGCAGTCTGCAAACACGAGTGGAAGGTAAAACCAGCACTGCCTGCCCTTTGCTGTGAGGTGGCTGCATCTTGTAGGCACAAAGCCAAACCGTGTGTCTCACTTCAGTAATTTGGTGTAGTCACAGAGAGTATCATTAAATTGAGAGCATCTGCTTGTTGGCATGGCAGGAGAAATAGGCAACAGTTATTTGAGAGCTTTACAAAATGCGTTTCACGGGAAGACAGGAAAGGCCCAGTAAAGTTCCTTCTTTCCTGGTAGAGCTTCCAGCAACTCTCCCACGTGAAGGTATTTTATGTCCCATTCCTAATAAAAGTCTGGCAGTTCAACCTCCTTCCTAGATGCAACCTGGACCTGTAAATTTATCAGCCGTGCACCACCAAGGGGAATAGTGCTATGGATTTTGTAACCTTTGTGATAGTTACCTAGCAAGCCAAATTACCACATATCCCAGGAAGGAAGGCTGATATGACAGACATCCACCAGGCTCCTCCAGTGTTTCTCTCTTTTATGCAGGAAGAAGTTGTTTTTAGCAGAAGATGCTGTAGGGAATCGTGTTCTCATAAAATGTGAGGCTAAATGTTGAGTAATGCACCTATAAACAGAAAGTAATTAGTTAATATATGTTCTTGGATAATTACCATAAGACAAGACAGCAGTGTTTGACTAAATTGTTCAGAGAAACACTCATCTCTGGCTTTTCAAAAGCATCTGAATGTATTTTAATTTGACAAAGTGTTTCCATTCGAAGTCAGAGCTCTTTTAAGGCATCTTTTGGAAAGGTTAATGTGGGTATGTGTTGCTGTTGAGCCGCTAGGAGAGAAAGAAGACCCGGATTCTCAGTGTGGCATAAAAAAGAGAGCTTTTATTATTTAATTCTAACTTATATAGATTTTTCAGAGGTCACCCAGATTGGTCAGTTTGAAGCCTCCCCCTAGGCCTGATTGGCCAGGCCTGAACTGTCCACATCTGAGAAACTGTTTTTAATAACATCCAAACTTTATCTTTATTTATAAAACACAGAAAGAAAAGAGAAAAAGTTCCCATGAGAAAGGTATGTGCTAGCCACAGGTATGGGTTGTCCAAATAGTATACTCCACCAGAATTCCCAGATTGATTTTACCAATGTTCCTCATAAGTAGTTTTTGAGAGAAACAAAGGAGGAAAGGGATGCTGCTGGCATGGGTCTCTGACTCTGAAAAAGGAACAGCAGATTGGTGCAAATGTGTGTGAAGTCATAGAGGAGGTCTGTGGGGAGGTTCTGCTGGTGTCTGTGCTGGAGCAACAAGATGACAAGGCTTGGTGGTATTATAAAGTTATCAGGTTGATAAGGAAGAGGAAGGGCTGTACAGAAGTAGAGAAGGTTCTTACAGCAGTGTGTGGCTGGGCAGCAAACCAGCAGCTGAAATTCAGTCTAGATAAATACACAGGGAGACACAGCCCCAGTTTTGCACATGAAATGTGGGCTCTGAGCTGACCATTGCTGCTCTGCACGAGCCCTTGGGGCTATCATAGCTACTTCCATCAGACCATCAGTGCTTGGCTGCACTCAGAAAAGCAAACCAAATGAAAGGAACGGAGCACAAATCAGAAAACATCGGTTTAGCTCCACTGAAATACAGCACTGGTGTCCAGGACACACTGCTCAACAAGAGCCCAGCGGAGCAAAGAGGATTGGAGAAAGGTGGCAAGCATGATGAATGTTTTGGAATGGTTTCCACATAAGGAAGGACTGAGTAAGCTCGTGCTCTTCAGCTTGGAAATCAGGCGTACTGGAGGGAGCAGCAGGCTGAGGAACTCCTTGCCAAAGGATGCTGTAAATGCAGAAAGTTTACTTGGATTCAAGGGCAGATTGAACAAGTATTTGCAAGACAGATCCTCTGGGGATTCGCACGTTGAAAAATAACAAGAAGCTCAGCAAATCACCTGAGCTGAAAAAAGTGGAAAACAGGAATACAGTTTGAGGTTTTTACAAAGCGCAGGAAGATTTTCTCATTGCAATTAAACTGTGAAATATTGCTCTAAGGTGAACACAATGTTCTCTCCTGGCAAAGTCTCTTTCAGTTTTGCTTGCAGCATTTTAAAATGTATCAATAACTAAAACCGCTTTTGTTGTGAGATACATTTTTCATTTTGAAAATGGGCAGAGCTTACTTCTTTTCTCCATCCAAAGCCAGACATTGCCCAGGACTTGAAAGGCATGAGGAAATCATTAGTAGCAAAGCAGAGAGCCTGTAAACCCGCAGGACCTTCCGGAAGTGCAGTTTGGTAAAGGGGTACCTTTGTGTTTGAGAGGTGGAAATGAATGCTAGAAATTCCTCAAGTTAGTCCAGGCTGCTGACCAGGACCTGCTTGAGCCAGGAGCACTGAGAAAGCTCAGTGCATCTCACCCCTTCTTGAGCAGAACATTCTCAGGCACTCCTTTTCCTCTGCACACCCCTTTCACTGCAGTCAGGGGTCTCACCACCCTCACAGTAAGGAGCTTCTTCCTTATGTCTGATCTACTTGATTTTAAAACAGCCAGGCTTGTTCACAAGGAGTTGGAAAACCTTTCCCCTGCCAAGCTGGTCTAATGCCTAAGTTTTTACAATCACAGCAATCTTGGGACACTTTTGCTTAGGATTCATCCCAATGGGAAGCAGGCCGTTGGAAGCATTAATAAAATCAGGAGCAAAGATGATGTCTTTTACAGTCAAGTATTTTAAACTATTGTTATTTTTTCCTTTAAAAATTGATTCCAAATCACGGAAGACCAGTGTCTGACTCTACCTTGGTTGGAACCATCACATGACAAGAAATATGTCTGAGAATAACTGAGCAGACCCACTCCATATTTTTGGAGTGTGTGTGGCCTCTGGACCCCAAATTTGAGGCAAAGGGATGAATTCCAATGTCTGATCTAGTCATCAGCTGCACAGGTCCCTTGCATGACTTGGGTGCCTCAGTTTCCCCTCTGTAGCAGTTTGACAATTGAATTGCCTCTCTTCAACCTCCTGCCCTGGAATGACTGTCCCAGTCTGTCCTTGTGCAGATGGCTTCACTCCTGACTGGGAACTTGGGGCATAACAGTGGATATAACGTTATGTAAATACTGAAGTCACGAAAAATTCTTTATTGCATTCATGATTCTACCCTAGAGGCTTTTTCTTTGGCTGAGATTTGATGAAAGCATTATCATCTGTCTTACACAGACCTCCGGAGCTTTACAGTAGCTGGATCTAGCGGGGAAATAAATTTTAGGCAAATAATAAATCCTGACACTGCAGCACCAATAGAGGCAAAAGTGTTGATAGTGTCTGTGGTTGAGGGCAAATTTAAAATTGGTGTTTTTTCAGAGCTCTGTGAAATATCAGTGAGTCAGGCCTGGCATCCAGAGCCCCACCAATGGCCCAAAGGATTGCACCGTTCCCTGTCCAGGGAAATACCTGCCTTCTGAGGTTACAGCTGTGCAGTAATTTAGAAGGAAAGCTGAGCTCACAAAAGCTGAAGCTAATTTTCAGGCCTGGCTGTCATTCATGGAGGGCGAGTTCCCACACAAAGCCCAGCCAACAAAGGGATCCTTGCACCACATTCTCTGCCTCCCCCCTCTCACCCGGGAAAAGATGCCTCTTTGTGCTGCAGATAAGTGAAGAAGAAGGATTTACAGGACAACAGTAAGCTATACCAGGGACATCTCGACAGTAATTAAATCCTTTATTCATGCTGGCTCCCAGTGTGGGCCATATTAGCAGCCCAATGGCACACACTGTGGAACGGTGCAAAAAATATTGAAACAAATCTGCTGAATCCAGGGAGCTTGGGCTGATTTCTTTCCCATACAGTAAATGAACCAACACTGTGGCTGGGGTTAAAGGAAGGTCGGTTTAACTTGCCAGGACTGCAGCTGGAGAAGGTTTTTGAGCTGTGCCTGGAAACATCTCCCTGACCTAAAACCCCGTAGTTTGAGTGTGCAAATGCTGTTCTTGCTGAGCACCTTGGGGCAGAAGGGATTCCCTGCCAAGGATCTGCCTCGTGTCCCAGGGAAGAGTCTGAGGGGTTTGTGCATGTCCTGCTGCTGTTCTAATTCGCTGCCAACTTGCCATCACATGAATTCTCTAAATCAGGATTTCAACATCTCCTTAAAACATCTCCTTTAGCTTGCCTGCAGTGCACTGGAGGCCACGTGGGGGTCCAGGTGAACTCCGTGGCTTTGATTGTGAAAACAAACTTAAAAATTCAAAGACCTTAAAAAGGTCTTTGAATCTTTGGCTTCAAATAATAATTACAGATCAGTTTTCTTGTGGAGTTGGAGGTTTGCTCTGGGAGGGGCTGTGGCTTTGAGTGAACAGTAGGTTCTCTTTCTACCTTTTCTAAATTGTCTTTAATTACAACACTCACTAAGTAGCCAGCAACAGTGAAATCCCCAGGAGTTCCAAATAGCTGCCATGTGTCTTTTTCTCACACTTGCAGAGATTTAGGACATCTGCCAAAGTCATACAGCAATAAAGGAGCTTAAATTTATTAAATGAAATAATATGCCATCAAAGCTTAGAGTGCCCTCGCCTCCAGTCCTACTGCTTTATCTGCTCTTCTCCCTCTCCTGACTCAGTCTACCTCCACTCTCTGTTTGTAATTGCCTGGTCTTTGTTTTCTCCCTCATCTTTCTTTTTTTCCCCTTCTTTTGGGAGGAGAAATAGGCAAACTGTGGGAGCCCAGTTTACTACCTGCACAAGGTTCTTTGCTGCTGCTGCTGTCTTTTCATACCTAAGTGTGTATTCCTTAGCTTTCTTTCACTGTGCCTTTCCCATTCCTTCATTGAATCCTCTCCATCACATCTTCATCTCCCATTCTTCGCTCCTGCATATTTCATGTTCCCCTCCCTGCTTTTGCTGGCCACATCCAGTGCAGGTGAGAGCGTGGCTGATGGGTTTGCACACACATTTACCAGAGTCACCCATTCCAAACCCGTGTGAGTGTTTCTGTGTGCTCATCTGTGACTGATTGGCCCCGATTTCTGGGCCACGGTGCTGCGGGTGCTCCCATCCATGCTTCGTTCTGTGCAATTACTGTGATTACATGGGCAGTTGTGCTAATTGTGTAGTGTACAGATGACTCATTAGTGCTGCAATTATGTGTTTTCCTGAGGAGATGCTGTGGAGGGGGGTGCTGATAATAGTTTGGCAGTCTGAAATCTGACCTTTGCTTGTTTGTCATTTCACCATGAGTAGCTTGAAGGCCAAGCACTTCTTTTTAGCACTGAGAATGAAGCATTTTTTTCTCAGCCTGAGACTTCTGCCATGGGTAATGGTTCAGCTGCCCTGCAGAGCAGCTCCATGGGGGCACACAGATAAGGGTGCTGGATGTGGCCCAGTCTGGAATGATGTGTGTGCCTTGCTCAGAGCACTTGACTTGTCCCACTGAAGTCAGTGGAACTATTTCTGTTATTGAAGAACAGAAGTGACTTAAGTACCTTCCTGAATGTGGCACCTAACGGGGCTGACAGATTTTCTTCCTCGAGCAGTGGCCTTTCTTACACTACAGCTGTTGCTGGATGGAAAATCTCACTTTTTCTAACACGTCCCGGGAGGAGGAGATTAGGAGGTGTCCGAGTTTACCTTTCCCAGCTGTTACTTTACACCAGCTGTTTGTGAGAAACATGGTAAAAAAAATTAATTCAGCAACAACGGATTTCTGAGCCTGTCATCCAGTTTTCCCAAATCACCTGCCTGAGTGCATCTCCCAGCTCCTGTCTGACACCAGGAAGGGGGGATTAGGTTATACTGACTGTGAAAGGGAGAACAGATCTGCTCAAAGATGCTGCTTGATCAAAAGGATCCAGTGATAAGATAGGAGACGTGTGAGTCTGGAGAGGTGATGCAGACACCTGTGGCCAGATGGGAACAGAGTTAATGTCCCACTTAATGAGAGTGTTTGGGGCTCAGCTGATAAGCAGGGAAAATGGAAAACAACTGTGCACTGTAATTTTCTAGCATAATTGAGCTATGATGTTATTAAGGCACTTGAGTCAGTCTTGTTCCGAGTGTGATTTCAGACTGAAGAGTTGGGTCAGACAGAGGAGCTCTGGTAAGAAAGTGGAAAATCAAGTTTGTATAAATTGTACCGGATTGAATGAAAACAAATCAAACAAAACTGTGTAATTTTTCAATACTTTTCTTTGCTCTAATATGAAAAGGAAAGCTAAAGACATGAAAAAGGCTCGTTTCAAATCAGTTTTCAGGTTATATGAGAGCTCAGCAGTAAGGGAAGGTTGCTGCTTCCTCAGAGCCAGGCTTGGTGTTGTTTTCAGAACACTGTGCACAAAGTTTACAGCTTTGACAATTCCTGGGCAGGGTTATTTGGAAGATTTTGGAAGGTTTGTCTGCCTGTTTGAGCATACACAGTCATTTGAGGCTGGCTTCAGCTGTAGGTTTCAAGCTGGTTTTTGTGATAAAGAGTCAATATATATGAGTGGCATTGCACAGTGATTAAAAAAATGAAGACAGTGATGATTTTTGTGCTGCTTTTGATAGCTAAAAGGCACATTTAAGGAACCAAAACACCTGCCTATATTGTGTTCTGTAGTGTTGCTATGTCTTTTCAGTCACACGTATGTATTGATGCATATGTTAGATAAGGTTTAATTTCTTTTCCAAATTGACCTAAGATATTCTATGTCACAGCATAAAAATTAAGATATTTTAACATTATCAGAACCCCCTGCAATTCATACCATGGAAAAACTTTTCATTAACATGAAATGTTTTGAAATAGAGTGAATTTCATCTCCTGCTGGAAATGCTTCTAATGTTTTCTAACCCACTTTTATTAAGTTATATCCATTAAAAAATGATCATACTACACTTTCCCATGTTATATAGCTGGCAGCAATGAGGTATTAACCCAGATTATGACTACATGAAGGGGATGGAAGAAAAGCAGAAACTTGAAAATAATTTTCACAAAGAAAATTTTCGGCAAACCAATCCCAGGTTTATTTTTGAGTAATGGGTTGTTTGTTTTATTATTATTTGTTTGGATATTAGCAGCAGATAGAAACCTGGATCAGGGCCTTCAGCAGGGCCTTTTTGTGATTGCTGTTCCATATGAGCCATGGAATACTTCCAGCACAAACCCACTTAGCAAGTTAAGGGAGAAAAAATCTGCAATCCAGAGAAATTAGGGCACCAGCAATCATTGGCAATTATGTAAAGTGAGATATTGCACTATTTTTCCTGTTGGCCTCTCTTCCAATTGCCAGAGGAACATCAGCAATGGCTTTACAAGATGTTCAAAAGTGAAAAGAATAAGCTGTGAACATATTTAAGAGACTATTTTTGACTATTTCTCTAATAGTCATTACTAGAAATGCCTATTAGTATTTCTTCAGCTGCAGAAAGGCTTCTCCATCCTCAGTGTGTTGTACTCACACAGGGAAAGTACAAAGAAACTTTATATCTTCATCTGTGCAAAGATGATTGGTGATCCGTTGACCTGTTTTCCATTTCTGGTCTTCCAGTGTTTGTATCCAATTTGGGTTTTGCATTTGGAGCAGGAAAAATGATTTTTAGCAAATTCTCCCTGTCCTTTGGGAAAATGATTCCCCCATGATTTCTTCATGTCCATCCAACTGGAACGATTTTCTAATGCTTCTAGGTTTTATTAGAATTTCTGAACAAGTCAATCTGTTTTTATGAACTCCTGAAATTCCCTACATACAAACATGAGCAATCAGGAGCCAATCCCAAAGGTCCTCTCTAGCTTCTCTCATTACTTCTTGGCTTTGTGAGTCTTTCCTGTCTTCTGAGCCTTTTCTCCATCAGTTTGTGCCTCAGTGAGTTTTGACCAGAAATATTGGTGTGGGGAGGTTCGGAGGAGCTCCAAAACTCTGCACGACACCTGAGCTCCTCCCAGGCGCCCCCTGCCTCTATGGCACCTCTTTAACAAAAGGTCTACCCACAAAGATTTTGCTCCTCAACATCCTTTGCCATTCCCAATTCCCGACCTTTTCGCCCCAGCTGACATCCCCTCTTTGTCACAACTAATTCTTCTGCTGCAAGCAGCGCAAGATCCTTTGCAAAACGCAAAGTCCTGCCTTGCATCTGGCATGAGGCTGTCTGTGGATCACCAGGCACCGAGGCATGCTCAGGGCAGACATATCTCCCCTCCCATCTTTATCCCCGTGGATATCTACTAATCATTGGGTTGCCGCAGCTCTGACTTTCTGGCTGCCCCAGCGTGAAGTGACAAAAGGCACACATCAGCGTGATCCCAGGCTGTGTCTGTCACCCAAGGTCACGCAGGATAAGCCGCCAGCTGTCTGCTCCGCCCAGCCATGCTACATTGGGCATTCATTAAACGGGATTCACATGGATTCGGGATGCCAAGGTGCCTCGGCTGAGTCGGGCAAAAATCGCATTACAGCAGCTCCCAAATATTTTCAGAATCCGAGACGTGAGGTTTAGTAAATTAGGGGATAACCAGATAATTGATTTCTGACATGTTGGAGGAGGGATCCAAGTGGCTAAAGGAATAGGTATTTAACCAAAGCCTGCTTTTTAGCAACCAAAAGCTGAGTATTTTCTGGATCCTATGAGGTTGCTTAGTAATCTAGAACTGTGCAAAATAATTTTAATTTCAGTCAACTGAAAACAAAAGCAAGCTTCTGTCCTCTTTATTTCTTTTCTTATTCTTGTAAAAAAATAAATTTATTTTTCTGCGTTTAAGTGAACAGCAAGCATGGTTAGGGGAAAAATATTTCTGCCAGGAAATGTCATCTTTGCTGTGGAAATGCTTAGGTTTCTCCATGAAAATGGAATTTCCCTTCAGAAGTAATTTAGCAAATAAAAGTGATGGATTTGTCCAGTGGCTGGAATTATAGCACCTTCCATGTGAAAAGGTTTTTGGCATTAAGCCTCCACCACAGAAAGCTGGACAGAGCCCCAAGTAAAACTCACACTCGTTCCTGACATGAAACCAACTCCCCAGTTCAAGGAAGGTTTAACTGTTCAAATCAATGTCATGAATCCTTCAGGGATTTATAGGTTTTTTAGAAAGGGCAAAAGCAAGGCAAATTATGAGCAGGTATAGTCTCTATCCTCATTGCTGGCAAACACTGAGATGAGAATGTCCTGGGTTCTCTGTGGGACATTGGTACAAGGAGGATGTACCCTCAGCGCCATCCCTCTACTAATTATTAATTCCTTGTCAACTGGCCCTAAAAGCTCTAGGTAGTAATAGGCAACATACAAATGGTCCTTGCCCCCTAAAAACCTGGCAGACTGCAGGGCAGATAAAGAATAGGGAGAAAAAATTTTACAAAAAGGTTTGCTGTTCTCAGTGTGTTGGTGGGAGGGCAAGGAGAGTGCCAAAAGCTTCTCTGGTTTGTCCTGGAGGCAGAACTGGCCACAGGACCTGGTGCCAACCAACCCTAAAGTCACACTCCTTGTATTTGACTCTGGATTTTCTTCTTCGTCCTTCACCTACCTCAGGATTTGGCTTGAACATGTACAATACACTTTGGATTTGTTTTTTTCTGCACTTATAAACACATTACATACCCCTGCTGTGCTGTCAGTTCTCTTGGCCTTTCTGTGTCCTTCAGAGGAAAATCTCTGAGCTGAGGGAAGGAGCATTTTGGATGTTTCCACACTAAAAAGCTTTCCTGAAACCAAGTAGTCCTATGATAGCAATGCAATCTGCACATCCTGATGGCTTTACTCCCTGCCTCTTTCCCTGGCCTGTCCAGATGTCCCTCCTTGCTGCTCTAAATGAAGGTTATTACTCCCACGCTGACATCGGCCACTGATTGAAGTGCAGCTTTTCAAGCTGGAGGGAGGAGGAAATAGTGGGGAGCAATAAAACCATAGTTCATTGTGTTAAAGCAGTGTAACATCTCACTAAGGATCAGGTGTGAGCTGAATGATCTGAATAATAGGCTCCAGTTAGCACTTGGTGAGCACTCTGCTTAATCAAATTAAGACAGGAGGCCTGCAGTCAGCATTGCACGTTCATCTCCCACAGCCACCTCAGAAAAACTAGGATGGAGGCGTGTGTCCAGAGTTTAATCCACAAACTCTTCAAACCAAACTCACCTTTCTCCCTTCTCATTTTTTCAAAGCAGTAAGATTTTCCTCTGAAGCTGATTAACCACAGGAGTAAAAAGAAATCTGGGGGTTTTTGCCTCCAAAATCTCATCTACGCTTTTCAAATTACATGAAAAAAAGTAGTGTTTCCTGAGTCTTTGGCATCATTTTCATTCAGGAAATTCAGTGGGAACTTCAGCATTCACATAGAACTAGATGTATATAAACACACAGTAACTGACTTTTTTCCACCCCAAACCACAAAGATATTAGCACTTTTAACCACTCTGGACCAAATTTCAAGTGCTGCTGCTGCTGCTGCTGCTGCTGCTGCTGCTGCTGCTGCTGCTGTCCAAAGAGTGAGACCCTGTTTAGATGAAATGAGCTCTGCCATAATTTTATTGAAATAGTAACCTGGGAATGCAGGCATCAATACAGATATTTGGGTGAAAATTTTCTAGCTGGAGGTTGTCACCCTGGATTTTCAGAAGGGAATGGTGCTCTTGTTATGCCAGCAAGATGGGGGAGCCCTTTGGAGCCTGGAGGCTGCAGTGGGCAGTGAGACAGTGAGAATTCCAGCCAAGGAGCCCAGGAGCCCTCCGAGCTTCACTGTTCCACAGGGCAGGGGGAGGATTTTCAATATTATGCTTTAAAGCAGCCACGATGTATTCCAGTTCAGCGCTTCAGTCCTTAAAATTTTATGGAGGTAATGCTTGAAGAAGGAAAGCTTTAAAATGGCTGAGGTCTTGGCTACTTGACCATTATAATCATAAAAGTATCCATGGCTTAGTTCAGGCTGTGTAGCCCTTGCTGGTGAGGAGAGCTCCCAAGGCCCAGACCACTGACTTGAGCCTATTAATGACTTCAGCTGCTGCGTGTCTTCTGCCTTCTTTGTCCGCGTTTGTGCTCCGTAATTTCATGTGAGAATCTGTTTCTGTGTGAGAACAAACTTAACTCTGACCCATACTCACAAACTCTGCAATTTTACTGTTGGAATCAGGTTTCTGTGCTAGCTTAAAATAAGTATGAATATGCTGATTTTTGGGCATATTGCAAAGAAAGGAATTTTAATAGGGGTTTTGGCAGGCCGGAGTTATGCTTCATGGGTGCTGTAAAGATGGCAAAGAGTTTCTGTAGGTCTTTGGATGCCTCAGTTCTGGCCCAGACCATTACGTCAGCACTGTTGCTAGTTCTTGTTTAAAAAAAGGTTTGGTCGTCCTTTCCCATCTAATATTAAAAGTAAGGAAGTAAGAAAATGGGAAAAAAGGGAAAGCAGCACCTCTTCTGTTCTACATCTGTGCCATTAGGGATGAATCAGGTGCCTCAGGAGCCCTGCAAGTCCCTTGTGGCGTTTGTAAACCCTGGCTCTGTGTTAGGCTTACTCATCTGTAAATGCATGATACTGCTGCTACTCACTGATAATAAACCCACAGAGAGTGCTAAATCTTTGCCTAGTGCTTTGGCTCCTCACTTCTTCACGTGTTGTCCAGAGGAAAAAAATGCCCTGCATGAGGGTGATGAGTTTTAAAGCGTAAAGTAATCATTTCCAGATTGCCACAGGAGCAGCATCCCGTGGCAGGGACTAAGCTTTGTGGGTTTTATTTTTACCTAGCACCAATCTGCCCAAGAAGCAGAGTCTCTGATTCGTGAAAAATAAACTAGGATCAGTAGAAGTTGTCTGGCTGTTCAAAGGGCAGGAGTACAGGAGAGAAAAGGTCAGAATTAGTTCATATTTCCTTTGTGCTGGACCTGAGCAGGCACATTCATTGTCCTCTGCCTGAGGCTTCTGGCCATGGGCCGTGGGATTTGCGGCTGGTGCCACATTGTCACCAGGGCACTAACTGGGTGATCACTTCAGCACTGCAGCCCTATCAAGGGATGTGAAGCTGCTGAGCAGCCCTGCCAGCACTGATCCTCGTGTCTGAGCACCCAGCTGCTGTTAGCTGCAAGCACTTATGGCAGGGGGTGGCAAAAACATCCTTTTGGAATGCAGGCTCTGTTTTGGCCTTTGCTTGCCCCCCCCCCCCCCAGCACTGCACTGCATTTCACACCAACAGAATCAAATCAGAAATGGAAAAGAATAAAAATTGAGGTGGAAGGTACATCTGCTCTACAACTGGGATAGGTGTGAATCTTAACTTTATTCTGGACTTCATGCCATTGGTACAGGAGATAATAATGCACCTTCTGTGCCGAAAATGCATAAATTGGGAAACATAGTGTGCTCTGTTATACAAACACCCCTTTATAGACAGAATACCCAAGCACTACAGCTCTTGGTGATGAAATCTGATAGTCCAGCATTAACTCTGCACCTCAGCACATGTATTTCACAGCCTCACTAGTCCTTGTCCCTTCAGCTGCACCTACTCCTACAGTCATACCTGTGCACACCACACCTATCACCCAGGATTTTCAAGTCAGTCTGGTAAAACCTCACACATATTTGTACCTCACAACACACTGCAGCAATTCTCCCAACCCCTGCTCCTTTATCCATCAGTGCAAGTTCATATTCCCAGAGATGGAGTTGCCAAACCAGCCAGGGCTGCACTTAGGCCTCTTCACAAGTGCTGTGCTCAGTGTTTGTAATTCTTGCATGCGTTTACCCAGAGCACAAATTATCTCGAGTGGCAACTTCTGCAAAATAAATCTGGAAGCAGGAATCTGCTCTAGCTAATTAGCAAAGGTGGAAGATTATGACTTTTTTTTTTTTATTCTGAGGTCAACTATCTAACATCCAGCTGTACCTCTATTTATCCAACTGTACAGTTTCTCTCCTCAGGTATCAACATTCATTTTTTTCCCCTCAAAATCTTGGCCAATGCAGAAGGGAATTTCCTGCTCTATTTACTTAGTCTCAGGGTATACCAGTGTACCAAGATGACTTTGTTCCAAGGAAATCTGTCTCATTTTATTTTTACAAGCTGCCACTGCCCTGGAATTACAGTGTTAATATCCACCAGCCTTTCTCACTAATATGTCTTAGGGAAACGGCACTTGATTTACAACTGTAATTTTAGAAACCATTTTGAAGCAAGCCCCTGGTACTCACAAACATCATCCCTGGCACCCATTTCTGATGGTCACAGGTCTATTTCATGGGCGACTCTAGTGACAGGAACGATTCCTATCTGCTCCTAATGCAAAATGAGAAAAATTCTAGGCTAGGTTTGGCTCCGTGGAGCACAGAAGCAGTTTCCAGGCACATCCCTGGACATCTGGTTTCTAAATTGCATCTGACCTTGTGCCACCACTTTAATATTTGGCTTGATCCTTTTCAAATGGAGACAATTCAAAATGCACCTGGACACATTACAGTGTCACCTGCTCTAGGTGAGCCTGCCTTGGCACAGGGGTTGGACTAGATGGTCTCCAGAGGTCCCTTTCAACCCTCAAAATCCTGTAATTCTGTGAAATTCATGGGAAAATTCTGGGAGGTTTCAGTAAGACTAGGTTAAACTCTTGATTAAACTCTGGGAAAAGCTTGCTGCTTCGAGTGAAGGCACATCTCTCAATTTCAGTGACCGGTTTTGGATTAAGATACTTCTTGAGATAAAAGTGTCAGAATTGAGAACTCTCTACTGGTCTGACTTGGCTGCTTTAAGCTGCAGTTATTCACTTTGAAGCAGCAGGGTCAGTGTAGGAAGACCTTAAGGGAATGTGGTCTGAATGACCGAAGCACAGATCAACCACCGTGGTGAAGTTCTAGATCTGCACCCTTGGGGTCAAACCACCACCAGCATCAATCCAGCTGTGCCCCTCTGATGTCACAGCTGTGCTGATTAATGTCAAATGAAATTCAGGTTCCTTTATCTCCAAAGTTCAATGTGGCTAACCAACAAACATCTTTCCAGCAGGAAGGGAAACCTTCCCTCTGTCATGCTGGATGGAAAGACTCTTTGGGAAAATGTTTTAATCTTCTATGCTAGAGCCTTGTAGCATCTTCCAGTCGGCAGGTCAGGGGATTGCTGAGAAACAGTTTGCATCTGAATGGTCATCAAAGGTCTTCTTTTCTATTAATTTTCCACTTGAATCCTTTTGGGAAAAGAATGGAATATTAACAGAGTTTTCCAGGGTCATGCAGGAAGGTGGTGACAGAGACTTTGATGGAAGTTGTTCGTTATTCCTCCCTGACTGCTCTGAGGGATTCACATGAACGTGGTCAGTAGGCCTGGAGTGACACCTTTGCTTGTAATTTCAAAGCATGCTGCTCATGGCTGTGCTCCTGGAAATGTTGTATTTTACTGTTGCAAGGCAGTATTTGGATAAATGCCACAAAAAAAGGTGCAATTGTCTGCTGTGGTGTTTTAAACATATCAGCCACATGTCCTAATTTTCCATTCATTCCAGTGTTGTGATATGTGGGTGGATCAGCAGGTGCAGAGCGAGAGCAGTGACAAAATGGTTAAAAAAACCTTTGAAACCAAACAAAAATCTAAAATACCTTACTGCTTTTAAATTTAAGTAAGTGTTTTAAAGTGAGTACTGTGACTGGTTGGAGGAAAAAATAACAGAAATAAAAAGAATTAGTAAGATTAGTTATTGAAAATAACCCAACCAAATCATCAAAATACAAGGCTCAATGTTTGAAAGAAATGATGTGTTAGAGTTAAATGGGTCATTTCCTGATCCATTAAAACCTTCCTTCCTCAAGAATAACTGGCATTTGCAAAGTTCTGCCCTAGAGGGATGTTCAGGTAATAAAGGAAAAAGGATCCAGAGGCAGGTGGAGAAAAGAGTTACAGGAGAATCCTCCAAAGCTGCTTTGCTTGTTTACACATTGAAAAAGGTGGTTGGTTACTTTGCACTCACAGCTCTGCACACACACATAGAAAATACTGTCCCAGACAATATTAAGGACTGTTTAGAGTTTAGAAATTTGTCAGACTAAATTTAACAGCCAAAAAAATATTTTATTTGGCCCCAGAAGTTAAAAGAGCATCATGATGGTGCATTCAGTTTTCAGGGTCTGAAGGGATGCCAACACACAGCTCTTGGCTTGTCCTGTGAGACTGAGGTTTAAAATCTACTTTAAAAACTTGTATTGCTCTTGCATAGCCCTTCTTGTGTGGCAGCTGATCTCGGAGCATTTAGCTGAGCAGATTATTGCTGTTATTTTGGGGCAAATCCAGGAAGTTAGGGCCACATAGCTAAGGTAGATCCAAGAATACAAGGGGCTACAGTACATGTGAGCATGAAAGTAGAGCAAGTTCTACTTTACATCCCATAGCCATCATGAAGACATCTGATTATAACCAAAAATTAGGTCTTTCATCACCAAAAGTCACACTGATCACCAATTAGCCAATGTTAATGGTATCCATTGATCCATACTTTTTCCTGTGGCGTGTCTGGATTGTTAACAAAATTTAGGCAGCTCAAGTTGAAGTAAAACCAATGAGGAATTATGGTCCAAAAGCAGCACTGATTTTTTCCAGGTTCCTGGATTCTCCAGTGTGTCAGAAAACAAGCCTTGAGGCCTCTTATGTGAGCAGTCATTGTGTGCATGGAATGAGAAACATTTCCAATTTGTGAAGGCGAGCTCTTTGCATATACTGTACAAACACACACAAACACCATGTGGAAATAATAAATGTGTTTATGATAGAGATCTAGGCTTCCTTTATTATTTTAGGATTTTGTCTGGATTTGAAACAATTGTTAAGAGCATTAGCTTCAGTTTTTCATTACTAACATACTCACAATACTGACTTCACCCACTAAGGCAGCTGTACTCCTTCTTAGCATATATTCCATTATTTTTAAACATACCAGTTGTTCATACACAAATATGCAATATTTAAGAAGTTTAATAGCCAAATTGAGATTTAGTAGTGCTCTTGAGTATCCTTCAGCTCTCTTAACCTTTGACTGTTGAATTCAAACTTTGATTCAAATAAATTCATACACTGGAATTTAAGAATGGGGAAATTGTTTGGTTTGTAAACTTCTCGGTCCTGCTCTTCATTTCCCAGGCAATACTTCCTAAACTTTGCAGTTTAGGTTCATATTTAGTGTAGCTCCAAAGGTAAATTTGTAATGTCCTGGTGCCTGGTGGGATTGGGGTTGTACAAAATCCTACAGCTGAACAGAAGGTTCATTGCCTGTACCCTCAAATCATGAAAAGGGGCTCTTTCTGCATGTTTTCGCTATTTGAACATAAGGAGTTACTAATATATTTACCTAAACTTTGCTAATATACTTAACTAAAATTTATTTTCCAGACACATTGCAGCACAGCTTTTTCAACTGGATTTTGAAATGTCTTTGAAATGCTTATCCCTAAAATGTAGTATTTCATGTCAGGTTGACAGTAACATTTAATTTGTTCTGAACTGAACTTTTTTCCTGCTTTTTTTTTTTTTTTTGGCTCAAAAGACTTACTCTGTGTTTCTATTTCAGATTAACTCATCATAGTTTGTCAGTGAATGAAGAGAATCAGTTTCTTGCTCAGCAACAACAATTGCCTATTCCAAAAAGTGCTTCAACAACATTGCGAGTGTGGAGACCTTTACGAAATGTCAGGCCTTCCGTGATGGAAAAACCTATGGATTTTTTTACAGCTAATGGAGATTTTTCACGAGTGTAGCTGGGAACAATGTGGGCTTTTAGACACAAAATCATCCTTGGTCTCTGTGCAGTGCAACACCCTCCTTCCATTTCCTTCCCAAACTCACCTGGGCGATGAGATATGGGAAGAGCAGAGATGATCCCGGATTTCCTACAGGAATATGTGCAAAATAGATGTGGCAGTGGAATCACAAGTACCATGAATGATGCATGGAAGCTATAAATCAGATTTAGACCTTCTATAATTCTGGAATACTTTACTCACTTAAAATCTCTACCTTTTTTACTTGGAGAGCCTTGAGGACACTCAGAGCTCTTAACCAAGCACTGCCTCCTATCCACACACTAAGGATCCATTACAGAAACTCCATACAAGGACTGGGGAGAAGGACAAAGCCATTTTTAGGATGGGTTTATTTTTATCTTTTTTTGGGAAGAGTTTATCATCCCATTTTTTTATACCTCCCACCAATGAAAGCCCAGAATGACTGAAATAGCACAGTCTGTTGGAGTGAATTCTTCCCCAGGAGACTGATTTTGTTTTATTATTACTGACGAGAGCAGGAATTTATTAAGCCTCAAAAGTGGAGGAATTGGAACTTTCCTGCCAAGGTAGACATATTCCCAAGCTGCTCCAGGCCCTCCTGAGAAGCTCTTTTACTGACTTTCCCGTGTAGGGGAGAGGTACAATTTTGTCCGTATTATCAGCTCACAAATAAAACAACCGAAATCAGAAAGGGGGAGGAGAGGGAAAATTTGCTTAAAATTATATTTAAAGACATGAGCTTTCCTGGAGAGGAGTTTGTTTGGTGAGAAATGGATCTCTTGCTACAGGCTCCAATTTAAACTGGCTGACCCAGAAGGAAGAAAGTGCCTGGGAAAGAATGAAAAGCAAATAAATAAATAAAAAGCAAAAAGCAAATTAAAAAATGGTTTTGTCTTTCCCATTTTTCAAAACCCTGTGGGTATGATGGGACTTTTCTGTCCTACCTCTCAGGGAGCCAAAAGCTTTATGTTTGTGCATACCATGGACACAACAGTAATCGATCACACTGTGAAATGTGTGTTCTTTGTCCCTTGTTGATGCCTGCTTATGATAGAAAAGTTAATTAAGTAAGGCAGTTGGTGTTTGCCACAGTTCAGGGCATGGAAATCTCCATGGTTTGGTGGCCCTCGAGCAGATGGCAGCTGTCCAACTGGGTTTCCAGTCTCCCTCACAGCTACAGCTCACCCCTCCATTTCCACTTACTGCTCTCCAGATTCCCATTGTCCATGTGTTTATCCTCCTCCTCTTTCTTTTCCTCCCTTGCCCACTCCCCCCAATTCCTGATCCCTCCAGCTCTTACACTTGTCTCCCACAGCTCCTGCTGAAATAACATTCAGCCCTAGTGGTGTTGATGATGGTTATGAGGAAGGCAGAGCAAGAAAAGCCAAGGCTGAGTGAAATATCCCCTCTTTGTAACAAACAGGATTGGAAAGTTTTTTGGCTGTTAAAATGGGACAGTCTTGACCTTCAAGCAAACCAGAAGTTTCTTCCAGATTTGAAATACCTCAGAATTAAGGAATTTCCTCTTTCCTCGCTATCTGGATCATCTGTTTAGTCAAAAGCCCTTAAGAGACTGTTCAGTCATGTTAAGACCTCATGAATTTTAAAGTTCTGTGTCTGTTAGAGCAGATGGGCCCTGGCAACGCTTGGCACTGCAGTCAAGAGCTTGGCAGGCATTGCCACACCTGCACTGCCTTTAAATTGTCTTTCTTGGGTGTGGTGACACAGGAATTGAGATTCGGGGAGAGGTTCACTGGGAGCTGCAGAGGTTTTTTGGCCAATTACCACTGAGCCACTAATAGAGAGCAACAGTAACACGGTGACCTCTGGACAGGCTGGATCACGGATGTCTGTCTGATCCACAGTCATGCCTTTGAGCTGCAGAGATCTGCAGAGTTCACAGAGCCCACAGCTGAATAGAAAGGCTGATTAGCATCCTATTTCCATCTGTGCAACGAGGGAAGAGCTACTGAGGCAGTAACAAACACACAGATGTGGGAATAACAGCACAGAGCGGGGAATAGGAGGCCTGTGTTTCTTCAGCCACTCACTTGTCAGTCAGGAGGAGGCAGCTAATGCACTGAAAGCTTGTAGAAGCTCCAGTTCTTTTATTTGAAGTTCTGTAAGACACACAGTTTTGCTTGTCTGGATGAGAGATGCAGTGTCACCTGTCTGAAGGACTGACTTGTGCACTTGAGCACAGAGAAAAATTTCCCTCCAATTCTCTTTATTTGGAAGGTTTGGTTCTCAACCCAGAGGATATCACTGTGCCATATAAAAACAGAAATAAAAGGGAGTTGATATCAATTGTTGCCTGAGGTTTCAGCAACCCTTCACCTCTCTGGAGCTGAGCAGTGGCTAATACATAAAAATGTGGAAGTTAGGCAACCTTCTAGCAGAATAATACATGAGACTATGTTCAGGAAGGTGGTACTGGAGCATATATGTATCCTACCTTGTGAGTGAGATGGGAAATAAAATTGCAATGTCTACTCCGCTCCAGAATTTTTTTGTACACTCTGCAGCCTCAAGCAAGAAAGACCTTTTTCCCATTCCAAGAGTGATGTGAAATAAAAGAGGGGAGAAAATAAACCACATTCTCAATCTCTTATTAGTACAAATACTTGAAAATTACCAGAAGAGTGACTAGAAGTCAAAATAACCTGAAGACAAAAGGCATGACAATTATGTGAAATGAAATTCAAATGCTCAGGGAACACTGATTTTTCAAGGACGCATTGATGTCACCTGATAGAAACAGAAGCTTCACCCCAGGAGTGGCTCCTTTATGCATGGTGGTACAGTGGAGGAGAATAAGGATGCACATGCAAGGATCTGTGCTCCAGCAGGCCAGCAATATTAGATGGGATGGCAAAATAGCATTGAGTTCTTGTAATTGAACCTGTTAATTGTTAATACAGGGTTTTCACTTTTCTGCTACTGCAAAATAATCTGAGCAGTATTTTTGTTTATTGCTGGGAGGAGCCTCAGTAAGAGGCTGCTGTAATTCTTAATTCAGTTTTAGAAGGAGCATGCTTTGAGATAGATATCACTAAAGCAGACAGGGGACCAAAGTGGAGTTACATATCTTCTCTACTGGTTTTGTTTTAGCATGTCTGCCCAGATTTGAACTTATTTAGAACCCACAGTGGGATCCAAAATATAATAATAACAATAATAATGATTTTTTTTTTTAAAATCATCCAGAGGCCCCTTTTTGCTTGCTTTTTTGGATGCTGTCCAAAATGGCAGAGCTCTTGCAAGACCAGACTGCCTCCAAATGAACTTACGATCTTTCCGCTGTTGGGGCTGAATATTGGCTGAGTTGTTCGTGGGATGCTTATGCTGACAGACCCAAACTTTTATCTCAGACCTGAACCTCTGAATGTCATCCTAATCCTGCTCCAGATAGAAAATGGTATATTATGGGTTTGGCCCATTTTTAACCTTTTAAAGTCCTGTTTCATTTGCAATGTAATGGTGTCACAGGCCTTCACTTAGCAATGACAGGTAGAAACACATCTTAGCTGCATTAATCTGAAAGTATTTTCAAACAGACCCTTATATTCAGGTTTCGGTATTTGTGTTTTCTGATCCTTGTTTTTGATGAACCATGTGTGAAAAATGATGCATGAAAACAACAGTGAGATAGATGATACCTTCACTTGTCCTTGGCCAGAGGTAATAAGGGACCTTTGCTGTGATTTCACCGCAAACACCAGAAATTAATTTTGGTTTGTGTGTGGGTGTATGTCTTTCTGTGCCCTTGCCCCACTCTTCCCCTTCCTTCCAGTTCTGCAGAAGGAAGTATCAGGATGAGCAGTTCAGCAGAGGCTGTTCAGACTTGCCCAGAATGTCTGTGCTGGGCATGCTCTCCTGCCCACGCAGCCTCTGGGGCATCGGCACCCCTTGGGCTGTGCCCTAACCCCATCCTGCTCCTTGTCACAATGCCTATCTGGGATCTCAGATCCCACAGGCAGGATGAGGCTGGGAAGCCACAGCCCAGGGTCTAATCCCAGCTCTCGGCTGTGGGGACACAACAGATTCGCTGTCAGTGTAAGCACCCTCTGCTCACGAGGTGAATATTCACATCTCTGCAGGACCTAGCACAAAAGAAGCAAAATTCACATTATTTAAAGCAGGAATATAATTGCTATCTATGGAGAAAACTGCTCTCTGATGGTGTTTGAATGGGAGTTTATAGCCCATGACCAGAAGCACCTTTCCTTGTGGACATGATACCTCCCAGATAATTAATATAATTTTCAAAATTTGCCTTTATTTGTAGTACATGTCCTAAAACTCCTGAGAGATACCCTATAATTTCAGGAATTAGTCCAGACATGTAATAAGATTTAGTGCTCCTGCTATTGATTTATGGACAAAAAGTTCTGTCACCGGCAGTCTTTGGGAGAAAAGGTTTGGATGTGTACACAATTACTCACTTACCGTTGCTATGCTCTCTCATTAATAGTTTGTGGGTGGTATTTTGTTATACGTAACCTTTCTTTTTCTTGCTCTGGGAGTGCAGGACATTGGACTGGTTTTGCTGGTAAAATCAGACAAAACTGTGATATTAGGAATTATTCTAGGCGCAGTTAAATCTTGCTGTAGCTGTAGTTGCTGCAACATGCAGCTGGGACTGCTGCACACCACAGAGGGCGAACAGAAACAGCCTTTCCTCAAAACGAGTGTGGAGAGACTCCCATAGGAAATGTTTTTGATTTGTTTTTGGAAATCTGCGTGTGGCATAGGAAAGGAATGGGTGGAAGAATGATAACAAGAGAGAGCATGTCTGTGAGAGAGATAAGATTGAAAAGGGCTGGTAAGCAAAAGGGCTGGTAAGCAAAAGTGCTCAAAGTTGAGCCCATGTTTGCAAAATTGTTCAGCCTTTAGAAAAGCTGATGCTCTTTTGTTTGTGTAACTGGCACTGAGGTCCTGGAAAATCCAGCCCTCCAAATTAGCAAGATAAGAAATTGGGCTTTAAAAATCCTTTCATAAGGATTCTCCTTTCCCTGTGTTAAAAGCTGTGAAAACAAAGACAATCTTTCTGGGAACAGATTTGGGGGGATTTGTTTCCTTCTTATAAAGAAACAAATCACTTTTTTCCAGTGATTTATACGTGAGCCCCATCTCGTGTGTTCCCTCCAAAACTGGCTCTGGCAGTGAGAGGGTTTTGAACGCTCTGCCTGCAGAAAGCTCCTTTTCCTTTAAATCCCAGAGAAAACCAGCATGGGTGACAGTGATTGACTGAATGGCTATTGAAGTACAATATATCCATATATATACATATATGTGTTCTTTATGTATATGTGTGCATTAAATATATATGTGTGTGTGCTTTAAGACTGCCTAGGCATCCGCCCTTGGGCTCTGCTTTCTATGATTAACCTGATTAGCATTGCAATTATAAATACCTGGTAAACGTCTGCCTTTGATCTAACCCGCCTGTCACTCAATAGCCTTTTAAACTCCAGGTTTCCTCTCTCTTTCTTGACGTTTGTCATTGTCTTCCCTCTGAATGCCTTCCTGGCTGTTCTCAAAAGCTGGCCCAAAAGCTCTAGGAGGGGAGATTGGAGTATCAAGTACCATGCTCCAGGCTCAGGGGCAGCTGCCATGTTCTAAAAGGTCTCTTTATTCTTTGCAACCACAGCTTTGCCTGAATGACAAATACTCACTTCCCTCCCCTTTATATTCCGTGGAAAAAAATCCCCCAGAATAACAATAAGTTCTTCCCTCTTTCCAGCCAAGCCCAGCATACATTAATACACCTTGTAATTGCTTGTCTCTATCGGTTTTAGTCCTTTGCCCTTTTCTGCTCCTTCTTTTTGTACTTCAGCGTCACCATTGATCCTATTCACTCTATTCCCAGCGCTGAAATCCAAGTCCCAGATGCCAGCAAGGAATACTCAGCCATTCATGACCAATTGAATGGCTCAATTTAAAGGGGAAGATAGCACCTCATCTACTGTTACTATTCACCACAATAATCTCCGTTGCCTGCTCGGGGAGACAGCAGCGTGTCCTGGGCTCAGGCATGGACTCTGCTGATCCTCTCTGCCTTGAAAGGGCTCCAAGGAGGGTTGGACATGACAGGGAGTCACCTTTCTGCCTTTGAAGGCTTTGTGCATTCACATCAAGACAATGGTCAACACTACTAAGGGCCCAGGAATGCTGTTCCCTTCACCCCCGCCCTGGATCCGTCCCAACCCGCCTGCAGGAACATGCCAAAAACAACCCAAGGAGGCTGAAAGAAGGCCAGAGCCTCTGCTGGTAGGGATGTGCTGTCAGCAAAAACACTTCTGCTATAGGATCAATGAGGATTCATGGGGAAAAGAGCCAAATTTCAGTGTTTTAGCAAATGCTGCACCGAGGGTGGCCTTGTCAGATGTAAGGACTCATCCCGTCGACTTCCAGGTAGCTCCTGATGGACTTCCTTTGGAGGCTGGGTGACAGAGAGAAGCCACACAGGGAATGAGAGCTGCCAGTGGTGCATCATTTACACCCTTGGTGCCAAGGTGTCCTAGGTTGGTCAAAATTATTTGTCCACAGTTGCCATGGTCAGAAAATGGAGCTCTCAGCTGAACATGGATGTTCACAGGAAAGAGCCTGTGCTCCTTGAATACATTTTTTTTTCATTTTTTCATGAGACAACTGAAAATGCCAAAATTTTCTCTGGAAACTGAGAAAAAAATCTATTTATTATTAAATATTGCCTACAGGGATCTAATTTTGGCCTTTCTCCATTGAAAATATTCTTCTTGCAGAATTTAACTGTATACTTTTCAGTCAACATTATTCCATTTTCTCCTTGTTAAAAAAGTGCAGGTTTATTTGTTTCCATGTATCATTTGTGCAGCTGCATAACCCAAAGAATTATAATACAGAATTTGGTTTTGGTTTTCTTTTTCCCTGATAATTTCATTAACCATAACATAGAGGACCATAAATCCCCATTTCCACACACACAGCAATGACAGCAATGTGACTGTGCCCAAAAGTGGGCACAGAGTGGAGATAAAATGATATTGGTTACAAACAGCAGTGCAGCACACTGATTTCCTGAGCTGCAAACAGTTATGAGAGCCATTCCAGTTTGATGTGTTTTGTGGTGATGTTACTCCCACTAGAGAAGGTTATGTCTTGGTGGGGTGAATTCCAGCTTTTCTCCAGAACCAGCTGTCTCCAGCAATCCAGCTCACAGATGTTTTGTTCTACTGAGGAATATTAGGGAGAATGGAAATCAGTTCCAAATCATATCCTTGTTTTCAAGGTGATAATGTCTCTCCAGGCTTCCTGATCAATTTTTTTTTTTTTTTTTTTGGCTACCTGGTATTTTTTCCTTCCTTTTCCCAAAAGAAGAGCAGATTATTAGAAGCCCCGCCTGCCTGCCAGTTACCAGATCACAGCTCCCACTCAGCTCTGGCTATTGCAAGATGCAGTGAAGCAACCAAGTCACAGTGCAGAAATAAATGCTAATGCAGACCACGTCTTTCCAGTAAGATGTTCCTATTAAAATCCAGCTCCCAGGGCTGCAGAGCTCCAGCCAGCTGAGTCTAGACAAACCTGGGAGGCTTGGAGAGCCTCAGCTTTCTGCTCTTGTATTTCTGAACGAGAGCATTTGTTTTAAAATAAGAGTTTGAAGTTCAGTGAAAGATTTTATGTTGCTGACTCCAAGCTGAATCATCAGGGAGCCCTGGGGAAGATTGACAGCCAAACAACCAGTGAAAGGAGGAAAGGCTGTTTTCCCTAGAGATTTCTCCCAGGTCTTGGCTTCTGTTGAGCTAAACACAACATGGAAATAGACTTTGTCAAGGTACTCGACTATCTCCAGCCAAAATCAGGAAATGATACTTTGTGAGAAAAAGATATAAACATATATTAACTAAACTTTTGTAAAGATCCAGGAATTTGGCTTTTGGATTCTGACCAAATTGTGTTTTCTCCAGACCAATCTTATCCTCTCCATCTCAGCACAGTTGTTCTGTTTTCTGTAAGGATATCATCTGAAATGTCAGCAAGAGGTGTATGGGTCCATACACATCTCATTGTTGCAAGCCTTAATTAGATCTGGATGAGAAATCACAGAATTATAGTCTGCTGCTCAAGAATGTTGCTGTCTCATAATTTTTTTCTTGTTTTCAGGCTTTTGGGGTAGATACACACTACTCACATTTGACGGCATTATTCCACCACCATGAGGGCTGGAAATGTATTTATTTATTGCAGCCATAGCTAAGATTTTAAAGTAATCTTGTATCTCTCTTCAGTCATAACAAAATCCTGAGATGAAATGCCTTTGGTATATTAGCAGCTAGCCTGCAGCTCAACATTTTAATTTTTGCTTAATACAAAGCCACCACTTTTTCTTAAAATCCTCATTTTCCCCCTCTTAGCTCAGAACTGAGATTGAAATAATTAAGCTCCCTTGAACTGGGTAACCTGCTCTTCCCATCTCAAAAGCAGAGACTGTGAGCCAAAACATTTATTTGGGATTAGAGATGATGTTCCTCACTCTAAGCCTTGCCCCATATTGCAGCTCTGTGAGAAAGGGGAGGAGAGAGGCTGCCTTTTGAAGGACACGACCAACATTCTTTTGATGTGTTTTTAACACAGAACGTGGTTGAAAGGCCATCCTCAGGCATGGCAGGCATGGCCAGAGAAATGCTGCTTCAAAGGGTGGAGAAGACAGAGCATTGTTTCGTCTCTGTGCAGGAATGGTTTGCTAAAACTCACTTCATGCCATCTTTCAATTAAACACAAATACAAAGAAAGGATTATTTAGCAAGTTAATTGAGGAGTTTTCTTGTGGGTAATTCCTGCCTGCTCCTTCTCTTCAGCTGCTTTTGAACTTTGGGCAGAGCATTCTTGATTCTTGAACACAGAGCCTGGAATGACTCCTCTAATCACAGAGGACCTTCCCAAAACACCTGGCACAGCCCTTGCACTGAACCTACTGACACGTGGTGGGAATGATGCCTATCTGTAGGATAACCAGCTTGATGGATAGAGTCTGGCTGATGGAGATTCCAAAGTCTCCCTGATAATCTGTTCTAATTTGGTCATACGTGGGGCATTAATATGCAACTCTGTTGGCAAATATAGCATTGAGATGAGTTATCTTTGCCCCTAAATAAAGCTGTTCATATCACAGTGCTGCTAAGCCACCAAGACTTACCCCTTCCCAGAGAAGATCTTGGTACCTGAAAGATTCCAGTGATGCAACTACTGAAAGACAATCCAAACATAAAAACATTAGGAAGAATTTCCATCATTTATAAAAAAACCCTTCTTGCAGCCCCCTAATTGAAGGCATAGCATTATCCACATCCACAGACAGCTTTATCTCCAATCACCAGGATTATTTTTGTCAGAAATATTTTTGTCTTGTCCTCTGAAGTGGATTGAAACAGCAGCTTAGACAGCTTCAGATTCAGAAAATTGTGTGGTTTCTCACCTGCAAAATCTTCCCTGTGGCTGCTGAGATGCTGTTAATCACCACAGGCTGCTGTAATGACTCCTAGTGGGAGGTGTTCATCAGGTCCCGAGAGCTGCAGAGAGCTGCTTTAACACACTGGCCCTTTGTAGGGCAGAAGCCAAGGGCTCAGCTGGTGCCTGCAGAATTAGAAACAATTAGAAAGGCTTTAATTGAAGTCAACAGAGCTACCTAAACTTACCACATTTGAGGAGCCAGCAGAGTCTGGGCAGTGACCACAGTTAACAGGACTCAGTGCCTGATTGTGACTCATGGGCAGAGTGGGAAAATAGCGAAATTTTGAACAATATTCCTTTTGGTGCTGCAAGCAGGTCAAATGCTGTCCCATTTTTACGAACCAGCAGGGAGATACAGTTCAGGAGCACACAAAAGCCCTAGAAAAGGAGTTAGGGTTGAGGTCACATTTTCATAGCCACATTATTGAACTATGCCTCTGAAAGACAAAAGAGAAGGTGATGTCCCAACATGTAGCTGTTGCTTAATGATTGTGTTGTCAGTCTGGGGAGGGCGGAGTGGCAGGTTGCTTAACAGTTTTACATTTTCCCATGGTATAACACTGGTGATACAGTTGGCTATAATTAAAGGGTTATATAAATAAGCCATTGGGAAACAAATTAATTTATTTCCTTGGTGGGGCTAGTTATGTAATTTGGGGCTTACATGTTGATCTACTTTCTTTTTGAAGCACTCAGGCCCCCTCCCCTCCCCAGCCTGGTCCTCCTCTCCCAGTTGTTTTAAAATCATTTCAAAACACATCAAGGAATGCAGATGTGAAATGTGCAGCAGCTTGAACTTCCTTGAAGCAGCAATGCCCTTAATGAGGAAAAGCTGGAGAGCAGAGTGAGACCTGGCTTGTAAAACAGTTTTATGGCAAGTTTATGACAAAAGACCCCTGAATGGACAGAGCAAGGATGCACAGAGGTGTTGGTGTCACTGAGCCACACTCAACAGCAGCACCCAACCTGTGTCATCACCTCGGCAGGGAGTGGGAGAATCCATCGCCTGGATGGCATTTGGGGCAGCTTTGGCCATGCTCAACCATTCTGTTTTTACTGAGGATCTGGCCCAGGGAACGATGGGCTCGTTCCTACCCCAAGCAGAGAAATTGCCCTTCTCCTAGGAAATAATAAAATGTCTTTAAAAGCTCTCTTTTAAAAACCAAAGTATGACCCTATATTCTCCTCTAACGTCTGCGTTTCTTTTATGAGCTTCTAAGTAGCATCATTAAACTACTTGCCATTCTCTTGACGTATTTAATCATGGAGGTTTTTTTGCATTCTCTTCCCTAGAAATGTAGGCCTCAAGCATTAGAAAATTTTAAACAAATGCCAAAACTTAAATTTTGCATACAAAGCTGTAGTGCAGAAAACAAACAATTTCCATGAAGGCTATATGTGCTAACAGCTATGCTAGTTTCCTGTAATAGACATAATTTTGGCTTCACAAGGGAAAAGGCAAAAAGAAAAAAAAAGGAAAAAGAAGAAAAAGTAGCACTTTAAAGTCTTGACATAAAGACCATGGCTACACTTCAGACAGCTCTTCCAGGCTCCAGCTGGGAGATCCAAACAAACTTCACCATCCAAAGGAAAGTGTAAATCTGTGATATTTCTGGTGCTGAATGACAAGACATAAAGCATTAAATTAGTTATGGAACATGGGTCTCATACCCCTCCTCCTCTGACATAAATACCCAGCTATAAAAAATCTCTGCCCTAATCTCTTGGACTTGCCATTGTGGAAGACCCTACTTGACAGAGCGGGGAAGGCAATGCTAGTTTGCTTTGGTTTAGATTTTAAGATTTCTAGTCTCAGGACAATTCCAAGTCTTACTTGGCTACAATAATTTCCTTTTAAAATTTTGCTGAATGTAGTGCAGCAACTTCACAGCATGTGCCTCAGGAATGAACATCAACCAAAAGTGCTGATGCTGTTTATCTTACTCTACAGGGAAGCCACTGATCAAAGCAATGTACATTTTAATCAAAACTCTTCCCAAAGTGGCAGCTTCTACTGCCAGCACACTGCCAGTGCCTCTCTGCTAACACTGCAGAAAGAATAAAGAAGAACAATTACTAACAGTCTGGAGGCAAATTTGAAGCCATCCAGCAGAGCTCCACATCACCAAAATGGTTATCAAGTGGAAGACTTGGATCAAGTTGGGCTGGAGCCCAGGCTGTGCTTGCCTCTGGTGGATTCTGAAGGGACTGAGACCCATTGTTTGCTCACACAGTGTCTCTGTCATTTTAGCACTTTGGGGGATGATGGCTTTGATTTTCAAATTCCAATCACTGACTGCAAAAAAGAGGGAGAATTTATTTGTGAATTGCTGAACAGGACTGTGGTGAGTTGGGCTCTCCTGCGGGGCTTTGGTTGCTGCTGTGGGAGCTCCAAACTGTCTGCAGCCAGCATTGGGCTATTTGTTTTTTGTTTGCAGGATAAGAAGCACAAAGGTTCAGCCCCTGATCCTGCTCTGACTTTCCAGAAGAGCCAGGCACACACCTCAGGTGTCTCAGCTTGCCAGCATCCAGAAGTCACCGCGACAGACTTCTTAGTAATGAAGGTTTTGGCCCATTCAGCCCAGTCCTCTCCTCAAGCTCAGCCTAAGGAGCCCTGATGATTCCTTGATGAGGTTTCCAAAGGCATCGTGGGAATATGCAGCAAATAGGCAGTGTTAGTACCAACATGAGTGGAATAACAAGCTTTTGGGCATTTACAGGGGATGAGATTGGGATTTGTGAGGTTAGAAATGGTGGTTTCCTGTAAAAATCACTTACAAATTTGGACAAATTGCTTAAACTTGCTGTCCTTAATGCTCAAAATAACCTGAACATCTGCATTAATCCATTTATCTTAAAGAAATTTAACTTTAATCGTCCTTAACTTCAATCATACACTCATGTCCCAATTATGCTAATAGCACTCAAGTATGTACTTGAGTGTCTCACTGACTGATGTTCTTCTGAATTGCAATTGCAGTTCTGTGTCTCCCATTTCCAGGGATGTAGTATTTTCCCTGAAGGAGGAGAACAAGCTAGTGTGGCTGACTAGGAACTACAGGATTGCTCTCATTTGTTAAATCTTGGTTGGAACTTTCAAAAAACTGGCCTTGTCTTGAAGGCCAAGGACAACTCCTTTCCTCTTTTTAAGATCATGTATAGAAAATTATTTTTAATTAAGTCACTAAGTATTTTCTTATAAAAAAAATATTGGGCAACAGACTCTGGATCTTCAGTTGAAGAAATGAAGTGCTCTTTAAGTTACTGCTTCAAGAAAAAAAAAAGTCTTGAAATACTAGTCCTCTTTATTTGCATTCCTGAGACTTAAAATGACTTTAAAGTTTTTATTGAAAAAGCTGGAAAAGAAAAGTGCCCTTTGTCTTATGGGTCAGGTTTCAGCAGAGCCTCAGCCTGGCTGCTGGCTTTTGCACCCCTGAAGATGCTGCTGTGCTTGGACTCAGTGTGACTCTCCTCTAAGAAGAAGAGCAGCATTGTAACTCATGCATAGGATGTGTTTTTACACTCGTTGTGGAGAATCTGCTCACAAAGGAAGGGCCAAAAATACTTTGAGCAAGGTTCTATTAGTTTACATAGCTGATTAAAACCTGAGGCCCTATTTCTTTGTGGAAATAGTATCCACTCTCCATCATGGAGCTTATTGTCCGGTCTGAGCTGAGGGCTAAATCACCCCTTAGCAGCCATTTTGGTAAAGCTCAGCCTCACATTGAGGTGAGAAAATAAACTGAAGACCCTTGGACAAAATTTTTGAGGACTGTATGTAAACTCAATATCTTTATTATTCCTTGCTGCAGCTGACTGGGTCTCTGGTTTTATATGTCTGTTGAAGCAGCACTGGCAAGTTAAGCTGCTCACAACTCCTGGGCATCACAGACCAGAGGAGCCTGCTGGGACACTGAGCAGCAGTTTGGCAATTCCCGATGGAATCTGAACTTTTGGTCTCATGGCCCTTGAAAGGGGATGCTTTTTGCATTCACAGCCAGTGCAACACACCTATTGGCCATGGGCAGATGTGGCAGTGACACAGATGAGCCATTGCATTCCTCAGAGGCAACTCTCACATGTGTCCTGTGCAGGCAGCATGAGAGGTGCACCATCAGCAAGCTGTGAACCTTGCAGGATGTGTTCTTGTCCATCAGCTGTAGGCAGCACTTAGTAGTGCTGCAGTGCAGGTAGGACAGAACTGAAACAAGACAAGAAGAAAAGTGGTAGAAGCAAAGCTGTCTCTAAAGCTCCTTTTAATGTGCAGCACAGCAGGGAACAAATGGATACTGACTATGATGAAAACTTTTGCTTCCTGTAGCATTTGGCATTCCTTAGTGTGTCCTGATGGCTTTGGTTTCCTCTCCTCCCTTGCAGCATCAAGGAGTGAACAGGCTGAACGTTGCCCAGTTTGGTCATTTGGACACCATCCTTTTAAACTTTCCTTTCTCCCTTCCTTCCTGCCTCCCTGCCTTGGATAACGTTTTGCTTCCAGATGCTGCACCAACACAATGCTGTCCATGTCTGGATGTGCCTCAGGGAAGATGAGTTCAGTGCCCAGTGAATTTTATTCTTGTTGACACCCTGGCAGACCCCATCTCACCTTCGAGCTGACACCTCCTGTGGCAAGCTCAGGTGAAGGACAAGGACCCAGGTCTCCAGACATGTCTGGTGGTCCTGAACACTGCAACGTTTTGAAATCAACTGGCCAGATGTGGTGAGCCCCATGAATCTGAAATAACCTTTCTTCTTTGTTTCCTTGAATATATTACAGGACTTCTCTCTATGTTTTCTTGAACCTTTCAAGAGCTCCATCCTGACCACACTTGTTTTGTACTATGGAGTGCCTAGCAAATTTAGATGCCCTGAATAAGTACAGAAATTTTCTTATTTCTTATCAGGCATGTTCTCCAGTGGTAGGTTTTAGTGTCTTTTCCATTTTGTGTTGTATTTCCAGGAGAATCCCACACCAATTAAAACATCAATCTATTTAAAAACACAACTAATGAGCTTTCTTTGTCCTCTGTCTCATGCTGGAAAATCCCACCTGATCCCTAATTAACAAATTGATTTGTTAAAAGTATAACTAATGGCCTCCCTTTGTCCTTTTCTTCCAGCTGCAGAATCCCACCTGATCCCAAATTATCACATTGATTTATTTAAAACTAAAATATATGCATTGCATAGTCTCTTTATCATGCCTATCAGTGAATGTCTCAGACATATGTTCCAATTAAGTGCTGATTTTACCCCTCACATATCAAATACTTTCAGAGAAAAGCAATTGTTTACAATGCCACATTGTCCCTCCAGGTGTTCAAATGTTTGAGTGTTCCTAGTGTTGAGCTTAATATGAAGTCACTTGGTAGCAAAGCCTCCAGAGAGAACTGGGAAATAACAGGCTGCTTGGGATGGAGCAAGAGAAAGCAGCACAGTCCCTGGCAAGGAGGACATGTGGCCACAGGTTATATGCATTTCTTGCATCAAAAGGAACAGCAGAGAAATGTACCAGTCCCTGTTGCCCCAGCCAACCTCCTTGGAGCAGGGGACAGGCATCAGAGTTCATCCCATGCTGGAACAACTTCAGCACATCCCCTTTTCCATCCAAGCTGACCCTGAAGCCTCACTATTTCCCTGGTCAATAAGAAAGAAAATTAGAATGAATTCAAAAGGAAAAAAGTACCCAGAGACTGCTTGTCCCTTCTCCCACAGACCATGCTCCCAAGCCTGGCACAGTAACCCTACAAGGGTGACCTGGTAACCCTACAAGCTCTTGAAGCTCTCTCTGAGCAGAGCAGTGCAGAGCCACCACACCAGAGCTGTGCAAAGCTCAAAAATGGACCCAAACAAGACCCAGCACCTCTGCAAAGGGAGATTTGAAGCTGTGTGTAAGACAAAGGAGCTGAGGTGTCAGTCTGCCCTGCAGGAATGCTCTGAACTGTGGGATGTGAGCCCATGTTAAAGTGCTCTGGTGTTCCCCAGGGAGGGGTGGTGGTCTCTCTAGGGTAGCAAGAGTTTACTTTTGCCTTCTAGGCCCTCACTCAGGTTTCCAGAACAAAGCTATAGCATGTCTGGCTCCATGACTTAATTGAGTGGTAAGCCCTTTATTTCACTTGGCCAACATCTCCTCTGGCTACCATCCTAATAGTGAGAGTCCTTAGTTAATGCTATCCACTTTCTACACATCTCCCTTCCAGTCTTCTGGAGCCTCACAGGTTTATTTCTTTAACATGTAGTCCTGTGTGCAGTTCTGTCAGGGAACAAGAATTCAGCTACACACACCAGGCAAAAAAACGCAACAGTTTAAATAGAAATTAATGAAAGGGAAAAAAGGACCTAAATAGCTTATTTATAACCTGCCATATTTCTTAGCACAATTTGGAGTAATAAGGCACTCCATTCTAATTCCAAGCATGGGAAGAGTGGCATCCAGCTGCTTACCGCTTAAAGTGGATTTTTACTTCTCCCTCCCAGCAAACAATGTGCACACGTCATAGATCAATCAGATAGGAGGGAAATGGGAAATGCCCCTTTACGTACGGGAATTCTACACCTGAATTCCCATCACACTTGTCTTACAACACAGGGCTTTGCCTCTGCTCACCCTGCAAGGCTCCCGGCCAGCCCTCCTGGCTTTTTGTGCATGTAGTGATCCCACACTGAGCCAGCTGGGAGACCTGGGATCCATGGATCCACGGCTTCCTTGCTTCAGGGCTTCAAACCCACATCTCCTGCCGGGCCTGGGCTGGGCTAGGATGGGTTTTTTCCCAGCTCCAGCATGAGTGGTGCCATTGTGCTGAAAGAAATGGTTAGAGCTGCAAGGGGAAAGTAATCACGGGCGATGAGGGATGCTGTCTGGGAAAGGAGGTGCAGGAGACACCTTGTTTTGGTTTCTTCCCTCAGACTGTTCCCATATTTTGTCTAAAGATGATTACATTTGAAACTTATAATTATTTTCTGGACAAGGGATCTTTCCTCTCCAGCCAGTTAAAGCCATTCCCAAATTTCCTTCTGGTGTCTGCAAGACCCTCTCCCTCCCTCTAGAGCCCAAAATCCTCAGGAAGAAGATCACAGGTGCCACCAACAAAGACTACCTGTGTGTGCCCAAGAGCCCTTTTGGGTGTTTGCATTCCCACTCCAACCCCTGGGTGTGAGACACTTGTCTGTCATCATGCCTAACAAATGATGGGTTAATGCTGATTTGAAAAATTCCAAAGGCATAAAAGAGACATTTTCTGCGAAAATTTCTGTTTCATCCATCATCCCCCTTACCCTCCATCGCTGTATTCATCTCACAGAAGTGAATTACACAGAAAATGCTAAAGGAAGTGCATGACTGCCAAGCCAGTCACTCCAGATATTATGTTATTAATCTTAATTGACATTTCCTTGTTTGTCTCATGTATTTTTCCTTGCTGCAGCTTTGTGCAGCCCTTTTTCTACACTCCAGATGAGGAGTCCAGAGAAAGGCACTGATTGTTATCCAGCAAACTACATCTCAGTGGAAGATTACTTTGAGGGTATTTGATACTATAATATCAGAGAGAAAGCATGCAAATGAAACCATAAGTAATAACCAGTAGCTTTAAAGTAATGAAACCTTGAATTTCTTCTCACCTTTGTTTCTGGCGACTCAGCTCCAAGAATGTGGTGTCTTTATTGGATATTATTTCTTTATTGGGTATTATTTCTTTAAGACCAACCTCTGTTTCCAGCCATGGTCAGTCTGTGATGCACAGCAGGAAATTGTACCCCTGCCCTCTTGGGCATTTGTGATAATGCAAATCTCATGGACCAAACATCTACCCAGAATTTCCCAAGAAATACAAACTTTTACACTTCAAATGCTTCCCTTTTTCTTGTTTCATCAACCTCTCTAGAAATCAAAGAAAAAGCATTTTTCAGCCAGTTTATTTAGCCCCAACAGTACTGTCCCAGTGATAAAGGAAATTCACAACTGCATTCCCACCCCTCAAAGCTAACTGGCTGTGAGATTTCTGTTCCAGAAACTGAAATTGCCCTTGAAATAATGGTCATTTCATAGGTGTAACCACTAATCTTCCCACAGGTTTAGTGTCAGTAAAGTAGTTTAAGGTCTTCAGGTACAAATTGTTTTCAATCAAAGCATAATGAATAAATTTCTCCAGTGCAAAGCATGTTGGCTTTCATCAAACTAACAGGAAAAACTGGCTCATCATCCTCAATGTACCAAATAGGGGCACATCCCACTTTGTTTCCAAAGCTACAAAGTTTTGGGTTGTCGTTGTGTATTTACCTGGAAAAAAAAAGCAGAGCAATAATTCCCAAGCCAACACCTTCCTGGTGGCATCAAGGCATCTTCTTTAAAGAACCAATAAATCTATTTGGCCCTCTTGCAGATGGTTCAGCTTTGTGAGAGGGAGTTCTAGACCTATTTGTTGATGGCTCTTGACACTGAGCCCTCCACCTCAGGAATAATCTTCCCCAACAAAGATTATAACTGGACCCAAAAAAGCTATGCAGTGTAGAGATCCCTTTTAGCAGGGTTTCTCTTAGTCTCCACAATTATTCTACAGCAAGTAAATCACCAGAGAATCACAGGGATGATGCTGGTGGTAGATGTGCTCTGACATTGCTCACCAGCAAGAAAAAAATGTGACATGGTCTGCCAAAGGGGTGCTCTAGAATGCCAAAGAGCAGGAAGGGAACCTGTGCTCCATCAGCTGGAAAAAGCATTTATTGATGACCAGAGGCTACAAACCAGTTCCATTATGTTCTCTTCTCCTGTTTGGAGCAGCACATTGACAAAGGAGTGGATTTGCCCCAGAGCAGTTAAAACCAAAAACCCAAGAGGTCTTCTCCACAGGCATTTTCCTGGCATTCTCTGACATGCAGATTGACTGATAATATCACCATAACAGCTGTTATCTCAAATGTCTGCCTCCAGGCAAATTAAAAGTAAAGAAAAGCCAAAACACTTGAAGAGATGAATACAGGAGGCATTTGCCAGTAATTTGCTGGCCCTGGATTGCCTGCTGTCAGGGGTAAAACGAAGCCTGTTTGCTTTATAAGAAAATTACAGAGCTGTCATCCCTGCAGCTCATGCACATGGAGCAGGGAGAGCAACACCACTGCCAGGACTGAAGGCAAAAGGATTGTTTTTTCAGCCAGAATCTGAAACAGCCTTTCCCAAGGATATTCTTGAGCCTTGCTGCCAGGGGCTGTCCCCAGATAGGGCCAAGGAAAAGGGACCTCCATGCAAGCAGTGCATGGAAAGTGCATGAAGTAGGTCCAGAGCCCACCCTGGGGCTCCAGCCAGGACCAGCTGGAGATGGGGCTGGGTGCAAGGTCAGAATTTCAGATAGGCTTCTGCCACTATCTCTGGACTCACAGGAGATGTGATTTTTCTGATGCTTTGGTGGAAGAATGACTCTTCTGAAAGGGACCAGCAAGGTCCTGAGGTGATGTGTCAGCTTGGGGTAGTGGGTTTTTCCCTCTGGTTTTGCATCTCTTTGATGCAGCCACAGATGATTGAAATGTCCAGTCTGTGCAATGTGGAAAAGAGCATTGAAAGAGAGTTCTCTGGGCCAAGCTGAAGTCAAAGCCTCTGAGTGCTCTTGTCAGAGCTCTCAGCGAGGGAATTAAAATGCCACGGACAACACCTGAGCTGTTAGAGATGAGGTGAGATAGTGAGGACTGTTGTGTTCAGTGTTCGAAGGACATCCTGATCTCCACAAGAGAAGATCCACAAGTTTATAGGAGGTTCCACTTCTGGACCATACCATATCTCTGTAAAATCTGCCTTTATAAAGAAATAACTCCCTGCTGGATTGTTATCCCTTTAAATTGTGTTCACATGTAACAAGCCTGGTTTTTGCATAGTTCTGACAATGCTGGAAGTAGAACTACTGCAGAAATCTGCAGTATTTTAGTGGGAAGGGGTACTACTAACCATAAAGCTCATATTGAAAATCCATCTGCCTCCTGATTTGAGGCTAAGACAGGCCAAGGAAGCCCCATGGGCCTTAGGAAGTGAAGTACCAGGGGAAGGGGAAGAGCAGGTCGTCTTGGTTTTGTTGGAGAGGGAAAATGAAAGCTTTACAGATATTTGGGGAATAGGAACGTCACCATTTCACTGATGCCAGATAACTGCCTGGAACTGGGCTGTTTATTTTAATATTCAAACGTTTAATGTTACAGAGTGCTAACCATGGCATCAAAGATGTCCAGGAAAGGCTGTGAATTGTCAAGATTTAAGATTAAATTCAAGAAGCAGCAGTCTAGATAAAACAATGGTGAGGAAGTGAGCAAATCCTGGTTCACCAGGAACACTGCTGAATGGTGCTTACAGGAATTACATTTCCCAAAGAAAAAGCCATTTCTCTACTCCAAAAGCTAAAATTCTTTTGTTGTCATTCCTGGAAAGTGGTCCAGTCTAAAAAGTCTTGGCGGCCCTTGCAAGAGTAAAAAAAGCAATCATGGTGGAAGTTGTGTAAAACAAACTTGGCAAAGTTAAATTCATGAGGGTGGAACTCTGGATATTACTGGCATTTTGTAAAAGTGTCCTGCCATGCCTTCTTGCAAGTGTTCGTAAAACTTTGGGGAAACTTGGGCCGTTTGACTCCTTTGGTTGGAAATAACAAAAAACTCTGTGCCTCTTGCTTTTCATCTGGCAAAATTAAGGAAACATTCAAAGTAAGGAAACCCCAGTTGTACTGAGGTCCATTTCAGTGTTAAGAATTGCACTTTACTAAGTCGGGTTTGAGTGAGATTTAAGTAGAACTGGAAAAAAAAATCTGCAGACTGGTTTTCATGACTTCTGAAATGTATACAGATTCAGTCTGCTGTATTCTGTGGTAAAAATTTGAACTACTGGGTCTGCAGGCTGAAGGAATAGAGAATTTAAAAACATAAATTGCTGGATATTATGGGAAGCACATACCATAGGTTTGCTCAACATCTGTCCTTGCCATTTTCATCGGAAGCCTTGCATAATATCAGAAATGCTAAAAAGTTGTATCGCAAAATTACAAGCAACATGCTGCTCCAAGGTCAGGTAATTCAGGAACAAAGTCATTGGCATAATTCATTATCGTATATATAAAATAGTAACAGAGAGAATAAAAGAAAGCTTTTTTCCTATTATCCTTTGTAATTTTTTGGTGCACAGCACCTGTCCAGAGCTGTGAGGGCTTGCAGAATTTGTAATGTATTGATCCAATGCTCTCCTGGGCTAAGAGAACATGGCTCCATTGTAGTCCACATATCTGGGCCAGTTCCCACCACTTTTCCTCTGAAATGAAGCAAGCAGTGCAAGGAAGTCAAAGTTGCCTTGAAAAATCTCTTTTTTTTCAGAAATAATAGTAATATTCACTAATCAGCAACAGCCAACCCCCATTTTGTCTGCCTGCAAAGCCTTGTCCTTACCGTCTCTGTGAGACTATAAATTGATCTTTGTAACATGTCCAGAAGATTAAAAATAATCCAGGTTCTCACAGAACACAGAAACACATCACTCATTCCAGAATTGAGGAGTCTTCAGGGAGGTACTGCTTTCAAGTTAAACCAAGATAACTTTAGCAGCAGTGTGGCAGCAATCTGAACTGTGCTGTGTCCAGGAGGAGATTCCTTGGGAATCACTTTCCTGGAGTTTCATAGACATTTCAAAAGAGAGTTTTTTTAGAGAACAAAAGTAGGTTTTTCTTTGCGTTGAAGTATTCCCAGGAACTTGCTGGGTGGAATGAGTAGAAGCCACATCAGCTGCAGAAGCAGAAATTTCATTTGATATTGGGCTTGCATGGCACAGTGTAACATTTCCATGGTCTCCAAGGACCTGTAAATATCACATAATGCTTCCTGTGCCAGAACATCGATGCCGACTGCATTTTCAGGTCTGCTGTTTAATTTCTGCCCCTTCAGCCAATACAGATCAATGTTCAGTGGGTGATTTACAGGTGTGCCAGGTACTGTCAGCCAAACCACAGTGATAAACTCTACCTCTCCTCTGAAAACTGTTTCCAAAAACATCCATGCACAAATCCAGCTAGCACAATCATCCATTTGCACAGCAAGCCCTTAGACACTGTTTCCCTTCTTTCACATGACTTTCCTAGCCCACCTGGGAAATAAATTACTGGGCAGTGCTAGAGTCAGTAAACCTACATATACTCGTAAAAGTTCAAACCAAAGTGTGATCATAAAGTACTTATGGGTTAGTAATCACACCCTTAATTTTCAGAAATAGAGTAGATGGTATTATCTGGAGAACTTTTTCTCCAGATAATAAGTATAAGTATAAAAATTAGGACCTGGCTGAATATTTGCTGAAGCCAATCGAAAGTCTTTACTCAATTCCAGGGCACTGTGGTGGGAGCCCTTCAAACCTTTGGATTTAGAGCAGCACTTATGTCATCAGCACTTCCTAAGGCCCAAATAAATTGCCCCATTCTGTGGGACACAGCTACAGCCTTGAAGGTAACCATTTGCTTAAATACTTTGCAGAATAAGAATGCACTTTGAGCCAAGTATAGGCCTCAAATCTGTGTCAAACAGCTTCAATATTTATCAGGCCATGCTGTTTGTCACACAGATCTTTTGCCATTCACATTGTGGTATTGGTTTGAGATTTGGAAAAAAGGGTCTTCTGGCATGTTCTGCAAAAAATGATCTCCAAGAATGCTGGCAAGAGGCAGCATGGGGGATCCTTTAAAAAACAGGCTTTTGCAGAAAGTGATGCAGTCCTTAGCTCTCCTGGTTTGCTCTCAGCTCATGCTGCTGCTGCTGAGCATCTGAGTCCCAGCGCCAGAAATAAAATGTTCAAAGAATCAATCACAACACCATGGGAAGGCAAGAAGCTGCGCTCTGCTCCTGAAAGCTTTTCTTTCTGTCACCCCCTTTCCAGCACCACCTTTTCTTTACTGCCCTCCCAAATCCACCTGCAGCAGCCAGGCTCAGCCAAGGCAGGCCCTCCTAGCCTGGCTTTCCAACCGGGAGTTTCTCACAGCACCAGCGACCTCCTCTCCAGCAAATCACACATGTTTTCCACACAGCATGAGCAGGTGAAAGCACAGCTTTGCCAAACTGTGATGGAGTCTGGTAGCTGAAACACAAAATCCAAGTTTGGCCTGAGATCTGAATCTGGCTCTGTGCTCCATGCTCTGCTCTGAGCCAAACCAAACTGCGGCACATCATGAAAACCAAACACCACCGCGCTCTGGTCATGTAAATCTCCATCCAGCTCCAAACTCCGATGAGGAATCTCCTCTCTGGGTGTGCCACAGTGGTGCCAACGTCCCTTATTAGGTAGGAGTGGTAGCACCCTGACAGAAACTCAAACACCTCAAAGCCTCCCCCTAAAAGTCCATGGGGAAGGCAGTAAAATGCTGAGAAGGCATTGAAATTGCTGCTTCATGTAGCTTAAAAAAATGCCCCAAACCACGAAAGAAACACACAAGCAAAATTTATGAGTGGTTGAAGTTCTGACGCAAAGCACCCCCCTGTCTTTTTGGCTCCTAAAGTCTCTTATTATTAGTTTAAGAGCTGCCAGGCAGACAGAGCAATTCATCCAGCCCACCTGTGCTTTTTTTTTTAGTGGGGGAGGAAATGCAAAGGATATGTTCTATATTCTTCAGGAAGTGCACCTCACCATGGAGCCAGCTCTGCTGCACCCTCATGGGCCCTCTCAGGATACCTGTGGTGTGTCAGCCCACCCAGGCCATCCTGCTGCCCAGGCAATCCTGCTCTCATATTCTCTCTTGTGCTCTTTTTTTGTTGCGTTTTTTAAAAAGTGAAGCATTCGAATTTTTCTTCTTCTGTATTTGGCACTTCTGGTAAAGCCTTTGACATGGAAAAAGGCTCATCTTTCAAATGCCTGTGGCACTCTGTGAAAGGTGATTTTAAAAAATCCATTTTATTTTGCTTCCTGGCAGTGATATCAAAGGAACAATCAGTGCCTGACTCAGAGCCAACAATTTATTTCCATTATCATAAACAGAAAACAATGGCACACTGCCTTATTAGTTATTCACTTTCCAAGTCAACAGACTCGGAGAGCTGGGAGGAGATCTAACCAGAGATATGCTTTGATGTTTTCAGTTTGGAGAACTGATCTCCTGGCCAAAATGCCAAGCGATGCTGATTTTGGGGGGAAGAAGGGAGGGAAGGGAGGGCAGAGGGGAAGGAGAGAATCCCTGAGAGCACAGGGCAGCTACTGGAAAGGCTGGGGGTGTGGGGGATGTTTGTGGATGGCTCTGAGGAGACACTGGAGGGTGATTGTGGTCCTGGGCTGTCCCACACCAGAGGTGACACGTGGACAAAGAGCAGCAGAGTAGGTCCTTGGATTTATACGCGTGGAGGATCCAGACCAGTGCGCACTCAAGATCTGCTACTGTGCTGATGCTTGCAGTGCGTGTCTGATGGATCCAACCCAAACCAGATGTGCACAGCAGCCCTGGTGCTCATCCTTCCCTCCCAAGTCTTCCAGCACTGTCACATTAGTGGTGCTCTGTAGGGAATGCTGCTGGGAATATTGAGCAGCTGTGTTTGTCACTGTACTTTGTTGTTCTAGCACTGGGATCACATGTGCAGAATATTGCAGGAGGAGAAACTCCTCAGCAGGAGCAGGAGAATTAAACTGCTTGGAAGTATTTTGCTATACATGCCTAACGGTACAGAGTATTTATGGAAAACTATCTCATGAGAAGCTCTTGTAGGTGGGGACGAACATGAAAGGTAAATATCTGCTATTTTTCTACATGGAAAACTTTGATCAGCTTCTTTCTTGGTATCATGATGCCAACAAAACCCAAAAAAGTCACAGGCTCCTCATTACCTTGAATGCATTCCACCAGTATTTCTGGAACATGCACAATATCTGTACTATTTAACAGAGCAAGGAGCCTGAACATGGGGCAAAGCAGTTGATCATTGCCTGCTTATTAATCCTGTCTCTCATGGACAAGCCACCCCAGCTGTTTTGGATTCTTTTCTGAGCAAAGTTCAAACACATTAAACCCTAAGCTTTTTGCTTTTCTCACAGAATTGATGTTGTAAACTGTCCAAGTGCTTTGTAACAGTGAGTAGATTAACAGAGATCACAGCAACTGAGGTAGGTTGTTTGCTCTAGGGGAAAACTTCCTGTTCATTTTGGGAGATATGTACTTGATCCCTACCTGTACATCTTTATTTTAAGGGAATTTCTGTTGGGATTCTTTAAAAATGTAAGAAAACTGCAGATTTCTCCAAAGCCAAAAGAAAACTTGCCTTGCTCAGGAGAAGCAAGGTGACTTGAAATCTGTTTTAACAAAGGTTTTGCATGGTGATCATAAACAATTACATTGCAGGTGACCAAATACAGCACAGGAAACCAAAAATACTTGTTAGGAAGCAATGTCTCCTCTGAGCAAAGATGTAACAGTTTTGTGGTTGTTGTTGGTAGCCAAACCCCTCTTTATCATGGAGGAGAGAATGTGAAGCAGGTGATACTGCACAAAATACCAGCTGGGAATTCACTGGGCCACAAGAATCTGTGTGGTGATGATGATTTTCAGAGAGAAAAGTCAGCTTACAGGATCCAGGCCTCAGAGAGTTTCCTGACCTGTCACTTTGCAGAAATATCCATTTGGAATTACCAGCAGTGGCAGCCTGTCACTTGCAGGGTCAATTTTCAGTGCAGAATAGCACTCTCAGATCCTGCTTGAGCAGTTTCCTCTCCTTTGAACCCTCTTTCTGATTGCCAGATGCTCAGTCACAGTCTGGCCCTCATTCCTCCAGTCGTCCCATAAATGAAAGTGAATTTCCAGCAAAAGCTTCCTTGGGGGTATAAGGCAATTAGAGAAAAAATAGACCTGGAGACCTCTCATGTCTCAGCTAAAAGTCCTCCAGTCAGACACTGCGGCCAAATTCCCTTTCTGTGCTCAGTTTCAACTGATAAGCCTTCTTCCTAGCCTAGAAATTCGGGCCCCTTGCTTTATTCCAGGGCATCTCCCTTCACTGGAGGCATGTGACACCTAACCTTGATCCTCCTAACCACAAGAAGCCAAAGCATCCCACAGAAAGAGCTATGCTTCTTGCCCATCTGCTTTCTTTCTGATTGCCTTCTGGACAGTAATGGATGATGCTGGAATTCTTTCAGCAGACATTCCAGCTTATCCTCCCTCCTCCAAAATCACCAGTGTTCTCTCTCTCCCATGCTCTTAACTTCACCCCATCAGCTCAGCCTCTCTGCTGGCCCCACTCCTTTCTCCAGCCAGGGCTCTGTGTGTTTGCAGCCACAAATCCCAGAGCGCATGTTCCAGCATGAATTTCAGGATTTCATGGCTGAGGCCAGGCTGGATTGTGCCTGCTTTCCTGTTAAATGAGGCTGAGTGTGAGGCACTAAACACTCACTGAGATGAGGAAGCTGGAGCTGGAGCCATCACATGGTGTAAAGGAGAACATTCCTAAACTAGTTCCAAGGAAAAAATCAGGCTGGTGTTTCCCAGGGCACTGGCAGCCACCTCTGATTCATCTTTTTGCTGCTCCTTGCCACGAGCTCAGTAAATATCCTTATGAAGGTGTGTGGTGCAAAGGCCTTCATGGATCTCGCACAGCCTCGCCTCTGTTACCTTGCAGAAGAGGTGAAGGCAGGGAAGGGAGGAATGTTGTTCCTTCCTCCCCACAGGTGTGCAGGACCAGGCAGCACAGCTTTTGGGTGAGGTGCTTGGAATCACACAGGATCTGCTGAGGAGAGAGGAGCAGACAGCAGGTACTGTGAGTCCGTAACTCCTGCACATCCTTTTGCTTCAGAGACAAACCCCACTCTACGAAACCCCCGTGAAACCTGGGCAGACACATGGATGGATGACAGAGACATTGCCTGCTCTTTTTTCAGGCATGCAGGATTTCTCCAAAATCTGTTTTATCTAGCTGCTAACAGGAAAAGCTTGTCAAATCTGAAGTCAGTGTTATTTGGTCAGGGCATAGGGTTGAAAAGCCCAGCACTCTACAGAGATTCCTTGGAGTATCTTTAAGTTCATGAATCTTATAAAACAGCCACCCTCATTACAAAAAAAAAAAAAAAAAAAGGAAAAAAGAAAAGAAGCAGACAAACTTACCATTGTTGAATGTTTCTTTAATAGAACAGAAACAAATTTGTGACCCTGTGGCCCAGAGGTGGGAACACCATCTATAAACTTGCCCAGACATAGAAATGCATTCTGCCTGTCAGTCGGAGTTTGCCATTGAACATGTATATAAAAAAAGGCTGGTGTTACATTAGGCCAACATTTTTTAAATGCCACAGCTCACTTTATATGCCGTGAACCTTGTTAATGCTGCTAACAAGAAAGTTAAAAACTCAAAGCCATAAAAATAGGAATGCCACTCCTAAGTAAATAAATATACATGAGAACCAAATATTCAGATACAAGCTCTGGAATGGCTCCTGCCTAAGGGAGGGAGAAAGAAAAAAAAACATTAACCTGAGTTGTTTCTGATGCTGTAAAATCTCACTATAGTCAGAAAAATGGTCTGGCAAAGGCCATTGAGCCTTTGCCTTAATTTCACAGGGTTCTTGAGAATTCCACACTCTAGCATGGAGGAAGTCAGGGAGGGTGGGCAGCAAGGAATATGCCAGAGAGGACAATTCTGTCCAGGAGATGGGATGGGTCAGGGGGGGTGGGATATTTCTGCCTGACTCAAGAACAGACTGTTGATGTGGCAGCAGTGGGGAAAATGTTTCCATCAGAACAGACCACCTACATATCCTGGCCTGTGCTGTTGGCTCTGGATGCAAGTGAATAGACCCAGTTTGGGCAAGTTAAATCCAGTCTGGGGTGTATCACGGATCTCTCTGACAGCCTGGACTCTATGCTGGCTCAGGAGCTAGGAATTCCAAGGATCATTTTTGTCAATTACCTCCTAGCTACATATATTTTTTTTGTTTATCCATGCTACTTTTTAACACTGTAATGTAAGAATTGAGACCTCTTCCTAAGGTTGGACTTATCAGGCTTATGTGGACTCACTTCTGCTCAGCATTGGCAATTCATTTGTGTCTTCTAGCCTTTGCTTGTGAAAAGCAACCTTTTTCTTTTCCTTTCTTTACCTCCTGGAAGTTATGAATAGAAGGTTTTAAAAGATAGGATGCTTACACACACATAATGGACCTTTGTTTACAGGTTTTGGCAGCACAAAAGAATGTATAACTTATACACTTCTGTATATGCATCTAGAAAACGTTATACGGTGAAGAAAAGTGGGAGAGAGAAAGAGCTTTCTTCTTTTCTTCTGAAAAATTCACCTTTCTGTGAATTCAGGCTTTGGTTTCCCTAAGATGTCCCTGACCCAATCCCATATGGTGCCAATGCAAAGTAGAGGCACCCCATGAGTCTGATGGACCCAGGATTAAAAGCAGTCTCAAATCTTACATTATAGTCTTAAGAAGCTGCATTGATAAACCACTCAATGGCCAAAAGAGGACATTTTTAAACCTTTGTGCATTTACTCACTTCCACAATGACGGGAAAACTACTCCTGCTTCTTGTGAGGGGAAAGAAACCCCAATTTCTCCAAGGTTATGGTGAAGTCTAAACCATTTGAGAAGCGGGTTGACTGTCTCCATTTAGAGATTATGTGCACAATTATCAACAAATTATAAATTAAATTGATAAATTCTTGAAATAAAATCCAAGCAGGAGGTAGAGATGATATATCAGGACTAAGTTGCTGAGGAGTGACAAAAGGTAGGACATCCAACTGAAAAATCTACTCATTGTATGGCTAATCAAAAAAAACAGCCATTTTATTCAGCTCTTCAGAATTTAAATCAAATTTGATGCAACTATTTCATCGAATTGAAGTAGTATTTCCTTTATCTACAATACTCAATGTAGCCTGCTCACAGGAGAAAAATCAGTGGGAATATTTAATTTTCAAGGCTACTGGTTACATCATGATGAAAAGTTTTCCCTTCCTCCCTTTAGTCTCAATACTGGCTGTGATTTATTAAGATATATTTCCAGGACAACATGCTGAGATGATGATTTTTTTTGGAAGACCACACTCAGAATTGCACTGAAATTGGATGCAACATGGGAACCATTGTAATCAGGATTTCACCACTGAAGCCTAGGAGCAATTTTGTGGAGGCTCATGTTGCATCTTGTCTAGGGCTTTCACAAATTAAAAATCCATTTATATATTAATTTTAAATCAAAGCATGGCTATTCTGTGCTTTGATTTAAATCACTTACATTTTTCTCCTCACCTCAAACATGGGCTGTGTTCAGTGTTTTCATTTGAGTGTGCACCAGAGAAAGTCCTGGGAAAGATGTTTTCTTCAGCAATCAAATAAACTCTCTCTTAATGCTGCTAAATTTCTAACACAAACAAGTAGGTAAAATTAGGATGGCAAACTGTTGAATTGTCTTTATTTTTTGATTTATAAACCAGCTAAGGCAGATGTGAAACCTGAATTTTCCAATGGAATGTACTGCCATAGACAGGTTTTTTCACCTAGTTTCCCTCTTTTCTTTGCCTCAGGAGTTTTCCAGCTGGGTTAGGCAAGTCCCAGAGTTTCTGCATGTGTGGGGTTTTCTCTCTGCAGATCATTGCCTGTTCAGATTGCAGCACTGAGGTTTAAGTGCTGCTGAGAAACTTTGTAACAGAGTAAAGATTGCTATTAAAAATCAAAGGAAAAGAGAAAAATGAGAGAGGGAGGAAAACAGGAGAAACAAAGAATTTTGTTCTAGTTGACTTGTGTCTCAGGATCATTGCTATCACTCTGCAATGGCTCAGCTAAAAAATATCCCAGTTCCAGAATCAGTGGTGCTTTGCAAGCAAATTCAGTCAGTGGGATTTTCTCGTGCATTGCAGGAGGGCCTGGAGCCTGTGAAATCTCTTTGGCTGTAGAGCCAAGGTACACAATTTCATTGGGAAATTCCCTCCCATGGCACACTGCATGTTCTGCAGGTGTTGCAGCACCAATTCCATTAGCTGCTAATTTGTAGTGCCCATGGGCACAGAAGCAGCAGGGGAAAGGGCGGACTCTGGGACTTCCTCTAGATCAGAAGACTTTTTTTGGCGTTTATGCATGCAACTGCTTGGATCCTACTCAGTCCTTACAGCTCTGTGGTTCCTGCATGCCTCTTTCTTCAATACAATTAAAATGAGGATTGTGAAGAGTTTTTTGAAATATTAGTCAAAATTTACGTCTACAAGCACCTTCAGTGTGGCTTATCCCCAGTAATGAATAAATTACTATTCTGAAATCTCCAGAAATTGGGTTTCCTTCCTCTGTTTCATTACTTACACTTTACACTATTTAATGGCAAACTCTTTCTTCTTCTGATTACAATTTAGGAACTTCTCTGGGCTAATCACCCTGTATACAGGGGAATCCCTCTCAATGCCTTCTTCCCTCTCAAACAATTCTGAGAAATGTGAAGAACTTCATTTCAACATGAAAATTAGTCTTGGGACCAAATTCAAGTTCTGTAGGCAAAGAAACAGTGAGAGAAGAGAGATTTCTTCCAAGTCCTCTATGAACAGCAGGGTCCAGTGCAGAGATTAGCACTTAGGAAATAAGAAATTTCCATACAGACTGAGTCATGAGTCATTAATGAGTAGAAAAATAATAGGAAAAGGTCTTAACATTTGAGTTCCTCTACTGATGTGGCATATTTTTTAATATTTTTTTTCTTTCCTGAGTTCCTGGGATTCAGTATCTTTAAAACATTTCAAGGGGTCAGTGCTGAACTGCTCTCCTGATGCTGTGGATGTTTGGTTACTGGAATTCAGTGATACATTCCATTAGCAGCAGCATGTATTTGTATGTGAATGTACAGAGGTGTTGTGTTCAGCAGGAGGATTGATTGGGTGGAAGGAGAAGAAAACATAATCTTTTTGTGCCTCTGGCACGTTTCCATAGGTGGCTCACCCTGACTAGATGGGGTTTGTTGTTTGTGGAGCAGTGGCTGCTGGAGAAATGCTGGCAGCCAGCTCAGCCTGTGTGTCCCACAGCAGTGCATGGAAAAGCAATTATCCTCATTTATTTCTGACAGGGATTGGGGATGTCCATTCTCCCAGTGCTGAATTTGCTCTTCATTCTCATCTTCTGTTTTTCTTTCCTTGTTGAGAGCTTCAGCACTGCCTGTGGTCCCTCATCCCCTGCATCCTTTGCTAGCAAAAGTACAGAGTGGCAGAACCCTTCTCCTAGCCTGGGGTCTTTCCCAATGCATCCAAGTGGAAGAGGCAGATTTTCAGTATCCATTCAGCTACCCTTTAGTCTGTTTTCAAAAGGGAAAGGCGGAAAATAGGAATTTGTAGTCAAAGGAGAACAATAATTTTCGTCATTACAATATTCTCAAAACTTTCTTCATCTTACCTTCCCTTGAGACATCTGGAAACATCTCCATGTTTCAGGACTGCCCGAGCCATTCAGTGGAGGTGCTTGCTCACAGGAGGTGTAGGAAAGAGCACAACCTGCCCATCCTTCCTTGCACAGCTGCCTACTTCTGCCCTCAGCAGGAATGTTGGCCATCTAAGTGTGCAGCATTCCCAGAGCTGCCAGTGTGACCCCACAGGTGGTATTTGGATGTGAGGGAGGGCTGGCAGAAGGAATCATTAAAAAAAATGATTCAGAAAAATAATTCAGGCAGCTCCAACTGGCTCTGCCACAAGGCTGCTGCTCCAGCACAGGTCATTGGGAATGATATGAATCCACCTTGGGAGAGCAAAGCTCAGCACTAACTTCCCAAGGGACAAGCTGTCGGTGCTCTGTACCTGCAGGGCACTGATAAATCAATACTCTGTGGCCAGTTCATCAGAACTGAACTAACAGAAACAGAAATATTGGTGCACACACACCGTGGGTGTGGAACTATCCTCCTGGCCTTGGGAATGTCTTCTGCCCTGTGGGAGCTACAGGTGTCAGGTGTTGGGAGCTACAGCTGAGGTCACATCACCTCTGAGGACAAGGGGCCAATTTTTTAATTCTTTATCTCAGAAAACCAACAGGGAAAACACCAGAATGCACAAAGGGTGCAAAGCTGAGGAAACTTGGCTTCTGTTTTAGGTGGCTCTTCTGACTGTGTCCCAAACCTGCTAGCAGCGCTTTTCCTGCAAGTGTAGATGGGAATGATGATTTTGAGGTTAAAGTCATGAATTTCATTAAAAAAAAAATCAAGATTCTATGTTTTCTTAGTTTGGACACAAACCTAACAATGAGAAGTTCTAGGTTTTGGGAGAGAACTCTGAAACTCTTGATTCTGAAATCATAAAACTTCCAAATCCATCTTCTGAGGGATCCAATAAATGGAATGGTGAGTGGCAGTAAAAATTTCAGATCAGATAAATGCAATATGTGGTTAATTTGAAATCAAATCCTTGCATTACAGATGCTGGGCTCTGTTATAAACTGATATGATAGCAGTGGTGAAAAAACCCTGGGTTCATTTCAGCCAGCATGGGGAAGGGTTTGGAAAGCATTAACTCATGCTTGGAGCCCCCAGGGAACATCAAGCCTTTCTGCTTCCAGTGGTGCCATTTTTTCAGCAGAAGAAATAGCTTAATTTGACTCTTATCTTCAGAGGCTTAGGCAGGAATTTGGTCTGAGAGTGCTGTGCAGGTTGCCTTGCCAGTGTTCCTTGCTGTGTTTTATGAGAGCATGGATGACCTGGGTGTCTCTATGGGGGCTGTTTACAGTATGATCACAAAGATAAATGAAACATGGCTAAAGCTGTTAAATTCCAGTGTCCCCTCATTGCATGGTAAGTCATGAACTCTACTGAATTAAAAAAAAAAATTTGGAAAGAAAAGTGATCTAAAGTGCATCTCTTCTACTAAGGGCATACCTGAATTTCAATAAAAATACTTTCTGTTATGAGTTTTTGTATCTGTTTATGAAAACTGAACTGAAGTTGTAAATTGTTCTTTGAATGCTAACTGAAACAAAATATCTCAGTTCTGAAGACAAACTGGCATATTTAGACCATCAAAAAATTTATTTCATGGAATTCAGAAATAAACTTTTAAAAAAAGAACCCACAGAAAACCCACCTCAAAACCAAAACAAAGTAAACTGAAGCAAACAACAACAAAGCAAGACCCTCCTCTAAACTTAGTTTTTTCATCTTTCTTCCAGTTCTGGAAGAGGAAATTCTGCAAAGGCACTCTGCACTCAGGAAAGGGAGGTACTACCAAGCTTTCTGAGCTGAGGGGAAATACAAAAGGTAAAATATAGCGACATCCAGGCGATGCTGTGCTCAGTCACGCAACTTCCTCGGGAGATGCAGCTCTCATCCAGGTCAGAGCAGTGGGAATGGATGCTGAACACTTTCACCCAAAAGGCAGAATTTGCAAAGAGCAAATGCAGATGGGCATTTAATAACAGTCAATATCAAACGCTCTCTTTGTGTCAAAGCATTAGTGGGTGGAGTGTTTCCTTTGCATTTTCACTGAGAAAATATTTGTTTCTTCTGGTGACTCACTCAGATTACTGCTTCAAGAACCGAGCAAAGGTGAAAGGATTTGTTCTGCTTTTTCCAGTTCATCTGGCCAGCATGTTTGTTTCTAGACAACTTGCACATTGAGTAGCATTTGCTCCCCTTTATTACAGTATTCTGCTTGTTGGACTCTTTTTGCAGCTCAGTCCCTGGTAAGCAATTAAACGTTTTAAGTGACACCTAATGCCCTGTTAAGTTGCTAAGTCCTGCAATAGCATCTGGAAATTATATCTGTCTCTCTAGGTGGATTCTTGGAAGAGAATTCCCTATAACTGTAATTCCCCCCTTACCTTCCTTCCCAGCCTTATCTCCTTTGAGACCTGACAGGCAAAAATAAAGACAAGTTATGAGACAATTGATATAAAACCTGTGGACATGTAAATCTAAGTTGCTGCACATAAAAGTAAGGAAAATCAAAATTAGAACAGTACTGGCAGTTATGTGATAGGAAACCTGGAAGGTTTTTGTTCCATCTTGCATTTGAAGCATAAAACAAGAAAATTGCAGGTAATGGGAATTTTGATCCAGGCAATGAAAACCAGGGATGTGCAGGGGAGAGAAGAATGAGACTGAAAAATTAGTGAATAATCCTGTTTCTCTTTAGGAATTAACTTGATTAATATCACAGAGAAAAAAGGTATTACAGTCAGTAAGGGCCAATCTGCAGACAAATATTTGAAAAGGAGCTAATGTTACACAAAAGTTGTGCCTGAATATTTGCATCAAAATAACATTTCCATGTTTACAGCTCAGAGTTACTCATTAAAATTTTGCCAGCATGTTTTGTGTGGGTTGGGAATAATGATTTCTGAGAGTTTTGTCACTTTAAAATATTTGCAGCTGAAAGTGCCTGGAGAAATATTGGTTATAGATTGCTGGTTAAGAAAAGGTTTAATAAGCCACATTCTTTATGTAATATATTATTGACTGTACATTCAACCCACACAAAGGTAGAGCAGCTGACATGGCTGGGAGCCATTTGGATCCCACCTCGGAAATGGAGGGAAGGATTTGAGTCTAATCCCTGCATCTGAAACAGAGAGCATTCCACTTCAGGGGCAGCAGCACTTTGGCTGTGGTGGAGGAAGCTGGGGCATGACAGTGCTCCAGGATTTTTATTTTGGTGCTGCAGGGAGCAGTGCCAGGCTGGGTTTGACTTCTCACTTTATCTAAAATGCTCCCCAGTACTACCACCTGCACTGTCTTAGCACAGGGGCAGTAAAATCCCAAACATGCAGAGCTTGGGATAGCACAGCTAAGCTCCATGTAAAGACTGACAGTAAATCAGCCTGCCTGCAGCCAAACCACATGTAAAAGCAAGCTGTGAAACAGCCTCAACATGGCCAAACCACATGTAAAAGCACGCTGAAAGGCACCCTCCACACAGCCAAATCACACACAAAGCCATGGTGCAGAACACTGGGGCTTGGCCTGTTTATTGGAATAACTCAGTGCCCTGGTGAATCCCACACCAGTCACCTTCCATCCCACCTCGAGTCTGAGCAGCCAGACAAACCCATTCCCAGGTCAGCAGGTAGGAAAAGTGGCTCCAAAGTTAAAGACAGCATGGTGGATTTAGGACCAACCTGATCCATATTTGAAAGAGGGGAACGAGCAAAAGGATCGAGCTAAGAAAGAGCAAAAGGCTAATTTTTTCTTGTCTGATTCAGACAGAGCTGGTATTGCTAAGTGATTCCCACTAATACATCCTACTAATGTCCCTGACCACTTAGAGGAAGCTAGTCAAGGGCCAAAAAAACCCCATCTAGCTCCTGTGATTAATCTTTCCATCTAGAAATGAGTGAGATGCAATTAGCAATCCCATTTTCACTTGTCCAGGCTTCAAAAAGCCATTTTATTAGATGAGAGGGAGAATCATGAGAACTGAGCCTCCTGTTCACCCATGTTTTGTTAAGTTGCCACGTGCTGGGCTTTTAAATGGCTTTTGGTGATGTTTAACGCAAAACCATCACTACAGATAGTTACTAAAGAAATATTTGGGGGAGTTACAGACTTTTTCTCCCCAGTGAGTCTCAAAGCCCTTTGCAGAGGAATTCAGTATCATTATGTGCATTATTCAGAGGCATGAAATGACCTGCCTGATGTGCAGGAGGTCAGCAACAGACCTGGATGTGGAACCTACATCTTCTGAGCCCACATTCCCGCCCTACTGAATGTTTGTCTCACTCATCTGCTGCAGAAAGAAATCCCAAAAAAGGCTGCTGTTCCCAACTCCCTCAATAGAAATCTGGCAATGAAACCCTGTCTGGGGCAGCAGGTTTCTTACATCACTGCGAAATATCCAATTCTCTGGGAGCCAAAGGAGGATTGTGCTGGGAAAGGCTGCTCACAGGAGCTGGTAGGAACACATTCAAGGGTGTGCTCAACCAACAAGGGTTAGTTTGGCTTTTCCCTTGCAGTGCTTTGTTTGAACATGTCGCTGATTAATATGCCAGGAGGGAGTTTGGGAACTGACTTCTGTAGGATAATCTGGGATTCCTGGCTTTGACACACGGTGTGGTTCTTGAAATCAGGGTCAAAGCTTCCCCCTATGTAAAGCAGAAAGCCCTGCCTGGCTGAGGTGGAGAAGTTGCAGCATATGTGTAAGTCGAGGCTTTGCCCAGGGGAGAAAACTTGGGTTCGGTGTAAGAGGTTATTAATCTACTAAAACCACTTTTAGATTTAAAAATTAATTTATTTAATCAATAGACTTTTCATTTTCCATTTCCAGCTAAGCAATCTGTCAGGATATCAATGCCATAACTTATTTACACGCTTTGCTAAATCCTCTAAATGCAAGATTTGACATCTCATTTTTCTCTTACTCATTCCAGGCTCCTTTTTGCAATCGTGCCTGATTGAGTATTAGCAGGAAACACAGAAGCCAGACTGGTACTGAGCAGTACCAGCTAAGGTACCTGGCTGGTTGCCATGTCCAAGTCCCAAATATTAGCCATGGCCAGGTGAAAAGAGGGTTCAAGAGCAAGTCTCGAAGCACATTTTGTTGTCACACCTTCTCTATTCCTATGGAGAAAGGAAGACATGAATATGATGAATTCATCTCTCTCTCCATCCCTGACACAAGTCGGTAACCTTGTCAGAGACCTTAGATTATTATTATTATTATTTTTATTGAGTTGACATTTAAAAGCAGAACAGAACACCTCTGCAATATCTTAAAAGGTCCATTATTGTCTCTATGAAGTATCAGTTGCTGTATTTATCATTAACATGTGGCATACTCAGGCAAAATATTTTCTCAGAACAGCACTGATGATGGCAGTAAAAATACTCAGAGCAACAATTGAAATAAAAAGGCACTAGGTGTCAAAAGGGATCTTGCAAAGTCCAGTGACATTATAGTTATTTAGCACAGCAACAATTCTGCCTAGACAGAAGAAACAGAGAGCAGGGTAACAAGTGAGGTAGGGGAACTATTGTTGTATGGCATGGAAGTCCTAGGAAAAATTCTGAATGCAGTTTTGCTATTGATTTGAATTGGGGTTTAAATTGTATTAAAAAAAGGAGAAAACAAGTGGAGAGGATAAATGCATGAAAGTGTTTAAATGTGGAAGATTTGCTTTTGCTCTCTGGGATTATGCATTTGTATTCTGCTCATTGCTGCACCATGTTATATCTGTATGTGTGCTCTCACTTCTCATTATCTGATGGACTGTAGGAAAATATGAGAACTTAAGAACCAAAAGGCAGGCAAAGCCCACATTTGCTTTTGCCAAATCTTATCTCTTTAATATAGAAGGATAATCATGAACACATCCACTGTGTGCTTAAATATATTTCTTCTGTCTCTGAAAATTATACCTTATAATTAGCTTTTAACCATCACCACCACCACCAAATCAACATATATAAGTATTTTCTTCTGCTTTATAAGCTCTGATCATAAGATAGATTCCTATCTCTCCAAACACTTGGAACTTCAGTGCTGTGGATAGAATTAGTTTTTGCCACTTGCGATTCAGTGGGAAAATCTTCCCTGGACCTCAGCAAACGCCCCACGCCAGGGCCTGATTTGGCAAGGTCAGACTGAAACCATCTCTCCACACTTACTTAAAGCAAGGCAAGGCTCTAACCCTGCTTTGTCCAACTGTCAGAGGCCCCAGGTGGGAAGTTAGCTCTGTCACAAAGACAGAGAGATTGATCGACTAGAAATACATCCATCGGAACTTGGGAGCTGAGGTGTCTCGGGATCCTTCTCTCCAGGCTTTTCAGCAACCATCCCTGCCAGCAATACAACAAACACCCATTCTTTTATTAGCCCCTTTGGTATCTAATAAGGCTTGCTTTGACAGCTCCAGCCTCTGGATTCCTGCTGCAGCAGCCTGCTCCTGCTTGTACGCTCTTAAGATAGGATCCGTGGGGGGCAGGACCTGGCAAATACAGAAACACCAGGAAAAATGGGCTAGAAATGTCCCCTCCCCAGTGGGAGCTGGGAGAGAAAATGTAATTGGATTGCTCTCCTGCTGTCATGAGCCCAGGGGAGAAAAGCCACCAGGATGATTTAGGACTTTAGCGACAGAAAATTGCGGAGTTCAGAGCCACTGTGTCTGTGAGAGGACAAGGCCACTTTTTTCATTGCCTGCTCACCTTTAAAAGATTCAGAAATTAAGGCTGTACCCCCAAAAAACCCTGAAATATGAAGGAAAATGAGTAGAGCCTGATCATCAGTTCTTGCTCAAGATTTGTGCTCTGATTTTCCTCGCAGCCAGCACTGAGGAGATTTTGTTTCCTGATTTGTGAGCTGAAAAGATGGATTTGGGATGAACTACATAGGAAATTCCACAAGAACTCATGTGCAGAGAGTTTTCTGACAGGCTGAAGGAGGCTATCAAAATGGGAGCTCAATTCCACTTCCATCCAGCCTTTCTTAGAGCCCACAGGTGCCAGAGCATAACTCTGGACTCTGTTTGGAAAGTGGACAGATGCACTAAACTTGTCCCACTTTGAGTCAGGAACAAGAGGAAAACACCAGAAGTATAAAAACTGTGGTTAGGAGTGTTTTCCCCCATTTGAAAAAATCCTAACCTCATCTGTGACCTTGAGACAGAGAACTTCTTTCACCTTAAACCCTCTAATTTCCTAGCCAGTCTTCAATCCTTAGGATGTGCCCTTTGCCTTCATCCCTATTTCTTGGACTATCAGACCCATTTGCCTTTGGGGCAGATAACCTCAAAATATTGGCACTCGGGGAAAATTGGATGGATTTGCTTCCACAAGGGAAAATGTCCCCCAAAAAAGGAAGTGATTTTGAATGTACTGACTAGTTACCTCTGCTTCTTTTTTAATATTTCTTCCATGTTTTTAATATTTCTTCCATTGTTTGTATACAGAATTAGCACATTTCCAGCAGTAGTTAATGACCCATTCTTATTTTTGAATGGTTTTATCTCCAAGTCTGTACTTGGATTTTGGGTACTCCTGAAAACAGCTGAACCCAAGACTACCAGCTGCTTGGAGACTGCTTTATTCTGTGTGTCTCATCAACAAATATTCTGGGAAGATCACCACCAGACCCACGAGAGATAAGGGAAAGCTTGAAAGCCCTGCTTTATAGTGGTATTCTTTATAGTACTTCCCTCAGCAGCAGGCTGGCAGCAATGTTTAAAACAATAAAGGTAATTAAGACATTGACATCAATCAAAGAGGCTAATCAGAACGAAATGCTGATTTCTGTCTCCTGCTCTGTTTCTCTTTCGATGGAGAATAGTTGCTGATATGTGTGCTGGACTTCTAATCCTTTAATGGGAGCACAGGCTTTTGAAGACTCCCTCTCAGAGGTGTTATTACCAAATATATGCTTTTAATTTAGCTTCTCATGCCGTATTACAGTAGCCTGAAGCAATTTTAGGTGTTGGGTTTGTGAGAAAAGCCCAATGTTGATGTTTATCAGATGACCTTTTAAAGGGTAATGTGGGGGTTATCCATTGGCATGATTAAGACCATATGTAGGTGACTTTTCCCAGGCATTTCTTCGCGCTTTTCAAAATCCCATCTATTTTTACCCAAATTCAGCCAGGTACCTTTCATCTCTGGTATGTTTGTGGGCATGACAAAATGAGACTGAAGCCAAGCATTTCTTCCTTTGGCATCGTTTCTGTTAGAAAAGTCAGGAAAATTTCCATGCACGAGTATCTAAGTGTCAACACAATGCTACTGTAGATAAACTCCAACTTTCTTTTAATTTTGAACCTTTCAGATGTTTACAGCAGTTTTTCCTTTTCCTTCTCCCTCCTGCTGTCCCTTTTCACAAAGACTCCTTGAAAGACTACAGAGAGGTGACTTTTCTCTGTGAGATTCAGCTTTTAGTGCTCACATGATGACCTTGCAGGGATGTTCTGCTCTGAAGCTGCTGAGAGACAGGGATTTTGAAGAATCCATTATCTCTGTCACAGACAAGGACAGAGGATAAGTTTGCCTTGATGTTGTGCCTGTGACAGTATCATTTTTGCCAGTTTGGAAGCTCAGTATTTTCCTCATGGTTCAGCATCTTGCTAGAGACCAGTTGCCAATGTTTTCTGCAAGTCTTTGAAGACATATTATTAACAAATATTGTGTTTTGTTCTTTTTTTTTAATCTTTTTCACAGAGTGAAGATCTTTCTGTTACTGGGTCTCAGCACCATCAGCTGGGATTGCTTAAAGAGTTGCCCTGGTAAGATTCACTGCAGAGCTCAGGTGGAGTCATAAAGGTGAATATGGTTCTTAAATATCAGTCAGGGAAGTGGGTGATGAGACAGGAATTCACAGTATCTCGGGACCCTTTTAGAGGAGGAAATAGGGCAAGCACCTTAGGAAGACTTTAGGTGTAAAAACTGTACTTAAAAGGACTTTTTCAACAGATCAGGACTTTTGTTCATGTCAGTAGTTATTATGACTCAGTATTTTGAAGTAATAAATGCATCTTGGAGCAGTACAACATTGAGCAGCTTGTGATATTTTAAGTTTTTCTGCCTCCGATTTGTAGTTTCTTATTTTGAAATACTAATTACTCCTCTGTCACCAGCCATCCTAGTGCTGAGGCAAGTTTAGGAGACATGGGTGAGAAAAAAACTCGAACCCAAACATTATACATGTTTTGCCTTCAGAAAGAAATTAGGGGGAAAGCTGTATGTGTGATATCATAAAAGGTACCAATAACACAGAAAAACCCCTCATTCCTGCTGACTTATTGGAAGTTTTTTTCCTAAGTATTAGATACTTATTACAGTTTGGTTTATGTGAAGACCAACTGCAGTCAGACCCAAATTCTTGTACCTAATTATGACATGACACAGTGAAATGTTGGGACTGTGACAGAAGAGGGCAGAGTAAGGGCAGCTTGTCACTCAATTCCCTTGGAATGAGCTACAGAATGAACTGCAGTGCTGTCTTTACACCACAGAATGAAGCCCTCATGTCCCTGGGCTGATTTTAGTCATTTCATTGCCACCTTCCATCACTGGATCTCCCTGTAGTCCAAATGTATGAATTATGTTCAAACAGCACAGGAATGGCTTGTCAATAAATTCTGGTAATAACTCCCATGAATATTATCTCCCCAGCTGCCCTTCCCTCCCTGCCTGTGCTCCCCAGGAGCTTGCAAAAGCTATCACCATCAAATTTAGGGTGGGATTGAACGTGGGAATTTGGGCTCCTTAATGTGAAAGAAGGCTTTGAAAAATTCAGCCTTAGCAAACAGCAGCTAATGATAATGATAACAATGATAGAGATAAGCCAATTCCTATATCCCCACCCAAAATATTTATATAATGAATTTGTTAATTGTATTTTATCTTCTGATGGGTGGGTTGGTAGCCTTTGATTTGTGGCAGACCCGAGGGAGCTCTCGTGCAGGCTGATGCCAAGAATATGCGTTATTTCATATTCTGTTATTTGCTTTGGGTTTAAGGTGGTGAGAGGAAATTCCATAGCAATCAGTCCTAAGTGGTTTTGCAATGAGCAAGTCTTTCAGTGCTTGAACATTGCTTAGTAGAGGAAGGGGGAAAGAAAAAATCCCTTTATCTGCTTTTTGTAATTCAGACATTTGCCATATATCTAGAGAGAAGCATTAAAAAAAAAAAAAAGAAAAAAAAAGAAGCAAGCCCAAACATTTGAGTGTACCCCAATTAATTCTGGTGTCATTTTATCTGCCTAATTGGGCCTAAAAATAGCCTGTGGGAAGGAGGACCAGCAGCCTTGAACGTCTGAAGCAATTTTTATCAATTATTCCCCAGTGTCCCAGTGGCAAGCTAAAGCCCTTGCCTGAGTGCTTCCATTAGCCAGGTGTCAGAGCTCCCTGTTTTCGTCCCAGGCTTTTCCCTGGGAATGGGGTGTGAGCACCAAAGAGCACCAGGGAGGAACTGCGGCCCTGGCAGCTCCAGGAGGGTGCCCAGAGCAGCTCTGCACTCCTCTGTCGTCACCAGTCCCTGAGAGCAATCACCACCCACCAACAGTTCCTCGAGATAAGGCCGAGCCAGCTGCAAGAAGAAAGCCTTTGATATTCCCTGCCTTGCTGAGTAAGTATGCCATAACAATAGTACTTTGAACTTTTACAGCACCTTTTCATACCAGGGGCTGAGTGCTCCACAAACATTCATTCCCCAAGCCTCGTACCACCCATTTGAGGAAACCATCTTTTTCAAATTGTACCACTTTTTTCTTTTCCTGTACCACTTTTTTATTGTACCACTTTTTTTTTTTTTTAATTGTACCACTTTCTCAGACCTTCCAAAGAGCTCAGCATCCATTTTGCCTGCACTGGAGAAATTATTCCCTTTGTGTTGCCACTTTGGATACCCGTGGCAATGTCAGAAATATTTACCCAAGTCCTGCCCCAAAATTCTTACACCATGGACTTCTGCAGGTCTGCAAAAATAAAACTAAAAAACTTATAAACTGCTTTGTGTCTTGCTTATAACCCACAGGAACCCTCTGAGCTCCATGATGAGAACTTACTTGACAAAGTAAAATTTCATCAACTCTCCACCCAGTTTTAGTCAGACCTTCCTGTTGTCTGTAGCCAGATTTTTTTTTTAACTGATGTAAAACCTTACAAGAAAAGTACGTATAGTTGTTTTGTTCATCAGAAATATTTTCTGTGATGCTCTTCTGTTTGGAAACAGAACAAGAACATACTTGTCTCAGACACAGGCATACAATAGATAAATAAAAAGAGAGATGCTACATCCCAGATAGGCATTGGTTTGTGCTTCACTATAGCAGGATTACAATTTGATTTTCATCTCCTGTCTGCATTCTCAGTGAGAAAATACAGTCAAGGCAAATTTTGGAGTTGATTTATCTCTGTGGAAAGTTGATTTTAAAGCAGTGCCAAATGTCAGTGGAGAATCACAGCTAAGGTTTTCACAGTAACAATAACAGTCTTGTAGGGAAGGTGAGCTGAGAGCGCACTCTGCAGCCCAGAGGAAAATATAGGTGTCTTCCAGTCTCTGGCCCATTTGGGGAGTACACACATTTTATTTTCAGAAAGAACACCGCCTGTGTGCAGTATTCACAGCATTCAGCTCCAGCCCTGTCCTTTGTCTGGCCAGAGCCAGAGCTTTATCCCAAGGATAAAGCCTTTACATGGGATACAGCAGTTGAGTCCTGCTCTGAAATTGAGCAATCCCCTGATGCCACTGAAGATCAATAAATCCCCTTGGACTGCTAATTTTGGGACACTGTAACTATTTTAGCTGGAAAAACAGCTATCAGCTTGTTCCTCATCCTGAAGTACACCAAAGTCTTTGGTCACTTAAATCCCATCAATCTGAGGCAGATAATTAATACACTTTTTTGCAGTGACTTTTAGTTCTTAAAATTGAAATGTAAACTTCAAACATAGGGTTTCTCATCCAAGCCAAGCTTCTAATCTTTTGAGATTTGCCCATCACAAATCATAAGTGCAAAGTGGAAAAAAGGGGGAAATGCAGAGTGATAGAGCCAAGCTAAAAGCTATCAAATATATCATCTCTTCAGTTAAGGCTGGAATAACATGGAAATGGGATATAGCCTGATGATCAGTTGAACTTCCTTTAACATGTACTCCTGGGAAAAGAGAGACTAAATACTGTGGAGTAAAAAAACCCAAAAACCAGACAGACAGATAGACAGAAAAAACAGAACTCTTTGAACAGTGAAGTGCTGCAAGGATGTGCCCCACATCAATTTTAACTTTCCCTGCAATTCAACAGCTGTGTTTCTCACGGCTCACGTCTGCAGTGGGGCTGTGGAGGTGGCTGGGCATGTAAGAATAACACTGACAGGGCTGTGCAGGGAAGGTGCTAATCTTTTGCCACGTGTGTAGGTATGGAATCACTTTGCAGATCATCTCAGATTCTGTAGAGACAGCCATTCGTTTTAAAACAAAACCCAAACTCACTGCTGCTGGGAAGCTCTGATCAGAGCTTGTAATTTAGCTTCAGCTCTCAAAAAGTCCTCATCATTAAGGTGAATTATATTGGATTTGAGTAAATCGGAATAAGCCAAACTTCCTTGCAGCTCAGAGCATCAGTGTGCTCTGACTGAGCTGCTCTGTCAGTGCCAGCACAGGGTGACTGTCCCCACTCTGGGCAGGCAGTGCATCAATAAGGCAGCAGAAGGTGAAATGTAGAAATCAATCTGCCTCTCATCATCCAGTGGGATGGATTGAAGTGTTCCAGGGAGAGGGATCGATAAAGGGGTGAGGAGATGTATTAAGGACTGGTTAAAAGAGGGATTGAGGAAGGGTGTTAATACTTTTTTCAGGTAGTTTAGGATAAGCTTTCGAGGACTTTTGGTGAATGGTGTCTCAAGAGAACAGCATCACATAATCTCTGAGCATAAACATGGCGTGATAAAATGAGCTCAGGGGTGATGTCCTGTGTGAGGCAGGTGCCTTCATGTTTTTAGAGATTTCAGACAGTTTTAAAAGAAGAACCACACATTTGCCTATCATGAGCATGGGTTTTTGCAGTTGTACTGGAACTGAGCCACTGAGCACATGCAAATACTCTGTCGGCATAAGATATGAGTGTGTTTGTGTTTGCCTGAGCTCAGGCACACACAAGCCCACACAAATAGCAGGAGAGCCACTTATACATATTTATTGCCCTTTTTACTACTAGGTAGCATATTCATTGCTGCATTTGTAGCCCAAATTACTCACAAGAAGGAAAAAGTGATGGGCAGAAATAGAGATGAAGAGATTTTTCACTCGGACACAGCGAGAAGTGCAGTACTGAAGTGGCTCTGGAACAGCCAGTGCAGACACAAGAAGAGGTCTTTTCCCAGGCCTGAGCACCTTGCATTTCTCACAACACAAATATGGCATTGCTGCTTCTGGGAGTCAGGCCAGCTCATTGCAATGCAGCACTCCCGAGGGAGGCGAGGCAATTTGCCACGACACCTTTTCCATCTTGTTGCCTCTCTCACTGCTGCACTTACAGATGGCCAACATTTGTGTCTTCAGCATTTATCCTGCAAAATTGAGACTTTTGTATAAAAAAGTATTTGGTGCACCAAAATATTTCACTTAAATTTAAATTTTCATCTTGTTTTAATTTTTGGAAAACATTTTGAAATTTCAGATGTTGTTTTTTCTCCTTTTTGTCACCTTCCTTCTGTCTCCCACTCTGTTTTTGGAACACAGTAGATGTTTGCCAAGGTTGAAGGATTCAGTGGGGGGGGTCATTTTCTCTATTTTGTTCCCATTAATTTTATTATTTTCCCAATTATTTAAAGCTTTGCTATGCTGTTAGTGTAGTGCATTAAAAGTTTGGCTAGCATAGGATCTCAGCCTCCTATCAAACCTCCCCATGAAATAAATACAGGATGAAAGATTCTATTAATCTTTTCTTTTTCTCCTTTACCTGAAGTTTGTAAAATTACTGAATAGATGTAAAAATAGATAAGCATTTCTTAAAATTTTGACATTGAGGTTTTTCATGCAGTTGGCAGCAGATGGAAACTTTTATTGGGAAAGACACAGTAAGCAAAAAATTTTACACATATTTTGGGCAAAGGAATACAATTTGTCTCAAATTGAACCCTAAAAATATATGTTGAAATACAAACAACTCCAAAATGAAATGAGTATTTAGATGACTCCACTAACTGTCTCTGTGTCTTGTACATGCAGGTTGAGGGCAGAGTCTTGATGGGCTTTGGCTGAAAAGCTGCACTTCAAGCTCACAAGACACCAACAAACCTCCTCTCTTCACACTTGGGTTACAACCCAAAATCAGCCCAAAATGAGGAGCTCTCGATCTCCTGGTAAGCTGGAATTTCTGAGACTATTTTCTTCTGAACACACCAGAACATGTTGCTTCTAAAACAAAGCCTGCCTCCCCAGAGTTCCAGATTCCTAGGCCTGCAGCAGTCCTCAAGGTATCAAGATGTACATGTTTTGCTGCTGAGTGTATTTGAGATGTTCCAGTTTATTTTTGACAGCTTTTGTTGCCAGGCTTGGTGTCAGCATCTAGAAATGGAGATGAGATCCGTCAGCACAGTGAATCTGTATTTTGCAGGTTAAATTTGCTTCCTCAAAAAAACCCCCAAAAAACCCCAAAATGGAGTGGGTGGACTTTACTCCTCTGTTCTTCAAGTAGCCAAGATATTTGTTTAAAGATTATATGAGAGATTTTGACTGATTTCAAGGCTCGCTCTGAATCCTACATGTGTCTCATGCTTTTTGCTTTTGGGTTCAGTGTTTTCTAATGACAAAAATTAGTTCAGGTCCTGCAGAGTGTTCTGTGAAAAGGGATGGATTCTGCATGTCCTTCCAAGAGGTTTGTAATATTAAGGAAAAAGCTTGTAACAAGAAAGATAATATGCAGGGATGACAATTAATTATTCCCAAAAAATGAGGGCAAAAATGACATGTTCATTCCCATGCAGAGAAGTGGATCAGCTGTTTAACTAGGAAAGGAAAGAAGTGTCACATCTTCCTGTGACGCTTCTGGGTGAAGCTCTTTGAGAGCAGTTCTAGAAAGCATTTCTGCACATCTGAATGATGATTATAACACCGAGGTGCTTAATGGCCACTGCTGCCAGGTTTTTATAATTTGTGGCTGTCACGAGGAGCTGATGGGTTTTTGGCCATCCAGTGAAGATGGGCAAGGCGGGCAGTGGTCTGGCTGTCCCCATGGTCACACACAGCCCCTGAGAGCAGCAGGGCTGTGGCTGAGGAGCACAGGGTGCCCACCCTGGTTATCCCACCGGGAGCTGGACAGGGAGCGGCGGCAGCGGGAGGAAACGCAGAACAATCGGCAGTGAAATCCAACCCAAAATAACAAGCTGGCCTTCACGACAAGGAAAGGTCACTGCTGGAAAGCCACCATTTCAGACCGGGGGGGGGGGGGAAATTTAAAAAAGAGTGAGTGGAGGTGACTCAAGAAGGCAACTGCGTTCTAAAGAATTCCTTTTTTGTAAGGAAAACAGTGCAGGAGAACAATTGGATACTCACAGCACTTTCGAGGCAGTAGTTGGTTTTTTTCTTATAGAAAGTAAATTGGAACTGCTTCCACAAACAAGAAGCTTTGGCCACAGAAGGAGGCAGGAGCTTTTGCAGGGATTTAAAAATAACCAAGAGTAAGGAGGGCGCTGGCAGAGCGCTCTGTTTTCTCAGCAGAGCATGGGAAACACGGCACAGCCTCAACATTAGAGGAAGGGAAAGGCTACGAAAGCAGATTGGGAGACATAATGTGGTAAACTTCGGATCTGCCAGATTTTGTTTTTGAAGCCAGTGTTTGATGATAGGTTACCTCATGATGGGAATGGGATTGCAGGCTTTGCCAGCTCTTTCCCCAAACATCTAAAATCTTTCAAAACATTTTTCTCCAGCAGACCAGTTTATTCCAACAAATTATACTACCATGTACTGTGTCCCAACTCAGTATGGTGCTCAAAGCTGCCCATAAATGAATATTCAAGAATTCCAGGCAAACACCATGGTTTGTTGTGCTTGTGCAGTACCTGGCAAATAAATTTACCACACACATAAAGCACACTCAACCTCCCAATGCATTAACCTCAGCAGTTTTAACTTTTTAAAGGCATTTACTTACCTTTTTTTTTTCAGTTGATAAAGCAATGTTGGTGGTGTTACCTGATTCCTGACCTCTCTAATTACACTAGTGCCAGCATATCCTCTGCTGCTGGAGAGGGGCTTTGTACAGGGAAAGCTTATTTTATTTTTCTGAATGATAATAAGCTGCCCAGTATGCCCCAGTATACAGCAGTAAAACACTGGTTTTGGTAAAGAGGATTTGGTCCTTTAAAGTGGAGGGGTTTTAATTACTTTACTGTAGGTGAGCCTCCAATGAATTAATAGTCACAAAAATGTAAATATTACAGCCAGAAGGCCTTTATCAGATAGATGTTGAGAGAAAAAACCCCAAAACACTGATATTTCTGTGCTAGCTATTTGTGTTGATAAATGTAAATTTAATTACTCTCTATTGGTGTCATTTGGTGTAAGTGGCGGTATGTTTCTTTATTTCCTTCTCCCATAAGGAATATAACATTGCTGAGAAAAGGCTGAATATATCAATATCAGTGTCCAACTTTCCTGTCCCTTGCAGTTGTCCATCAGTCTGCACATTTTAGTTTTCCTTTGATTTTTGCCATCGAACATCCTTAAAATTCAGAATTACTAGAAATTACTTTTGGGATAAAAGTCAGGCTGAGGAGGGCAGCTGCAAGCAGGCAGCCTGCAGGAAAACATGGGGGTTTCAGTGGTTTCTGGAGCCTGAGGAATGGGAAAATGCCCTGAGCTAAGCAAAAGTTAACTCATTCATGCAGAGGCCTGGCTGTTATGATTTAACCTAGCTTTGGTGAATATCTGTAAAAGTAGGATATAGAGCATTGTGCAGGAGAAAAGGAACTCTTTATGTAAGACATGACCTGGGGAATTGTGCCAGGCTATCGCTTCCAGATTTGGAAGGATGCAGTGCTTTGTGCAGCATGATGGAAAGTTTTGAAAAATAAGATTTCCTCCTCAGTGCAGGTCAGGTGAGTGGCCCTGGCAGCCCCTGCACTGCCACCCTGTCAACCTGTGTGCCTCTCCTGCTCCTCAGGCAGGGAGAGGAGGGTTTGTCCCAGGGGACACAGCAGCTGTGTGTGGATATCTAAGCCCCTCCAGGCTGCAGCAGAACTCAAGGTCTGCACACACCAGGCACTCTCAGAAATGTGGGCTGTAGTGATTGAGGCCTGAGGAGTTGGCAGTGTCAGCCTGGAGTGCAGCAATGATTTCCAGCCTTCTCTCTCGTCTACACTTCCAGTAGTCCACTAGTTCAATCATTCTAATTACTGCTGGGCCCTTGCCCATCATGTTGGGAAATGCTTCAGGGGCTAAAGGCAAAAAAAAGGGAAAAAAGGATCAAACTGTGGTCTAAACCTCAGGAGGAAGAAGATATCTGTCAGCACAAGCCCTTACCAGAAATGGGGTAAAGAAATCTTGTTTACTAAATCTTTCATGTCTGCAGCTGGTTCAAAGACACCTCACAGTCCTCCTCATTAGAAGGGCAAAGGAACAACAGAAAAGCCCTCAGTCTAACTCATTGAAAGCAGTAGCTCTGTGTGCTGTGCTATGGCAGGCATTTGTAGGTTGGATCTTTTCCTTTTGCATCCACCACTGGTAGAGGAAAGTTCTTTGCAAGGTGATAGTTCCACCCCTTTATTGAAATGTGAGCAAAGAGGAACTTTCTCAGCTGGATTTGGGTTTATTCACAGCACAGTCTTAACAAGAAGATAACGCGTGCAGGGAGTGAGTGTGTCGTGAGTTACCACTAGTGATAAAGGGTTTTAAGACAGTGAGAAGGCAGTTTCCTCTTCAACATACTGTTTTTTTCTGGAAGAATTATGTGAGAGAAGAAAAGTCACAATAGCGGTGGACAGAAAATATGCAGGGAGGTGAGACACAGCAGAGTGGAGGCATCACCTGCAGCACAACTGAGACTCGAGGAGAGGGCTGTGCAGCTCCTCCATTTAGCAAACACAATAAAAATGATAACCAATATCACCCTTTTCCAGAGCACTGAGATGGGGCTGGGGACATTAACCTGCCTTTTTGACAGCCAGGTCTGCTGAGGCACAGCTGATGGGACACCTCCTGTCCTGGGATGGCCACTGCTCACTGATCCTTGTGAAAATGAAATTGTGTACAGGCACGTTGCAAAATTCCCACCTTAGGTCCAGCTTTGGCTTTTAGGCACCACCCCCCCAGCCTGTGTCTTGTGTCATTTCTGCAGGGGACTCATTATGAATTAATTCTTTCCACCTTTTATTTATTTCCAAAGAATGTCAGTTGACTTTTCCAGCCTCTTCAATGCTCCCCAAGCTCCATATCACACCTAAATGCCCACATTCACTGCCTGGAGTGCTTTTCCAACCTGAATGATTCTGTGAATCTGCCCTGCACTTCAGCTTAAGGGAAAAGCTACACATTGACTGAGTTTTGGAGAAAAAGACTGGAAACTTCAACTGTAAATTTATCTCATTTTATGTCTTCAAGGTTCATTCACATTGTCATTTGCAAATGGCAAAACAATGTTGCTATTTATTAAAAACAAGAGTCCTCTCATAATTTTGATGGGAAAACAATGTTGCCTGGGTGATGATTATAAAAAATTAACTCCCACATCTTCCCCAGGGCCTCGGCAGAGCAAGGTGGGACTTGGCTGTGGAGTCCTCCTGATCCTTCCATGATTTTGGTATCTGCAGCACCTGGGGCACAACTTTCCTCAAGGGGCCAAGAGCTGAGCCTGCAATTTCCAGCAGGATAATCACCTCACCAAGGCAATAACAAGCACTTCCCAAGAGCAGCTGGTTAAGATGGCTCAGAAACAATGGCAAGAATGTGGTGAAAAGTGTGGTCCATCAATCCAGCTTCTGCAGGGGAATGAGACTCCTTTTGATAAAACAGCTGTCAAGCACTGTATTTTTTATTCTTCATGTTTGTCTGTGCTCCCACCCTGATCCACCCTTGAATTATTATTTTGCAAAATCATATATAGGAGACAAACTATGTTTATTCAGGGGGAGCCATGATTTTCTGCTGTTAAAATGCACCAGGTATGTTTTAAGCCCTGTAAACACACTGAGAGATCCAGAGTTTGTGCTGCAGTTTTCTGCAGCACTGATTTATTCTACATTTCCCAGTAACCATGCCCTGGGGTACCAGGTTGGCTCCATACCAGGAGTGGGAGAAGCAGACCTGGAAGATGCTTTGGATGCAGCACAGCCAGGTTTTCTTCATCCTGCAAACGCTGGTTTTGCACAACAAACCGGTCTGCTGTTGCCATCTGCTGGAAAAATCCCTAACGGATATTTCCAAACACGGTGAGGAGTATCTGTTCCTGTTACAGAGATTCTTGGGGCTTTTTGTGCTTTTTGAGGCAGATTTTTTGTGCTTTTTGAGGCAGATTTTTCCCTCTCTAGGTCTGAGAGATCTGCCAAAGAGCAATGTGCACCAGGCTGTTAGCATCTGAAACACCTCCAACCAAGGCCAGTGTGAGAGCAAAACAATTCCTCCAACAAAAGCCTGCTACTGCAGAGGCTAAAAATGATCCTTCCAGAGGAAGTCATCCTTCCTCTCTCTGACAACTCTCCTGGTTCATCACATCATAGAATGGTTTGGGTTGGAAGGGATTTTAAAAACTACCTAGTTCCAAGCTCCAAGTTCCAAGGGGACACCTTCCCCTCAGCCAGGTGGCTTTGCTGTGCCCCCAGATTTGCCACCTGAGCTGAGCAATCCCACGTGTTCACATGTTCCACACGTGTTCACACAGGGACCACTCAAACTTTTACACAAGGAGATGTCCGAAAGACCCTGTTCATTCCAGCACTATAAATCTAGAATTTATTTCTATTTCTGTGCTGTTTGCACTTATTTCTTTCCTGAACTATCATGCGCAGAGAAATATTTCTGCAGCCTGTTCCTATGGGATTTTATATTATATTATAATATTTTATATTATATCCTATGAGGCATTGGATATAATTCCCTTTTCCTTCAGATATCTTTTCCTCGCAGCAGGAGTCTTCAAAAATCCTTTCCTTCTCTTAAGGATTCTGTGGCTCATCACTCTGTAAAATGTAAGAGCACATAATGTCGTGGGACAGGAGAAATCTCTTCTCGCTTGCAAGCAGCCTGAAGACTGACAGGTTGCTGACTGCCACAGGATTCTTAACTCTTAACTCATTCTTAACTCATTCATAACTCATTCTTATCATACACAAACCCCAAGCATCTTCTGTAGATGGGAGGACTTCCAGCATGAGCTAGCAAAGACTCTGCATCCTCTCTGTGCCATCCACACTAACACTTGATGTGGAAATCGTAATAATGATATTATTAAGGCATGTCCTCAATGTGTCTCTTATAATCTCGCCATTCATGAAGCCCCAGGTTGGCTTGGCCTGGTTAGATTTCTGACGTGGAGGAGCTGAATTGCCAACTCCCATGGATGTTTGTGCTCACTGTGGAGTGACTTATCCTGTAAAACTTCTGTCATAGATTTCTGGGGCTCAGCTCCATAAAGAATGACATGGCCTCATTGTTGGCAATTCTTATTTCTGCAATAGTGTAAAAATACTATTTTAATACTACTTATTATTTTAAAAGAAAATCTTTTAACACTTCAAATGGTAGCTAAAATCATGCCTGAAATCTGGGGAGAGCAAGTACATAAAATATCTCTCTCTTTGTAGAATTAGTTTTCATTCAAAAATGTCCTGATGGAGATGTGCCTTTATGTATTTAGTAACCTTCACAGATTTATTCTCCTTGTGCTTTTGAGCCTCCTGTTGAGCCTGTGTCAGCTGTCTGTGTCCACCCCATCCTCCAGCAATGCTTTCCAATGGCCTCCAAGACATTTCAGGAATAACTGTCTCCTTTAGTTGCTCTGAACCCTGATTCCCTGCCTTGCTACCCCAAGTTGTTACATCAGCAATGGGAAAACCTCTTTCCTCCTCCCTCCTTTCTCAGATGGTTACTTTTGGGTACAACCCCACATTTTGTCTGCTCATTAATGGAGAAACCAACCCCTTACAGCATCTGCGGAAAGCTGAGCCAAGCAGAGCAAAAATAATTCTTTCAGCTACACTTTATCATTTGTCTATGAAATTTGCCAGTCCGCTCCTCTGGCTACATTCTCTGTGACCTTGTCCATGTCCTGTGCAGCCAACAGAGATCTCTTGCAAAGAAAAATTCTTCCTTCAGGTGTTGGCATCTCTGCAAAGCAAATGTTAAGGAAGGGAATATACATCTGTCCCATGGAGAGTCCACCCTTTACAGCATCAGAGCACAAATGCCTCTGTGTGCCCAGCTCTATCAAGTTCATAGAACCATGGAACAGTCTAGGTGGGAAGGGACTTTAATCACCTCAATCCACCCCCCTGCCATGGGAGGGACACCTTTCACCAGACCAGGATGCTCAGAGCCACACCGAGCCTGCCCTTGAACTCTTCCAGGCATGGGCAAGCCACTGCTTCTCTGGGCAAGCTATGCCAGCCAGGTGCCAGAGGAGGAAGAAAACCCCTCCAAGCTGGAGCAGAGGCTGCTGCAGCCTTGTGTCACCTTGTGTCACCGAGTGTGTGAGGCAGGACAGCCATTTCCACTGAGGGATAGCACCACTGAAAGATCTCGTGCAGGAAAACCAGAACAATGGGAAACCAAAGCAGCCTTTGCTTGTCCCAGCAGATTTGGGAGCAAATTGAAGGAGGAGCAGAGCTGGCCTGGTGCCACAGCTCTGCAGGCAGTGGGGATGGAGAAGCTGCAATAATGTGTCTTCTTGGCTGAGTCTTGAAAAATAAGACACTTTTCTGTTTCTTTTCAACCATTACATAAAAGTTCCCCTTAGAAAGCCAAAGGCAGCTGTTTTCTTAGCACAAGGAAGTCAGGAAGAGGCAAAGCAGGCAAAAACATCAGATAAGTCTGGATGAAAAACTTGGCTAACCTACTTTTCCCCCCTCCTAAACAGCCAATTTTGAAGCACTCTGCAGAGATCTGCCTGGGAGGAAAAGCAGAGCCAACACTGAAAAGTGATATCTGAGCTCTGGTGATGACCACTGCTCTCCTGCCTAGGAGTGGGAAATTCTGAGCTTCCATTCCCTGTGGTGAGAGTATTTCTCCACTCATCCAGGCAACCCACAGACCTCCTAGGTAACAAGCAGATAAGTTTTAAGTAATGAGATCTCCCAAGGAAGAAGTGACATGATGAAAGGAAATGACTCAAGCTGCACCAGGGAAGGCTTAGATTGGATTCTAGGAAAGATTTCTTCACTGGAAGGGTGATCAGGCACTGGAACAGGCTGCCCAGGGAGGTGCTGAGTCCCCATCCCTGCAGATACTAAAAGGATGTGCAGGTGTGGTGGTTAGGATTTGGTGGGGGGCTTGGCAGGGCTGGGGGAACAGTTGGACACCATGAGCTTAGAGGGCTTTTCCAACCAAAAGGATCCTATGGCTCCAAAAAGCCTTGGCCCCTGCCAGCTCTGACACAGCACCTCGATGCTGATGGGCTTTGGAGGTCCCTGTCCCACCGAGAGAGGACAAGCCGCTGTCACCTGCAGGAGGCTCTCGTCCCCAGACAGCAGGCAGTGACTCCATCCCTGCCTGGGACTTCCTGTGAATCCCCGGGCTTGGACAGCTGTCCTTGTGTGTCTCTCTGGGGATCCTGGAAGAGAACCAGGTCTGACTGCTCCAGGGCTGGCAGGCTGTGGGGCTTTGCAGTTGTCGGGCCTTGTCACAAGGTGGCAGGGATGTGACACTGCCTGGCATGCTCCTGTCCTCAAATCCTTGCTGCTTCCTTCCCTATCCAACACGGATTTATCAGCAATCTCCTGGCTTTGCTTTAAAACTGTCCTTGGCATAGTTCAAAGAGAGGGTAATTAGTTATTTCAAAGCAGAAACATTTTACCTATTTGCACTAAAGAAAAAAGGAAAGAAACTGCTTTGCATCGTTCTGCCTGGAAGTCCTTGTGGCATGGGGAGTGAGGAAGGGGCTGGGCAGGGTCAGCCTCTGCTGAGCCTCAGCTCTGGCTGCTGCTGCTGCTTCATCTGAAACCCAGGAGCTGTGATGATCAAAAAGCATGCAGCCCTTCTGTCCTGAGTCCCAGGGACCATTTCTTCCTGAATAACTGAAGATGGGAAATCATTCCTGTAGCTTCAAAAGAATATATGTATATATATATATATATATACACATATGTATAGGAGTGTATATATGCATACATTTCCTTCAATGCAGAAGAAAATCTCAGTAGTATTATGTTAATCTCTGGCTTCCTAGAGAAGGTCCTTAACTCTAGGTTTCTGAAAGAAAATGTCTGTGCATTTACAGGATCATTTCCCTTCTATTTACATGCTTCCCACAGCAATCTTTTACTCTTTCGCATGCCAGGAGTTCTGTGATTTTACTGCTCTGCTCTCTCGAGGGTTTTGCAGGCTGTGTGGCAGGGAGTGGAACCTTTGTCATTGCTCATCAAACATTTTCATACAGAATCCTACCTGCAATTATAAAACTAGATTTGTGTTAACAAGCTGTTAATAACCATTGGGCAATTATTTAGTTTATCTCTGGAGTCCCAGCTGATCATTGTCTCCTTATGTTTGCTTGCCTGACAGTCTTCAGGGACAGGAGATTTTCAGGTTTTTTAATCTGCCATACATGCAGTGAGAGATTACTCAGCTGTCACTCTGCAGAAAACATCCGTGTCATGCAGCAGGAGGGATCCATAACAAATTGCTGACATCTAAATGCAGCTCTGCACCAATGGATGTGCAGGATGCCTGCTGCTCCCCAAGTCATCACCAGACCACGGCGGAGCGAGGCATTGGCACAGCAGAAAGAAACAAGCAGAAAATGACCCAAGTAGAGCAGGTAACATCAGAAAGTCATTATTTCTGAGCTGCTGCTCACTAGCAAATATTTCCCCTTTCACCACAATGCAGTGGCCCAAGAAGGGATTTTTTGTGGGTCAGCTGGATGTGCTCGTGCTTCATACTGAGGCTCTGAGATTGACCTGAGGTTTACATTCCAATTTATTGGAACAGAGACTAGTCAGATGTTTTCTCAGCTCTCTAAAGCACAGACCCATGGAACCAAGTAAGCCTGAGCTCCTCCATGCTTATTATGAGCCTTGAGATGAGTGTGTATCATTGCAAGCTTGCAATTTATTTAAATACACTAAGGAAACCAGCTTTGAAGTTCAAGGCAGACTCTTAGTTCGGAGGGAGGGAGAAAAATCCCTTTTTAACATGTGGCAATTCATCTGGGGAGCTCATCACTGCAGGACAGCATTAAGACCGAAAGTGTAACAAGATGTAGAGTGAAATGGAGAAGCTGACAGGTGACAAGAGCATCCAAAGCACAAGTGCACGAATGGCTGCTTTTGAGTTGGTTTAAACTCAAAGTTGTGAGGAATTTGGGAATGAGATGGAAAAGGTCTTTTTATCTTCTGAAATGGAAGCTACGTGAACCTCAGGATGAATTGGTTTCAGAACAGCAGGTCAGAATGTTTCATTCTGAGAGTGTAGGGACTCTGCCTTTCAATTGCTGTGGGCTGTTTTCTAGCCAGGGAGTTTGATACAGGCTTGTGCAGTGTTTCAACTGAAGTAAATCAGTGTTTTCCAGTGAATGCAGTATCAGACTAAAAAGTTCCATTTCTCTTCAGCACAGCTTTATCAAATTGAAGCAGAAAATACAAAATAGCAAGGGCTGTCTAAGTGCCCCAAACTTTCCCAGTTGGAAGTTGGGTTAAGCTGGTCCAGGGCTGAGTTCTTTCTGCCTTACAAAAATATCTTGCACTTTCCTCTGAAGTTGGCTACATTCAGAAACAAGGAATTGGATGTGAAATATCCATTCTTGACTGACACTTCTCATGTTCCGAAGGCTGCATTGTAGCTCTCCTTGTGGGCACCTCCTGGGTGCCTCTATTTTGTCTCTTGTTTTGGTGACTTTTGGTCACATCACAGCTCTCAAGAGTCCCCAGGTTCAATTCATGTTTAACATCAGAATGAACTTCCATGAGCAAATCCTTCCCAGCTCTGGATCTCCTGCCAGGGAGCAGCCTGCAGATCTCACACAGGGCTGATGAAGGTGATTGTACATTTCCTGGCAAATGTACATTTGGGCAGAATGGTCCACCACACCTCCTGGAACCACATCAAAGAAATTCTCAGGGAAAAGCAGGGATCTGCTAAAATCTCTATCTTTTGTGATGTTTTGCCTTTTGCTTTCAAGCATGACAAATGTCTTAAATTGTCTGCAGATTTCTCACCAGCCTGGACACACTGAGATAATCCTGGGGGAAAATATGTCCTTTTAACAAATTCCAGCTATTTGCAGCCAGGCTTGAAGTCTGAGACCTGAACTTTATATCAGAGCCTGTGTGATCTGTTAGTCAGGACAATTGATTTATTCCTTTGAAAAATTGTGCTAAGCTATCACCAGCCACGTTTTTCTCTGGTTCCTGAGAACCCTGCTTCTCTGGATGCTCATGGCCATGGCAACTGGAAAACAGACTCTGTAGGAGAAAGAGCATCAAAGAATCCCCTCTGACAGCAACGGGGAGAGGAAAAAATATATGATAGAGAAAAGCAAGGAGTTATTCAGGGTCAGGCCTGAATCCGGTTTTGAGTAAGAGATTTTCCGCTAGAGGACAGACATAATCTAGGGCAGGAATAACAACAAACTCCATAACATGATTTGCTTTGGTGCTTTCTGCCATGAGCCATTTTTTTTCCCCCACACTTGCCTCCCACCCACAACTTCACAAGTCAGATTTTTGCAGGTACCAGAGCAGCTGAGAATCCTGCTGCAAAGGTCAGTGCCCTGGACAGACAGATGGCTGTGCTGGGTGTGTTTATTTCCACACAACAGCTTGTCAGTTTAACAAAGACAGAGAGAAAAACATGTCACATGGAGCCACCTCATGTCTATAGCACATCGAGGAGCATCTCGTTGCTCTTTTCCTTTGGCAGTGCAGATTTAGCCCATAGCTCTCTTTTCACACTCCTGAAGCTATGTTAAAATCATCAAGGGGTCAGCCATGGGCCTGCTAAATTTACCTTTAAATAAAGGCTGACAACTCCTCTGCATTCCATAAGGGTGGCAAAAACACCTCCGACAGCAGCCCACTGTTTATGCACAAGGCAAAAATGGGCATTTAAAAAAAAACAACAGAGGTTCAGAAAATAAAAACACATTTTTTGTCAGAGATCATGTTGCCGACTTCCAGCCTGCAGCCATTTGCAGCTGAGAAGCTCAAACAATACAGTTTGTAATGAAAAACTGAAAGACCTTCAATTTTAGCCACTTTTGTTCACCACATACTGAATGCACTAATGCATCTGATCCACTTAGAAAAGGCATCGCCATTTCTTCTGCATATTAAAAGAGGAAAGACAGGAATTTACAAGGCCTGGCTCATCAGATCCCAGACTTTAGGCAGCTGGAATTCAGCATTTCAGCAGATCATGGCAGCACCACTTTAAAACCCATTGGATTGGGCTGGAGTTTGGGATCCAGGGGCTGGGGACAGGCTTGGAGAGAGGGATCGATGCTTTTCTGCTTTTGCTGAATGAATCTTCTTGTTCTTTCAATTTTAATTAGAAATCCTGGTGGGAAAAGCTCTGCAGCAGCTCCAGTTGCAGCTGGCTGACTTGGTGAGCTGGGTGAAGTCAGTACCTGCTGCAAGCAGAGGCTGCCAACGTTTTGTTGTGTGAGGTTTTGCCTTTTTTATCTTTTTTTCTTTGCAGGCTTAAATCTTATCCAGACTGTACTTCAGCCAATAAATGAAAGGCAAAATTGGGGGTTTTCTGCTTTGGGTGTTCTTTGTGATTTCTAGCCTTTAGATGAGAAAACTTAATATCAAACTTATCACAAGAAAACCCCACAAAATCTAATGTAATACTCTGTTCATGCACACGGGGCAGTCAGCAGAGGCTGCTTCTCTGCTTTTTTCTGTCTGTCCTGATCTGTGGCTAGGGCAGCTCTTTCCAAGGCACACAGGTGGGTTTGGGGTGCTTTCATCCTGGGGAGAGCTCTGACACCCCCAGCTAGCGACAGCTAGGGTTTATTGACTATCCTTTCATGGTAAATAAACATTCACCCAAGGACTCCTAAATTACACTGAAAATGTGGTGTCATTCACCTCTGAGAAGTTTTCCAACTGCTTACAGGGGATTGGACCAAACCCAGGAGAAGAGTGTTTGCCCCACCAGAGGTACAGGGCAGCAGTAAAACAGCTCTGGACCTGCATATCTTCCTCCTCCCCTGCAGCCAGAATGTTTCCAAGCCAATTCCTTCAAAAGAAATATATATTTGACAGAAGGAAAATTACTTCAGCCTCAGGTTAGCAAAAATATTTATTTCATAAGTTGAAGTATACACAAAAAACAGAGAGGTTTCTTTCTTTCAGCCTTAATTTTGAAGTTACCTGTTCAATGCAGTGCTTTACAAAAGGACCTCAGGCTTGCTGTTCAAAGAGTGAAAAGTGGAGAGGTCAAGCAACATGACCCAAAACCTGTCAATGGTTATCCACATGCCTGCAGGTTTGGCAGGTCTGAGGCTGTTTTCCCTCTGCTCAGGTGCCTTTGGTAGGAGGAAGTCCTGTCTTGCAGCTTAAGGACACAAGGCTGTGCCTTGCCTTTCGACAGGATTTGTGTCCCACAGCAGGCTGCAAGAACTCTGCACAGCAGCATTTGAGACTTTAGTTTGAGCCCCAGTGTGGTTTGATACCTCCAATAAATTACAAGCTCAGGTCTGTGGCTGCACAGCAGGTTTGATGGGAAAACACTTCCAAGTATTTTTGTCCCCCTTCTAAAAACTTCCTTAGGAAGAAGCTACTGCTAACTTTAGTAGGTGAAGGTGTTACATGGAGCATGGCCAAGAGGATTTTAGTTTTCCAAATGGTACATCTTTCATTTTGCAAACTGCAGTTCTGAGTAACAAAAAAGCAATATAATGGTTTTTCAGGAAATGATGATACATAAATCTGTTTGCAAAAAGAGCAGTCACTGCTTTTTTAATGCTCATTAAAAACAAAAAAATCAGATATGTCATTCCCAAGCAGACCCAAGCAAAGGAGAACCATCTCCAGGTGAAGGCTAAAGTTCACCAGCCTTCAGAGTACACAGCGCTCGTGAGTCCCTTTATCTCCATAATTATGTATGCTTTTGATATGGAAGATGAACCGAGCAGCTTGACTGAGCTCAGCTTGGAGACCTGGGATTTGTTTGAACTGCTCACCCCAAGTTCAGCCCTGGCCTGCCAAGCTCTGTGGCTCTGGAACAGACACAGGGCTAGTGGTTAACAGGGAAGCTCTGTGAGCAAACCCCTGTGCTCAGCAGCTTCTCCACCTCTAATCCATGCAGATACATCAAAAGCAAAATATTTTTAACAATGACTCTCTGGAGAATAATGAGAGAAGAAGTAGTGGAGCAGTTTTTCCAGCATGATCTCGGTGTGGTTGCTGATGGGAAGAGATGTAGTTTCCTTTGCATTGTCCTTCTCCTTTGTACCTTGGCAGAGGACAAAGATGACACATTGCTGTTCTGGTGTGGGACATGCAGCTCCCTTCAGGAGACTCAGTGCCAGGGATTTAATTTTTCAAGAGCTTATTGAAAGTGATTTAGAGGCATGGTTTCAACCCTGTGATGGGCAAATACACTGAGCAGGCTTTGCCCTGTGACTTCCCAGCCTCCAGCTGTCCCCAGCCCAAGCTGCTTCACAGTCAGACCAAACCCAACCACGCTTATCTGGTACCACGTGGAAAGATGTTTTTAAAGGAACACAGAGAAGGGAGGGAGGTCAGAAGAAGCAGTCCTGCGTGCCTGAGATGCGTATTTGGGTATTTAGATATTTGGATATTTAGGTATTTGGATGCTGTGGCCAACACTGGTGGCAAAGTGAGTGAGCAAGCATGTAGAAGGTAAGGACTGGTGTATTAATGCTCATGTCAGAGGTTATTGCACAAATGACTTCTTCTGTCACTGAAATAAGGGTTTGGAAATGTTGTCCATATCAAAGAAAATGTACATTTGATGGTGTTTGGAGGGTATTTTTCCTTCAGAAAGCAGTATGTGGTAAGTGAGTTACTGACATGCCAGTAATTCAAAAGAGGAGAGTTTTGCATCCCTGCTGTGAGGCTGAATAACAACATAATACAGTCAGGAAAGGGAAAAGGGAAAAGGGAGCCTCAGTCATGGGCCTCCTGCACATTACACTCGTTAACAACAAGCAACACCAAAAGAAGATTCATACATCAGGCAACCTTGAATTTCTCCTGCCGTCTTCAAAAAGCAATGAAAGTGAGTGAGTGAGTGAGTGAAAGATTTTTAGGTGTACATTGACTAGTTGGCCAAGCCAGCCAAGCTTCTGGAAATGGATTTATTCCAGAAGAGATTACTTCATACTGTTGGTTTTCAATATAATGAAAAATACCCATTTGTAAACCACTGAAAGAGTAGACTTTCAACCCCTTTATTATTTTATTTTTTTTTTCTGAAGAAAACCCCCACCCATCTCAACCAACTTTTCCAGATAGGCTTAAAGTGAAGGGAGAACCCCCAAGCAGTTAAAAACCGGTTTGTTTCAAAAATGTTTCAAATGTTTCAAAAGCATTTTGAAGCATAAAATACTTTCTGTTCTAAACTTTTCAACCCAGTTTATTCGAGAAAAAAAGAAATGGGGTGTGAATGCTTGGTGAGAAACTCAGGCTCACAACTAAGAGGATAAAGTGTCCCTAAGGCACTGGCTGTACTGTCACCCGAGCAGGATGGGACAGACACTTCACACCTTGCTCCAACCACCATGAAGGTGAACTTCAGCCCATCACTCAGGTTGTTGCTGATCAAAGAGATGGGGTTTTGGAGGAATTCACAGAATTTTCCCTGGCACCATGGAATAGCTCAGTAACCTTGGTGTGAATGTACAACCCATCATTTGATTTGCAAAATGCAATATGCAAAGAAAATGCTGGGATGTAGTGTGAGCCTCTTCACTGAGGCTGATGTTGGGTTTTATTCTGCCTTATACCTGGGAGAAAATGAAAATGAGCAATAATGGTGTGGGTGAAACTCTACCTTTCTCTGCTGCTTCTCCTTCTGCCAGGCAGGAACAGCACGGAGAAGTAGACTTCAGGACAAAAATATACTTTCTCGTTTTCTTCAACAATTTAAATTCTAATTAAATTTCAAAATGTAGCATCTTAAATAATAACATCTCAGATTTTTGAGAGCGAGTTACCCTCCTTTATAGATATATGTACATGTATTTCAAAAAGTCACAAAGCCAAACCAGCCACTCTGAAAAAGCATTAGCACTTACCAAAAGGCAGCCAGCCCTACATCTCTGTGATTGCTACTGACATTTGGGTTAGGACCCTCAGTTTCTCCCAGAGAACATGTTGTCTCATGGTATTTCTTGCCTACTCAACCAGAGTAATGGAAACAGTGTGAGGATAAGCTGTTCAGATAAGTGTTTGCCAGCCATCCAGTTTTATGGTTACTTGGAGCAATCTGCTGCATATTCTTTCTGAATTATATTTCTCCCTACAAAGAGAGTTTGGTTAAGGCAAATAACTTTTTTATTCCACTGCCAGCTCTGTTCATCCATGCCTGATGATGTCTTTGAACATGAGAGAGTCTAATTTCTTATCAGCTTTAGTCAGAGGATCTTTTTCTCATATAGATTTATCAGAGCTGAGTAATGCTAACAAAACATGGCCTTGGACATCTGCTGCTCCCTCTGGCTGGCAGTGCCCCTCTGGCAGCCTGGGAGAAAACCAGGAAAGGGAAATCCAATGTTCCACTCACCCCCAAACGCTATCCCAAGGGATTCTTGAGCACACACTTCTCTACCTGGTGTTTCTCGCTGTGTTACTGCCAAGCAGTGCCTAGAATTTGGTTTTTCTTGTCTCAGTTCACAACCATAATTTCAGGGCAATGGAATTAGTTCAGCTTGTGGATGGATTTCTGCATTGCTTTGCCTGAGGAAATAGCAAAACCAAAGCATTGTTTCACTTTCAGACTTTCAAAATGAAGATTTCCATTGCCATCAAAATGAAGTACACTTTTATTTCAAAATTTACCTCTGCCATCATTTAGCTACCCTCCATCCAAACCAAAATGTTCAGCTTGAGCTCCACTTTAAAAATAATAATAATAATCACTGAAGTGTTTCAACACATTGCTTAGAAGAACTGGGCACCCCAGATTGTGCATTTGGAGGGAGTTGCTACTTGGGACAATTCTCTGCTGCAAGACTTCTCATTTGGGAGAACCTCTGAGGAGTGCTGATGCCATCAGCCAGCTTGGGCAATGTAATGCTGGTTCAGCATTTCTTTGGGTTCCAGATGTTGCCAGCTTTAGGAGGATGTGATGGTGCAGAACATATCAAACTGGGATTTAAATGTGCTATGCACTAAAAATGAACCAAGTAACTGCAAGCCGTAAACTTCACACCGGCACAAAAATAATAGTTACCAGGCTGTGGCTGTCATGTGCACAGAAGTGTTACCAAGTGTCCTGGCTTTGGCTGGGATGCAGTTAATTTCCTTCCTAATAGCTGGTAGAGAGATGTGTATTGGGTTTAGTATGAGAATAATGTTGATAACACACTGATGAAACATCGCTTTTTTCTCTCAGGTTTTAGTCCTCTCTTTCTGCTGTGTCCCCTTATATTACTACTACTTCTCCTTCTATAATTATTATTATTACTACCATAATAATATTTTATTTTGATAGTTATAGGTTTTATCTCAACCTACAAGTTCTCCCTTTTTCTGTCTCTCCACCCCACCCCACTGGGGGTGGGGAGTGGTGAGAACAAGTCCAGAGACCATCAGGCTGATCAGAGCAGCTCTCCTTGAGAAAAGGCTGAGACAATTGGGATAGTTCAGCTTGGGGAAGAGAAGGCTCAGGGGTGACCTAATTGCAGCCTTTCAGTACCTGAATGAGCCTGCAAGAAAGAGGCAGAGGGACTTTTTACAAGGGTCTGGAGTGAAAGGATGAAGGGGAATGGATTCAAACTGACAGAGAACAGGTTTAGATTAGATATTAGGAAGAAATTCTTCACCATGAGGGTGGTGAGGCCATGGAAATGGTTGTCCAGAGAAGCTGGACATGGATCCAGGGATGCCCCATCCCTGGAAGTGTGCAAGGCCAGGTTGGATGGATCTCTGAGCAGCCTGGGATAGTGGAAAATATCCCTGCCATGGCAGGAGGGTTGGAACAAGGTGATTTTTAAGGTGCCTTCCAACCCAAACCATTCGCTGCTTCTATGATTTCACGACTCTATCTGTAAAATTATGGATTGGTTAATGTCTGGGCTGCAGCTGCCTGGCTGAAGGGCTTGGTTTGTGGCCTGCTCTGACTTCCTCCTCCTTTTATTCCTGAACACCACTTCAGGCTCCAAGGGTGAATGCCATTCTATAAACTTGCATCTTGCAGAACATTTTCTATTTCCTTTCAAGAGTATCAACAAAACCCTTGGATTTGTCATTGCATGATATTGAGGTGACTGAAGCAAATAGGACTTGTCTTTAACTTTTCTATTGTTTCACAGTTCTTATTTAATCCTGGCAATGCTATGTCTGTAATTAGCAATGATGCTGTGCTTTTTGTGCTTTTTTTGTGCTTTTTTATGCTTCTTTGTGCTTAACTAGAAGCTGTTAATTAGGCAACTGTAGAACAATAGCAGAAAGTGTAGAAGGGAAGCAAAAGGATCCTGACTCATGTTATTTGGTGTGTTTGAGCCCTTCTCAGTAAACAGGTAGAGTAAAAGAAAGACAAATATCTGAAAAGGGTTTGTTTCCCAATGCTTGCATTTGGATCTACCCAATACTTGGATTTATTTGTACTCTTATGAAAGCTACAATAACAACTGTCCTCCATTTCTAGCATGCTAATTACACACACACAAAAAAAAATGTTAATCTTGCTTAACATTATAATGCCTAAGGGAAAATAAGAAGGTATCCTGCTGTTAGGTAGTGCACAGCCCCTGTCCGGATGTGCATGGCAGACAGGGAGTGTGGGAAATGGATATCACACAGCTCCTGCTGTTAGGATGTAATGGGAAAACTGCTGCAGGATGGTAGTGGTGTGATTAGGACACGTTGGAGCAGGGCTGGGGAAAAAGATCAAACTGGAATCATTGTTTTTACTTTTTTTTACACAAGAAGTCTTTTGGAGTGGACTGATACTAGTCAGAAATTCACATCTGTAAACAGTCTTCGAGCTGTTTTAAAGGAAAAGTCTTGGAAAATTTGAAAAAAGTGCATTTAGATGTTTTTAAAGCAGAACTTTCACAACTTTTCATGTTGAAGCAGTATTTTCTTTAGAGATGATCCTAAACTGAATTTCTTTTTAAAAGTTACAATGAAGCCACTTAATTTTTATTCAAACCAGTGGTTTTGTTCAAACAACCTATTTTACTTTTGTTTCACTGAACCCCCTGCATTCCTTTGCTCCCTACCCCCACTCTTGATTTGGAGCTAACTTTAAACTTTTTTTATTTCAGGTTGTTTGCTTCATTTTGGAAACTTCTAGCCAAGATAAGTAGTTTTGCTTTACGCATGAGACCTAGTTTGGTGTCTAGGCGAATGTCTGTTGAATTGTGAGTTTTATATATCCTAATCTGTGGTCACAGCCATGCCATGAAGACCCTTTTGAGCCTAGAAGGTGCACATGGATTGGTGATTCCCGCCCTGCTCTTGCTGGTGGGAGGAAAATATACCTTGCTTCAGACAGCAGAGATCTTTTATTTTACCTCGAGTTTAGAATGTCTAAAAAATGACAGAAAAAATGTCACATGGCTGGGTGATTCAGAATGGAAATGAAACTGCTGGCTTCAAATCACAAGAGAGTCGTGTCAGAGAAAGCTTTTTACCCCAACACAACCATGGATGACACAGAGTCTTCCAAGACACCAACAGAACCCAATGCATTTTCTCTACTGATTCGCAGTGCATGTTTGGAATCTCACTAATGAAGCGTGACTGATGCGAGCAAATAAATGAAAAACTGCCCAACTGACAGGAATAAGGGGCTTGGAAACTGGGTTAATAATACCTCTATTTTGAAATATAACTTCTGTTTATAGAATGCTCTGCAGCTCTAAGAGGAAAGCATGAGGTATTCTCAGTGAAAGAATGCTGAGAAGATTGTCTCTTGGTTGGCACTGTGCCATCAGGAGTACCTTGGTGCTGCTCATTATCCCTGAGACAAAGTGCCACCAGCTGCTGTGGCCACACCTGCCATTCCCACTTTGGATGTTGTTTGCAGCACGGTAACAAACCCTCTCTCTCAGACATCTTTATTACTGTTTTCCTCTTACATCATCCTTGGAAAGAAGCAAATAATCTTCGCTCTGCTTCTTCCCCTCCATGTGGAACTGATTTGAGGGTGTTTGCTTAGGACTTGATATCCTGCTCTGCCTGCTGTTTCTGGAAGCAGGACTGGGCTCCCTGTGTGGGACTGCTTTGTTCTGGGGTGGGCTTGCCAGAGTCCCCAGCACTGCTGTGCTTAGCTGATCTTCCCTTGAAATGTCTCTGGTTTATCTTCTCCCTTTTAAATCCACTGCAGGCACAATATACAGACAGCTGCACTCTTGATTCTATAAAATTCATTACAGCGTTGCCTAAAGGCTTCTGCCAGGTTTTGGACTTCATCAGTCTATGAGAACTTATAAGTCCTCTGAGGAGTGGCTGAGGGAGCTGGGGGTGTTTAGCCTGGAGAGAAGGAGGCTCAGGGGAGACCTTATCACTTTCTACAACTGCCTGACAGGAGATTGTAGTGAGTTGGGGGTTGGTCTGTTCTGCTAAATAAGAAGCAATTGGACAAGAGGAAACAGCCTCAGGTTGTGCCAGGGAGGTTTAGATTGGATATTAGGAAAAATTTCTTCACTGCAATCAAGCATTAGAAGCAGTGGAATCGCCATCCCTGGAGGTATTTAAAAGATGAGTAGACGTGGCACTTTGGGACAAGGTTTAGCAGGGGACTTGGCCGTGCCAAGTTAGTGTTTGGTGATCTTAAAGGTCTTTTCCAGCCTAAATGATTTTATGATGCTATGCTCTGCTCTAAGCCAAAGCTTGTGCCAGGCAGCTCCTAGTCAGCCCCAGCTCAAGAAGAAAATCTCAGTTTGGAAGGTCAGACCCCAAAGTTACTGGCATGTCAGCCAGCCCGAGATACAAAACCATCCCTCTTTTTTGCCTTTTCTTTCTTCACTTTCTTGAATTCTCAGCATTAAGAACACTGTGACTCAGTAAGGCTACAACAGCAAGTAAATATCCCATCACAAATGAATCAGCTGCACAGGGAATGGTGTGGGCAGTGGCAAGAGGGATTTGCAGATTTGGAGGTGACAGGAGACAATTTCGCTTCCCCTGACCATTTAAAGATGCCCTGCCTTGCTTTGCCCTGCAGCTCAGGCTCTGAAAACAGCTGCCTTCCCCAGTCCTCGCTGGGAACAGGAGGGCAAAGCAGCCTGGAACAGCAGCTGGAGTTTTGGTGCCATTCAGAGCAAGCCTGCCAGCCCAGCCTGCCTGCTCTGGAGTGGCTCGGGCAGCAGGCCAGGCAGAGCTGCTGGTTCAGGTTTATTCTGTGTAATAAATGTGCTCTGGCACTGCACCAAGTGCCTTATCTGCTTGTAAGGATAGAATCCCTCAGGAGCCAGCCTCTAGCCCCAGCTAGGATTGTGCTCACCAGGCAAAGACAGCCAGCTGTGATGCTCGATGCACCAGCTTTGCCTTTCTAAGTCCTGCTCACTTTGAAACAGGGAGGGTGACCAAGTTCAGGACAGCAAATTAGCCAAGGGAAGTTGTCTTTTATCTACCTTAATTAAGCATTAATAAAACCTGTCACTGACTCTCCCCTGCAGTTAGAGTCAGTCAATGGTATACAGCATTTCAGTCAATCATCTGCCCCGCAGGGTCACTGCAGAGCTGTCCCAGTCACACCAAAGGAATCAGTTCCAGGACACCAGCTGGATTCTGGTGCTGTCATGGGTGCAAAACACCTCATGATTACAGAGCGGTACCCACCAGTAAATCCCCGTGAAATCAGTGAAAATGTTTGCTTGCATCACCCACGCACCAAGGGGCATCTGTGCCCAGAAATCAAATGACAGTACTTCTGTCTATAAACACAGACCTTGAACTTGGCCCATCCCACCCACGCCCAGGAAGATTGGTCTCATCCCTTGGGGAAACAGGAGAGGGACTGAGGCTTTAAGGGGTTAAATGAAGGGTGAACATGTGCCCACAAGAGCCATAGGACAGCTTCTGTCATGCCAATTCTGGCACTGGACAAGAAATGCAGACTTTAAGCTCAGGGTGGAGGAAGCAGATGGTGGGAAAAGCATGAAAGTGAAGCATCCCCAGACCTGGAGCTCCAGATCCAAAGGTGTGTGGCCATTCCCATGGTGGTTTGCTGTGTGGTGCAGAACCCTAGCCTCTTCTGAGCCAAATGAAGGAGGCAAAACTGCATGGGCAGAAGGAGCTGTGATAGTGTTTTCTGTTTGGGCAGAAGTGTACTAACCATTAAAAATACATCAGATGTTTCTCGTTAGACAGCTCTGACAATATATGGACAAGTAAATAAAACCAGAAAAAACCCAAGGTTTAGGTACTGTTTGAAAACAGTGAGTTTTGTGCACCATAAGTGTAATGCAAATGAATTTTTGCACATCCTTATACCAGTTGGATTAAACCATTATGCGAGCTTGGGAAACAAAGCCGCTATTTGGGCGGTATCAGCATGTGTGTGCTACATACAGAGCATTTGTAAACCAGGGATTGGAACAGCTCTTCTGGCTTTGGTTTGGAAAAACACTGAGAGACTGAAGAAATTCAGTCTCTATTCCCCCCCCGCCCCGCCTATGCTGTGAGAGGCAGGAGCAGCCTAGCCTGGTCTGCAGGCGAGAGCAGAAGCAGAGAGGGGCTGAAACTCGTGTTTTCACAGAGATTTTCAAACACCTCCTCACTCCCCAGCCACGGGAGCAAGCACATCACTGAGCCCTGCTCTGGCTGCCTGGCATTGCTCCCTGCAGCCTCTCTTGGTGTCACATCCTGGATAGTCAGCTGTGATTCCAGGGTCAGCATTCCTGGCAGATGGAATGGCAGTACCAACCTACAGGAACAGATCTCCTTTCATCTGTGTGAAAAGGAGATCTCATCCAGCAACACAGTGTAATTCCCTTCAAAACTGTAGCTAAAACCTCTTCCATCACTCGAAGCTGTTTGTTTAATTCTCCGTATTACTTTACGTTCTATTAAAATTCTCTCTCCTTAAATGCTTATTGAAGCAAACCAGAAGACCATAAAACTGATGTAATTAGCAATAAAAATAATCCTAGCCCCCAATTACTTCATTAATATGGAAAGAAGTGCAAACAGCACAGAAGCAACTTTGCCTACAGGTAGAGAGCTGGTGTAGCACCATTAATGGTAATGGTACCACCAGGGACAGGGGCTCTTCTTGCTCCAGCAGGGTTAATTTGATGAGAAGTATGTTTAGATTCTGCAGCAATTCTGTGCTCTTGTTTATTGTTCTTTTTAATTTTTTTTCCCATAGTGCCCCAGTTTTCTTAGAACTATTTTTTAGCTAAATCTAAAGCAGTGAAGTACCTGTAACATCCTGTCTTGACATTCATACATCCTTCCCACCACTGCTTTGTACCAGCAGTGCCTCCAGCATATAATTCCTTTTCTCTCTCCTTCCCCTGAAGAAGCAATTCCTTCTTGTCAACTCTTCAAGCAGAGCTTTTCAGCTGTGGCAGCATCCAGTAGCTAAGCAAGAAACAGCATCCCCAAACACAAAATCAAGGAGCATGGGGAAAAAAACCAACTGCACATATTATAGTGCAATCCTGGGAAAATTGCTGCATCTCAGATACTTTTGGTTCATGCTGAAAAGGAATCAGCTGCCACATCTGGAAAATAACCCACTGTCTGAAGTGTAAGGGTGCTTGCCACCTCCTTCTGCATCAGCCATTGACAGAATTTTGATCCTGGCTTGGTCCTCACAGCCTGTCTGAGGAGTCATCTGGGCAGGCAGGGCTGGGAGCATAAGCTGGATTGCCAACATTTGCAGGTAGCAGAGGGGAAAATTAGGGCATGTGTGGAAATGGCTTATGCATTATACATTATATATTATATAATATATATATATATATAAAATATTGTATATATTATATGTTACCCCACCTTGGCAAAGCTTGGGAGAGGAGAGCAAGGCTGTGAGAGCACTGCAGCCAGAACTGGGATAGTGCCAGAGCACTGGAAATACTCGGGGACTACTCTCCCAAATACCAAAATATCCTATCCTATCCTATCCTATCCTATCCTATCCTATCCTATCCTATCCTATCCTATCCTATCCTATCCTATCCTATCCTATCCCTTTACTGGAAAAAATTACCAGTAGCTAAAACCCAGTGTAATTACCAGTACCATATTTACAGTCATGGGTCTTTCTGGTTGGTGGTTGAAGATTTTTTTTAAAGTTGTTTTTGACCCCTGGATTTAAAAAACACTCTTCGTGCTGTTGGCCTAAAGCCAAGATCCAACACCAATTTACTCAGCTGTGTCTTAAACATCCTCTTTAACTTGTTTCTTTTTGCTTCTCCCATTTTCTTTTCCTCTCCCACATACACTGCCTTGACTGAAGAGTCTGAAGCACAATTTCCTTTTAATAGGCAAATGACTTTTAGTTGGCCCCTGAGTTACGGCCTAACACGTGTTTCATTATACAAGCCATAAAACCTTTCCATATATTGTACATTTTGTTTCAACAGACTTATTAATGAGAAAACAAAGTTCATCACATTAACAGAGTCAAAACAGCGAATGGGCACCTAATTCCTTGCATAACTGGCTGGGTTGATAGCTCAGCAAGGCTACAGTAACAAGCAAATAATAAATACATAATGAGCTGCTTCTGATCCTCAAATCAGGCTAGTTCAACCTATTTTAGAGAAGACATTTCAAATATTATTACTCTGAACTGAAACAAGGCTGTGTAAGGAGAGAAGTGGAGCTGAGCAGTCTCCTGTGCCATTATTTTTAGAAGTTCACTGGGAGTGTATTATTGACTACAATCGATGAACAGGATGACCAATATGTCAGCAACATTTAAAGGGAACGCTCTGGGTCAACAAATAGATTTCACAGCCCACCAGGGATTTCTTGTGCAGTCATAAACCTGAGCCTGAGACCAAAAACCTTTGGTAAGAAACTTGCTTGGGATGGATTTCGGTCAACAGAGCACATTAAATACCAATGCCACCCAGAAAGAGAGAAAAGGCAGATGAAAAGTAGGGGAGCAAGGGTCCACCTGGATGTTTGTCCTACTCCTGCACGGAGGTCTTCATGAATTTAGAGGCAGCAAATTCCCATTCCTTCAAAAGCTGGGATCATCTCCACAATCTCTCAGTGGGGTCATTCACCCTAACATAACTCTTGCCTTCTTGGAACAACAGAGAACTTGTGGCCCTTGGGCACAATGAGGTGACAAAATAATGTTTGGAAGGCTTTTATTCCCAGGGATACACTGCTCATACCTGCCACAACACTGGTGAGGATGATGATGATGATGATGATGATGATGATGGTGCATGGCCTCATTCATGAGCCCCCAGGGTCACAGCAAAGGCAGGTGGCCTTCAGGGATGGAGATGATATATACAGCTGTGTTGGATCCTGAAATTAATAATAACCACAGAGAAATGGCTGGCAACCTTACTGTGAGGATCCCACTTCACATGCAAGACCCTTGAGTTGCCCTTCCTTTCAGGTGAAGGTATTTTGTGGTTAAAAGAAATTCAAAGTATTTTGCTGCCTTAGGTTACAGGTGGAGGGGACTTCTGCTTATTTTTGGGCTCAGACTTGGCCCCAGCCAGTTCATCAGTGGAGCTGTGCTGACTTATGCCAGTTTGTCATCTGGCTCCTGTTTAGGAAACTCTTCAGAAATGGCTATTTTCAGTTCTTCTTCTTAAGGCTTTTTCACATCCCAGGGAAGCTGCCATTCCTGCCCTTCCTGGTCCTCAGCAGAGAAACAAGCTCATCCCTCCCTTACCAAAGTGCTAAGTAGTCTCTTGTAGCAGCACTGTGGAGATATCAGATCCTTTGCATTGCCAGACTGTTTGGTCAGCTGTGTGATGACCACTGAGCAGTGTGGATGGCTCTGCCATCCTGATGTTCTCCATGCCTCGTGCCAAACCACATTTCCTGCACCCCAGATCTGGCTGTGGCACTGTCATGGTGTTTTCCTGACACTTTGCAGCCCCACAGTAATGGGAACTGCTTAGAGTTAAAGCAGAGAGGGTTTATCTGGAAAACCACAGTGCAAAGATTAAATACACAAAAATGGTTATTAAGAGTATGTAACAGCGGTTGTTAACGCACTTGTACCATACTGAAGGAACATTTAGTTATTTCCATTTTTGCTGTGTTCCTGTAGCTGGAGTGGAGCTGCTCTTCCTGTCCATGCGCGTTCTGAGCCCTTTGATTTCCATGGCACTGTGATTTCATTGCTTTTCCCCTTGGAAACTTTTCCTTAATTGTTCCCTGCAGCTTAGCAACCTGAAACCACCTCTACAGCACGGGTCTGTCTCGGGCACATAATTCTTTCCTCAATCCCCTTGCTTATTTTTAATTCATAATTTATTACTTTTTCATGTTTAAGAGCTGACTGCTCCTTTGGACTGGTGTGGAGTTGGCTTTGCCTTCAGATTTTGCTAGACACGATGCTCATCAGGGGGATAATACGGAAGTCTGTTGGAGGGATAGCTTGCCATAGGGCCATGACTCATGAAGTCAGACAGATGAGGCAGCTGGGGTGGGACCTGCATCACCTACAGCAGGGTACAGTCCTTCAGGGCTGGGATGCTCAGCTCAGGGAAGAATTGCCCTCAGGTGGTCTCAGTGTCTCCCAGGGACCACAGAGGGATCCTGCCTGGACCCCTAATCCCCAGACAGCTAAACTAGAGAGGATGAGTCCCATTGAACACACCACAGAGCTTTAGATGCTCTGTGGTAGAAGCAAGATACTTAATTCAGTGCTGAAACACCTCATTTCGTGCCCTCATTGTGCCCTCAGCAGCAGCAGCAGAAAAAAGTAATGAGAGGTTAAGGCCAACAAACTCCAACCCACAGGTGTAAAATTACAGAATTATGGATTTCTTCTTCCAAGAAACTCCTGAACCTTCACAGGGGCTGCACAGACAGCAGGGCAGGTCTGGTATGAGCAGCCATCATGCCTTAGTGTGACCAAGGTGGAAAAGAGGGACACCATCCAGTGAGGGTGAAAAAAGGAATTCTGCATATCAAGAAACTTCAGCTGCTTGTGCTTGGAAAATTGCTCTGCTCTTTCCAAGCTTTCCTCCCCCTCCAAACAATCAGTCTGTTTTGACAGCAGCCACTTTAATAACGGGATTTTCTGGGGGGGTTATGGCAATGTCAGGCTGCAAGGATCTGACCTCATTCCAGCCTGGCAGGGCTCTCTGCAGCTCCCAGTAACACACACAGCCATTCCCTGGCTGTTCTCAAACTCCAGCGAGAGCAGAACTTGCCTCCAGTGGTGCAAACACAGCTGCATGTGCTGCTTGTCCCCAGCACTGCCCTGGCTCCCCGGAGCTGCTGTGGACAGGGTGACAGATGGAGGTATTGTGCCAACAACAGGGTTTTCTTCTCTGGTTTTGTCTCGCTGACCATTTTGCTCTCTTCTCAGGAGGGTGTGCATGAGGCAGAGGGGAAGCCGATGATGCTGATCTGTCTGGGAGAAGCACTGCTACTCCTTTCACCATGGAAACAAGGAGACATTTGAATGCACGGGGGACGGGAAGGTCTATATTGTTTTACTAGGGGCAGTGCAGACTTTTTCTTGCCATAACTCTTTGGTGAAGGGAAGCAAAGGAGGCAATCGCCTCTTTGGTAGATCCCAGCAATTCCTTGCTTGGCAAAAGTAGGATCACATTTCCCTCAGGAGGTGCAGGATTCTGTCAGGGCTGAAATGATAACTCAGAGAAAGCAGCTGCCCCTGTGAGATGGAGGACATCCCCTCCCTCCTCAATTTGCTGTGCTCGACACAGGACCACCGTGATCAGACCTGAATTACTGTCTGCTGGGGTCTTCACTTAGTTTATAGTGTGATAAATCAGAGCTTCTTCTTCAGAGCAGCTCCCCTCGTCCCCCTTTTGCTCATTTTTGCTTCCCAGAGGTGCCCTGCCAGCCAGTCAGGAGCGTGTTTTTCCAAAAATTAGACCTACAATTTGAAGCAGTTTTGGTTTTTACCATTCCACTCTAACAACCCCTTTACACTGTTTGTCCTTTGGAGCTGGATAGAAATCGACTCTCCCTGGTCTGCAGCCATTCTTTTGTGTTGGCTGCAGCTCTAATTATGCACCAATTAACCTTAATTAAACCAATTCCTGTGTAACTGCACATGCAGACAATGCACTGAACAAATGGCCTGACAAATATTGTCACTTAAAAGGCATAAAACCACATCAAACCCTTAATTGGAAAGTCAGATTGTAAATTGCTGCAGATTTGTAGCCCTTTGTTCCTAAAACGATTGAACAGGAGTAGTGGCCAAATACCCTGAATGCTCCCAAAACCTTGGTTGAATTAATTTCCTTAGCTGCTGAGGCCAAAACATGTTATTTGTGTAGGAAAAGGGAATGGTGGAGCATCCTTAACTGCAATAATTGTCAGGCTGCTGTAGAAGGCATCAGGATGATGACCCCAGGTAGGGAGACTCCACAAGTTCCCCTTCTGGAACCTGCGGGACATTTTGCAAGTTGCTGGCTTATTTGGCGATTCCTGCTGCCCTTCGCCTGGCTGTTTGCCCAGGAAATGCTCCCTAAATCTGGGGCTGTCCCTCGTGTCATGCCATGGAGCTGCAGTTTGCACTCTGTAAGCAGCAATGCAGCCAACAGATGGTGCTCACACACATGGCTGCTCCAGCCTGCTTCCCAAAATGCTAACTTTCTGTGGTTTGGGATGCAATTTTTTTTTTTTTTTTAGGGAGCTGCTGCAAGCAACACACTTTTTACCTCAATTTCTCTGAGCATAATAAGCCTCTGGGACTGCTGGTGTGTGGGCAGAATCCTTGCCGAAGGGGTTTCACATCTCCAGTTTGGCCCTTTTACAAAGTTTGATATAGAGGAAACAAGTTGGACTGAGAAAAGTTCCAGGCTCTGCATCACTTATTTGTCCTCTAGTGAAAAAAAAAATAATATAAAAAAGACCTTGAGACTATTTGCAGCAGAGCTGCAAGAAAAAAAATTAATAACTAGCACTGATTTCAGAATTTTGTCTTTCCTGCTGTGGGCAGAAGCCTTTCAAATCCCTGCTGTGGGGGGAAGCCTTTCAAATCCTTTAATATGTATTGACTTTCTGGTGGTTCAGCTTTATGTTTCCCTTTCTGTAGCTAATCAAACAGGCTCTAGGCACAGGAAAATATTCTGCCTCATGCATAGAGCAAATAAAAGCCGAGCTAATTAAGCATGTAAATCATGCCCATATAAATTAGTTACTAACATGAAACACTTCTCTGGAATGGGATGGTTTGGGATTGGGTGCAGAGTGAATCCAGTGGAAGGATGCAGCTCTGGATTAAAGCACAATCCCAGGAGAAGTGGCAGAAACTTCCCCACTTGCTCTGTGCCGTCCAGGCTCAGCCCTGAGATGCCTGGCAGAAACAGGGGGACTTGAGAGCATCTGATGGCATTTTGTGGGAATGCTGAACGTTTCCCAGCAGGCATGGAAGCAAGCTGACTGCACACTACAGAAAACCACCAGGGGTTGGTCTGTCTAGGAGCAGAACTCAGGACAAGTGGCCTGGTGTGATGGAGAAAGAAAGAGGAATGAGAAACCTTTTGCAAGTGAGGTAACAACACAAAATGAGTTTTGGCAGCTGGACAGGTCAGTGAAATCCCAGGCAAAATACAGGCAGGTGAAAAATTGCTGCCAGCCTTGGGGACAGTGCTATTCCCAGGTGTGCATGCAAGAACCAAGATTTTTTCCCCGGGAGCATTTTATTTTTTCCTTCCCAGACACCCATCAGCCTGCACTGGGTGGCATCTCTGCTCCTCCCTGGCATGCACAGGAGGGCCCAGCGAGGTCCTGTGAGCTGCCCTGGCTCTCCATCTCCCCCACATTCCCAGGAGCCCTGAACAGACACAGCAAGACCTTGGAGAGCATCCAAGGGCACCTAACTCTCTTGTCATTAAGGAGAAAGGAACAAGAAGCTGGATGGCTCCCAGGGGGGCCACAGGGATGGGAGCAGAAGGAAGAGCAGGCTATGGGTTCCAGGGCCAGAGGAAGGTGCTTCTGGAGAGCAAACGTTGGGTGGGAAGCCACTGGCTAAAAAATGCCAAATGCTGAACTATTCCACTTTTTTTTTTTTTTTAATTAAATATAAAATAAAAATTGTCCTCACACCGGGGAGTTTTTTCCCTGTAGTCTGCCATCAGTGAAGGATATTTCTGTGACAAACTCTCGGGTGCCTACAGACCATCAATGGAAGGAGTAGCAGAGCAATTTCCAGTAGCTCTGGGCAAACTCAGTTTTATTAAAATTAAACAACCACAGGAGCTCAATCACAAATTTTTGCCAACTGAAGCTCAGAAGACACAAAGAACACTCCTTCTCAAAAGCTCCCTTCAACCACAGCTCCCAAGAGGAGAGGATCCATCTCTGCATTTACAAGCTCCACGCATCAGTGTGGGATTCAAATGGAGTCAACTCCATAGCAAATCAAGTTGTCAGGCAGGTCCCCCAGCATCTCCTTCCCTCCCACAGCTCAGTCTCTGCTGTCATTACTGCAGGCAGCTCTACCCTTCCCACCTCCTGCTGAAGTCATGAAAGGAGTGCCAAACATGCCAGCACGAATCTATCACCCTGACCCTGTGCCTCTTGGTGCCCGCAAAGAAGATTCCTGGTGCCTTCAGCAGAAGGATGAGCAGAGGAGAGGAGCCCGGCAGCTTTGCTGTGGATCCCAGAGCTGGGAAACACCTGAGGAGTAAATGCCTCCCCCAGAGGTTCCTGCTGTTGGCAGGTAGGTGGGAGTGATGCTCCTCTGGCTATGCTGAGACCTGAAGTTTTCCCCTTCTGGAACAGATATTTTGGGTCACCTTGAGGAAGGTATTTAATCTTCCCATGTTTCCATTCCTCAAGTGGAAGACAGAAATAGCAGCACTGCCTTCCTTCCAGCAGAGTAAGTGCATTAAAGATTGTGAGGTGATGGGAGTGCTGGAAGGGCCCCGATGGAAGAGATTCATTTGAATACATTTGTTGTGCATTATTCACTCAGCCCTGAGTTTTAATCTTCTCCTCCTCTCCATCATTGTAATCTAAATTTCCTTGAGCTCTGTCACCAGAACTCAGTCCCAGTTTAATCCCCGCCTTGTCTGAGTGATTTCTCCAATTTCTCCTTTACCAAACAATGAGGTTTAGCCCTCATCTCTCCTCTCAGTCCATCCCAGGAGAGCTGCAAGCACTCCTTGCCCAGGGAGTGGTTTATCTGGGAGCTTGTGCAACTTGTTGGGATAATTCCTCCCCTGCTTTTCCAGTTTAGTGACTTGTGGCTCACAGCCTTTTCCAGACCTGCTGAACCACCTCATGCGGGGGGATTGGAGGGAAGCTTTCCACCAAAGCAGCAGCAGTCTGTCATTCCTTTGGGCTGCCTCAGGAGGTATGGTCCTGGCAGAGCTGGGCAAGCAGCATCCCAGGATCAGGGAACGGGGTGGGTTGGGTTGGGAGGGACCTTAAACGTCACCTTGTTCTGACCCCCATGGACACCTTCTCCCATCCAGCCTGGCCTTGAACAATTCCAGGGATGGAACATCCATCATTTCAGTGCTATGTTTGGATTTTTCTCAGTTTGTTAACTCCCAGCTTTTTTGACTGTTTTTCCAGCAGGATTATTTGTTACTCTATTATCAAACAAGTCCTGTCTCACATAGGCAGAAATGTGCAGGAGGCATATAATTCCCAATTTATTAGCTTGGTTCACATGACGTTATCAAGAATTGATTGTAATGCTTGGTGGCATTAGCAGTGCCTTCCTACCATAACAGCAACATTTGCTGCCAGGAACACTATTTGTGCAGCAGTTGTGTTACACCACAAATAATTATATTACTTACATTCAATTTGTATCATTACACACAACACAACTGCGCCTGCTGCACCATCTCATACTTCATTAATGCCCAAGGCAGAACAGCATCACATAAATACCCTCCTTGGCACTTTTCAGTGGAAATTATATTCTACTTATTATTAAAGTGTAGATCAAAAATGACATTTCCCGACTATTAGAAATATAGAAAGAAAAGTCACTGCTGTATTAATAAAGAACACCTAATAAAATTCATTACTCCAAAAATGTTCGCTCTACAAATTTAAGGAGATGCTGTCAGGTTTGGTAAAACCCAAATATGATAAATCTTATTTTCCTGCATTTCTCTGCAAATTTCCAGCAATTTTGTCTGTCCTTGACTTGATGAAAAGCACTGACACAGGTTGCCTAGAGAAGCTGTGGATGTTCCATCCCTGGAAATGTTCAAGGCAGACATCTGCCAACATCACCTAAAACACTCAACAATAAAAAACCACACCTTGACCCACACAACCAGCCCTTGTTTGAGGAGGTCTGGTTAATCTGAAAGCTGTTAGTGACATCCTAAATGGGGTTTGGTCACAGGAATTCCTGGTATAAATGGTATATAATTCCAGTAGGAGGTGTTGATGAATTTCTTTGCCTAAAAAAGAGAGATTCTGGTTGGGGAACTGGTTGCAAACAATGGATGGTGAAGACCAAGGTGGAAGAGCCATGGGTGAGCCTATGGCAGAAGCAGGGAGATGCTGTGTTTTGAGCCTGCTGCTCATAGGCAGACTGTATCTAATTGTTTCTATGTTATTTCAGGAAAAACAGTTTGCAAAAAAATCCTGTAATGTCACCAGATTTCTCTGTCCTCGTGAAAATAAATCTACCAGGTGTCTAATTAAAGGGATTTTTTTTCTTAAGCATTTAAGGGCACATTACATGACCTGTGCCATGCTGTGGGAAGGGATTTGAAAGAGGTTTTTTGTAAAATAAAATATGAGGGGCCGAGGTCAATTGTCACCCCAGCTCATGGTGACAAAGTCCTGTTCGTGTCAGCAAGTGAAGAAGGATATCGAAGTCTAAACCATGCCAAGAATTAAAGTTCAAGTCCACTTAGCCTTGTGAGACAGCTGTATCTAAAAGTTTTGGGGCAACTCAGACAGCAATGAAGTGGATTGAAATAAATTAAAGAACTTGCAGGCATTTCCACCGAGCAGGAGCATTTCGGGCTTTCAGTACAAGACAAGGTGAGGAGGGCAGAATGCAGGCTAGAAATATATGCACATCTGATATTAAAGCACACAAGAGCCACCTTTTTGTGAGAGAGATATACAAGGCTTGGCCCATCTCTAACTTAGGACATGGTTAAAAAGTAATTGAGATTTTTAACATATTTCTGAAGAACTCTCTAAAACTAATGGTAGTTGAAAGCCAGATGAAGTCGTTATTTTATCTGGCAAGCTTCCATGCAAAATTTCCTGCTGATGCTGGCTCAGACAGATGGAGATTTGAGAGGAGGGGGAAGAACAAAGTGCCATAGGGCTTTATTGGATGAGCCTCGAAAGGTTTCTGCAAGCTTCTATCGCAAGGTTTATGAACCTTGTGCTTGTTAACTTCAGTTTTGCTCAGTGTTTTAACCCTGCTTTATCTCCTGTGGTCCAGATGACACATTTACACATCTTTGGAAAATTTAGTGGGATGCTTTTCAAACAACGTGTGACGCTGCACCAGGGAGGGCAGAAACTTGATGGTTTTACCTCAACATATAGAAGTTTTTCAATATCGCTATAGAAAGTGTTTTTCTCTTGAAATGTCTTCTTTGGTTAGATCATGCAAATTTAGTGCTGGCTGGTGCTTCTATAAGATGAAGGGTAAGAATAACTCATGAATATTTCATCATTTGTCTCTGCACTGGTCAGAAATGGTAATTTGAGCTCCAAACTGCAGAGATTTAGCAAAAAGAGTTGGACACTCCGAGGATAAAAATAGCAAAAAATGCTTTTGAAGGATTTTTCCTTGCTAGTGCTGGTATGTAGACAAGTTGCCTAAAGGGTATGAAACTGAAATAATCTATTGAGGGCACATATTTGGGTTGTGCTGCTGAAGCAATTGATTTACAGTGCATTTAATGCTACAGCATTTTCTTTATTTACCCTTTCTTTTCCCTTCAGAGAAAAACTGTAAGCCCCATGTAACCCAAGATCTCTGGTAAAGTGTCATGCAGGAGACAGCTTTGGTCCTCATTCACCCCAGGCTTGATGTGCACAGCATCTCCCCATCTTCCTCAGGACCTGAGCAGTGCCCTGGAAAAGCTGTGAAGGGGAAAGTGCCAGCAAAGGTGCCATCAACCTGGCTTCTTCTTCTTTTACCTTTTGCCTTTATTTTTTGTAACGTCCATAGCCAGCTGCCTTGCTCTTTTTCATGCAATTGGCCATCCCGTGAGAGAGCCAAAAAATCCAAAACCAATGTTAATAATTGAATCATGGAATGGTTTAGGTTGGAAGGGACTTTAAAGATCCTCTTTGTTTAGGTTGGGAGGGACCTTTGTGTGGCTAGCACAGGTCCTTCCTGTGGGAACATTTTGCTATATTTCATAAACAAGATAAAGTTTGGATGTTTTGCAAACAACTTCTCTGGATTGGGTCAGTTCGGGCTTGGCCAATTGGGCCTAGGGGGAGGTCTCGGGCTGACCAATCTGGGGCACCTCTGTAAACTCTATATATATGGAATTCAAAACAATAAAGTTCTCTTCTTCTCTCTTTCCTTGTCTGAGACCTTGGGTCATTCCTCAGCTAGCCGCTCAACAGCGACACCTTTGAGACCATCACATTCCAACCCCTATGCCATGGGCAGGGACATCTTCCACTATCCCAGGCTGTTCCAAGCCCTGTCCAGCCTGGCCTTGGACACTTCCAGGGATGGGGCAGCCACAGCTGCTCTGGGCACCCTGTTGTAGTGTTGTTTTTTGTAACCAGAGTGCACAAATAATTTGCTTCCACCTTTCCCATACTAAGGGATCTGGGTTTGGCCCACATAATTTTGGGAGTGGGAAATGCCCAAATTTCTCAGTTCTGGCCTAGCACTAACACTTGGCAAATTACTTTTTTCCCTGTACTGATGAGTTCAGGTGTTCTTTTCTTTTTCTACTTATTTTTTGGGAATTTTTTTTGGAAGATGGATGAAAAGCCTGTCCTGCTGTGGGTGTCAGCCCCTCTGAGCCATACACCCATCCCAGCTTAGGCCAGGATGCTTCTGGTGGCCTAAGAGGCAAATAATTCCATGTAGCCTCCAGCCAGTAAGAGATTGGGTGCTAAGAAGGGAAGCTGGAGGGTACTTTTCAAGAAATAGGTGTTTAGAGGTTTGAAGAACCAAGGCAGTGTAAGAATCCAGAAAGAGGACATCGGAACAGGGAACTTCCCATTGGGACCAGCTGGCTAACAGGGGACAGCACGGTCTCTGCTGGAAATAAAACATAATTCTGGAGAAATTCCCAGAGATGAGTCTGTACATCAGAGGGCTCAGCTGTAGAGAGCTGAGGAGCAGGAGATTTCAGTCTCAGTGACTTGCTCTGTGTTTACCCCCTCACTGCTCTCTGCCCATTCAGGCACACCTGAACACAGCAAGAAAGGCTTTTCCCAACAAATTGTCCCTGCTTTCCCGGCTGACCTGTGCGCTGCTGTGGGATTTTTGTGGATGTGTTGTGCTCTGAGGAAATGGTCACCTCTGACAGAGCTGGTTCCTGATTTTGCCAAGCACCCATCCATGCTGAGCCCATTCCATTCCCTGCCACTGCTTCACCCCAAAAAGGGATCACAGCAGGTGACAGCAGAGCTTTAACCAGCTCTGTGACTCCCAAGTGCACTTGGGGGATGACCCACCATGGTCTTTTCCAGCCTTACCCCTTGTGTAATTCTGTTATTCTCTGCGTTAATGAGCACTCAGTCCTTCTGAAAACCTGCACTAAATAACCCATTTGACATTTTAAACAACCTTTGCCTTGACCTGAGAGTACAACTACAGTAATTACAGCACGCCAGTGCTGAGGGAGTGTCCTACAGCTGTCCTCTTCACCTCTCAGCCATCCTGACCACAGTCTGAGCTGGCACAAGCCAAATCCAGGCCAGCACGTGGCACAACACCAGCACTGGATTGTGGCAACACAGATTCTTTCCCATAGGAATTTTCTGTTCTTCTTCCTGTGTTTTTATAAATAAAGTTTGGATGTTATTGAAACGGTCTCTGGAAGATGGGCGGTTCAAGCCTGGCCAATCGGCCTAGGGGGAGGTTTTGAATTGGCCCAATCCGAACGACCTCTGACAGTCTATATAAGTTCTAAAAATTAAATAATAAATTCAGAACTGTGCTAACCTGAGATTCTGTCTGGTTTCTTCACTCTGCTAGCGGTTCAACAGTGACACTGGATGATCCCAAGACAAGGCTCAGCCCCTGGGATCGCTCAGCAGTGTTCTTGAGGATCAGGATGGGCTGTGGGAAGCTGCCTGCTGCAAACCCCTCTATCTGTGTGCAGCACAACGAGGTCATGGCCAAGTTTCAGTGACAAACCACCAGAAAAATCTCACTGCCCTAGTGCTTTCTGAATTTTCAGGAAGGAAAAACCCTTACCCCTGCCTGCAGGAGGAAGGTTTGGCTTGGGCATGAATAATTTCCTTCCACCTTTCCCATACTAAGGGATCTGGGCTTGGTCCACATTATTTTGGGAGTGGGAAACGCCCCTCTGTGGGGCAAAACACAGAGCTACTAAGATGGCACCAGCCCCAGAGGAGAAGTCATGCTGATAAAAAGGGGGAAAATGCATCCCTGCTCTCTCAGTGCTCCCAAATCCATCCTGCAGCAACGCCTGCATGCATCACTGCAACACTGCTGGCTTCCTCACAGCCACCGAGTTATCTTCAGGTTTAATTGCATTGTGGGCTTTTCTGTGATTCATTGGTTTTAATTGAATGCTCCTTGGGTCTGGTTCAATTTTCTACCAACAGCAGTCCCAAGCCGGGTCTTGGAGTCTTCTAATGAGGTCAAGAGGCTACTGTGAAATTCAGAGCAAGTGGGAAAAAGGAAACATAGGTGACAGGTTGCTCACAATTTTAAAGAGCAAGAGCCATCCCTCCCTGGCAGGCTGCCCTTTTCTCCCTGTAATCTGTCCTACAGAGAGGATGGGAGATAACTCAGTGGCAGATGCCTCCCCTGGACTGATAAAAGGGGCTTTAATTTACCAGCATGGTCTTGGCAATGCAGCACAATATTAGAATGATGATTCCCCTCATGCTCGATGCACTTGCAAACCTTATTTATAAATTTTAAAAAAAGGATCTGGGGATTCATTATCCTTTGGGTGAAGAAGAAGAGAAACAGCACATATGTCTTGAAGTTTTCCTTATTTAATACCCACAAATAGTTTGTCTGATGCACTATCTTCCATCAAAAATAATAATAAAAAAAAGTTTAATTTTCCTGAGTTTAGCCTCTTGTTTTCAGATGAAAAGAAAAAAGAAAAAGGAAATTATCACCTCTGTAGTTGGGAAAGCAGAGGCAGAAAGAGGGCAAGAGAACTGTTCTGCAGAGCTGGAAAAAGATCACATCGCTGATTATCACAGTGGTAATTTGATCACAAATCCTGTAACTTTGAGGGCGGACTAGCTAATGATGCAATTAGCAAGGAAAATATCCATATTGCTGCTTGAAATGTGCTGGGCAAATCTGTCACTTATTTTGCTATACATCTGTGTACCTACAGCAGGAATCAAGTTTAGAAAACACTTTTTGTCCTTTAAATAAATTTTAAAAAATCAAAGCAATTTCACTGGCTCTTTCCCTAAGCCCCAGCATTCAGGGCAGTAAAGGATGGACTTTGTTATCATTAGCACGGAAAAAAAAAAAAAAAAAAAATTTTTAGTCTTATTCCATGTAAGAAAACAATTGGCTTTTCATATAAGGCTTGTTCTGCCTCTATTTTTGTCAGATTCTCCTTAAAATCTCCTGCATCTTTTGCCCAATATTTACCACACTTGCTGGAAACTGAGCTTTCAGCAGTAATTACATCCATGAGTTTTGTGTCATTTTGTTATACATAGGAAAGGCAGAAGAGAGTGCCTGCTGGAAGGAGCAAGCCTTTGGAAATGTGGAAAAGTTGGGAGGGTGTGGATATGAAAAAAAGAACTCCAAAGCCCAGCACAGTGTCCATAGCTGGCTGAGAAAGGCTCACCAGCACTTCCTGGGAATGGTCTACTGGTGGGACATATCCATCTACTTGTCCAACCATAGCAGTTTTATGAACCCAATAATGTTAGAAATTATTCAAATGGAGGAAAATACAAACAAAAGTCAACTTTCTGTGTGATTATGATAGCTCCAGTTTCAGACTTAGAAAACATTTCCTAAAGCACCTATTTCAGTGTGAGAAAATACACCTCAAGGATGATGCAGGGATTAGGACTGAGACAAATGTGAGTTTGGTGGGTCAATTATATTTTGAGAATATGAGAATTGCAGGAAGCCCAAGTGATGAGCGCAAGGTAGCCAGAGGGTTTGACACACAGGTTTCATCATCCCAGAAATATAAAGGCCTCAAAGCTGCTGCTAATTTGCTGACATCTTTTTATTTTAGAAATGCCTTAGAGCTGTTTTCTTCAATCATTTTGGAATGTGAGCTGAAACAAAGACATCCAGGCTGAACCAGAGGGATAAACTCCCCATTTCTCCAGTGTAACAAATAGAGATGAAATCATCTCTCATCAGACAGGTCCAACAAATGTTGTGCCACAGACTTTCTGCTGCCTCCCACACAAGAAGCCATCGGGCAGGAAATGAGGCCATGAAAAACAGGTTTCTGCAGCAGCAGAGCAGAGCTGGTTTGATGGCTGACGCAGGATGACGAGAGCTCTGAGCTCCGAGGAGCAAAGTGGAGATGTATCTGAGTCACCTTCCTCCTGGCACCAGCAGTCTTCATTTAAAATATGAAATATTTTGCATTGTTGCTCCTGCTGCTAAACGTCTTCCTCTGCAAAGAGCTGGGCACATATTGTTTGTAAATGGTGTCAGCTGGGTTTGCACCTGCAGGTGGGGGGTTTGCCTTGCCCAGGTGGTGCTGCTGATGGGGTGTGGGGAGAGAGCCTCAGTTCCATGAAATAAATGCGTAGCGCCAGCTCTGCCCTGGAGCACCTTCTCCTGTGTAACAGCAGTGGTGATAAACCAGCTCTGTGAGCTCGTTGGGCCAGCAGTGACAGCCTGCCAGGAGGGTGGCGGTGGGGAGCAGGGAAAGGGTGTGCATGGGGACCCAAATATTCCTGTGTCTGCACCAATTCACCTCAAAAATGCCAGGGGCTCATACTCATGAGCTGCCCTGAGTGCAGGTGAAGCCTAGGTCAGGCTGAGTGCAGAACAACAGGATAGCTGGAAGCCTCGAATGATTATTAGGGTTAAAAATATCCCAAACCCCTCAATTTGATCGTTTAAATGTAGAGAATTTGCTGGGCATCCTAAAATAACATGTTTGTTGTGGTTTTGGCTGAACTGAGTGACTAAAGTGCAAAGCAGGTGGTGTGACAAGGTGGAGGATCTCAGGCTTATCTGCACATGCTGTGCGTTTGGCCCATTGCAGTAATGAGGAGAAGGATGAAATGTACTTTTTCCTGCTTTTCCTGCCCCGTGGCTTTGGAATGCTTTAGTAGATGTACAGCAAACAGCTGCAAAGCAAAGCGTGTTTTTACCTGCCAGCCCCAGCAGCAGAGTTGTACAGTTGATGTTTTATGAACGCCAAATTCCCCCAAGCTGGGACAATCTCCAGCACGTACAGAACAGTGTAGAGCAGAAAGAAAAGATCACAAAGCTTGGGGGTGAAAAAAAAAACAAACTAGGAATAACTTTTGTAGCCAGTCTGAGTCCTTCTCCAGTTTGTTTCTTAAATCTTGGCTTTCCTGGGATTGCCTCTGGTGACAGTGTAATGGCTTTGCAGTGCTGAACTAATTACAAAGCCCAGTGCTTTCCAAAATGGAATTTTTGGGCAGCCTTGGTATGACACAAAGCTGGCGGTGCCATCTCCAGCTCTCAGAAATGAGCAGAGCCTATAAATGACCATTCTTTGCTGGGTCAGGGAGATGAGCTAGCACCTGGTGGAAACACAGGGAATGGTCCAGAAAAATAAAGCTTCCAGCCTGCTGATATTCCAGCTTGGCCCTCTGCTTTCCAGAAGTCAGCTGCTAGGATATCTCATTTGTGTACTTTAGCTTGTAACAAGATTAATCATTCCCAATGTTTCTTTATGCTGTCTTGTCAGCCTTTTCCTTCATCCATCTCACTGTTTGTAACTGAATTTCTAGCTCAGGTCTCCTGGGGAAGCAGATTTAGTACCTAACAAGGCAGCTACACTTTAGCCTGGTCAAGCATCCAAGTACCACATCCTCCCTCCTTCACCCAGCCCTAAAATAACAGTCAGAACTCACCAGACCTGAAAAAAGCTCCTCTTTTGTCAGCTCCCAGATGCTTAGCTGAATTCAACTGTTTGGCAGCTCTGGGGATGCAGCTCTGTCCCACTCCCTGAGCCTCTCAGTCTGGCTGTTTGCTCTGCCAAACATTTAGCTAATCCAAAAAAAAAAAAAAAATCCTTGCTTCTTAACAAGCCAAGTGTGCAGCACCTAGATGGAAATTTAATGAGAGGATGTGAGGAGCAGAGCTGACAAAGCAGTGACCTCTCCTGTGAGGTGAGCCAGCCCCAGTCCATCCCCAGGCACTGGGATTAATGGACATGTTGGTCCCAGCCCAAAGCAAATGGGCATCAGCTCCATCACAGGGCTGCTTTATTGGGATGGGAATTTCACAGCACTGAACCCTGGGCTCGAGAGAAGCCTTGAGCTGAGCCAGCACAAAGAATCATTGAATTATCTGCAATTTCTACCACAAGCACGCTCTGGGGTCAGGGCTGGAGCAATCTATTTGAGTGTGGCATTGGCCACCTGATATGATTTAGCAAATAACTTATGGAAGAGGAGTGTGGGGTTTCTGTACTCAGTTTGGTTTGAAGTGGAAAGCAATCTGCATAAATTATCCTGGCTGCAGCCAAAGCAGCGTGGGCAGCAGGTCAGGGAAGGGGATTCTTTTCTGCCCTGGTGAGACCCCATCTGCAGGGCTGTATCCAGCTCTGGGAACCTTGGCACAAGAAGGATGTGGACATGCCGGAGTGAGACCAGAGAAGGGTCAGGAAGGTGAGCAGAGGGATGGAGCACCTCTGGCAGGGTGAGAAACCTGGAGCTGCTCAGCCTGGAGGAGAGAAGGATCCAGGGAGAACTTAAATCACCTTCCAGTGCCTAAAGGGACTACAGGAGAGCTGGAGAGGGACTTTTTACAAGGGCATGCAGTGATAGGACAAGGAGGAATGGCTTTAAACTGATAGAGGAAAGGTTGAGATTAGATATTGGGAAGAAATTCTTCACTGTGAGGGTGGTAAGGCTCTGGAAAAGGTTGCCCAGAGAAGTCTGACCTTGGTCCCTGTTGCTCTTGCCTTCTTCTAGCCATTCAATGGTAGCTAGGATTAACTTCTTAAAATAATTGTAAAAACTGAGTCTATGAACTTGATGTATATTGAATGTTGCCCTTTCAAGACTGCTAATTTATTTATTTTTTAATATTAATATGTAGAGCCCGCTTGTCTGGCATTGACTTCCATTCCTGGGATATCCATACCAGAAAGGAGGTGACTCTTTGTCAAGGCCCCGTCTTTTTAGGGTCAGATGTTGTTAGGAGTTTAAGATCAGCCTTTATTTACTGCAGAATGTTCAGACCTTGCTGGGAGATGGCAAGAGATCAGGGAAAGGGATCAGAATGACCTTCTTTGGCCTATTTCTCTTTTTGTACAAACAGTGATTATGTTCTCTGTAAGACCTTCTTGGCTTAGGCTGGGTTTATAAAAAATAAATCACCCAAACATCAAAGTTAATGAAATTAATAATGTATTTAAGAAATAGAATTGCTCAACATGGGGTCAAGTGAGACAGTGTGGCACACCCTGGTGGATGGGGAGGGAGGGAGTGAGGGAGGCAGTGGGGATGCTCTGACACTCCTGGCCACAAAAATGGCTCCAGTATTTCTGAAAGTCACCCAAGTGCATCCTGCACACAGCTCATGTTCTCAATGCCTAATTAAGCACAAGGTCCAAGGTTGTGAGGAGATGATCTACAGGTCTGTGCCTGAGCTGTACCAAGTGTGCATTTCTTTTTTAGTTCCATAAATTAAGTCACTTTAGCTTTATACGTGTTAAGAGGAAGTAATTTAGGTGCAGCAGGTCTCTGTGGCAGGAGCCAGGGGATGGTTTTGGGTCTTGCAAAGATTAATCTGCTCTCTTTAAGTGCTAATCCGTTCATCTAAGCTGACGTGAGAATCCTAAACACCTTTCTATTCCACTCCATTACCCAGATCCATGAATCTGGTCAGGAAAAATCGCTGTCCAGCGGTGGGAAGCGATTCACTTTTGGTGTGAGCAGAGCCTGTGCAGGTTTGGCATGAGGTTCCAGCAAGGCAACAGGAATTAAAGGGCACATCCTGAGCTGATGAGACATTTGGTTATCAGGCTGTTTAATGTCACAGTGTAAATAATCTCTCACCACTCCATTCCATGAGAGGCTTTCAGGGCATGCAGCTCTTGTTAATGAGCACATCCTAATCCTGACTTTCACAGTGTGCTAATTCAAGGTCTCTCAGTGCTTTTTGCAGAACACAACTATTTTCCAGTTAGGCCTGCCCAGGGAAAGGGATGCTGGGCTGAAATGCACAATGAGAGGCCAATGGAGGCAATGAATCCCTGTGGCCATTGCTCAGGGATGCTTATTTACCCCACTTGGAGATAAAATTGCTGCTGGGAGAAGGGGAAAAATGTTTTTCCAGGTTCAATCAGAAAGGAAGAGGAATGCACAGTGCTCAAAGAGAGAATGTCTCCATTATTGCCACAAAGCTGAGTCTAGAAGACCTTGATTTTTGGAAATACATCGAACTGCTGCTACAATGACCTTATTTTAGACACTATCAGCACCCACAGTAAGGGTTTTTTCTGTGGAAGTTTTAAATAATTATGTAAAAACAAATTAAACCCAGCAAATATTTGCAGTGATGTAATTCCTTGGGCAGTGCCCTGACTGAAAGCAGTGTTATTCTGGAAGAAAGCTGATAAATTATATTCGTTTAAACTTGTAATCGAAGAGAAAAAAAACCCCAAACCCTCTTCATTAAATGCTTGGAAGGGCTTCACACAGAGGGTCAAAACTCTCAGCTCATCCTGAGTGTGTCCTTTGCCATACAGTGACAACTGTGGGGCTCTCCCTGATGAAAGAAGGTGAGAACTTTATCCCCTCATTGCACCAAGGTGTGAAACTGTTTTACACCTTACAACAAGTCCAGCTTTTGCTGATGTGTGATTTTAGGGCTGTGAAGGTGACCTCCCCTGACAGCAGTGCCAGGTGAATGCTCCTGAGCACTGAGCTCTGCAGGTTTGCACAAGAAACTGCTTACTCCTGAGCCTGGTTACTGGCTGAGAGGTTTTATTTGGATGTTTGTCAGTTAATTTCTGTGCCTCATGTATTTTAATTACTCAGATGATAAAGCAAATCTTTTATGATGTTCTAATGTGAAAGCTAAAATCACTCTTTTAATGCAGATGTAGCAGCAATTCGCCAGCTCAGTTTCTGAGGTCCATCTTGGGGCTTCTGTCAGTGTCCTGTTTTGCTTTGGGATTTCTTTGGGGATTTGTTTTGGGGTTTGTTTGGGGATTTGTTTGCTGCTGGTCCTACTGGCACAGAGACCTTGTCCTTCCTGGGGCATTTAAAGGAAAGGCAGGAGGAAAGGCCCAGAGTCCTTCTTGGATGAAGGTGTTCTTTCATGGATGCCAAAAGAAAGGGAATCTGTTGGCTTCATCTGCAAACCCCCAGATTACCAAGGAGGGCAAGGGATGATGATGATGATGAATGAATGAATGATGTAAAACCCATATGTTTCGAGTGCTTTGAACCACAAGGAGTATCCTGGCTGATGCACAAAATGCTCATCAAGTACAGAAATGAAGCTTATTCAGGCAGTTGTCTTTCTGGGGGGTCTGTCTGTCTCTGAGGAAAGCTGTACCAAAGCTAGCTCTACCACTCAGTTATGCATTTTTGAGGGGGTTATGAGCAGTATTTCCATTAAAACATCAGTTCAGGCCAGCAAGCCTGGAGTCTGCAATTCCTGATGGATATACAGTTGTTCTCTGCTTCCACCACTCTGGCCAGGTCTTGCTTGTCCCTCTCCAGGCACTCTGGGGAGACACAAAACCTACCTTTGTCTGTTTGAAAATATTCTGAGAGTGGTAGGAGGTTGCACTCCTGGCTTTGTCCAGCACAGAAATGTCCTTTCATGCTCTTCCCAAACAGCAACAGTTGGAGGCTGCAGGAGTATTTGGAACCAGCATGGCTATATTTGCTCTGGTCTTTTTTTTTTTCCCTGAGGGATTGGCTTTTGGCTTTATTAGAGATTGGTATTAGGGCTACATGAATGCTCAGGCAGCTTCAGCTCTTCAAGCCTTTGGAAAGGACCTGGTGTGGGTGAGGAGAGCTCTTTGTGCAGCTCCAGCTATGAGCTCTCCATCCTTCCAGAGCACCTCTTAGACTAAACCCTGCTGACCAGGGACAGACCTAGTGCCTTGTTTGCTCAGTAGTGATGAAACAACTCAGCATAAATTCCCAAATCCCTCTCAACAGCTCCTTCCTGAGGTCCTTCAGGCTTTGGTTGTGAAGGGAATGAGAAAAGCAAGTAGCTCTGAAGCTCTTGTCGCCTGTTGAAGAGCTGGATAAAGCAAAGATACGTCTTTGAGGTCCCTTCCCACCCAAACCATTCCATGATTCCTTTGACCTGGAGGTCAGGTTGCACCCTGGCTGGAAAGAGCAAAAGGCACCTAAAAACTGTAAGACCTGTTTCTGTGAAATCACAAAATATGGTGATTTACAAATATCCAAAAGGACTTGGATCAGAGATGCCACAAAGTGCAGGATAGCTGGTCCAAGGGAGAGCAGTCTGGAATATGGATGTGGACAATCATATCTTATATCATTGGACCAGCAAGGACCTTAAACACTACATCCCCAGCATTGTCTTACTGATAGCTGAGTTTCCAGTGTGGACCCAACAAGCCTCAGAGTGTGGCTTGGCTTTAATTCTAAAGGATGTGTAGCTCTGCACTGAGCTGGAGGCTGTCAGGACCCATTTCTTGGTGTCTGTGTTTGTTTGGATCACACCAGAGGAGCCAGCATTGCGTGGAAGGCAGCAAGGATTAGGTTTCCATCCTGTGCTTATAGTATATGTGTCAAAATGGGAAAAAAAAATAGGGACAAAGCACTGCTGACCAATTTCTCAGCCTTAGTGATGCTCATCTGGAGGGAACAGAAAGTCTAGAATCAATAAAAAGCTTTATTTAGAAACCTGAGGCCAGAGTAGGAAGAGCAAATGCTCTGTGAAAGGCAGAAAGGGGTAGACAGAGCAATTATGAAAGGCAGAAAATTACGCTCAACCTTTAGACACACAAATGGGGTGCTATTGTCAGCATTTTAATCATCCATCCTATTTTCAGCACTCTTGGATTAAAACCTCTCTCAATAGCATGCCCTGGGTAAAGAAGGCTGGGTCAGGGGCCTATTTTCCTGCTCAATGAGTGAGATAAATATAGAAAGATGTTTTTCACCTTTTGAGGAGAGCTCTTGCAAAGGAGAAGCAGTGGGAGCTCTGAGACTGCTCACAGGTAGTGTCTGTCGTGCATATTTCTTCCTCTTCCTTTTTTCCCTTTTTTTTTCCCCTCCCCAAAGGATTTCTGAGCTTTTCTGTGCCACATAGTCAGATGTGAAGCCTCCTTTCCTAGGGGGCTGAGGCAGGGCTGTGCTGTAGCCTCCAGCTCTGCTGACAGGTTGGAGAACTCATGGCAGCTCCCAGGAGGCAAAGGTCATGTAAGGCTTGTGGGCTCCTCAAACCAGCACTGAAACACTCCTTCCCTCACCTCGAAAAATAGCCTCAGGTTTCCACCTTGACTGGAAAAAAAGGTGAAAATGTTCTGCTGTGATGTTGTGCTGTGCATTATAGTCAGGAAAAATGTGAGCTGGGAGAGGAGCTAAAATCTGGCCTGTGCTAGTGGAAAGCAGAGCCCTGCATGCATCAGTCTGGGTCAATTTCAGCTGGTGCCTCAAAGTTCCACACTGCCATTCCTTGGTGTATTGGTTTGAAAACAAACCAGTGGGAGATCACAAGTCAAGATTGAAATTAAAAATAAGTGAAATAATACAAGGAAAAACACTGACAAAGTCAGATACAACCTAACACCCTGTTAGGGTGGTAGTAGCAGTCCAACTGAAGTAGTCCAGTTGAAGCGGTGATCCTGTGAAGGTCTAGTCTCCAGCTGAAGATCCAGTGGTAGCTCTTGTCCTCTGGGAACCCACTAGACAGGGCTAGCTCAGGCAGTTCCAAGGCCAGGTTATATCCAGGTGGGAACACCTGGCTCCTCCCTCCTGGGCAGAGCATCCCACAATGGGATGAGATAAGTCCATGAGTCACACGGTGGGTCCCTGATGGCCCATTGCCTGTCATCCGGGTGGGTCATTAGCAGGTGATAACAGCTAACGGATGGCCCATTGCCTGTCATCCGGGGTGGGTCATTAGCAGGTGATAGCAGCTAACGGCCCACAGCTGGTGGTAATAGAATACTTAAATACATCTATATTGCAACCCAGGACACTTGGTTATTAGTGGTGTATATAAAACAGAAATCGAGGATATCTTAGAATGGTTTGGGTTGAAAGGGACCTTAAATATCATCCATTTCCATCTCCCTGCCATGGGCAGGGACACCTCCCCTATCCCAGGTTGCTCAGAGCCCCATCCAACCTGGCCTTGGCCACTTCCAGGGATGGAACTTCATCCAACTTGGCCACTTCCAGGGATGGAACATCCACTGCTTCTCTGGGCAACCTGTGCCAGTGCGTCACCATTCTCACAAGGGAGAATTCATTCCTAATATCTGACCTGACCCTCTGTCAGTTTAAAGCCGTTCTCCCTTGTGCTATCACTCCAGGCCCTTGCAAAAAGTCCCTCTTGTAGCCACATTTAGGTACTAGAAGGTGACAATTAGGACACCCCTGAGCCATCTCTTCTCCAGGCTGAACAATCCCAATTCTCTCAGCCTTTTCTCAAGGAGAGCTGCTCCGTCCCTCTGATCATGTTGGTGACCATCCTCTGGACTCTCTCCAACAGCTCCATGTCCTTCCGGTGCTGGGCACCCCAGATGTTCTCACTCTCAATTTTTTAACTGCACAGGGGTTACTTTGGGGTTTAATTGTGCCCTGTGATATGACAGTGCTAAAGCAGTGGCCAGCAGTCCCCATGGAGGGGGAGCTGCACTCCTCAGAGCTGCCTCAGGGAGAGCACCAGCCATGTCACCTCTTGAAAATTGCTTTTTCCTTTCCTCTTCCCTAAAGCCCACATGCACAAGCTCTGCTGACACGCAGCACAGCTGATGGAGGTAACCATGGGAATGCAGCTAAAGCACAGGGCTTTCCTTTTGTAGCCCTCACTGGGGCCCCATCTTGGCTTATATTCCACTATGGCCTAGTCTGGCATGGGTTGAACAGCAGGAGGTTTTATTCAAACCTTTATTGACTGCAGTGTAAATCCTCTCCGACTGCTGCACATATTTTTGCGATAAACAAAATGGAAGTGGATTTTGTTTAAATTAATTCCCCCAAGTGACTTAAGCTATCACTCGAATCAGGATCAGCTTTAATATTTTTATATAAATAGCCATGAAAACTTTTGAGAAACGAGAGTTTAAGAAATGAAATGTAATTTGTCTTGAATACCTTGAAATCTAAGTTTCAAAATTATTTTCTTCCAGTTCTTGATAAGCAGCTGCTCAATGCAGTAAAACCCCTGGGAGCCTGGACTCCATGGAATTTGTTTCTATTTTTCCAGTCATTCTGAGCTTCTCTTCACTTTATACAACTCCAGGTAAGGACCTTAAGAGTTGTGGTTGTCCAAAGTGCATTTTGGGTGCTGTCAGTACTTGAACTTTTCCTTTTATACACATAAACTTAGATTTAAAAATTATAAATAATTTTCGTATATGTGTATATGTATTTGACCAGGTTATTCTGCAGCCCTGATTCATAAGCTGAGTAAGAACTCAGTGTTTAGATGTCCTTTCTGTGCAAGTTCTGCCTGTGGCTGTTTTCCTACAACACAGTCCACACATTTTGTGGCTGCAGCTTCAGCCTGTCACATGGTGGTTGCTTTTGGCTAGGGACAGGGAGAGCAGCAGGAACATGAGCAAACAGCAATGTTCTGAGCAATCAAAAGCTTTCCAGGCCAAGCTTCCTGTCCATCTCCTGAGGGTGAGCTGTATGGAGCTGAAGAGGTCTGGGACATACAGTGGGGTCGGGGACCTCTTGTTAGGTAGCAAAGGTTAGGCTGAGGTTGGTGGTTTGTCCCTTGGGAGACCTGTTAAAACTCTTACGAAAGCATCTTCTGCTAATTAATTGTAATTACTAGGAAACACCCTGTCTGCTTTTTAAGCCAGCAGGAGTTTTCTGAGCTGCTTTGTGGGTAGCTGCCTCCTCCTGGATAGCAATAAACCACATGGCACTGAAACATCAGCTGTGCATCCTCTCAGACTAGGAGAGGAGTTTGGATTTGTCTTAGCTGTACTCCTGCAGTATGAGGCTTTCTCTGCCTTCAAGATGCTCCCTCTGTGCTGGTGCAGGAATGTGACCTTCCGTGAGTCACCTCGGAGAGGGTGACTTGGGCTGAAGGACAGAGCTAAGCCCGGGCTGGGATCACAACAATGAGACTGAATCAGGATCAGGGGCAGCAGGTGCAAGTCCATTTCGCTGTTAATGCCTTCCTGTCTGGGAGTTTAATGATGGAAGAAATAAAATATTCGGGAAAATTAGTATGAGCTGGTGGACCACCGAAGGGAAATATTGCTTGTGCTGTCCCACAATGCCAGAGGTAAGGAATTGAGTCACTTCTGTGCTCCTGAGCAAGGCATTTCCATCCAGCTGACCACTGCAGCACCTTCCTGCAACAAGCACCTGCCTCCCTGATCCTGCCCAGCCAGCATCATCCCACTTTCCTGGTCACACCAGCATGGGAATTGGGAACTCACTGTGCGAGGCATCATGAGCTGCTTTGGTTAACAGTACTTTTATTTTCAGATAATGTGTCCTAAATATTCAGTACACACATTCCTGCCATGAAAGGCAACAGCAACAAAAAAAAAAAATCTGAACAGCTGTTCCTTTGTTGTTCAGCAAAAAAAGGAAACCACACTACAAAGCAGCACTCCGAGGTCATGTTATTCCTTTACAGGGGGGAAATGAAGAGGCTTGAAACATTTTAGTGAGCTTGAGAATTTACTGTGGTTAGTTTTGGGATGTGAGCTTTCCTGCCTTGAGATGAGAGTCTTGCTGAAGGACACATAGCTGCATTATCACTGCTTGAACTTCTCCACAAGAATCCAGGGGCTACAACGTGGCCCACCCAAACTGCAGAGTATCCTAAAGTTATAAAGGATCCCAGAGGAGATCCCAGGAGAGCAGGAATGCCCTCTGTCCCCTCTCTGGATACAAGAGTAAGGCTTGTCTTATTATAACTCCTTTAAAAATCATTCACAACCTGTTTTTCAGACCAAGCAACTGCATCTCTTCACCTGATCTGTGCTAAGAGCGAAATTCAGCCTCTGGATTATGGGAGCAGTGGTGTGTCCTCATTGAGATATGCCATTCCTCAGACAGATGAGAGGTCCAAAAATTCTTCCAGGTGTTTAAAAAACCCAAGAGGTGCAATGCCCTGGCATATCTCCGTTTGCTTGACCTGCACCTGCTTCCAGGAGGGAAGGATCCAAGTCTGCTGCTGCTTCTGCAGCAAACAAATGGTGTTCTCCCCAGCTGATGATTTCCCTGTGATGGCTGATCATCTGTCCTGTTGCTTTGGTTTTTCTAAATAAAATTAGGGTATCAGGCTGCTCCTCAATCATTTTTGTGCTGTGTGTTTACTGCCAACACTTCTGGCTAATCAGGAAGGCATTAGTGACAGGGAGAAAACCTCTCTGCCACTGCAGGCTTCTGTAGTCACCAGAGTCAGACAAAAAAAGTGCTAGTGATTTGGTTTGGAGGAACCAAACTCCCTTTGGGAAGATGACAAGTCCAGTGGTTTGTTGAGATCAGCCTAAAGGTTGTTATTGGGGTATAGGCAGCTTTGAAGTTGTGACAAACTGCAAACCTCAGTGTTTCAAAGAGACATCCTCTGGAGTCCTTTAGTCCCCTTGGGGTTTGGATGCTGACCATCCAAGGAGCGTTGAGGGCAATTGATGGTTCAATGCAGAAGAACCACGAGACACTGACTCTTGCCCATGTGTTACTCGATAATTTGTCTTCTTTAGGGATTCAGGGCAGAAGAAGAGGTGTCTGCTCCTTTTTGGGTGCAGGTGTGACAGAAACAAACACGAGCAGTAAGAACAACATGCCTGAGACTCAGACTGGGCACAGACCAGCTGGGAAATGCCTCTGCAGTGCGTTTGACAGCTCTCAGAAGCAAACATTTATTGGTGGAGATGGGTGAATCTTCACTGATTGCTGTGAAAAATTTAGTCCAAAATGGTCTTCTTGCATATCATGTGCAGGCCCTCAGACTGGTATCTATGGATTTATAAGGATTTCTGGGTAAAGATTATCCTTACTCGAGCCTTATGTTTGAGCACTGTTCTCTCTGTCGCCCAAAGGCAACACTTTGCGCAGTGGAGAGATAAAATAAAGAAAAAAAGTCAGGAGCAGGTTTGGTCTGAGTGCAGAGATGGGCTCTCATTTTGGAATCCACTTGGGCAGAGAGGCTCTTGCTGCAGTCAGTCTAATTGCTGAAAAGATCCCCAGGGTTTCCATTTGGAACAGTGCCTCGGGAACTGATGGGGATCAGCAGAGTTTCACAGGAAAATCTGCCCAGCACCCATTTGAGTTTGTCTGCCTTTAGCAAAAGCTATCAAGTTAATGTTAATTTAAATTCTCACTTAGGCATCTGTAGGTATAATTGCATAAAGCACTGTGCATTAAATTACATCCACGCATGGATTTGGAATCAGAGCCTTCAGAAAGTCTACATATGTTAGCTTATTTCCAAACTCCATTGGCCACCGAAGACCCAGTGCTATTATGCGCCCCTTTTTCCTTGGAAACATAATGATCTAACCTTACCCTGGGTTAATCGTAGCCTGGTACCAGTTCAATTCCCACAGCTCTCCCACCAGTGTCACTGGCAAGCAGCACCCTTAATATTTTATGCACCATTTTACTGAGCCTCCCAAGTCTGTGGGTTGCACAAGTTGGTCTGGGTGGGTAAATAAACACCACAGATTCAACAGAAGATTAAATCTCAGTTGTAACATGCTGTAATTAATCACTACAGCTGTGTAATGCCTGGAACCAGGCAGGATCCTGAAGGCAAAGCCAGCCTGAAACCTGCATGGAAATCAGAGCCAGAGGGTAAGTCTCACCTGCATATACCTTGCCACAGTCCCTGGGGTTTTTTTAATTTTATTTTGCAAAGTGCAATCTTTAAATTGTGCCTTGAAAGATAAATTTCTCCTGTCACTTGGAGCTCCCAGGGAGGACCTGGTGTGACTGTATCCCTTGATGGCACCAGCAGCATTCCAGTCCCCCTGCCAAGGGGTGAGGAGCCCTGTCCTATAGCATGGTCGAGTCACAGCAGGGCTTCTGTCTGCTGGGCCAGTTTGCAAAGGGGAAGGTTGCTGTTGTCACTGGAAACTTCACAACTTTGTCCTTGAAAAATTGCTAATACCTAGTTTTGGGTGTCACATAACTCCAGTGCCCTTCTGCTCAGCCTGTGCATGCTGCTCTCGGCGCTGAGCTGTCTTAACACTGCATTAATGTTCTCTCCTCTTTGTGCATGGGTAGAATTGAAATCCCTCTTGGGGAGCAAGCTTATTCCAAGTAAATTCCTAAACAATCGGCTGAAAAAAACCCCTGAAATGTTCTTTCCCTCGATTTACTACTCCCTGCCAAATGCTTATGCAAGCCATGTCTTGAGCCTGGCTCTGGAGCTGAGCCTTGAAGAAGGAGTTGTCTATGCAAGGCTCCCCCTTCAGTTTTGGGATCCAGTGCTGATTTCTGCCAGTGACCATAAATACACCTTTCTGTGAGTTTCTGTGAGGCTCATGAAAAATAAAGAGCAGGTTTGGCCCAAGGAAGTGCTGTGGTACCAAGTCAGATCCTGCCTGCTTTTGGGCTCTCTGGGGACCCTCCCATGTGGGGCAGGAGTTCATGTTGCCAGCATTTCCTGCTGGAGTTCACTTCCAGATCCTCCATTAATGGATTTTGAGAGTTATCTAGCTTCACTGGCCAAAGACACTCTGCTAAGACACCTGCTCCTTCAATTTTTCCATGTACCTTTACATTTCATAGCCTTATCTTCTTTTGAATCCTCTAAAATTTGAAACTCTGTTCCCTGGCAAGGCCTTCTCCTAAACCCCAGCTCTTCAGAAGGCCCCAGGGGACAGTGTTTTCCAAGGGTGAGGTTGTTCTGGCTTTGTGGGTGATGCCTCAGAGTGAACAGTGTATTCAGAGATGCTCTGCTGGTTCTGCCTATTACTTTAGCAGGGAAGGAGTGAATTAGGATATGATAAATCATTAAATCTTCACTTCTAAGTGCTGCTTGGGATGTAAACATTGTGCATAAACCCTCCTAAATGGTGTTAAATTTGTCTGCTGTATTTCTTCCCTCCCAGCCCACCACTGCTGCTCTAAGTATGATCTCTCTCTCAGAAGCTCAGTCTTGTTTTGTTTGCAAATTTATGCCCACTTTCCCCCAGATCTCTTGGGCTTCTTTTTAACATTTTGACATTGATTTTTTTCCTTACTTTTAAAAAATCAAAATACACACACACACACACAAAAAAAAAGCAGGTGCCCACACATGGTTCAGCCCTGAGTGGTGCAAGCAGAGCTATGGTTGGTGTGTGAAGTTTCACACAGCTTTGTGTGACCTGAAGAAGGTCTCTGCAAGGCTGAAAGGAGCATCCCATCTCCACAGATGGCTTTTTTTTTTCCAATGGACTATGGTGCCAGGAGGATCTGGAAAGAGTACAAGTCCCTCATCCCAGGTTGGATGCCTTGTTCTTAAAAATGTGCTCTTCCCACTCTTGGAGAGTGTAGTTTTAGGTCTATCCTCACATTCTGCAGTCTTGGTGGTTCTGTTGTTTTCTTCTTCACCTCCCTCCCTCTCTCCTCCCTTTTCCCTGATGACTGCAGGGGACACAGCTCAGGCGCTCCTCACCACACTGTGACTCCTTTGCAGCATTCAGCCCTGCCAGGTCCTTCAGCCCTCTGTGCCAACAGTGATGCAGAGTGAGTCACATGGCAGAGCAAGGTTTTATCTGGTTTGATGTGTAATACACGAGGAAGAACCCCAAGCACTCCATCACAATGCCAGCTAAGCCGCAGCTGACAGCAGCGCAGAGGCTGCGTGACAACCTGGATCAATCGGATGGAAGGGTTTAATACCTCTAGCAGTGCCACTGCCACTGAGCTGAGCCCAGCCTGGGCTTAACTTAATCCCTGATCTATGCAAAGCCTTGCTCTGTGCTGTCCAGATGCTGGGACAGCCGGAGAGGTTGCTCTCCACGAGCACAGGATGGCAGCTGTGGGCTGAAAGGCGCTGAGCAGCCTCCCCAGTGAGAGACAGGGTGGGGAGGGATTAAAAAACACTAAACATTATAATGTCTTTGTCAGTCTTGCTGAAATAAATCAGGAGAGGCTCACCTAAGCTGGCTGGTGGTGATTTGTGGCTTTTTTTAAAATAAAAGCCAAATGCTTTCATTTTATAAATAAATATGCTATGAAGGCTTCAAAGGAAAGATGAGTGGTTACTGTCCAACTGTTGCTAAATTAATCAATGGAGGGTCTCTGTACTGCATTGTTTAATGTCACTTACACCTGATACAGACCATTCCCCAGCTGTTTGATAATTATTTATCAGCCATCTGCATAAGGAGGAGATTTGACCAAGGACACCCCCAAAAGCAGGAAGGAGAGAAAGGGGTTAAGCTGTAGGCAGGAAAGGGAAGGCAGAAACCAAGCAGCAAACAATTGGCACCTGGGCTCCATTGAAGACTAAAAGTGGAAAAAAATGGCTTTATTGAAAAATCTGCCTATTGTGTGCGACTGCAGCCTCCAAGAGAAACAAACAAACCCAGTCAAAGGAAGGGGAAAAAAAGAATTAAAAAATCCTGTGCTGTTGCGCAGACTTGGGGTGTTTAACTCTTCCAAGTATGGGGCAGAAATATTTTTATAACCAAATCAGCTCCCTTGTTAAAACATTTAGTTGGATTGAATAATTTCTTAACTCCTGCTGGAACCTTCCATCACCAGCTGGAGCTGCTGATTCAAAATTGATTCAACACATCAATCCTGGATGTATTGAAAACCTTGATCATGGTGGGATAAGTGGGGGGGATGATCCCTGATTTCTATTCATTTGCATGGCTACCGTAAAAATAAGGATCTCAGTTTTCCCTCTCACTTCAGTGTTGTTTGGGAGGTCTCTGTAAGTTTCCTACAAGTGTTTTCAACCTCTGGAGTTTGCTGGCTGCAGTAGGTCTCCACTGTAAGACAATCGGGGCCTTTTTGGCAAGCAGCTTTTGTGCAAGTGTCCGTAATAGTGCTGAGTGGATGCAAGGTGTAATTTCACTGAATTATCATCCATTTGTACTTGGCAGAGCACACAGGTGCTTCAACCCAGTTGTCTACCAGAACATGTTTTGTTCCAAATTTGGCCAAATGAACACAAGGATTGGGTTTGTTTGCTGTAAGGTATCCCCAGCAATGACTTCATTAGGCAGTGAATTCCCTTGTCATTTTTTTTCCTGCAAGTCTTGTGAGGGCACAACATTTAAAAAAAATATTTTAGTATGCATTTTGATAGCACTAAAGCAGTGCTAAAGCAGTTGTACTTGTTCTGAGGTTTCAGTGCATGAAACATCAGTGGTGGAGAGTTCCTGTTGTACTGAACTTCTCTAGCTGTGTTTGGAGTTGCTGTAGCATCTTTGTGGCATTCAGGTTTTCTTCTTTATTCCATTCTATGAAGCTTGTAGCTTCAGGGGATCAGGAATCTTTGTAAAAAGGGCCCATACCAAACCCGAGGACCAAAAATTTCTTCACAGTTCCGACCGGGGTGGTGACATTGCTGCTAAATCCTTCTGTTAATGTGAGATCTCTGTTGCTGTTGCCAGAACCCAGAAACTCGGGCACTCTGGGTCTTAGGTTTGCTTCTGGGAAAAAACCTTCATTTTCCACAATATCATCAGATCTTGGAGCCATCTATGGTGACCCAAAGCTGCAGCATCTTGTGCATGTTTGTGCATACTTTCCCTCTCTGTCTGGCATAACAAACCCTTAATTATGCTATAAAGAATGGCAAAGCTCAAACAGCAGAGTCTTCTCCTACCCCAAATGCTCTGCAGCTTGGCGTGGTGGATGGAAGTTCTGGGGTCTCTCCTGCTCTGGGTTATGTCCTGATGGCTGGGCTGGGTTGCTGGAGCTTTCTGTCCTCTAAACAACCTTCTAAAGGTCCTGCCTGTTTACCTGGAGGTGTCCATACTGTCAAGGTGCAAGTGTGGGAGCAGGGAATGAGCACAAAGCAGCTCTGTAGAGAGAAGAAATACTTTTCCACAGAGAGGAGCTTGGCTAACAAGATGACCGCCCATTCAGGGAGCTCGTTGCTGGCAGTCCTACTCGGAGGGGACATTTTCTCATCTACCTTTAACAGAAGCACATGCAGCAGAAGTTTGACTCGCTGCATTACAGAGAGAAGTCCCCTGCAGGTGATCACAGTGCCCTTTGCAAAGTAGCCCCAGGCCCTGCTCTCACATTACCTTCTTTCATATTGTTAACAAAAATAATAGTTCCAGCATGTCAGGAGTTCAGCTGTCTGCCTAAAAGCAGCCTGCAGAGCCATGGTGTATTCCTGCCTTTTTACTCTGAGACTTTCAGCAGCACTGAATCATCAAAGCAGGACTGGCAGAGGCGGCAGAGCAAGGCTGTCACAGAGCTGGTGACTCCAGAATTGTGGATTTAATGCCTGTTTGTGTCACACACAGAGGGTTCAAAATCAGGTCTGGAACCACATATGCCAGTGTGAAATTGCTCCATGTTTGGCAAAGTGTGTAAGAAGCCTGGGCTTGGGAGTGCAGGTGTGGCAGTGCTTGAACACAGCTGGGAAGGGGAGATGGGTTTAGCTGCTGGCTGTAGCATCCACCTGCCCTGTGCCTCACTCTGGCTGTACCTTCAGCCCCTCATCAGCCAAGGTTTTACCTTGAACTTCCACAAAGGCACCCCGCCGGCAGGATGATGGTATTAGAAAAGGCTTTTAGCTGATTACAGACTCCACCAGAAAAAGAACTTCATAAATTCACATCTGCTTCAGTGTCAGATGCAGCTCAGCCCTGGCCCTGTCAGGGCACTGTCACCTCCTCAAGGAGAGGAACAGAGCAGCAATGAGCTTGGTGTGGAGGCAGTGATGGCACTGCCAGCCCAGCAGCTCATTAATATTTCAAACTTTGTGGCAGATTATACCAGCTGATGTCCCATGTGCTCCTATAAATGTTTGTGCATCTGCTTCCCTCGCTAATCCACAACTCCTCTCAAAAGCAAAATAAATGGGAAAATGTAGTAATTTGCTATCATACTTATTTGCATTAAAAGTAAGGGATTCTCTGTGAGGAGGCAATGGTAGGGCACAGCGGGCAGCCTGAGCGTGTATTATTAACACCATCTATTTGGTTACAGCTCTAGAAAACAACATGGAGAGAATTAGGCTTGATCCTGTGGGTAAAGCACACCACAGGGATGCTCCAGCCCCAAGAAAACACACAGTCAGGAAGTTGAATTCAAACCTAAATTTAAGTTACATTTTAAAGAGAAGTCCAAAGTTTGTAAGATGTAGAAATGCAAAAATAAGCATCCAAGTCACCTTAATTCTTCCCCAAATTAATAAGTGGAAATGTTAATTTGGGATTTTTCTCTTTCATTATTTAGTCTCTAACTAAATTGACTTAGTCATGGTTACTTGTCTAATTAGTGATGAGGAAAGAATTAAGGCTGTTGGCTTCAATCAGGAAATAAAAATAAAAGTGGTTTCCACCCTCAGATATCTGAGAACAAGCTCTCTTTCCAGATCATGGGGCCTGTTCACTCTTATTCATTCCTCTCCCGAACATTTTATTACCCCTGATGCTCTCTTTCTCTTTTATGATACTTTCTGGCATGGTAGTACTTATTAAAGAAAAAAATGAAAAATTCATACACAGAGGATTCTGAGACATAAAATTGTAATGGATAATAGTGCAATAGTTGTCTCTTCTTTTTTCTGCTTTTGGCATTTTTATAGCGTGCCGAGGTTTGGGGAGCTGTTTTGTCTTTAGTGCATACAGCAGACAGCCAGAAGACTCATGCTGCCTGCTTCCCAGAGCTTTTCATTTGCTCTGCTGTCCTCTGGGTGTGAAATGAAGGTCTGTTTGCTCTACAAGGCCACTGTCTGGAGCGTGTCACGGTAAGGTGACAGCCCCTAACCTCCCCAGGCACTCTGCTAGGGGGCTGGGCTGTGCCCTCTGCAGCGGAATCAGAGCTGAGGGCGAAAGATATTCATTTGGTGGGGCTTAGGAAGCAGACAAATCTGCTGTTTCTCACCTGCTGGAGCGAGACAGTCGAGCTTCAAAAGCCTTTTGCTCCCTACGTTCCCATATTTATATAATTCAAGCTGCTGTGTACCTAGAAAAGGCCCTTGATAGTCAGGGAGCAGGTTCGACCGCTTTTGGACCAGTCAGTGTCAAAACACAGGTGGGTATGCAAAATTTGCTTGGCACAAGAGAGCAGGAATCTCTTTCCACCTTGCAGTTTGTCCCTATCCCTGGGAGTGCTCCAGGACAGGTTGGGTTGGGATTTGAGCAACCTGGTCTAGTGGAAGGTGTCCCTGCCCATTACAGCAGGATTGGAACCAGGCTTTCAGGTTCCTTCCAACACAAACCAGTCTGCAACTCTGTGCTCCCAAGCCTGTGAGCAGGAATGGATCTTTCTTTTCCCAACCCCTAGGAGGTTCATTGCCTAAAGCCTGTCTGCTAACCCTCATGAGCTCTCCAAGTGCTTGTGCAGCCCAAGTGCTGCTCCTGAATCGAAGTGAGCACCTCTGTGTTGGCATCCTTGGGCAGGGAGCCTGGTGCTAATGATTCCAAGGTGGTGAGCACGGACCATTCACTTATGAGCTGGACTCTGATCTTTGTGGGTCCCTTCCAACTCAGAATATTCTGCGATTCTGATTCTGTGATCTCTTCCTGCCTCTTTTTGAATGCTGCTCAAGCTAGGGCCATTGAAAGGCACTTCCTTTATGGTGAAATAGAGAGCGAACAACCGATGTCTTCACCTGCTCTGTGATACTAAGGGCTGAGCTCTCTCATCGGGGTTGACAGGGTTTCAGGAAAGACCTCAGTGCAGGAAAATGGGCAGCCTTTGCCTTTGACCTTTCATTGTTCTCCTTGAGGAGCTGCAGCTGTGGGAATGAACAAGTTGGGCTATAGCATTTCGACAGCTGCTGTTGACAGGGCTAATAAATGCGATTTCTAACTGCTTCCTAAGAAAAGCCAAAATGGGTTTCATACAGGATATGATGCACAAAATGTGGTTTCCTTGAAAAACCCATGACCATAATATGGAAGTTAAACTTAACAATGTGACTGTGAGACGGAAGAGTTTTATTCGTGGTTTAAGTGCAAAGCTTCAATACAGAATTAAGTGGGGCACTGTTACAGTATCTCCCTGCAACCCATTACTGAAATATATATCCAAGAGCAAAAGCAGAAATATGTAATTTTTTAGGTATTTAATTCTGAGCAAGAGTATGGTGTTTTAATTCTGAAATAAGGAGTCTAGTGTCAGTTTATCCTCCTTAAGGTAAAAGCTGCTAGAACTATAGGTTTCTTGAGACTCTCAGTTTTCCTTTTTCTTTAGGTTTTTCTGGGGTTTTTTAAGACTTGCAAGTTTCAGGATTTGTAGAATAAGGCTGAAAATGCAACCCAAATGTATTCTTGGAAGACTGGAGCATGTCAGAACAAATAAAAGGCAACCCAATTGGTTATTTCCATTTAAGTCACAGCACTTTCAGAGGCTTGTTTTGGCACGATCAATTAGCTCCTCTGTGCTTTTCCACCTTCCGCTGAAGCAGTGCGAGCTCTACAAGCACTGTTTTATAATCCTCAGCAACCTACCAACGCTTTCGTTTCCCATCAATTTGTTGCCAGGCACAAAGGGGTTTAATAACAAAATGATTGATGACTCTGTTTAAACAGCACATTAGCCTAATGACGTAGGAAAGTGAGGCAAAGTTGTTAGCTCACCAACAAACATGCTCCACAAAGGGCAGCCACGGGTGCCTGGTCCAGAGTCCCAGTCATTTTGCTGATCTCCTCGTGGATTTCTCCTTCCTATCAATCTTGGCCTTTCCCAGGAGTCATCCCATAAGCTGCCCTTATCTGAATTATATTGTGATTTTTTTTTTCCAGAACAGGTGAATCTTTATCTTATCTAGTGGTTTTTTTCAAAACACCAGTAATTAAGAGCCAAAAGGACAGTGGAAGCATTTGGGAATCTGACCAGCACATGCTCTCCAGCAGGTGCTGTGCATGCTGTGGCTGACACCAGTGTTTTCAGAATTTTTTTCAGACCACCCAGCTCTTTTTACTCCCAAAGGCTCAAGCTGGCAAACTCATGAAGGGTGAGCAAAACATGAAAATAATGGTGAGATCCAATACTAGCACTGCAGTGATCCCACTGTTTTGCAGTGTGATATCCTCTACTCACGAGCTTGACTTAGTATTGTGGTTGTGTTTTGCTTGGCAGCTCCATGGACATCTGCCTCTCATAACAAGGGGTTGTCTCAGGGATACCAAAATTTGAATTGCAATCTCAGGCTCATACCCAAAGAAACTGGAATGGCAAAGCTGCTCCTGAGCCCTGTGTTGGCTGTCTTTAATGGCATATGTTTCATTAAAGACTCCCAGCCGCAGTGGAGTTAATCTGCCCATGAACCAGAACTCACCTGGCCTTCATCTGAAACCTCTGCCACTTTCCATTATCACACACTTAGAAGAAATCAGTTTCTTTATCCAGTGCATTTATAAAGATTACGCAGGCTACACCACTATTTTAGAGTTTTCACTGCACATTTATTTTTCTTCATTCCCTCTAATGAGTATTTGGCCAAGGAAAGCCCCAGCTCCCTTTCAAATGCTACTTGTCCTTGGGTGACCAGCTAGGAAACACTTCACCAGATATCTGTCTTCACCCTAAATGCCTCACTGCAGGATGAAAGGCTCCCTCCTGGTACTGATTCCCATGTATCCTGACAAGCCCATCCAGCCCGGATACCTGATGACAAATGAATTATGACTGATATTCCCTTTATACCCTGCAGCCACTAACCCTGCTGGAGTTTTCCTGTCACCCTGAAGACTATGGGAAGGACAGTCTGCAAGTCTCTATACCTAAAACACAGCTATTTATAGCCTGAATACTGTGGAGGAACAATGGGAAGTGAATCATCAATGATGTTTTGATCACATGAATAAGACTCAGTTTCAAGTTTATCCTAATAATGAAAATATTCTTTCCTGGAGATGCGTGTGTTGTCTCCTGCCACTTTGGCAGCTGTACACAGCAGGGCTTTGCCCCTTTCAGATCTGGCTAGTTTAGGAGAAGAACCTTATCAGTGATCTGGTGGGAGACCTCTAAGCCAAATTTGGCATGAGGGAGTCACTCATTATGTCACAGATTTTTCTAGCTGAATTCATAGCCAACCTGCAGACCCTGCTGGCCAGGAAGGAAGACACTCCTCAGCTGGCTGGAGTTGTCATCCACAGGCAGAGGATATGTTGGCAAAGCTTCAGCACTTCCCTCAGCTCTGCTTTCTGCCCTGCTCCCACCACCTTTCATCATCTTCCACCTCATATTTCCACCTGCAAACCATCACCTGGAGCAGCCACGGCCCAGCCTGGAGAGAAACCCCATGGCAAGGAGCTGAGGATGGCAGCCTTGGGATCACTCTGAGCTGCACCACCTGCCTCAGGCACGAGAGATATGGGTGGGCTTTCTGAAAGATGAGGCTTCCCCCTCATTTTAAGTAGTACTTTAGATGGGAATGTGCTGCGTCCCTCCAGCCCTGGTTGCAATGGGACAGGATGTTTTCCTCCTCCTGTTGCAAAAGCTGGGATGGTTCAGTCTGGACGTGGTGACTGTGTGTCCTGTACAGCAAATATTAGCTGATGGTGTTCATTACTATTATTTATTGCACTTCTTGCAATAAATTAATTACACCCTACTATCAGAAGAGACCAAGAATAGGCTGCTTCAGCATGAACTAGGATGAATATTTGTGGAGAAATCTTGAAAAAGCAAAAGAGATACACAAGCTTGTTACAGGAGCTTCTCCTTTGCCCACCATCTATAAATAGCCTGACACTGGGAGCTAAGGAGGGAGTTTTTAATTAAATAGAATTCTTTACAAAAATCATAAAAAACATAAGTTTGAGCATGCTGATGCCCTCCTTTTATGTTTCTTGCCATTGTCCTGGATCTCAGTCATCTTTAAGCTTTAAAAATTTTAAGATACTTCTGACATGAACATGTAAAGACAGGTAATTAAATTTCTATATATTCCCAGGTGGGACACATTATATTATGCATATATAGTGGGGAAATAGCTTGAAATGAAGCCCCTGTCATGCCAGGGAAACATCTGCCATGAATTATGTCTGTTCCTGGTTTCAGCTAGGGCAAAGTTAATTTTTTCTCAGGTAGGTCCAAGATACAAATCAATGGCATTTCTACATATGGGGAAACATTTCTATTGGATGTGTGTTTGGGGCTTTTTCCCACACTTCTGTGGGACCATGCTCTCTACCATGCAGGCTGCCAGAGGGTGATTAGTCCAGTTTCATAATAAGAAAAGCTGTGCTGGTAGTAACATTCTTCCACCTGCCTGCACAGAAAAAAAAAATCCATTCTTTGTTGCTTGGAGAATTGAAAATCAATGTTATCTCTTACTGTCTGGGGCTCAGCTATAGCAAAACCTGGGCCAAAATCTCTGCAGGTGTAAAGCAGTACAGCTGCTCTGGCTGGAGGGTGCTTGAGCCAGCTGAGCCAGATGGGGTTTATTTGATTATATTGCTTATTTGATCAAATTAAAGGATATTTGAATCTCACACCAAATCTGACAAAGAGGTTTGCAAGCAGGAGCATTAAGGATGATGAAAGTCATGTATACAGCCACTTATTATTATTTCTTTTCGTCAAGTCCTTGAAACACCACAAAAAATTGCAATGTATCTGTCTGCAGGTGATGAGTACAATTATATCCCTCCCACTGGTTTTGTGTTTTGTCTTTTTTTCTTTTTTTCTAGAAGAAAAAGCACCTTTCACTGCAGAAAAGCCTGTCCTTCATTTAGTGAAGCCAGCAGCTGTCAGCAGAGGAAAGCTGCAGATTGACAGAGGAAAAACACAGCAAAAGTGCTCCCAGAACATTGTACAAAAAAGATAATCTTAAGATGTTGACCTCTTACAGAAGTGTGTATAATCAAAGAAAAAAAACAGCAATATCATATCCTGGTTATTCCCTAAATGGAAGAACCGGATACACTGCAAGGTATGCTATCTGAGAGCCTGCAGTTATATTTTTCTTGTGATTTTTTCCTTCAGAACAAGAAATCTGGCATGTTCAGAGGTTGATACCCTTATTTCTGAATAAAATAAGGGTATCAACTCTTCTTTTTTTCCCATCTCCTGCTCTTCTTTTTTTCCCATCTCCTTGGCCATATTCTGGTCTGGTTTTATCAAATTACTTTGGGTTGACAATTTGCAAGGTAATGATGCAGCTTTATTAAAATTTTGACCATGAGAGATCACACACTATAATTTTAAACCAAATAATGTCTAATAATAATAATAATAATAATAATAATTTGTTCCATCTCTTCTCCTTCAGTTCTTATAGCCTTTGAATTTTTCCTCCTTTAATATTCTGTCTATAACCCTGTTTTCTCCCAGACCCTGCTGTTCAGCTGTTACTGAAACGTTATCTTCAAAAACACCGAGCGGGGAAATGTTGATTTGTTTTGATCTCAGGGGAAATAATGTAACTCGGCGACAAGCCCACCAACAGCAACTCTTAATGCTCAGCAAGACAACTTGCTGAGAAATCACCTTGCTCTCAGGCTGCATCCGCATATTTAATTGCATTTAATTCTTGAGAGGTGAAACAACACGGTTCAGCTTCACAAATAATGGGGAGTTTTGGTTCAGTGGCTGAACCGGAGAAGACTGGAGGAAAAAGCTCCATAAACCATTCCGTTTCATTTCCAGGTTCATTAATCCTCTTTGCCACGTGCCCTTTGAAAGCTACTTTTGTGGGTTTTATTACAAAATGGACAAAAAGGTGGTGGTCCCTCTTGTACCCCGAGCAGGGGTTGGTGGCACCGTCATCCACCACATGTGCTATGGCAGGACTGTCACCTTCAAAGCTTTTGCCATCCAGTGGCTTCCCAAATCAGGAGCGAAGAGAGGAATAGACAGTGGAGCACATCAAGGGCTGTGGCCCAAATATGTGAGCTGTCAGCAGGTTCAAGGACCGTGGAGCAGCTTGCTACAAAATGAGACAAACAGAAACAAGAACACTGTAATAAATAATATTTCTACAAGAACACTGTGATGCAAGAATAATGTAACCAATGTGAGAATAAAAATAGAACTGAGAAAGATGTTGAAGAACTGGAGCATGTCCAGAGAAGGGTAACAAAGCTGGTGAAGGGTCTGGAGCACAAACCTCATGAGGAGCAGCTGAGGGAGTTGAGGGCATTCAGCCTGGAGAAAAGGAGGCCCAGGGGAGACCTTATCCCTCTCTATAACTACCTGAAAATGAATCTGTCTCTTCTCCCAGATAACAAGTGATAAGACAAGAGGAAATGGCCTCAAGTTGTACCAGGGGAGGATAAGATTGGATATTAGGAAACTTTCTTCACCAAAAGGGTGCTAAGCGTGGAACATGCTACCCAGGATGGTGGAGTCACCATCCCTGGAGGCATTTAAAAGACATAGATGTGGAGCTTGGGAACATGGTTTAGTGGTGGTCTTGGCCATATCAGGTTAGTGGTTGGACTTCATGATCATTCCCAACCTACATAACTCATGATTCTCTGAATAAAAAAGCCTCAGTTATAATAAACATGGTCTTTTTCAGTCATGCACGGAATTAAAAAAACATCCATCCTCAATCAGCATCTTTTCCTTTTCTTTTTTTTTTATTAATTAGGAGTTTTTGCTATACTAATTGTTACTACATTTGTCCGTTTCCATCAAATCAAGCCAAACTAATGACAGCCAGATGGTCACAGCTCTCAAGATGCCTCACCCAGGGCTAATCCATCCCTCTTGCACTGGAGCAAGGAGCAGAGGGATGTTCTCTTCCTTCAAGCACCGGAAGGACAGGATTAAAAAACACACACTTAGTCAGAGGGAGGCTCAGCCAGTGAGCATCACTGCTACCAGCTCTCCCCACGGAGCTGAGGTCAGATTGCCCACCCCAGTAATAAATACACCATCATCAAAAACAGCAAAGGGATGGATGGGGAAGGATAAGTGGATTTCTCTGGTGGAGTCAAGGCACATATGATCTCCTCAAGTCCCTCTCAAGGATGCCAACATCCATCCACGCCCCCTTCCACATGCTGTGTGCTCCCTCTTGCACACCCTCTGCCTCCTGCTTGGTCCATAACCCACGTGCACAAAATTATCAAGGGCGAGATTTCTGCATGAGTCTTTCATTCTGCAGTCACAGACTCGAGCTGCTGTTTCCTGCAGCTCCTGATAATGCAGGAGCATTAATAATTACAGCACTTCATTTAAGAAGAGGTGGGTCAAACTTGTTGCGATCACTTGAATGATACTTGAAAATTATTACAGGGTGCACCCATTGTAAGTTGGGATAATTAAGGCTGCTGCTATTAATGCTCTACCCTTCCCTATTGCCAGTTTAATTTCCTTGAACATTTTTACATCCTATTCCTTGTCCTGCCTTGGGGTTTTGCAGTAAAATTCAATAATTATTTTCCTTTCTTGTTTTTCTATTAAAGCACCAGCTTATTTCATCATCAGAGCTCAGCAGCAAGTTAAACCTCCACAGGCTGGCCCAGCCAGAAACTGGGGGAACTTGTGCAGCTCTTTCATCACATCCTGCAAGCAGCTGCTTGCAGAGACCCTCCCAGTTATTAAGAATATATCTGAGGACTTTGAGGCAGGCTTGAACACCCACAGATTTTGGGAGGTGTAACTCATCAAGGAATGGAGCAGACATTTTAATTCTCCATGTTCCCAAGGTCAGGGAGAAATCCACAGGTCTGCTGCAGCCCATCCATATCTGGAAAACCCCAGGCTCCCATCTTTCCCTTTTTGATGGACAACCCTGCCAGGAAGACAAAAACATGACCACAGATTGTGGTTCCTTGATCATGGTGACAAAGAAAAAAAGTCTCATCCTTTTCTTTATATTTTTTAGCAATGGAAGCAGAAGTTTGTTCGCCTGGCATTCAGACAGCACTGCCTTGCTGTAGTTTGCATGGTGGAGACAAAGTTTCAAGTTAAGAGAAGCTTTCTTCCATACTTTTCAGCCACTGGCGACATAAAGGCTCCCTCTGAGATAACCTTTGATCTCTGTCTCCAAAAGGCAATGCTGAAAAGCAGCTTCCTTGGGTTTTGGACCCCTAGATTTGCATCAGATGCTTTTGTCTGGCATGTTTGAGAAGTGCAGAGGCTCCTGAAGTTACTACAGGGACTCCAGCTCTTTCTCAAGCCCTCTAGCTTTGGCTAAAGACAGCAGGAATCAACCTCCATGCTGCCTAAAAGCAAGTATTGCCAGCAAGGCTCTGTGGTCAGGCTAAGCTGACCATCTCCATTAGCAGCCAGTATTGGGACAGCTCCCATCAGGCTTTTTTCCGTATCTGAACTGTTTTACAGGTCACAGCGGCCAACACTTCCACATCCAGATACCAAAAGAGGTGGCAGTGCAGTCAACAGAGAGGCAACACCCTGGCTGCTACAGGTATTACTGACCTTCCTGAGATGGATGAGAAAAAGTTAAAAAGGCACCTGGACTATTGCACCTGGGGCCTAATGATGACAAATTCCATCTACAAACGCTGCAGGAGAAGCACAACTCTAGTAATGGAGTCTAGGAGTTTGATATGTTCTGCCCTTGTGAAAGGCTTCGTGAGAACTGACTGTGCTACCGAAAGGGAGTGAGTTTTTGGGGATGGGGAAAGAGCTGAGTGCGTGTGGTGAGAAAGGCTGGACAGTTCTTGACAGGAGATGTCAGCTCTCAGATAGGGGTCAACATCCGTCTGCTCATATAACCCTTTCCTCCCTTGTGATGGGCACTGGTGCCCACTTGTCCATGTATTTTCATTTTAGAAATGGTAATGACCATTTTTTAAGCCTGAAAGGGTTTCTGCACCAACTCTTGGCAGGAAGGCAGGACTGGGAGAGATGAGGAAAATCATCTGTGTCAATGCCCTAGACTAGAAACCAGCATCTTCCAGCTGCAGTTTCCTAGCCTGTGCAATCTGACCTTGTGGGTCAAGGAGCAAACAAAACTCAACACTATCTGCTATTAGTTAGTTAATACTTAACCCAAAAATAGGGGTCAGCAGCCTCAATGAGTTGCAGCTGCAGCTGGAAATAACAGGTTGGTTTTGCGAGGCATCCAGTGCCTGGATCATCCCAGGGGATGCTGTAACCCCACTGGGGATATTTGGGATGGCGCTGAGCTGAGCCCTCTGGCTCTGCTTCATGCAAATGCCTTGTGGCCTTGGGATGTCGATGCACCTCCCTCCAGCTGGTCCCAGTCTGGGTGCTCAGTTTCCAGCCCCTATAGCTGCAAAACACTTGGGTGCTCAGCCGTGTGCTGCAAGGATCTCATCCTGCCTGCCAAAAGCTTCCAGCAGCTGCACAGGCTAATTTTACAAGTCAGGTGTTTGCCTTTGACAGGCAACTCTTCATGTCTTTATGACTAGACATTATTACATTGTTCTTTCATTTGATAACTGCTCCAGTAATGGCTTCCATTTGCAGTAAATCTCTTGTGCTGTCTTTTTCCCCGCTATTAAACATAAGATGATAACCTGTCGCTGTTGAGCCTCTAGCAGAGTAAGAAGGCCTGGGTTCAAAAGACAACATCCCAAAGAAAGTTTTATTATTTAATTCCATCTTATATAGACTTTTCAAAGGTCACCCAGATTGGTCAGTTCGAAGCCTCCCCCTAGGCCTGATTGGCCAGGCCTGAACTGTCCACATCCGAGAAACTGTTTTTTAATAACATCCGAACTTTATCTTTGTTTATAAAACACAGGAAGAAAAGAGAAAAGGTTCCCATGGGAAAGGTCTGTGCTAGCCACAATAACCTTCGTGGGAGGCTGTGCACAGACATTCAGCGAAGCTTTAAGAGGCTGGGGAGGAGGGGAGATGTGGAGGGGAAATGTGGCCAGCGCTAGCAAAGAGTATGGTAGGAAAATGCTTTTGGAGGAACTAATTATACCCTGGAGTACTTGGAAGAACCTACCCAGCATGCAAGTTCAACCAGAAAATGAATATTTAAACGGCTCTTCAAGTTAGTAAGTCTTTGGAAAGCACTGCTCAATACCTGGAAAATAGACCTGTGACACAAGAATGGATGAGTCTAAATGTGACTCAGTACAAATACTTGGCTTTTTTTGCTGCTACCACCACAGAGCAGAACCTATCCCAGTTAAACAGCTCTGGAAACACCTGCTAAAATCCTTTCACCAGCTCTCCCCAACACACAGCTGCCTCAATTTTACCTTCCCTGGTAGCTCAGTTCTTGGTTTGCCATAGGCAATGCTAGAACTTGTCCAGAAACTGGGCTGGGACCAGGCAAGACCCCAAAGCCATGAAGGAGTGCCCCAAAGGCCTTCTCTGCAGCTGCTCTTGAGCTATGGCTCCTCTTCCTCATGAGCTGTTTTATACATTTTATATATATATAAAATGTATAAAATGCACAGGAGAGATCAAACACTCAGCAGTACCATGAGTTTGGCACTTTAACTCCACTGCTGGAAGGTGGTTTTTGTGGCCCAGTGCTGCAGCTCTGGCTTATCTGGCTTATCTGGCTTATCTGGTGGCTCATTTGCTCTGGAGTTGAGCTGAAACTTGACAGCAAACTGCTGTGCTCAGAACTAAAGACATCCCTGGGAAATGCAGTGAGGTGGGTTAAAATTAGACATGTCTGTGTGCCTCAAAGCAGGGAACTACTACTGGGTGTGCAAGGGCAGGAGGAAGAGGAGAGACTGCAGCTCCGAACATCATCTTTGGCTGTGGTGCCAAGCAGCTGTGAGGGTGTGTTTGAGCTGGACCACACAGACAAGGAGCAATGTCACCTGTCACCCATGTCTGTACATCCCTGCCAGGGAAGAGGGTTGAGGGTGGGGTGGCACTGGTGCTCCAGTGCCATGGACAGTGCCCTGCACCTTCAGCTGGGTGTGCCAAGTCTCCCACAAGGTGGTGGTGGCTGCAAAAAATCATAAAACCATAGAAAGGCTTGAGTTGGAAGCGACCTTAAAGATTATCTAGGTCAAGAACGTTACCTTTTAACTCCTGGGTATGCTGGGATTAAAGCCAGACTATGTTTTCCTACTACGGGATTTTAAATTCAGGCTGCAGAATAGCCTCCTCTAACCTGGAGGAAAAGGCTTCTCCCCACAACTCGCCCATAAAAGGGCCTTTTACCTTCAGTCTGCATACAGGATGGAAAATTGCAGTGTTTTTCTACAGTGTGTTTAAGTTCACTTCAGACAACGATTATTCTGTTGGCTTCCCAAGTCCCAATTAAATGATCATTTACACACTGTAATTTAAAGCGTGTGCTTTGCTGGTAAAATCCATAACAGTTCTAAAGTGTGTGTGTGTGTACAGTCATTATTGTTGCTGTTTGGTTTCTTATCTATTTTAATAGCTAAAATATTAAAATGGGAAAAGCAAAGTGCTGATTATCCACAGGTATGTCTAATTTCACATTGTGAAGGTATCTGCTAGAATAATGTGTATATAATATAGGTAATGAGTGTTCACAGGAGACTAAAGCTGGAACACAGCAGCAATTCCAGAAATAATTGTTTCTTCAGAGGGAAAATAATTTAAAAAACCCCAAACACAAACTTGCCCTAGAGCTTCGAGCAAAGCCTTTTGCTATGCTCTTAAAAATAAATGCCAGCAATGCATTTTAATTTCCCACGTGGTTACATACACTGGTGTTATGAGAAATCCCCTATTTATGAAGCTCCTGGATAGTCCTGGGCACTGGTCCTGAAAATGCTCCATCCCTCTTATTTCTTCAGTGGCTCAAAAATAAAAAGTTTTGGGGTTAGCTTTTTGGTTGGTTTTTATGGCTTTTTTGTTTGCTTGTTTTTTCAACCTGGCCACCCTATGAGCAGCTGGATAAGAACAGCTCCTGCAAGGAAGGATGAATGGCATGAATCTCTTCTTGTGTGGTGCAGTTTATTTGGGAAAAAGCAAATAAATGTGAGGGGGAAGGGGGTTTCTTCCCTCCAGCTGCCTGTTGCTGGCCCTGGGATGAAATGTGGCTGCTGCATCCTGAGGAATTGCTCCTGTAAGCTGCTGCTTTTGGGGGTTGTTTCTTTGGGTTTTGTTTATTTTTTGTTTGTTTTAAAAGTTTTGGTGGTTTTTTCTTTTTTTTTTTTTATTGAAAGTTTTTTTTCTTTTGATTTGCTTGGAGGTTATGAGTAAGAGTGGACGAACAAGCACAAAGATTTCAACTACCAAATATTTTTCCACATAATTTTTAATCAAACAAAGCTGTTGTCTAAACGGAAGGGTGAACTCTCGTCTTCAGATATATTGGTGCATGCACAAAAAAACCAAATCACTTTTTTTTGTTCAGAGGGCAAATCCTCAACCAGGTTGGTTGCAACAAGCCATGAAGATGCTTGAACTTCAGGCACTAACGCGATTCCTAATTTCACAAAAACTTTTTTTTTTAAATATATTATTACGTTGTGTGCCAACTTATTTCGGAGGTGAAATCGTCAGTCTGGGCTGTACGAATATGCCACAACTTCGGGCACTAATGGGATTTCTAATTTAAAAGTCGAAAAAAATAATAATTTTTAAAGAAGGTGTTGTCGGTTCGTTTCCCACCTCAGTTCGCAGGGGAAATCCTAGGTCTGCTTGCCGCCAGGACTGTAGGGCTGAGGGAGCGGTGTGTGACTGCACCGCCCCGGCTTTTTGGGGACACAGCCCCGCCACAAGGGCCGCGCGCAGCGGGCGAGAACGGCTGGGGAGCGGGCCGGGAACGGGTTGGGATCGGGGCGGGAGCGGGGCGGGAACGAGCTGGGAACGGGGCGGGAACGGGCGGGGCGCGGGTGTGGCCGCGCGCGCGCGCGCCTGTGGCGGGGCGGGGCCGCGCGCGCGCGCCGGTGCGAGGAGGGGCCTCGCGCGCCGCCCCGGGAGCGCCCTCAGGTCAGTGCGGGACGGGGGCGCGCGGGGACACCGTGAGGGGACACCGTGAGGGAACACCCGCGGCGCCCCGGGGTGTGGCGGTGCCGGCGGGGAATGGGCGCCCCGCGCCCCGCGGAGGCGCCGCCGTGAGGGGCGGGGCGGCCGCACCTGAGCGGCGACAGCGCGGCGGAGCGCGGGCGGGGAGGGGAGCGGAGCAAAGCCGAGCCGCCCGGCGCTGCCGCACAAAGAGCCGCCCGGCACGGCCTCTGCATGCTCGCAGTCGCGGTACGTGTCCGCAGGCGGGTGGCGGTGTCCCCTCGGCCGCCTTTTGTGCGGCGGTGACCCAGTGAGCGGGCTGGGGAGGAGCGCCGGCACCCGGCTGTGCCCGGTCTCGAACCTGCGGTGGGAGTTCCCTTGTGTCAGCCCAAAAGTTGGGCTTCGGGCTTTGCTTCTGCTTCAAGTAAAGCTTCTTTTATAAGAGAAGTGCTTAAGGCATTAATCCGGTAAACTTCCCAGAAGCAGAATGAATAGGGGTTTGGCATAAATCCCGCCTCCTTTGCCCAGGCTGTTGGCCGAACTTCCCGATGTACCTGCGGCTGGAGGTTTCCCTCCACGAAAGGCCCACACCTTTACAGTGCACCGTTTTCCTGTTTGTTTAGGGAAAACCACCTGTGAACCTTGTGGTTTGTAGATTCAATCCATTGTGGCGTTTCCTGAGTGCTGATGCATTGTAAAACAGGAGGGAGTAGCGAGTTGTTCTGAGTTAGAGGAAAAGTTTGAATTGAAGTTAAGATACCTAAGTGTTCCTGAAATGTGGTTACTAACATTCAGCAAAGTATCTCATCTGAGAAGTGATGGTGCAGGCTTTCTGCATTGTTGTTAGTCCTCGCTGTACTTTGTTTTCAGCATGTGATCTGTGTGTTAAATTTTAATCTGTGCCCTGGGTTTTTTGATTGTTTTCTGTAGAGAAGTGGTGCTGGGTTAAAGGTGTACAATACTCTGTTTGGTGTTATTTAAACTGTTATGCTAGAGTCAGGCTCAAAATAGTTTTTATTTTAGTGAGAAAAAATTGGTCTTACCATTTCCTACAAAAAGTATGTGCAGGATGTCACAGTGCACAGTATCTGGGTTTTACTGGCTGAGTTAGCTTTGCAAATCAAATCTTCTAGGGCCTTCATTTGAAGTAAGTTCTGCAGAATTGCCAAAGTTGAATGTAGACTGCAGTACTTTATTTTTTTTTCCCCTTCTAAATCCCCCGCAGTAGCTAACTGCACAATAACTTTCCTTGTGTTTCCCTGCCAGTGATCCTCAGCCCTGCCCCAGAGGAAACACCTTCCAAAAGCAACATGGGATTCATTTAGCATGCCCTTTAAGGCTGAGGAAAAAACAAATGTAAGTTGCAAGAGTAATTTTTATGTTTTGGTCAGTTGCTTGTTAGAGCTTGTGAGTAATTTTTTTTTTTTCTAAATTTACCACTCATGATGAAAGCAGCAGTGCTAGGGTAGGCTCAATTAAAATATAGGTCTGATGATGATAGGCCGTGTATTCTGTTGTGAGAAGAAATTTAGATCACCTGTTGTAGAAACTTGTGCACATGGATTCTGCAGGAGAATATTGTTTATGCCCAGCACTAGCTTTCTCTGATAATTCTGATAAGATAAAATGATTCTGCCCTGATACTGTCTGTGGTAGTTCCTCAGACTTTGCTGGCTGTTACTCTGTTTTACAAATGTTCAGCCACCTGAGCTGGTGTAGAAGCTGTTTTCTGAGGCATTCTGTAAATAAGCGATACAGCAGCAGCTTCTATCTCAAAGGGCTGATAGATGAGGCAAAAGAGAGAAGTAAGAGATGGGAATCTGCGAAGGAAAATATTAAAAGCTTTTTGTGGTGGAAGTTGTCATCGGTTTTGTTTTCTGCCATTAAGTTGAATTCCAACCCCGTGCCTTGGTTACAAAACCACTTTACATATGTGTGCCAGAGAGCTGAGGGGGGAGGCTTAAGTAAGACATCGCTTCATTCAAATTTGCAAACTTCCCATTTTTGGGTACTGGCTCATCTGTTCTCTGATCCTGCTGCCCTCTCTGAGTTTGATAACTCGGCAAGCTGCCATGAAAACCAAGCGAGTCCGACGTCTGGAAAGTGCATTTCAAAACAGTGGGGAGCTAGTTGGCAATCTGTGAGTTTCTGCTGCCTGTCCTGGCTGTGCTGGGGGAAGAATGGCAAAAAGCCAGATTTGGAAGGTGTCTTGAGACATCACCTTGTCTAGCCCTCTTGCCTATACCCTAAGATTACCTGATATCCTGAATAAATATTTCAACAGAGGATCATGTACCACTCCAATACCAGGCTGAATGACTTGTTGATAACATCCTTCCGTGAAAGGATATTTAGGTACCAGGTTACACTCGGTAACCACCCTAGCTACATTTTCTCCTCTTCACATCCAAAGCCATTTAAAGGAGTAACTTACTTCAAAAAACTACATTCTCTGGAATTATAGCAGTGCTGTCTCGCTGCTTGGTTGCAAGAGTTTTCTGAGAGTATGAAAAGAAAGCAGCTCTTCAGGCAGGTGGCATGTTTTCTTGTCTGAGAGGTGTGAGGTTTCCTTAGTGCTCTTTGCCTTTTGCCTTCAATGATATACTTCTACAATACCCAAGTGATACTACCCCATGTATACCAAGAAAAAGTAAGGGTTTTCATACTATAGAAAAGTTCATAATACGTAAAACTAATGGATATGTATGTTTATCTGGTACAGTCCCTTAATTATGCTGTTCTGTTTGATTACTTGCCCGTTAGTTTCTCTCTACTGCAGTTCTGATATGTCACAGAATTACCATGAAGAAGGATTCATGCATTTAAGATATCCTAACATTGATAGACAAATACATCTTAAGGCCTAAAAATTCATTCTGAAACCAGAATTTGAGGAGTATATATGTGTGGCAAAGGGAGAATCATTCAGGACAGTGCAGTTTAATGGATGTCATGTTTGATTCCATTCCTTGAACTGTTTGGATTAGGCTCAGGTTAGCAGCAATCAGCCTCTCATATCTAAAAATCGGGGTTATTAAACAGTTGCAAAAGCACTGCAACAGTTGTTACCCATTGATTTTAATTCTTACTTTTGAGAAGTGAGAGCCACTGTGGTTGAGAATGTGTTTCTTATCAAGTGCTTGGTTTGCCAATGGACTGACCTGTTCCTCTTTCACTAGCTGGCATGATCTTCCTCTTTTGTAATATAAAATGCAATGGGAGCCAGAAGCTGTACCAGACTTTTCCCATTTAACATACTGAATGCTGCCAGCTGTGATGCTCTGCTGTAAACATACAGGTTGCTGATCTTCTATGGGCTTTTAAGCTGCATGTTCCCTAAACTTCACTAGATGTAAAACTACACATATTGGCATGATATTTCCATGACAGATCCATACATTACAACACCTAACCGAGCTTTCCAAAAGACCCCCCTGTTTTCCTTACCCTTGTTGAAGGTGCTGTTACCATGACAGTCCCAGGGAACTGAAGTGTGCAGGCCACAGTAGGTGTGGTTGTGCACCATAGCAATGTCTTTTCCCTCTCTTGTGTCCCACTGGGAACTTCAACACAGTGGTTTGGCGTGGTGGATGTAGGTTACCTGCACATTAAAACTGGAGTCCTTGAATTATACACCAACATAATCAACTGTGATGTAGTTCCACTGTGGATACTTACGGAGTAGTTACTTCTGGTTCCATTGGTTCTCCCAAGTGAGAAGCTTTCTCTCTGAGGAAGGTCTGTTTGCATTTTGTACACTTACCATGTATAGGGGGGACACAGCATTTGGGAGCTGCTGATGTAAAGGAGCAGGAGCAGTCACCTTACAGCCTTCCCTTTAGAGAGCCTGTAGTGATTTAACTATTCAGTTTGAAAATAATGGTTTCTGGGCCAAGTTTGAGTTAGTATAATGGTTTATCTACATAGGCGAGACCTGTCTGCAAGCTTGGATGTTCTGTCTGTAGTCATCTGATCTGACCTCTCCCTTGAAGCAGGCAGCATGTTGAGTGCTGATTGTAGTGGTGGTTTTTCTGAAGTGCGCTAAGATCACTAGCTTCTTTCTCATAGGGCACCAAAGGATCATTAAATGCTAATGACTTTTGATTACTGTTGACCTTGGTCAATTTAGAATTAGTGACCTAGAGATGAAAACCACTGTATCTCATTACCAATTTCCTGAGCTATCTGATCTTTCCTTTGTAAGTCAGTCTTGGTAACAGGCAGAGTAGAATTAAAGTTGACCTTTGCCTTAGAAAAAGGGGTGAGTGCTTTCAGGTTTGAAATATCATGTTTATAAATAAATAAGTAAATAAGTAAATGGCTGTCGCTAAGAAAGAACTTATTTTTTCACCCTATGGACTGTCAAGAGCAAAGCTCTACATGAAATAAAATAGACAAGCTTGAGTAGCAGTGATGGGGAACAAACACATAATTTGTCTCTTTTAAATTAGTAGAAGAACAGTTTATCTGCTGTAACCTTGAACTGAATTCTCATTTTGTAGTTGCAGGTTTTCTCATCTCAGAGTTCATTTATAATTCTTGGTTTTACTTTGAACTATCAAGAAGCAAGTAAATGCTTATAGAACACATTGCAAATTCTGCTCTGGGATATTTTCTACCTGCAGCTTCCAAACTATGATAGTGGGGAATATGTCTTAGCAGGCTTGTAAAATCATACATTTCATGTTGTAATGAAGCATTTGACATTATTTCTTTCCATATGCCCCAAAGAGAATGCCAGTGGGGTAATTCACTGTAATGGGATCAAGTATATTGTTCACTGCAGTTTGTGTAAACCTTGGCCTTTTTTGTCACAGTTGTGGTTTACATTGAATGTCACTCATGCAGCAGGCACAGTGTTGAAATCAGAATAAAAATACTAGAAAATTTTGATCATTTTTTTTTTCTCACTCTGATGCATTAGTTGTATTTATTTTGGTCCATCAGGGAAGAAAACATTTAAAAGAAAAAAAAAACAGCATAGCAAAATCTTTGACATTTGGGGCATAAATATGAAGTTATTCGACCTCTCATTGAGGGTAAATTGCAGACTTTAAGCAGATAAGCAAGAAAAGTAATGGGGAAAAATGAGAGTGGGAGATGTTGCACTTGAGATAGGAACAGGTTAATGGAAAGTGACTTGGAATCCGTAAAGGAAAGTGCATGTTTATTTGCAAGTAATATAGGGCTAGATGCTATTCTTAAATATGTTTTGTTTTGATTGCTTTGTCTCAAAATAGGTATTGCTTAAAAAAATATCTTACAGGTACAAAAAGGACATTATAAAAAGATTAAGGCTGCTTTGGTAGAGAAACTAAAAACAAATGCCGTGTGTAGGCTATATGCTAGCAAATTCTACAAGAGTAAAAAATAGTTGTGAATACTAATTCTTTAGGTTTCTATTTTATATAAGTTTGTGTTTACCTTTTGAATGGGCTGCTCAGGACTTCTTTCTTTTGTTTTCTTTAAAGCATTAGGAAATTTAAAGCATTTAGGAAACAAAATGTGAAAGGTGTCTTAGTGGATAACGTTATGCGAAGTGTTTAAATCCTCATAAAAATGAAGCAGTTAAGAATATTTGTTAACAAGTATGTGGCTAGTGTGGCATGATTTCTATACAAAAATACAATTTAGCTATTTTGGACTTTGGTTTAAAGCTTCTAGTCTTGGTTCAAGATGCAATTCTACTCTGATACTATTCTACTCTTTCACAGCTCTTTGCTATTCTGGGAAGTTAATGCTGTTTTTTTAGCATCCATTCTGGCTTCTTTGAGCGTCTTTACAATTTTGCCCATATTTCTTCCTGCTTTTAGTTGTCTTTTTTTTTTTTTTTTTCTTCTATAGAAGACCTTAAGACCTCATTGCCGGTTTTTCCATGCAGCAGACAGAAGTAGATGCCATCCTACCTACTTCCAGTGGTGGCAATGAGAAACCTGAGAGAAAGGAGATTGGAAGGTTTTGTCAACTGTTACGCATTTTTTTTACCTGAGCAAATGAAGGGTAGAGCCATCATTCCCCTTTCCAAATTTCTTTTTACAAACAGAAGGGTTGGAGTGGTGATTGGGAAGGACTCTTCCAAGTGACTAATAATTCATAGGTAAACAGAACAAGGCACTGCAGCTGTGTGGGTTGGGTTTAATGAGGTTTTCTGTTTGTTTGTTTGTTTGGGTTTTGAACGTGTATATTCCATTTTTAAATGAGTACTTAATGTTAACTTAAATTCCGTGGAAACTAGCAGTGGGCAGACAGGTAGATTCGTTAAACATTAACATTGTGTATTTATTTTGGTTAATCAAGATGTGTCATCTGAAATTTGTTTCCTTGTTAGTGGAAATTCAGAATTTAAACAATGTTAATAATGCATAGGCATAGTAACTGCCAAAGAAGACACTTGTCAACTTTAAACAAAAATAAATGTATGCATTTCCTCATTGCTTACTAAGAGCTCTTTCCTTTATTCATGATGTGATTGTAATAAAGAATTGGGAATTTTGATGAAAGCTTGTTTTTTATAGAATTGTCTAGTTCATGCTCCTACTTACTACATGAGGAACAGGCCTGCAAATGAGAGATGTAGAAAAACTCAACTTAGAAGAAGGAGAAAAAGGATAGAAACACTTGGGTATCCTTGCTATTTTAGCAGGAGAGATTGATGAAGTATGAGGAAGAATACTCCCATTAGCCCTGGAAATCAAATTGATTTCTCTGTTGGCAGTTATCTTTAGAAAGGCATAATTATAGTAGTAACATACTATTAAAAGTTGTACCAAGAGATGGGCTTTGCTATGACTCCTGTGCCACACAAAGGTGTCAAGGTATATTATGTTCTTAAGGGATAAGTGAAACTGGGATTGCACGTGTGTTGCACACACTTGGATTTGAACAGCAAAATTGCTGCTTCAGTTCACAATGTTTAGTCAGGAACTGCTTTCCAAGGGCTTGTAACCTGCTCCTAATAATTTGAATGGGGCATGTAACTTGATGTGTAGTGTCTCAGACTGGGAATACACTCCTTTGCTTAATTCTTCCCTTCTGGCATTTTGAATACCCATTAAGCCAGTGCTAAGATTTAAGCATGGAATTTCATACAGCCTTTAACATAAAATACATCTGGTCTGACTACTTTGCTTGTAAAATAAAAATTAATGTGCCTTTGAAGGACTGTATTTCCCATTTTCTCTCTTGTACATATCGAGTTTAGTTCTGTTAATATATAATTAATGAAGAAAAATGAGACTTGCTGAAGAAGATTAGGAGTGCATTGTAATAAGCTTTCAGAAATGGATAGATCTTTGGGTCAGAGAAGGTCAATTTCCTTGATCCTCTTGCTGGAGACAGACTGATCTGAACTGGGGATTTTGACTGGTCTTTCAACAGGCAGCAGTTCATAGGTTGTTTTTACTGACTGCCAGTGTATTGATCTCTAAATTCATTAACAGTATGTGTATAGTAAAAGAAGAAAACACTGTTGTAGAAAAATAAGTGAAGGAAGCTGCTGCCAAAACAGAAAGAATAGTGAGTGTGAATAGCACTAATTCTTTGGGGTTTGTTACTCCCATTTTCACATCCATCTAGAGATTGATTTATGAGACTTAGCTTCTGAGATGATGAAATGCAGTGGAAGGTGGGATGAACCTGTAAGAGGTTAGTAGTTTTTCATATGAATTCTATGAAAATCTATTTAGATTCTGTTGTGGAATCAGCACTATTTTCCAGTTAGAGCAGACCAGGTTTTGGTGGGAGGCTTAAGGGCAGGCAAAGATGGCAGTTTGGGTTTTTATTTACTGGGGTGGATTTTTATCCTGTCACGCAGATACTTCTTGTCTGCTGGGGTCTGTCTGACTTCTGGGTTCAGGCAGAACTTGCTTCAGCTGCAGCTTCTCCCTCCTTTTCTTTCCCAGAAGCAGAATGTGTTGTCTGTGTGTGGTGTGTTACAGAACTCAAAGGTTGGTGGATTCCTGTGGATTCACATTTAGGATCTGTCTTTCCCACATGGAGTTAGCTAGTCAGTCTGTCCGTCATTATCTTCTGTAGCCTCCCAGTGACATTATCTGGTGTCTGTGTGCATAATCTTTAGATTTGTACTGGTCATTGGTTTGAAGAAATGTGCAGAGACCTTGATTTTTATATACTTTGGGAGTCTATAAAATGGATTTGTGGAACAGTCAAATCTCCCAACTCCTGCTGTCTTTTGCCTACTGCCAACTGCAATGCTGAGAACCAGATTTTTTGAGGAGTCTGTGTTTTTCTGTATCTTTAAGAGGTTTTTTTTAAAGTCTTCTTCCTTTTGAAATGTTTGTCCTGTGCAGAGGCAAAAGGGTTATTTTTGTAACTAGAAGGGTTGGGAATTTTCATAAGGAGGGGGGAGAAAACTTACGCAAACTCAACAAACCCAAATTCTGTGCTGGGAATGCCTGCTGTGTTCCCATTATAAACTCAGCTGTGAGCAGTTTTAGGATCCCATCTGTGGGATGAGTTTCTTCTCCTTTACCCTTTCTCTCCCTCTCTACAGTTCAATATGGTTTATGTTGTTAACTTCTCTTTCCAATCAATCTGTTGCAGACAAAAAAGAAAGAAAAAGAAAGAAGGAGAAAGAAAAGGTTGCTAGAAATAATTTCTTTGGAAGTTACATAACCTCCCCTCAATGTACTTAGGAAAGTGTCTCTGCCTTTCAGCTACACCAGGCATAACCCACCATCTTCTTTTAAAGCAGCAGTGAAGGAGATTTTGCACTAAGATGTTGGATTGTGAAGGGTAGCAGCTGAGGCACGGACACATCTCCTTCTGTTTCCCCCTTCCATGAGCAGTGCCTTCAGACAGAGAGGACAAATGTGTGTCTGGGAATGGCATCATCCCCAACCACTGCAGCAAAGCCTCCAGATGGCCAGGGCATGCAGTTAGTGCTTCGTGTGGAGCATCTCCCTAGGAGACCTGGTTGTCTTTGAAATACCTGCACACTCTCGGGTTAAAGGCGTTCTGAGTGTGTGTTACAGAGCCACGGCTGTGATTCAGGCAGTTGGGATGGAGATTGAATAAACAGCCTGAGTAATATTTCTATTTGAGTCAGTGGCAGGTTTCTGTCAGGGGCTTCAACAAGATTTCTCCACCAACCTTTTATCCCTTTAATTTCCCTGCTGTACTCTTGTCCAGCTAAACTAATTAAGGCAAAATGTGGCTAAATTAGCTTTGAAAGCAGAGGATTCTTTTTTCTTTAAAACTTGAAAGTCATTATAAAATCATATTTTAACTATCTCCCTCCCCAATATTTGAAGGTGTGATATGCTGACACCCCATACCTAATATTCTTTATTTCCCTGCTTTTGTTTTTAAGTGGCTATGCCTATTTGGTGGTTTTTCTATACAGTTGACCTGCTGTTAAGAAAATCTGATCTAAATTTAAGTTCGGAGTAAACCAATGACTAAAAATTAGACTTCTTTCCTATTTCAATGGTTTGGTTGACATAACTTATATCCTGTTTATTTCAGAAAGTACTTGTGAACAAAATCGGACTGTATTTGCATCTCAAGGAGTGATTTCTGCCCAAGACTGTCTAAATAATTCGAACTTTTTTATGTAATGCTTTGAAATATTGATTAAATATATTCACTCCGGTTTGCTTTAATCTGATTGCACATACAGAAGTTTTCTTCTGATGTGGTGCAGCTATGTCTGGTGTAAGCTGGCTTAATTAGCACTGCTTAGTGATTTGGGACCCTGTCAAAGGCTGTTATGTGGTCTGGAAACATAAGGAGTTAAAGTTGAAGCTGTGACCTCATCCCTGTTCATGTTACACTGGACTAGAAGCTGCTGAAAGGGATTGTTTGACTGCATCGCTGTCTTTTCTGCTGCCGTTCGATTGCTTGAATTCGGTTCTGATATCTGTTGCACACTTTTGCTGAGCAACTCCTACAGCAGGGATTTGTGGGAACGCTAGAGGCGAAGGAAGCTGTGCTAATATTGAATGCCCGTGGAAATCGCTCCCACGGCGATAGACTCAAATAGATCTTTCCACCTGATCTCAACTTCTCATTGCTCCCCCTGTGACAATTGAAGTGTCACCGAGGAGAGCTCACACTCCTCCCGCACGCACGCACACACCGCCAGCCAGCCCGGCGCTTACGCAACCGCGTGTGCCGCTTATTCCTGAGTCGCCGCTGGCTGCGTGGGAGATGCGGGAGCGATGCTGTGGCTTTAACGCGGCAGCGGCGCAGGCTACAATAGGTGTCACTGTGCGCGAGCCCAATCGCTCCCTCCCGGTGGCTGCAGCCATTGGCTCCGCGCTGTGGCTCCAGCCGCACGCCTGCCAGTCCCGCTCCGCTCCCAGCCCTTTCCCGCACAACTTCAGCTCGCCGCCAGCCTGGCACTGCCACCGTGCGCTCCTGCTGCCCCTCCGGACAGCCTGCCCGCTGCCAGGCGGCTCCTGATCGGGAAAGCTGCAAAGAAAGCAAGCTGGAGGGAGCGATGGGGATGTATTTAACAATTCAAGTACTGGATCAAACTTAAAGTCGATTTCTTACTTGGTGCGCTGGAAAGGTCACCTCGTCTTGCTGGAAAAGAAGCAAACTCTTGGCTCCGCCGCTTTCGGTGTAACAGCTTCCACGTGCATTCCTAAATGTTCCTAGCTAGTTAGGCTGTCGGGCTTTACACACCAGTATACTCATGGTAGATGAGAAAGGAAAGAACATGAAATGTCTCACCTTCTTCTTGATGCTTCCAGAGACGGTCAAGAACAGGTCTAAGAAGAGCTCTAAGAAAGGAAATAGCAGCAGCAGTAGCAGCAGCAAATTGCCTCCAGTTTGCTATGAAATCATTACCTTGAAGACCAAAAAGAAGAAGAAGATGGCTGCTGATATTTTTCCCCGAAAGAAACCAGCTAACACTAATACGACTGCTGTCCAGCAGTACCATCAGCAAAATCTCAATAACAACAACACTATTCCTGCACCTAATTGGCAAGGACTTTATCCAACCATCAGAGAGAGGTAAGTTCAGGGCAGTTTTTATGGTGTTTGAATGGGAAGGTGAAAAGTAGCAAAATGTCCAGGATGCATTTATTTGCTGAAGAGTACACAGTTCAATTTTAATTGTCTGGTCTTTTTTCTCCCTCTATGTGTGTGTGAAATAAGCATTTTAGCAATAGAAAATGTTTTAATATTACTTTTCCAGACAGTGAATCTGTTTGAGTAAATAAAAATGTTGCTGAAAGCTGTAGCATACCCATAAAGATTTGCTTTTAGACCTTGGTGGGGATTTTCAGTGATACCTGCTCTGGACTTTTATTTCCACTACTTGGAAAGTTCTCAGAAGTTTAGGGGTTTGTTTTATTGCACACACACACCCACACACTTTTGCTCCCTTAGTATTTTCTCTGGGATATTTGTGTGACAATGTGAAAAGTAGCTTGAAGCAAAGTGGGACCTGCTCCTCTTTGCTAACAAGGAACTTGAAGTTTTTAAGAAATTAAATTTTTTGGGTCTGGGGCATGCAGAGAGTTCCTGGGCACCGCAAATTAACACGCTCCCTCTGTTTGTAGAAATGCAGTGATGTTCAACAATGACTTGATGGCAGATGTTCATTTTGTGGTCGGGCCACCAGGTGGGACCCAGCGGCTGCCAGGACACAAAGTAAGCAACAGCTGCACGATCTGCTCGGGCAAGGAGAGCCGGAGAGCTCCCACAGTTACTCCAGGACAGAGCGTGGGAGGCTCGGCTCTTCTGGGACAGGCAGCAGGCTGGATTTGAAAAGGCCACATGGAGGGGGATAATCTGTCCCTGGCTTTTCTTTGTGTTTTCAGTTAAACTGTACATTTGTTGGGCTAAGGCAGTAAAGTTAGGAACACTGCTTTGTGCTGTTGATTAATATTGCTCTTGAGATTTCCTAGAATAGTTAACTTCTGTGCTGGAGATGAGTGTTTTCCAGTAGCTAATGCATCTATGCCCAGGAGAGTAAAATGCAAGGAAAATGTGTAATTTGTTCTTAACTTGGACTTCATTTCTTACTGAAGTGTGTCAGTAGAGCCTGTCAGTGAAGCCTAGCATGCTCAGAGTGGCTCTCCCACATTGTTTATGTTGGCAGTGTTTTCAGTTCGAAGCATGAAATAAGATTTCCCTTTCTCAACAGTATGTCCTGGCTGTTGGGAGCTCTGTATTCCATGCGATGTTTTACGGAGAGCTTGCTGAGGACAAAGATGAAATCCGTATACCAGATGTTGAGCCTGCTGCTTTTCTTGCAATGCTGAAGTAAGCATCATTCATCTGCTGGATATGTTTTCCTGTCTGATGTATACATACACTGCTAATGTCACAGCTGAAGTATTAGACTTGCCTATAAACAGAAAGAAAGTGGTCGCTTCAAATATTCCTCTTTTTGTGTTTTAAACTTTCCCCTCATTTTGCTCTCCCCCCGTACTTCCAGGCACGCACATATTAGGCTAATGTAGGCAGTTGTAAATAATGACTTTGACAGGGGATCTTTGGGCGCATTGTGTACTGTAATGCCTGTCGATCTGATTTGTCACTACACATTACACAAAGGAATGGAGTTACTAAAAAGATTTGTCAGCTGTAACAAAAAACCCCAAACCAACTGTTCTACTTTGCAAGCATAGTGAAAAGTTAAAAGCACATGTACAAAAGCTCCCCGAACCCAGTAAGTTGCTGGGTTTGTATACTGACATCATTCCAGCTCTTTTATAAACCTGCTGTATGCAGGGCTTGTCTTGGAGAAATGGCCTAAGTTATTCAATATTGCCTGAGAAAAACAAATTTCTCTTCATGTATCATATTGATGCATTTGAAAAGTGCTAAACAGGCTGTTTACACGAATAGGGGGGTTTTATCTAACAAGGAAAATTAGTCAGTTTGCATGATCATTATTTTTCTTCTTGCAAACTGTGTAAGAAATGCTGTCTTTTCCTAAACGGGCATAATGAAGCAGCTTCCCTGCTGAATTGTCCTTGAAGGTATCTATAAACTCTGATTGTCAAAGAGAAATGCCCTATCACAGAAATGCTGTGGCTTTGAAGGATTTTTTCCCTTCAGCTTAAATAAATTCCATTGCTTTCTTATACAGAAAATACATCAGTATCTGATAGTGATCCTTTTAATATGCTGCAGGTTTTCTTGCATGTAATAGTATAATCACTAGCTAGCAATTTATTGTATTTCATAGATTGTTTTGACTAGCTTGTGATTACAGAACAGTTTCTTTCTCTTTTTTTTTTTTTACATTTCAATGGCACCATAGATGAACATTTAAAATTGCATGTAGAGTTTTTATAGGTTATCATCAACGTCAGGAATGTTCTGTGCAAATATCAGTAACTGCCAGGAAGAGCTCTACAGATGTTCTGTAGACTTGGAATATAAAGTTAAGATATGAAATTATTTAGGGAGGTGTGTTATGGACCTTTGCTTTGGGCCTTTTTCGTTTTCTGATAGAGCTCAGAAATGCTTTGCTTTCATACTGAATTTTACAAACCACAAATAAAAGATACTTGGATTCTTCCAGCCTCACCTTTCTTTTTGAACAGTAAATCTATTTCACTGTGGCTAAACATGATGTGCCATAGGAGAACTGAATGCTTTCTGAATTAATCATTAAGAAATGTGTGCAGAAAGCAAGCCTAGAAAAGAGAGTATCAATACTGACATCTAGATCTTGGCATATTATTTAGCCTATGGCAATTTAGGAAACTGTCTATGAGAGCATGACCAGAACCATGGGATTCTTCACCTTCTCAGCTTTTACTGAAAAAACCTAGAAGACCAGGAAAAGTTTGCAGTCTGTGTGGCTTTTGAGGTAACCTTGCCAGTGCTGCCTTCCCCTGATGCAGAATGCCTGAGGCTGCAGAGCACTCCAGTGTCTGCAGACACCGGGATGGTGCAGCAGTGGTGGTGCAGGGAAGGCACAGGGATGGTGCTCAGCAGTGCAGCATCCCCACCATCCCTTTCACTCCTCTCCCTCTGGGAAATCATCCCTGTGAGTGTTGCTTGCAACTGCTGTGAGCCATGGGTAGGAAGGTTCATGATGCTGTTGCTACAGAGGGAAAGACTTTATCTATCCCAAAGCAGTCCTCTCCTTCATATGCTTCTTTCCGCATCATAAACTTTGTCAAGAAATACATTGAGTTGGGTATTTTGGGCTTTTTGGTTTTGACGTCTTGCTGGGTTTTTTTTCCCCAGGACAACGAATTCTTACAGCATAAGTATTTTTTGTGTTTTATTACACAGTGGGCATTCTGACAACAAACAAGGTATTGCCAGGTGTAACAGGAAACACCTCAACTGGTAGATATTACTTATTCTCCCAATAAAACTGCTTTGACTGTTCTCTGCAGTTTTAAAAACAAGGTTAAACTCACAGCCTAGCTACCACACTGAATTGGTGCTTTAATGTATTATATCTTATCTCAGTCTTGCCTGTTCAAGTTAGAACTGTGATCTCATCTCATCCCAGGCTGAATGTGTTAGTAAACCATCTAACCCTGTGGTCTGGTAGAATCCTCAGTCTGAGAACAGGGTGAAACTGGAATATCAGTAATTGCAGACCAGAGTCGAGGTGCGTTGGCAGAATGAGAGGTGTGGAGTATTGCTGACAGCCGATCTGTGCTGTGTCTGCTGTACATCAGTGATATTAGTTCTTTACTTTCATGAATATTAAAATAGCAACTTTTGTGCTATTTCGATTTAAAACAGATGTCATCATTCTCTGCTGTGTCAGCAGGCAAAGAGAAGCAATAGAAGGGAGGAAAGAGTTGGAGAGCAATGAGGAGAATCATAAAAACAAATTAATTGAAACATGGAATTTTTTTTGACAGTAAAGGAGCTAAGCCTGTAACCATTGATATAGAGATATATTCTTTGGTTTTACAAATAAGCTGAAACCAAGTAGTAAAGGCTTAAAAAAGGTTTGGCTCTGTGTAAGTTTTCTTTCTTGTGTAACCTCTTAGATTTTATATTGCCAGAGCAGTATCTCCCCTGTGCGTGTTTTCATAGTGTAGCATGGAGGATACTCTCTTACAGCTGCAAAAATGCAAATGTTATTTACAACTATAATCATATCAGTGTAGGTACTAATTCCTCTTTATGGACACATCTGTTCTGCAGAAAACTCATTGTGTAGGGAAACCTGCTAACTAGAAAAATTTAATTAGTAGAGGGTTGCATACAACTTCAGGTTTTCTGGAGGAAGACACTTTTATCAGCCATAACCATCAAGACTTGCTTATCCCCGTGAAGAGTGAAATTGCATTTGGCATGGTTTTAGCACATTGCATTCACCAGCTGCAAATGGGGCCCTGAAGCATGAGATACTGAAAAGAACAAACTGTACAATGCTTCATTTCTCTGAGCAACGAATCCCAGCAGTTTAGTCACATAAATAGAATTTCACCTTCATCTCTTTCACCATACTACCATAGCAGTAAAGCTTTTTTCATCCTTATGCAGTGAGACTGAGTGAAAATGCTGTGCTAGTTGAGTTAGGATGTTGTGAGCATTAAAAACCTGAAAATTTTCCATTTCCTATATGCTTCATCACCCTTTAAAAGAAACCAAGCAAAAACATGAGCCCAAACAAAAAACTCACCCCCCTGAAAAAACCCAACCCAGTAGTTACAGAAATGGATAGCACCTGATATACTTGAATAGCGTTTCTCTTCTTTGATTACCTAGTTACTCCCTACGAACTTGTTGCCATTGCTGTGTTTGTACACACACCTCAGTGAATCATGGTTCATCATGGTCCCCCATCAGGGGACGTGCAGTCCAGGGACTCTTGGTAACACATGGTCCAGACTCCTGTAGCTCAGTGAGGCAGCCCTGCAGCAGCTCCTGCTCATCCTGGCACGCAAGGCCTCTCATCAGCCAAGCCCTGTGTGGAAGCAATACAGAGCTGCAGGGGTTGCGGTTTTTAAACAATTGTCTCAAAGCATGTACCCCAAATGGGAAGTTGGATTCACCTTAGATATAAGTGCCGAATTTTTTTTTTTCTGGTTTTAACCAATACTCCCCAAAAGCACTGCGTAGTTTTAATGTGGAGCCATTTAAATATTCTTAGTTTATGACTTCTGATAAGTTTGCAATTGGCAAGCTCTGGTGTTGCATTAAGCAGCAGCGTAACACCTGTGTGCTTTATTTCAGGTACATCTATTGTGACGAGATCGATCTGGCCGCAGACACCGTGCTGGCCACGCTCTATGCTGCCAAGAAGTACATTGTCCCTCACCTGGCCCGTGCCTGCGTCAACTTCCTCGAGACGAGTCTGAGCGCAAAGAACGCTTGCGTGCTGCTCTCCCAGAGCTGCTTATTCGAGGAACCTGACCTGACCCAGCGCTGCTGGGAAGTGATTGATGCCCAAGCTGAGCTCGCTTTGAAGTCTGAGGGCTTCTGTGACATTGATTTTCAGACACTTGAAAGCATTCTCCGAAGGGAGACTCTGAATGCCAAAGAAATTGTTGTTTTCGAGGCAGCTCTGAACTGGGCTGAAGTGGAGTGCCAGCGACAAGAGCTGACGGCCACCATCGAGAACAAGCGCAAGGTGCTGGGCAAGGCTCTCTACCTGATCCGCATCCCCACCATGGCCCTCGACGACTTTGCCAACGGCGCCGCCCAGTCGGGGATCCTGACTCTCAACGAAACCAACGACATCTTCCTGTGGTACACGGCTGCCAAAAAGCCGGAGCTGCAGTTTGTCAGCAAGCCCCGCAAAGGCCTCGTCCCTCAGCGCTGCCACCGCTTCCAGTCCTGCGCCTACCGCAGCAACCAGTGGCGGTACCGGGGCCGCTGTGACAGCATCCAGTTTGCTGTCGATAAGAGAGTGTTTATCGCTGGTTTTGGGCTCTACGGCTCCAGCTGTGGATCGGCGGAGTACAGTGCCAAGATCGAACTCAAGCGGCAGGGAGTTATCCTGGGCCAGAACTTGAGTAAATACTTCTCGGATGGTTCTAGTAACACTTTTCCCGTGTGGTTTGAATATCCGGTGCAGATTGAGCCTGACACCTTTTACACAGCGAGCGTGATCCTGGATGGTAACGAACTCAGCTATTTTGGACAAGAAGGAATGACAGAAGTTCAGTGTGGGAAGGTGACTGTTCAGTTTCAGTGCTCCTCGGACAGTACAAATGGCACAGGGGTACAGGGGGGGCAAATTCCTGAACTCATATTTTATGCTTGAATGAGAGTGTGTGGATACAAAGCGTTTTGCTATGAAGAACCTGCCTGGTTCAGGCCTGCAGATATGTGATCAGGACAGGCAATATGTAACTAAACACTGAGGGCAAGTTCCTGGCTTGCTGTACTTGTAGCATCGTTGGTGATTAAGTGTAATATTTAAACTGGAAGCTCTTAGAAACATGCACATTTTAAAGGCTTTGTAAGAGGGGTGTGTTTGCTGGCGATGCTGACCCTTTCTTTGATGCCTGAGTTACCAGAGGATGTCCCACTCTTGTCTCTCACTAAACACTGTCTTCATTGATCTGTTTTCTCTTTCTCTGTTTCCTGCTTTCTGCTTGTATTGGGGAGGTAGGGATAGAGAATGAAGAGACTTGTTTTATAGCTCTCTCTGCTGTCTGCTCTGCAGACTTCAGAAATTCCAGTAAACCAAGCTGCTTTTGACCATGGGAGCTGAAAGAAGTCCTTCAGTTATAAGCAGAAAAAGCGCAAGTTTAAGCCTTCATCCTGTGAGATTCGCCTGCAGCCAACTGTTTGGGATGGCTTCAGGGGAAGATGGGGAGAAGGAAGCATCTTTCAGGAAGCTCCACAGCATGCTGACCATGTTCCCTGGGCATGGACATGTTCACAGTGAGGAAGGGATGTGGGCTTGGCAGGTCACCCTTGGAGGTCATTGTCTAGGAATCCCTCCTTGGAGGCAAGGAAGTACTTGCATGTGTTTAAATTGTGTGTGCAACTCTTGAAACTCTACTTCCATGACCCAGCTTTTGCTACACTTGAGTTGATCTGCTCTTTAAATGGCACCACTTTGAATCCTTGCTAAATAAATGGGAATTAATGTCAATCATCTGATGCAGGATAATTTTTTGTTTGTTTGTTTTGGGTCAATTTTTTTTCTTCTTCCCTAAACATGGTAGAGGCAGATTTTAGAGGAACAAAAGAATGTATCAATCTTGACTTGGACTTTTTTCTGTAATATGAGAATTTTTTTTTCATTTTATTGCTAGTTGAAATTTAGACAAAGACAAGATTCCCAGCTGTGGTCATATTACACTTAGTGTGTATCATCAGATAACAGTGAGGGGGAGGAAGTCTTCTCTAATGTATTAATGTTAGAGCTCTTGCAACTGCTTATGACTACACATCAATCAGAGGATTTTGTGGTACAGAATCTTTTCCTTGCCTGATTTTTTTCCCCCCAAACTTCCTGTTACATGTCTGTATCATTTTTGCAAAAATATGAGGCATAATCCTTGTACCAGGGAAGGAAACCAGTATGAATAAGAACCACAGGTAGTACTTAAATGTAAGAAAATCCTTCACCACTGCATTGGGATGGTTGTTCCTCAAAGGCTACACTGCTCATTGTAAAGCATCTCATTCTTACTTCACTCCGAAGTGGGTTCTGTTTGTTGTGTGTGTTTTAACAAAATGAGAGGGCCAGATGATTCTTTAGACAGGCTGAAGATTAATGTCACAGTATATCGACACATTAATGGAACATAACCCTAAATTCACTTGTCAGTTCTGTACTAAAAATGTTTCTCTCCCATGATTTCTTACCAGTTTAATACTGTTACTCTAACTGTTGCTTGACGGCTGGAATCCTGTCCCCCAGCCATAGGAAAGTGCCAATATATCTTTGAGGTGTCCAAAATACCATCTGAAGTAAGGAAAACTGGAGTGTAGTGATGAAACACTTTATGGCCAAAACCCAGATCTTCTCTCTAGGTAATAAAAAGAGAGCCAGGTTAAAAAGTACCCTGCAGGATTTAGGCCTTTCATCCATCTTAGCGTTTAATGTTTTATATACATACATACATACATACATGTGTGTTTAAGCAGCGCTCTTTCTGAAATGTGAATACCCTCAAATACATAGAAAAATGTTTTGTTTTTTGTAACAGATGTACATAATCCAGACTGGTTGTGAAATCTAAACAGAATGCTCCATGGAAAACTCCCAGAAAGAGATTTAAAAAAACCTCCGGTTACTTATATTTAGATCGGCAGCTGAAAATAGACGAGAGTATAAATGTGGAGTGAAGGAAGAGTTGCTGAAGAGATCGTAAAAAGGAATCTAAGGTTGTGATGAGGTAATGGTCATCCGCTTTTAGACAACATCTGAGCAGCAGTTCCATTTATTTAGATACATTTCAAAGCAGAGAAAGAGGCTAATCAGCTGATTAAGTTTTCCTACAGCAAGTAGCTGATGCAGATATAATTACTTCGAGTGATGATCAGATTGACAAGTTGATTGTGGTAGCAAGCTGCATTCTGGGTTGTGAAAAAAAACAGGTGCCTCAGCTGGTGGGACAAGTCATAGATACACTGCATTGGTGTATCTAGACTTGGGTTCTGACTTTTAATTTATTTTTTGTTTTGACTTACCTGCAAATAAAGGTGAGGTATCTGCTACGTTCACTGGGTGGAAGAGAAGTTCAGAGATCCGAATACTCTAGCTGTAATACATAGAAAATGAGCTGTTATTTAATTATTGTTCTTATTTGATTCTTTTATGAAGTCTTTTTGATGAAGTAGGATGAAAGCAACCTCTAGCCTAATTCTTAATCCATTCCAGGTTTTAGGAGCTGGTGCAGGGAAAGGTTTCCAGTGTGGGAGATCAAACAAAGGCACCCAAAACACTTCTGATGTTCACATTGCAACTCGCTTCTGCGCACTGTGTGATGCCAACAAGAAGTGGGATGTAAGAAGGTGACCTGTACCAGTCACCTTGGGACATCAGGGCACTTCAGTAGGTGTCTGAATGTGGATTTGGTTGGTTTAGCAGAGGCACCCAAGCTTGAATACATTGATTGACACTTTGCAAGCATCAGCCATATCAGCCTGGAATGTAAACGTAACGTTGATAGAGATCACCTCGCAGATTCTGTCTAAGCTGTTCCTGGCTACCTGTATCTTTGTTTTGCCTGGTGACAGAAATCTGTGATAAGAGAGCATAATGTTATATACTTTCTGCATATCTAAAGTAGTATTTAAGTAAACATTTTAATTTCTACACACTTATTGCACTGAACTGTTTTGGGTTTTGTTTTTTTGTTATGATAAACTTGGCTCACTTCAGGTCCCAGCACCCATTTGTGCTGAAGCAGTGTTTGACCATAGCAGGCTTACAGCATTATTTATAAAGGACAGATATATATATAAATATATGAAGTACCTCATGTTGAATGTTATTGTACTGTATCTTTAATGTCACAGTGCAGGTCTTGTTGGACTCATGAATGTGTATAATCGCGTTAAACATAAAAATAAAAATGATTCTTTAATGGTTGTTTCCTGCAGTATCTTTGAAGCATGAGCTGTGAAAGCCCTTACTTAGTTATCTCTTTTAACAGTTCCTATTGTTGTACAGTTGTGCAGGGCTATTTGTTGAGCTTATGTATTCAGAGATCTTTTGATCCCCAAAGCAAAAGTCTCAGGAAAAAACAAGGAAGAACAATGAAAATGTTAATCAGTTACATTGTAAAAAGGTTGACGGTTAAGCTAATGAGCTAGAGTGAATGAATTCATTTATGTGCTTAATGAAAGACTTTGTCTTCTAGCATTAATATTTTCATGTTCCATTAATATTATTAAGCATGTGGAGATGAAGGGGGAGGGTCTCTTGTTTATTCTCAAAGACAGTTGGCACAGGAAAGGCCATGCTTTTCAGTCTCTGATGTATCAGAAAGGACATGGTTAGTGCCAAGAGGCTGTTCTCTGCTGAAAAGTTAATTATATAATGTTATTCAGAATTCTGACTATTAACAGTTTTCTTCCAGGAGATCTGAGACTTCTTTTTAAATACTTTTAAGGTCAGTGAAGCTGAAGCCTCACTTCCATGATGTCCATCTCCAAGACCTTTCATATATTACTAGCTAATGATAAAAAATACTCAACAGTCTGATAGATATGGAAATTTGAGGAAGTCTACCCCAGAAAAAATCAATACCTTCAGAGTTCATCGGAAATTATGATCCAATCATATTTACAGGCATCAAACTTGCCACTTTTGGTAAGTTGTTTTTCTAGAATTCTTCCTGCAGTACTTGGTACTGCACTGCCTCATTCTTGATCCAAGTTCTGTTCCATGGCCAGCACTTCCCACTGGGAACTAGCTTTGAGCAGGAAGTGTCTTTTGCCTTGAACTGTGCTGATGACACCAGCTCTTAAATATGTGGTAGATATCAGTGTGGTAGATAGTGGGATTTGGTGCGGCTAGGACCACACTGGCAGCAGCAGCCTACCTTTGTGTAGTAGAGGAGGTTGGTGCTTTGGTAAACAGGCCAGAACTACATGGACAAGATGAATAAAGGATGGCCTGTCGCATCCAGAGGGACATTCTCCTCTGCTTCTGCCTGAAATCTGACAGAGGTAAGGACACTTGCTTTGGAAACTGATTTTAGGGAGAGCAGTGGCAGTCTCTTGCACTGTGTTTGGTGAGACAGAGAATCACGTGTGTATTTGTGCCAGAAAAAAAGGAGTTTGAAGTGGAAGGAGAAGGTGCTGGGATGTTTCTAGGGTTAGACCCCAAGAGGTACACTGAGTTGTTTGTCTTGCAGGTGATACCCTGCTTGGTGGAGAAGGAGCCCCCAGCTCCCACTCAGTTGGAAAGTCCTCAGGAACTCACGGCAGCTGCTTCTCAGAAGGACAAGATCCTGTCTAAAACAGGCTCTGAGTGCTCAGCTCTCAATTTAGGAGCCCAGGATTTCTGGTAAGACAGGCTCATTATCCTACAGCCCAGGACAAGCTGAAGGAAGGAAGCTGAGAGAGCCTTTTTGGAGCTCCCAAGGCCAGCAGTGGGTGGAAGCTGAGATCCTGGCGCAGGGTGAGGTGGGATGGGGAGTTGAGCCCCTCAGCAGTATTTGGCCATGGTAAAAGCGGTTTTGAAAGCCAGCCTGTCCTTCCATGCTTGCAGGGAATCAGTGGCAGCAGGAGTACCTGCTGCTTTCCTGAAGGCAATGAAAGGAGCTGCTTTTTCAGATGGTGGTGTGACACTGTTCAAAATAAAATTAAGAAAAGGCTTTTTGGCATGCTGTTCCATTTCTGGAAGTCTGGATTTATTTTCTCACCAAGACTTCCTCATAAAATGAGACCCTGGCCCAGTAGGAGTTGCCCTAGTGACCTCAATAAACCCAGGATTTTCATTTGTAGTGTTCATTTTGTGTGATTATTCCCAAAACACAACATAAAACTGCCAAAGAAAGGAAAATTAATTTTGAAATCCCACTGTAATCTGATTATCTAAAATATAGGTAGAAATGTTTCTATTAAATTTTACAGAACTCCTGCTCATCAGATTTTGTGTGCCTGCCCTCAAGCTTTTCTACCAGAATGCTTTATCTTCAGCCATGAATCTATAGACAGAACGGTAAATTTGTACGAAGCTTTATGTGTATTTTTACAATCTGTGTATGGAATTCATAGCACATAAGATGCATAGCACTGATAAACTATTTTTAAGATTAGAAAGTGTGTAAATTGCCCATAGTCCCTTCACCATGAAGGAAAAACAAAACCAGCTTTTTTGCTTGAAGGCATTGGTATTTTGAAAGAACTTCTTGAAGTCTGTGAGCTTGTTGATAGCATCAGAAATGCATTTATATGAAGCCTTTAATTGTAGCATTTTAAAATCAGCTTTCAAATTGTTTTCTACAGACAAAGATAACGTAGTTGGCCTTCAGGGATCCTCCACCCTGGTCCAGTGGGATTTACACTCGAACAGACAGTAGCAAGTGAGATTTTCTAGATCTCATTTTAAAGCTTCACAGTGATGTTAAGTGCTGCTCAGGGAGCACCAGCCTTTCAAAAACAGCCGCGGCTGGGTTTATCCTGACAGCAACCAGGGGCTTGCTGTGGGTGTGTAGAGGGGAAGGATTTCCACTTCCCTGAGGGCAAAACACCTTGTGCTGCCTTTGCTGGCAGCAGCCATGGGCTGAGCAGTGTCAAACAGCTCAGCAGCCCCAAGGAACTGGAAGCATGAAGTGGTGGAGGCTCCCAGGGGCAGGGCTGAGGTGAGCAAGGTGGTTTCATCAGCCAAAGAACTGGGATCCTGTATCACAGCACTCTCAGTGACGGAGGGTTATAGCTGGGCTGGAATAGGCATGGGATTGTGATTTATCACAGCTGAGAATCCCATTTTGGGTTTTTTCTTATTTTGGGAGAGTCTCCAGCTCTCCTCTCCCCTGAGTTGCCTATTTCTGCGCTGTGCCAGAGGCTTCCATGTGCTTGAAGCCCAGAGATTCTCTCTTTGCTGACTGGGGGCACTGGAAGCACCTGCTGGAAAAAAGACTGGCTGAGGAAGGGTGGGACATCCCAGTGCTTTGGTGCACTGCTTGCAAGCTGCCCTGGATGTGCTGAACACTGGCCCAGTGTGGCAGGAGAGCAAGGAGATTTCTTTTGTGGATACAGATGTATTTCAGCTTTCTCCAGCCAATTGCTGGTCGTGCTTAAAAGGGAAAATGAGCATTAATCCACTTTTTTGGTGGGATATAAGAATTGTGATTCTGCAAAGGCTAATTTATGCTTCTGCCTTTCAGAGTCAGTAGTCCCAGTGGGCTCAGGGGGGAGGTGTTGGGAGACAAGGGCTCTCCTCAACCTTAAAAACATCCATGGAAACATCTGCTTTCTTTAACGGCCTGCTCACAGGAAGTTGCGATGCAATAAATTCATACAGAGCTGGAGCTTGGCGTGTTTCGTAGAGGGACGTTTTACGAATAGAAAAATGATGGAAATGTATTTAGCTTGGAAACACTAAACCCTGCAGAACTTCCAGAGTATGGGGGCAGCACAATATAAAGGCACTTCCAGATGTGAGGTTATTGCCCCTCGGTTGCATCCTTAGGCTAAGGTGTGACATGTTCTTGCTTTTGTTCTCACCCATCAGGGCATTCTACGAGTGGTACTCACATCAGACACCACCAGTGCTGAGGGAGAAATGTGCTGAGGGAGAGGAATGAAGGGCAGAGATCTGGAATGCAGAAGGAAAGTATCTAATCAGAAATAACAGCTCTCATCAGGCGCAGACAATAGACAGTAAACTGGCTTCAGGAGAGCTATTCAGGCATCATGGGAGCCAAATCAAAAGAGAAAAGGTGAGAACAGAGTCATGACAACTATTTAAATGATTTTCAAAAGTTGATTATGCTCAAGACTTCCCTAGACCCTACAAAGGGAGAATTTGTTTTGCTGCCTTAGAATACAGTCCATGCATGGTTTTGCCTTTGTCCTCCACGCTTCGTGTGGCAGTTTCTTTACAATATATGCTACATAAGATGTTTTTCCTCCTCAGTGCCTGGGCATGAGCGCATTGGCTGAGCCTGCTTAGGAGAATAATTTCCAAGTGTAGCCTGTAATTGTCCTATGCAGCTCTCTCCTTCACCACTCTACACGGTCTCTGTTGGCTCACAATAAGATGGCAAAGGGCAGGAGTCCCGAGACACAGCTGGGAGAGGAGGCTTTGCTGCACCCCACGGGGTTTCCAGGATGGAATAGCAGGGTGCTGTGTTCCCTCCCCGAACACTTGATAAGGGAGCACAGTGTGAGTCGGGCAGGGGCTCACCGTGCTGCCTTGTGGTGAATTAGCTGGGTCACACAGCATGGCCTCTGAGAGCACTGTGATGTCTGTGTCACCCTTCTGCCAGCTGCGGGGGCATGGATGATCCCAGAGCTGGCACAGTGCCTGCCGAGGTTTTGGACAAATGGGAACTGACTGAGGGAGTTCATACCAGGTCAGCATCTCACGGCGTTTCTCAGCAGGTATTAGGAGCTTGAAAAATCACTGAAGTGCAACATATGTAGACATTGGGGTTCCTACCAGCTCATGGCAGTCAGTTTTCTTCCCATTTTACAAGCAGAACTCCCCAGCAGAGAAGTCAGGGGGCCCTGGGAAAAGGCAGAGGCTTACACCTGAAAACTGAAGCTCTAAAGGCAGGTTATGGAGTGGTCAGGAAAATCAGCTGGAAGCTACTGTGTTGTTCTGATTTTCCAGTAGCACTGTCTTTGCCAGCAGGTTTGTTGTCACTGGCTGAAGGTGTATTTTGTGAAATGCAATCCATCTCCTGACACTAGCAGGACAGAGAGCAAACACCTACCATTTCCCACCTAGGAAAGCTAGCATTCAGCATTCCACATCTGCCTGGGAAAGAAAAAGGATAGTTTCTTTTCAGCGCTGCCAAAAAAGCGATATTAATTGAACTAAAGCTTGAAATGAAATGTGAGTGTGACTTGATCTAGGAGGAGCCCTACAGAATGAAATTTAAAAATATGCTGCAGAGGAAGGAACTCGTGCACTGAGTTACAAGAGGATTGATGTATTAGTAAGGATGGTCTATCCATAATTTCGATGAGCTGGGACAGACAGGAGAGGAAGAAGCACACAGAAAAAACAATACCAGCAGCTCAGGCTGAGATCAGGAGCCTTCAAAGGAAAAAAATCAGCCAAGTTAAGGGAAAAGAAATCTCTTACCGTTGGTGTCTGCCATTTGTCATGCATTTCCAGTGATTGTGTAGATGACATGCATTTGCTGAGCTCCTGTGAGGACACCATACTTAGAGAAATTACTTACACCAGAAGGCCAGAATGAGGTCTTTCAAAGGTCATTATCAGAACTGTTTTTTCATCAATATACTACTTGATTGGAGGCAAAGACTCAAAATTGCAGGGCTTTGATTGCTGGGAGGGAAGCTTTTAACTGCTTCCTGCTGTTCTGTCACCTTGTGCTAACCCCAAATGGCACCGTTAAATTGATGTCCTGTTTCCCATTTACTGCCCACAAATCACTCTTCTCTTGTTCATATAGGAAACATTTGCACGTGATAGGAATTGCAGGGGCTAAACAGTAAATCTTAAAGCCAGTAAAGAACTCAAAAGTTATTTACCCAGTGACCAAAGTGTTGACTTCCCCCGCCACTTCACAATATTCAGTTGTGAACTTTATTAAAAATTACAGAACCTCATGTCTGCCTTAAGGGAATCTTAAACTGTGGAAAGTAACATTACTGAAAATCACAATCGAAGAGGCATCAGATGTAAATCCTGTCTTAAATTTTTGTACTCTTCAACTGCTTTAGTTCCAACAGATCATCCCACATAATGAACCACCAGCCAAAAGGTAAATATAAATGCAAAATATTCCCCAAGCAAACATATTACTGGCTTTTAAAACAAGTCCATTTAAATAATGTGGAAATTTATTAAAGAAACAGAATCTATTCTGCTTTATGTTTAAAGGTGAATTAATGCAAATATCATGGGTTTATCCAGCATTACTCCCTTGGGAGGAGTCACTGGGGAAACAATTTGTTTCTTGTTAGCTAAGGCAGGAAGCTTTGAAGTTCCTGAGTTGTCTGTCTCTGCAAGTAGCCCATTGAATCTTGAGGAAAAGTGTCAAATCGAAGTTGGAGTCAGTTGTGTGCCTTGTTTAAAGCTCTTGCAGGAAGAGGTCTGCAGCATGCCACCCACCAGCAGTGTGAGGGGCAGTGGAAGTGCCCCTTCTGGAATTTCTGGAAGAAATTTTTTATTGGCTATTAACAATGGGCATGGAGTCCTAAACAGTGAGTGTCATGAGAAGGGCCTCTATTGAGCCTTTTTTTTTTTTTTTTTTTAATTAGCTTCTAGGTTCTCATCATTTGTTTTGTGGTAGTATCAGGTGAGGATGATTTTTGTGAGGGCTGGTTGCTGGGAAAGCCACCAGAAGTAGCTTTGTTTCCCCAGACAATCCTCAGTTTTAGGATTGTTCACACACTCCTGCTCCTTTGACTGTGCTCATGAAGTTGTCTCTGGAGCTGTGCTGTGACTGGATTAGGTAAATTAGCTAGAATTAATTTCTTTTAAATTCAGCCTGCAATATTGTGCTCTGCTTGTTGGCACAGCTATGTGGGCAATGGGTTGTGACTGGTGAGGTGATGGAAGCATAAACCTCTGACAGGCTGCTTCTCTGCAGACAAAAAATTCAAAAGCTGCTGTCTGAAACTGCAGAGCCATTGAGTTCATAGCAGACTCCACCTTCATCCCAGAACTGTTTTTCAGAAGTCATTTTTTTCACTTTTTAATTACAAACCAGACCCTCAGCTAGCCATCAGCACAGCTCCAGTGAGTTGGTACACATGAGCTCTCATGTCAGCTTTTAGCCTGAAGGTTCCAGCCTTGGATTATCAACTGCAAAGAAAATCACTACAATGTTAACAGCCTATAAAGCAATTTAGGGTGGTCACTATGCATCTCAAGACAGCTCAAAACAATAGCCAGAGGGGAAATATAAACTGTTTACTACAACTGGATTGGCACTGAAATCTACTGATACAAAATTCATAGCCAACATGAATTAATTTGCTCCTGATCACTCCTTACAAAAACTGTGGCTTCTCTCTGCTTCCTCTAATGACTTCTATTTGACAGCTGTGGGTTTGCAAAGCAAACTGCAGTAGCAGAGTAGGCATTAACGTCCTGAAACAGCACTAAAATCCGTGAATGGAATTGCCTTTGGAACTTACAGTTGCTACCAGCTTACACTGAATCAAGCTTGTCATGTTTTATGGACTATACTTAATCTTTGATCATCTTTCATCTCCCTATCACCTGTGTGCAAGGGAAGTATTAGCCCTGTTTTACAGATGAAGAAATGAGGCACAGGACACCCGAGAGAGGTCTGGAAATTACTCTGCTCTGTAGCACAGTCTTACAAGAAGGCACCATCTCACCTTTTCATGTTATTTGGATGCACTGAAAGGTCTCAAATTTTTTCCTGATATGCCATAGAATCAGAGAAGCCCAGAATAGTTTGGGTTGGAAGAGACCTCAAAGATCAGCAAGTTCCAATCCCTAAAAGGTGGACAGGGATGCCTTCCCCTAAACCAGGTAGCTTAGAGCCCTATCCAGCCTGGCCTGGAGACTTCCAGGGATCCAGGGGCATCCACAGCCTCTCTGGGCAACCTGTGCCAGGGCCTCACCACCCTCAGAGTAAATAACTGTTTTTTAAGATGTAATCTAAACCCACTCTCTGTCAGTTTGAATCCATTCCCCTTTTCCTGTCATTCCAGGCCCTTGTAATAAGTACCTCTCCATCTTTCTTGTAGGCTCCCTTCAGGCACTGGAAGGTGACAATTAGGTCACACCTGAGCCTTCTCTTCTCCAGGCTGAACTATCCCAATTCTCTCAGCCTTTCCTCAAGGAGAGCTGCTCCATCCATCTGATCATCTTTGGTCCAAACGTGACTTCCTTTGGACTTGCTCTAACAGCTCCACATCTTTCCTGTGCTGTGACCCCAGATCTGGACACAGCACTGCAGTGGCTCTCACCTGAGTGGTGCAGAGGGGCAGAATCCCCTCCTTCACCTGCTGCCCACGGAATTCAGCCTGAGTTCCCCCAGGGCCCAGGCAGTGAGTGGGATGTGCAATGTTCCTCCTGGTTTGTGCCAGCAGCTCTGCAGGAGAGGAGAGCTGAGTTGTCCCTGTTCCTCCTCCAAAGGGTGAGCAGAGGGCTGCAAGTTGTTGCTTCAGCTGAGTAAATGCTCTGTGAAGTCATTTTATGTAATGGCCTGGAATTTATATCTTTGCTTATGAAACAGGAGCTGGTGGCTGTTTTAATAACCAGCACGCAGTGTAGATGCTACACTGAGCTGAATTCTTTCCTCAGATAGTGCTGGCAAAGTCAGGGAGAGCTGCGCTGGTATCCAAGGACAGAAGCTGGTTGCTTGTCTCCTTAGGATCCATCAAAGGCATTAGGAATGGGATGTGAGAAGAATAAATAAGCCTGTTTACCATGTGGAACGGAGCTGCCTTACCAAGGGTGAGCTGCAAAATGACTAGCTAAGGGCTGCAGCCAATTGCCTCTCCCGAAACTGCAGGCTGTCCTGTCATCTCTTCCCACATCAACCCAGGAAATGCCCCAGGAAAAAGCCTTAGGAAATGCCTTGAAAGGACAACTCTGCAGTAAGAAGCTGTAGTCCCATGTGCTCTGCTGGAAAGGTCCTTTTGTCTGGGGAGCTGAAGGTACGAATGGTGATATTTGTGCAGGGAATTTCAGAGATTCCATGCTCATGTGCAGGACAGGAGCTAAAATAAGGCTAATTTTGGTCAGGTTAATTTTGACCAGTCAATGCAGAGAAGGATCCCCTGTGAATAGAATGGGATAGGATACATTATATCATACAAAATCTTATACTCCAGAAATCAGAGGTGCAGTAAGTTACAGGTCTAGTTTAGGGCTGAAAATGATCAGCAACGCCTCGGACCATGGAATTTAATACAAATTGTTGCAACTGAGGGAAGGCTAATTCAAGTTTAGAAATCTGTGCAGCATGAATTTTGTAGCTGCAGTTTACCCTTTAATAGTTAGAGAGCTGTTATATAAATAGTATAAACCAGACACTGTGCAGACGGGGTGGGAAAAGAGAGGTTTTTTTCATAGTCTGAAAAAGATCCCTTAGAAAGTGGAATTACTGGAAGGGAAAGGAAGGGAAGAGCACAGTCCAAGGCCTTGTCAGCTAAAGCAGCATCTTCGCTAAGCAAGGATTTCACAGCAGAATTAAAAATGCATCAGGTCGAAGATCTTAATAAGTGGTTTCTAAAGAAGATATGTGGGAAATGGAGCACAACAGAGCAGGCAGATCCTGCTGGCCCAAGTGGCTGCAAGCCAGGAGCAGGGGGAGTGTGGGTCTGCATTTCTGCTGGAGAATTACAAATAAAGGAACAACTGGGGAAGGCAAGGTGTAATTAATGAAGCAGCCAGAATTTGTTTAATGTTTCTCAGGATTTAAAGCTAATCACAAGTTAAATTTACCCTTCTGATTCCTCCTCCCACCCCACACCTCCAGGATCTTCTAATTTATAACCTTCCAGATTCCTGCACTTTTCCTGAGCATGATGTGCAGGAATGGATCATTCTCATACCTCAGTGGCTGCAGAAACCTGACAGTGTTTTCACATTGCTTCTTCCTCTAATAAATCAAAGCATTCCGAACTGAGGACTACATTCCCAGTAGAAGTCCTGTGGTAGGGAAGGACGGCTGTTTCTGCATTTTTACATCCCCTGGATGGCATTCCTGCTGACTGGAGTGCCTTGCAGCAATTATATAATTGCAAGTCAAAATTTCTCTGGTTTGCCAAATTGCTGAACCAGAAGGGTTTGCTTACTAAAGGACTGGAGGGAAGAAACTGGAAGGGAGACAGAGGCAAGAGGCTGCATAAACTGTTGGGCTGTGATCAGCATTTTGATCATTTTAGGAATTTGTCAAGGGGGAGGAGGGAAAGTTGTGTGGTGAGAGATGGGTGAATAATTAACCACATATAATTTAGTCAATGAATTTTGCTGATAGGGGATTATGTACAAATGGATTCCTGCATGTGTCAAATGTTATTCAACAGCTCTTTTCAGTGAATAATTTTTGAGTTGTAGCTTCGTCCTGAAGAGTTCATTGAGGTATTGGATAATTAAATACAGAAAAATAAGTGAGAGTACTAGCACACCAAAAACTAATCACTTAAATGGTGCTTGTATAGTCTCATTGAATTCTTAAGGTGTAAAGGAAAGTTTGCTTGATTTGAACTTCCATCACTGCCTTTAAATGTACCATTTAAAGAGGTCACTTTAAATCTTGTAAGCCATGAAATCTGAGGCATTTGGAGTGAATTACCCAGTTTTAAGGATCTTAATACCTATCTGTCTGGACATGATTATACTTAGGAAACACTCATCTGCAAACCCCATACAGACACCTAAGCCTAATTCTTTGACTTATTACTAGTTAGCTGGCTTCCCTCTCATCCCTTCATTAAACTGCTGTGCTCTTCCCACATTGCATTAGAGATTAAAGAAGTAGGGCAGTTTCCCACAAAATATTTGCAATAGAGCCAAAGCATCATTCTAAAATTCAAATCTCTTAGTAATGATCTATAGTATTAATTTCCAAGGCTCTGAGGATGATGCTGATATTCTTTAATCTCCACTCCTGGTATAAACTTGGGCAGGTCAATTATTTGGAGAAGTTTGGTTATCCCCACCTTACAGCTAAAGCCCATTGGGATGATAGAAATCTCTTGCAGTCATGAAGCAAAGATCTGGAGCTGCATCCACAAAAGTGCAGTAGTAGTTAGGGCAATGATCCAAGAGTCTATAAAATCCAGTGTCATATCAAAATACAGAACAGGGTAAGCTGTAGGTGCTGTTGACGAAGTTAAACTGCAAGGAAAAATAAAAAGAAAACAAAAAAAACCCCAAAACCTAAGAGTACCAATTCTTCAAGTGAAAGACTTTACTGGATAAGATGTGGATTTTTAAGCACCGACTCTTGTGGTGACAGACCAGTTGCATTTTGACCTGTTTAATTTGAATGAGTGTTCACAGGAAAACTCTGAACAGCCCACAGGAACTCCAGCCAGGGCAAAAAATTGTCCTGAATACCTAAGTAGGGAAATAGATGCTACATCATTTGTGAAGGCAATAGTTTCAAATAAAATAGGACTCTATATTCTAACTCCTGATTGCCACGTAGCTTTATCCTGCAGAGTCACACTGCAAGCAGCACAACTGTCCTTTCAGAGGAACGTGTGCTGTGCTCAGTTCTGTGCATGTGTTTGCAGCTCACAAGCAGATTGCTAATGTGTTTTTTTTGTTTGTTTCAGTGCTTTCTCTCAGGAGGCGATGCTCCTGACAGTTTGATTACTTGGAATCTGAGGTGAAAATGCCCAAGCAAAGAGATCAGTTGAGAGAGAGGGAAAACAGCAGCACATTAGAATAAGAAAATCAGGCTTTTTGTGAAGGACACAATGGTGTGTTCGCGTGTTGCTGAAACCCAGAGGTACTTCTAAAAACCCTTTAAGCCTCATCCTTTTCTAATAATCTTCATAATCCTCACCTAGGATTGCCAGGGAGTAATTTGTGACTGCAGTCTGGATGGCAGGGAGTAAAGCAAAGCTGCTTGACAGAACATCAAAGGTTTGTGCCACTGACGTTTCATGCAGCCATTGCTAAATCCTTCATGCTTGAAACAATGATGAAAAATGATTATCAGCTATGAAATCAAAATTATATCAATCTGCTTCAGGGTTGTGGGGCATTTTATTTCTTCATTTGAAAACATGACCCAGCCTAGCACAGTTCACTTACCAACCTCAAGTGTTCTGTCATTGAAAAAGAATAGAACTGAGTCAGGAAGGGTGAATGTATTTCATGCTTTAAAAATATGTAGGGCTGTGGGGAGCAGTCCCTGAGTTCGCAGACCTTGCCTTTGCCTATCAGGCAGTGTGCCTGCAACAGGCAGTGCGGAGCTTCTCAGAGAAGCGTGGCAGAGATAGGCGTGTGTGCAAGTAACAGAGGTGCAGGCTCTCGAGTGAGGATTCCAGGGGATTTATTGTAGGGAAGGAAGGAAGGAAGGTGACGGGAGGGAGGTAGCAAGCTGGAAGCATTGACAGGAGAGCCTCGAGCAAGGCTGTGCAGGGGGTTATAGGGGGCACATGACTGGGAGGAGTTTGGCACGCAGGCCAATAGGAACACAGTATGGTAAGATGAACAGAACTCATAACCAATAAACTTAACTTACAGGAGGGAGGGACATTAAACCGAACCAATAGGGAGCAACTTAACGGCAGAACAAAGAAGAACACTCTAGAAGACAACCATATAGGGGAGGAAGGGGAGGTGTTGTGAGGAGCCAACCAGGTACAACTCTGGTGCATATTCATGAGCACTGTCCCAGAGGAACTTGGGAGCAACTCACAGAGTCGCCACAAGTTAAAGCTCATCCAGCTCCCAAGACTCTTCAGGTGCCCCAGCCCCTGGTGGTGTACCTCGAGCATATAGCTGTGCAAGAGTGACCGCTACGTAGGGGCAGGGGTGGGAAGAAGAAAATGCAGAAAATAAAATCAAGCAGTTCAGTGCCCAAATACCTCGTTCTGATTGTCTCTAGATAACACGTGTAACAGACAATGTAGTTGCTCTCTGAATTTCCGAGGGGAATATTCAATGCAGAGTAGCTGAAATGGAAACTAAATGTGATTGGAGGCTCTAGTTACCCAGCAATATCACTGCAGGTAATTCTTCTGGCTGTAAATCCAGTGATCCTTAAAGCTGAATGCTGAGAAGCAGAAGTTTGGGAATGATTTGGCTTGTCATCTCTATCAAAATCTGCTCTTAATGAGTATCTTGTTAGCTACTTCTACACCTGCTTTTCCCTGTGCAGAGGCCTCCATGATGTACCAAAAACAAGGGACCAAGTGGAGAGCAAAAGGAAACGAGAGCATCACCATCAGCTCTGCTAGGAAAGCACAACAGAGCCCGGAGTGCCTGACTCCATCTGTGCCATTACCATGGGCTGGGATTGCTAGAGGAGTCCTGTGGAAGAGAACTCCTTGGGTCCAGAGGGGGAGAAGGCAGCCTGATGCCAGCCTGGCAGGACTAAGGCTTGTTGTCCTACTGCTGCTGTACAGAAAAGCTGAATCACTCAGCACCCTGCTGCTCTGTGAGGCTACTCACAGAAATAAAAAATAATCCTTTCACCAGTCATGGCAAGGGGACTTTATCTGGACAATATCAATTCTGCATTGCAGGTAATTATCTTATGGTCATTTTTGGAGGGAAACAGGAGAGACACAGCCTGGCTGCTCCTGTTCTCAGTGGTGAGGGAGAGATCCCATCAGCATGGTCTCTCTGCAAGGCCCTGTACCCCCCAGGCTGTGTGACTGATCAGCCAGCAGCTGATGGCAGTCAGATTGTCCCCTCCAATTTCTTCTCCCTGGTGAGTATTTGCTGATCTTCTCAGCCACTTGCCTTGCAAAGTTGTTTTCTAATATCCTGATTGTAATTTGAAGCTGATTAGCAAACATGCACAGAGTCAGCCTCGAACATATGGGGACTTTTTTGAGAATGTTAGTTCTGAAGAGATGCTTCTCAGTGATTAGTCACGAAGACTGAGATATAAATTGGTACTTCTCTGTCTCTGCTCTTGCTGCACATTCTCTGTCCCACCTCTGACAGAGGAGTTGGAGGTCAGAAAAAGCAAGAAATTAAATACAATGTAGCAAAAAAAAGGTTATAAAGATAAATGGTACCATTCAAATGTGATGCACTTGAAGGGCTTCATGTTGATGAGCTGTGTCACCTCTCTCCTGTGTAGTGCTTCTCATGGTCCTTCCATTGCTTTGCTCTGTGTCCAATAGCAGAGATGACACTAAGCCATTTTACCCTGAAAATCCAAATGCTTCATTTCACCAAGGCTTTTTGCTCTTTTTGGCTAGAGAGGGAAGCACTGTGCCACAGCTCTTTGAGAAAGAGAATCAAAAGAATCATTCCAAGCAATTAGATAGGTAGAAATTGTCCCCTCAGTATAAACGTACGTGTTTACCCCCTGCCCCCCCCCAAAAAAAAATATTCTCCACATTATCAGATAAGCACTTTGTTCAGAAGGTTCCCTCAATAAGGTCTGGGCCTAGGGAGCCCTGTGGCTTTCCTGCTCCTTCAGGAACTCTGCATTTTGGATGTTAAGCAGGAAAAATCCACTTGTTCTTGCAGCTAAGCCTCCTTCAAAGGCAGTCCCGAGGCAGTGGAGGAGTGTGTGTTGCACAGGGAGAGAGAAGGGGAGGGAGCAACATGACAGGACCAGAAGCCAGCAGCTGGTGTTGTTCTTGTGCATCTGCATTATAAGGTTTTATAGGATTAAATTGTTCCACAAGGTAGCTCTAATGAAGTTATAAAAAGTCTTTGCAGCGTTCCAGCTGGTGGGTAGCAGAAAGTGGGGCTCAGTTGATGGTCAAATGTACACTCTAATCAGTCATGAAACATTTTATTTTATTGTCTTTGGTTTATTCAAGAGATACTTTAAAGTTTTGATCAAAACACTCTCTACTTTTGGAACTTCTTTTGGCCTAATTTTTAAAATCTAAATACTCAAGAGCTTCACTTTTGACCTTTCAAGCCAGAACATGGCTGGTCCTCACGGCTTAAACCTCTAATTCAATAAATGAACTAATAAAATGATCTCTTCTATAGTGATACTCCTTTTACCTCAATAGCTCGCCTTGGGAAACAACATAACTTTAACTAAGGGGGAGGCTAGTTATATAAGCTTGTGTTTTGAGTCCCAGGGGATTTTTTTTTTCTTTGACAATGCGCCTTTTTTTTTTCCTGGAAAGAGCTCCATTTAAAAAATGCTCAAGTTTACATGGAAAATCAAAGCTATTTTTAGGGTTCTTCCTTTTTTTTTTTTGCACTCTCATTCCAAAAAAAGTACTCAATTTTCTGTCCAACAAAAAACAAAAGCAGAATAACAGAGTATGTGCCTGGTGCAGTATCTGCTAACATTGCCACTAGGCATTATCATCAGGATCGTCGGATGCTTTTCCATATTTAAAAGTGTATTTTCTCTGTTACTTTCACAGGAAGAAACTTCCAGCTCTCAGCTCTTCTCATACGTCTGGACAGGACACCCTGCCTGAAGTGGTTGTGAAGAACATCTCATGCAAACAGAAAAACAAAGTAATTGTTTTGCAAACAAAGAAAAACAAAGGTCCTGTGCTGAACACATTGATAAGTCCTTACCTGAAACAAGATTTCTTTCCCTTCCATTATACTTCTTTATATCATTAGTTATTGTAATTAAATGTTGTTTCTTCTAGAAAATCAAGTTCTCCTTCAAAACTAGCTGAGTCTTTGGTTGCAATTATATCACAGCAATGAAGTTTTACAGTTTCTCCCTCCAGGTTTTTCTTAACACCAAAATTACCTTTCTTTAGAAAAGAAAAATTAGTCTTTTAAAACAGGTCTTTTCATTTAGGAAAAATTAATTGGAAAAATTAATTGAAAAAATTTATGTTAGACACTTTCTGTCCTGTCTTTCCAAATAAAATCCCATTCAGGAAAAGCCTTAGTTTGAAAGCTGTCATAGGAAAAAAACAAAAGTTTTGAAAAGCTATTGGAGTTTTTGTTAGAAACTGGCTGTTACACTTAGAGAACCAACCAAAAATAAATTATCAAAGACAGAGCTTTCTTGTTGGAGACCTCATCATCTAAGCTGCAAAACTGAGGCAGGTAGAACTTTTGCCTCATCACTGTTGCATCAAATTCAAGGATAATGTTCTGCAGAGGAATTAAAGTAATAAGGAAAACTATCTCAAAGCAAGGAAATTAGGCAGCAAAGGACACAGAAAGACCCTGAAGATCCATATTCCATACGGATATTATAATGGATTTTATAATTTAGTATCTTCTCTTTTAGCAGGACTCATTCCAGCCATGAAGGGAGAGGCATCAAGGAACTTCACAGCAAGGCAATTTATTGGAAAATATGCAGCTCAGAGTTGCTGGTCCTCATTGTGCAGATCTTGCTTTCTGCTGTTCCCCCTGTGCTGTTGAGTACAAATATGAACAATTCCCCTCCTTGGTTTGCAAGGTGCAAACCACAGTATTGCACACTTTTTGGAAGCTACATTTAAACTACCTTTATTACACACTTTTTGGAAGGCAGCTAAACGGCTGACCTGTTTGATATTTCGTGGCATAAAATCCTCAGGCTGAAAAGGGCTTCTCCTTAATCATCTCCAAATCATTCACCCTTCATTTTATTGAGTTCCTTCTAGTCAGTGCAGTAGAGGATGACTAGACAGGCTGAGGTGACCTTCTTGAAATTTTCATATTTGCTTCTTTTTTGCAAGCCATATTAAGAAGCCTGTTCTCACTTAACAGTTTTTCACTTTAAATTTTTTCCTCTTCTAATACTTCAATAAGTGATTTAAATTTTATTGAGAGACAGGGAGGGAAGAAAACAAAATTAATTTAATCATAGCAGGGGGAACCAAGTTCATTTTCTCAACCCAGAGAACTGTCTTCAAGCTCATCCCAAGTGGAAGGTCTGTGGGTTTTAGCACTGCAGGTGAATGATTCTGGGCCAGAATGATTTCATCTCTCTGACAAAGGTAGTTAAGTGCTTGACAATTTTGTCTAAACTGCCAAGGTTTTTTCCCAGAAATAGTGTTCCAGGTTTTCATGAGCCTGGAGACATTTTTGTCATTTCAGGCTCATTTAGCTTATTACACCCTGCCAGCCATGTCCAGATAAAGTGCAATGAGTGCTGCTGCCTCTGTTACAAACCCACATCTTCTCTATCAACAAACCTCAGTACCATGCCCATTAGAAAAGCCCTAACATTTGATCTGCCATTGATGACAGGCACATTCCAATTTGTGGCTGCTAGCCTGCAAAAATGATCTGCAAATGGCAGGTTGCAGGCTGTAATTTTGAATCCTGCAGGATGGTGTTGAAGTCCTCTCACTTCCCTTCAGTGTGAAGGTCATTCCTCCAGATCTGAAATTACACTTGCGAAAAGTGGCATGGGCAACTGTACCACAGGCTTAATTTAGAATAAAACCACGGGATAATAATGTTTTGTGTCAATTTGTTTTCTGTGGTTTAACAAAAATGTTAATTTGTCACTGAGATGGAGACAAGCCTAGTCCTTAAGAGAACAGGATATTTGGGACTATGTTTCTCTATTGTTCAAATTGCTACATCAGTCCTCAAATGATTCTTTGGTTTTACTAGGAAATATTCTCTCATTTGCTCAGTTGCTTTTTGCAAAGCAGGAAAGTGCTTACCAAGCTTTGCTTTCCACCAGGCTTTTGTGAGACTGTAAATGTTCAATATTACAAATCCATGCCTCCTAGTATTGATGAACCTGGCTCTTGGCAAGCCTGAGTTACAGTGATTAACTATCTGATTAAACCAAGAAAAAGAGCTGCCTTGAGGGTTTGAAAGACGTGCCCTTCAGAAGATTTAATTTCATGATCTCCCTAATCAGTGTTTTGTAAGTTCAGTGTACATCCTATGCACATCTTTTAAACCAGGGCAGATTGCATATTGGTTTATGGTGTTATCACAAATTAGAAGTACAATATCAGTTTCTCTGATGTGGGGAACTCTGAACAGGAATCGTTTGCATTTCTGTGTGTCCTGGAGACAAATAGAATGAAATGAATAGCCTTTTAATTTAATTGGCTTCCAAGGCCAGCCTGAGAATGGAAAGCGCAATGCATGGCACAGTTACTGTAGAAACGGTGGAGGTCAAAATCTCAGCGTGCAGAACCTACATCAGTCACCACTGCTCCTGGGCAGTAATTTTTTTGATTCTCACTGCATCCCCAGCAGACCCCAGGAAGCCAGATAAATCAGAGTTAGTATTCCAAGTGGAAGTGCTGGGTCATTTGTCACTGGTCGGATCATGCTATGGAATTTGTTTAAAAAAAGCTGCCAAAATGAAAAACTACATTGTATCACTGCTCTTATATATCAGCCAGGAGAATTAGATCAGGACAGAAAGAAAGCAAAAGGAGAAGAAAAATCTTTTTTTCTCATAGAATAAAAAAGACAGAACAAGGTAAAAAAAAAAGGGTACAAAATGGATAATAGTCTGACAAGAAACCCTTTTTCCAAAATAATCTTTCTATAACAGACAGTTAAGATTTATGTGTTATTTAGTGGAGCCAGCCGTGCTGAATGCAGTGAAAGCAAAAAGGGAGATAATATCGTGCTAATATTCAAAACTCCTGCTCTCTTTTGACTGTAGAAATAAAGAGCTCTAGCTCTTGTAAAACTTGAGCTGGCCTAGGAGCTCATCAATGAACACAGAAACCCATCCACACTGTGCTAAATGTAGAAAAAGGATTTCTTTACTATTTTTGGACTGGCTACTGCAAGATCTGTGCTGCTACTTCAGCTTGAATTCATTCATCCATCTGCAAAAAAGTTCATAACTCCTCCTCTGAGTCTGATCCCATATGCATGTGTCGGCACAAAAACCTGACACAAAGCCCTTCCATATGCAGCAGACTCAGCTGCACCGAGAGGATCACATTAACCTCCTGTTTCATTTCTGGATTGTCGATTTTTAAAAGCACAAATGTTCCTTTTAGGAGGTTGTGCGCGAACAGTTGTTGGCGCTTTTATTATTTCCTATTACAACACTAAATTTATTCCATGGAGCTGTGTCATTATTTGCTGAAGGAGAAGGAGGAGGTAGTCCTTTCCAACTAAAAATAGTCAGTGTTCTTTCCAAGGAGGACTAGGGTTCAGTTCCCCTTCCTGTCCCAAAGAAATCAGTCCCTTATCTTCTGTCTGTGCCCAAGCTGAGTATCTCTCCTCCTCTTGTGCAAGCCCAGCTCCTGTAGAGAAAAGCCAGACAGACCAGGCCAAAAATAGGGCACAAGCTGGCATGGTTTTATAACTCACTTGGGAAGGACAGGATCCATGCACAGCCTGCAAGGATCGTTCTGTTGGCACTGCTCAGCGCTGTGAGCAGAGGTAAAACCTTCCCTCGTTGGCCCTACCAATCCAAGAGGCTAGTGGGCTTGCAGAAGGAAAAGCAGCACCTGAAGGAGTGTGCTTGGGGATTTTTTCTGCTCTCGTGGGGAGGCTGTCCTGAGTAAACATGGGATTGCAGGTTTTGTGAGGGTTCAACAGCTAATGCACCCAAATTGGATGCATCCTGCACACACAGCCTACATAGAATCATAGAAAGTTTGGGTTGGAAGGGAGCTTAAAGCCCATCTCATTCCAACCCCCCTGCCATGGGCAGAGACATCTTCCACTAGAGCAGGCTGCTCAGAGCTCCATCAAACCTTGTCCAGGGACAAGGTATCCACAGCTGCTCTGGGCAACCTGTGCCAGGGCCTCACCACCCTCACAGTAAACAATTTTTTTCTAATATCTAATCTAAACCCAGTCTCTGTCAGTGTCAAGCCATCCCCCCTTGTCCTGTCACTACATGCTCTGGTACATTGTCCACGGGGGAAACCAAGTCTCCTTGATTGTGGCCAGGTAGTTTGACTCCTCTGCACTGAATTTAAACCCTTCATTAGGTAAAACTGATTCATCTCAAGTACCTTCATTAGACAATACTAAAGTTAAAGAGCTTAACCTCCAGTTTAACTCTACTGTAAAAGCTAACTGGGGAGAAAAGGAACAGAAAACATGTGAAAAATGTTTTTAGGTAAAAGATTCAATGCCCTAATGAAAAAAATGTCATCTAAGGTGAATTTGACACAGGCGCTGTGCCTGCATGGTAACTTTGCATAGCATTCCTTACCTTTCAAACCATTTTTACATCTCCTATGTATCACCAAGTCCAAAAAAAGAAATATACAGCACTTTTAAATATATTATCACTTCTGGTAAAATTGTGTATTCTCCCTCTTTGATAAGTGATATTCCTCAGGTAATGTCGGAACTAGAAGCAAAGCTTTTCCTTTTCTCAATATTCAGCTTTAACTACTGAGAAATGCTCATCTTCCATTACGGAGCCAAGTTTCACACAGCACTGCTTTCCTCACCCTAGCCCCCTGTTTTTAAGAACTCTGCCTTCCAGAGGAAATCCTGCTTTAGTGACCTTTGACTATTTACCACTTTGACTATTTACCAAGTGGCATGAGATAACTGAGGCTGTAGCCTAGCAGTAGAGAAAGGCTCTCTGTAGGAGCAGATTTGATAATTATACAGAATAAAAGGACTCATTTCCATGCAATGTAAAATGTTCCACACCTGGCCTATCCTCACTCCATAGTATGCTAAACAGCATATGTATTCTCTAAAGGATGTTTAAACACTGCTGTCAAAAAAAATGAAACAGAGAGGAGCTCTTATAATGCATCAGGGGGAAAAAAATCAGTAGATATAAATGGGGGAAAAGGCTGTGCCAGCCTTTGTGGAAATAACACATTTTCTTCCTAATCTCTTGCTATATATAGCAGGCAGTTACTGGCTGGGAAATAAAAGGAGGCTGGAAAACAGCTTGGAAATAAAAGGAGGCTGCTTGCTGTAATCTGCACAATACCTGAGCACTAGGAGTTTGTGTCGAAATGCAAAATGTAAAAAGCAGCAGCGTGTGCACATCGCGGGGGAAAGTGGTCAGCAAGGAGAGGAGAGGAGAGGTGGCACCAAGCTGGGCTGGTTCTACAAAAGGATTAAGAGCCAAGTGGGGCATTTCTACCAGGAGCTGCTGCACATTAATGCATAACTGGCCCAGGTGCAAATCTCCCTTCACCACCACCTGAGTGATTAAAGGAGCCTTCCCCACCCCTTCCTTTACTCGTGGTGCTTTTTTGTCGTGTGATTTCAGACTCCTAAATCCAGTCAAAACACCTCTGTGGGAGATTTAGGAAAAAAAATAAAAGAATCAGCAGAGAGATACCTGTTCTTCAAACACCAGCTTTAAGCTGAAAGACTGCACAGTAGTTTATTACTGTTAATCTCAAGGCAACAGGTGGCATGGCAGGAATTGCAGTGGGATCTCTTTCAGGCAGTGTGATGTGTACATCCAAAATCTTTGCTTTGCACATTCGTTTTTTTTGTTGGGTTTTTTTTTCCTTCTTCATCTTCTTACCATTCCCTTTGGTAAGTGCTTCATTCCTTTGGCTTATCAGGGTATTTTGGGATGCCTACACAGCTTCATGGGCCATTTCCCAGGTAGCAAGTGGTTTCTCCAGGGATGTTCTTGTCACTGCAGCAAGTTTAAAAAGGGCTGCCTGGCCCTCTGGGAATTGAGGCAGCAGGAGATAAGAGGAGTGGGGCTAAAGGGGCAGTGATGTGGAGAATACCTGCAAATTGAGCAATGTATTGGCGTGCTTGTCAAGAGGAGCTGCTGGTAGGAGCTTGGATCAATGAACGTACTCAATAGCCACTATGAATCTTTTATGAGAGAGTCCCTGCATCTACCTGGTAGGTTTGTAGGCTACTGTTTCCCTTTTTCAGGGATCTAGGCTGTCCTGTCAGGTATGTCCCTTGCCCAGCGTAGATTTCTTGTGTGGAGCTGTAAAACACTAATCATACCAGCTCGCCTGATTAGAGGATTTAGGTTCATGCTCTGTCTCACAGCAGGAACACGAGAGGAGGGGCAATGATAAGAGACAGAGGATCTCAGCCTCCCAGCAAAGTAATTATCTGCCAAAAAGGACAAATTCTGCTCTCCTGGTTTTGGTACCATTCCTAGGAGCTGCTGCTCTCCATTGAATGAATGTCCATGTTGGAATTTGCAGAGAATCCCATGTCCTGTGTGGCATGTGTGCATTTTCCTGACTTTATCCTGGAGGGGAGGTGAAAAATGTAACAGGTCTAGTCTGGAGTGTAATCAATGATTTATAAGTGGCCATGCATTTTTTATGCATATAAAGTAATAAGAGCTGTAGAGTAAAAGCAGAAATGTGACATTAAGTGGTTTCTCTTGCCAGTTTTCCAAGAGATATGATCAAAGCACCATTTCAGCAGCAGGGCTGCAGGACTGCACCCTTTAATAGGGAGACAATGACTTGATCAGGCTCTGGTTGAGGTTAGGAGCATCCTCTGCTTGAGGGCCTTGAATAACATTAAAAAAAGCTCAGCTGGTCAGACTGAACAGCTAATCAAGAGATGTTTTGTGATGCATCCTTTCATTTCATTCCCGTCACCCACAACTTCAAAGCCGAGATTTATAATAAATTTTTTAAAATAATAATAAAAAAAGGTGGTTGTGATCAAATTGGAAAGGAGGTGTTAACACAGGATGAATCTGTAACCCTCTGCTTGACAGAGAAGAAATCTTCTGCTCCTTCTCTTCCTATACATCTTCCAGTGTATTAGTCTCTTTTTAGTGTTTTCTTTTTCCTGAGTGTCCCACTTTCTCTTTTTGCAGTTAGCTGCCAGAGAGATGTATTTTCTCCTACTGACTGCATCAGAATTTCCTAAGGTTATGGGAACTGGTGCTTCTGGGGAATTATTGAATTCAAGTTATTTGGTGATACTTATTCCTGCTTCTGCAAGCCCTGCAGGACAGCCAAAGCATATATCATTTCATTTTCTGGAACATTTAGGTCACTGATTTGTCTGCTAGCCTGGCAGTGTTTTAGTTTCACATTGTATATGAACAAGTGTAAAGTTTTGTGAGTATAATAAAGTCAGTGTGAAAAGACACTGAGGTTCATCACAGGATTTCTTGCAAGTGAATTGTTGGAAGCACTGGCGTGCAATCTGGCTTGCTTATCAAATTGATTTAAATGCTTGGAGCGAGAGGCAGTACTGTATAGAATTTGGTCAGACTTGTCTGAAGAAAAGTTTGTTTTAGAAACGTGACCAAAAGGATAAAAAAAAAAAGTAAATGCAAGCAGCTGGTACCTTGCTGTTTTGTGACCTGCCTGAAATCCTCTGTGTGGAGAATCCTGCTGATGGGAAGCTCTGGCATGTGGTGCTTTGCTGAATGCTGCTTGATGCATCCCTTGTGGTGCCCTCTGTGCCCTAAAGGAAGTTTTGGTTCATAAGTTACACTTTGGGAAACAAATACTGATTATTTGGTGCCCCAAACACACAAAGCATTTTCTAATTTTTCACCGAATTCTATTTTTCTATCCTTTGCCTTGGTGTATTCAGTGATATGTGTTCTGGAGTGGCTGCAGTATCAAAATTGTTAATTTTCTGCCGCTCAGCACCTGTGCTGCTATGCCCTCCAGCTCTTTCTCTTTGAAGCCCTGGCATCCTGCTTCACTCAGTGTTTCCTGTGGGAGAAATGAGCCTGCCTGCGTGGTCGTGGCATGTTCCTATTTGGCCTGAGAAGTTGATCTTCACAATTATTGTCACCAATTCAAGCCCATCCAAGTATCTGGCTTTGAGAATATTTGAGATACTGCTGCCACTGTTTCAGAGACCCAGATGTACTAGCTTGAAGCATTTATGCTATTAAAAGGGCTGTGAGAAATTTTGGATGAGGCTCATGTTGACTTTGCAGCCAAGATTTCACCCTTTCAATATAAGACTAGCTTTCAAACTTCTGATCAAACCACAGACTAACAGATTTATTTCCCCCACCCCCCAAAATCTAATTTGCAAATATAATCTTCAACCTGAGACTGAGGCTGCAATTGCTGCTGATCGGAATAGTGTGAGGGAAATCAGGCTGAATGGGGCTGTATAATTCTTTATTTGATATCATTAAATGAAATGCCAGCATTAGTTAAAATATCCACCAAATGCCACAGGTTTATACCTTAAGTGCATTATTCACTCCTTGTTCTTTGGCATTCCCCTGAGGGTGGAAAGGACTATAGTTAGGGGAGAAGAAACAATGGTCTGATCAATCACAGACCTCTTGAATTGCAAATCAAAATCAGCAACCAGCTCCCAGAGCTCTGCGCTGGTCTGTTGAGCTTTCTGCAGCCCTCTCATGTCACTCTCATATGACTCTTTACATAATGCTGAAATCTTTCTCACTGTTTCAGTTTTGGGGGGCTTTTTATATTGCTTTTAGGTTTGTAGAGCCTCTTGAAACAGAGCCACTCAACACTGCTGCCAGCACAGAGCCCATGGTGTGGGAGTCAGGGTGACAAATCCCTGACAGGAGCCCTAACAGAGCACCTCTATTGTACCTGAGCACAAGCAGTTATTGTCTTTTATATCCTGTGGAGAATGAGTAGTGAGCTGAGAAATGGTGCCGAGCTGCTGGTGCAGTCAAGTGCCTCATGATTTTACAACTCTCTCATAAGAATGGGAATATTTCCCCTCATCTACTGCAAACACCAGTGTGGCTCCACTGGGATCTCAGTGCTTTGGAGCTATTGAGACCTCTCTGCAGAGAGATGCTGCTGGCAACATCTGCAGCTCCCCGTGCTCTCCTCTTCCATTGCAGGGAATTCTCAGGCGTTCCAGGCACAGAACAAAAAATAATGCCTTGGTCTCCCAGGGTTTTCTCTTTGCTGTCTGAGAAAATGTTTGACAAGTTTCTGCCGTGCACTTGGAACAGTTGTGAGTTGGGAATGTTCCCCCCTTTGCCTTGCTCTCATGATCACATTGAGCCCCAATGCCTGCTTTGAAAATGTGCTCCAGAGAAACCAAAGCCACTGAAGTCCTACTTGGATTCCTGGTGGAAATGTAAGACAGGGAGAGTTGCAAAGGGACAGGATAATCTAAGCTTTTCCTTCTGTTCTGTAAGCTGAAAAACTTGATGGAACATTGTGTGAGCTCCTGAGGGAGGCAAGTATTGTTTAGTGGTGCTTTTAGTTAGAGCTGTGCAATTCTGTTGACATCTGGCTGTTGGAAAGGGCTAAAATGTTTTATTGCCCTGGTCTTGGATAAGGGCATGTCTACATAAAAAGTCATTTGAAAAAGAACTCTTCCCTGGCCTTTATATTTTGCTTAAAATGTTTGGCAAAATTGGATTTTATTCTTGACTCAGCAATAGATAAAGAGTATAATGTGAAAGCAGCAAGTTGTGTGAAAAGCAATTGGAGTTGCCTTGCCTTAAGAATGTTTCTATTCAGGTGTCTGTTACCATAATTCAGTTACACTGTGCTTCCCTATCAGGTTTTCCTGGAGATCTCTGCTGTGTGCAAACAAAAAGGAACTTGGAAGCCGCTAAGCTTTCTAAAATGTTAATGTAAACATGTTGCATATGTAGGACTAGTGAGCATTTCCTTGGCCAAACTCATATCAGGCTGCGATTAAGTGATTAATTAGCTACTAATCGATTGCTATTGGTTTTAGGCAAGCCTGTGCCACGTGGGTTTGGTTTGTAGGGCTGGTTTAGCACAGCACTTCTACACACTGCATGGAGGTATCTCTGTCTCACCCAGGAGCTGCTGCTCTGTTTTCACAAGTGGCCAAGAAGCACTTCTAAGGACCAATTTCCCTTACTTGTTAATTGGCAATTACTGTAGAAAAATACTCCATGATCTAGTGCCACCTATCCCTCCATAATGCCATCCCAGACTTCAAAGCCTGTGTGGATGAATTCTGCCCCTGAGGTCTGGTGAGGGGGTAGGAGTACAGGTAAGGGCAGAATGTACCCATTGGAAATACGAACATCAGAATCCCTTCTCTCCTGGGTGAATAATCTGAGATTTAATTTTAATGGCATTAATCTTTTGGCCAGAAGCACAGCAGATTGTGCCCAGAGAGTTGTGTTCCCAGGAAGTGTGGGCTTGAGGTGGAAATAGCAACGATGCTGGTGCCAAGAGGCCTGTTTGAGGCTGGGCTAATTTGCTTTTTCCCCTAGTTAATTCATTGCTGAATCTAGAAACAGGGATATCTGGGATGGTTTGGGATAGTTTCAGCTTTGTCCCTCTAATCCATGTAGCTCTAATGTCAAACTGTGCAGCAGTTCTTTGTTAGCAGGGCAAAAGCATCTGGTTGTGTTGTGTTCAGCGATTTCCTGACATTCATCTCCTCGCGAAGGAACATCATCAGTCCTCACAAGAAATCTCCACTGGTCTATACTCACTCCATCACCTTACTTCAGTGCTGGGCTGAAGAAAACAAAGGGTAATATGCTATTTGAGAAATTGTGTAACCTGACAGTTAATATTATTGCTTAATTAGGCTATCTCATGTCTTAAACTGAACACATCATTTAGGTTATATAGATAGCCAGATTTTTACTTTGAGTTTTATTTTAATGCCCCTTAACACTCCTGTGTAAATACAGCTCTTAACTGATCACAGTAAGAACCTATCAAAGGAGGACTGAAATTTCCTCATTAATATCCAATTTTCATGCCATAGAGTGTGGTATTAATGTCACTTTTGGTCATGTATAGTTGTCAGGGCTCTGACATAGCTGGACATAACAGCATGACTTTTCTAACCTCGTTATAAAAAGCAATTAGGGGCAACATCCAGCTCTGCAGTTACTAATCACATGGAGATGTAAGGAGATTCCCACAGTGAATTTAATTAGCAGGAAACACAGAGTACTCTGTGACCTGCAGTGCAGATAACACAGTTCCTGTCCAGCAGTGTTGGTCCCTTGCTCTGAAAGGGCACCTAACCTGCTCTGGTGCCAGAGCCATGCATAACCTACAGGCTTCCAAGGGACTGGAGCTAGAAACTTCCAACCCAGAAGGCTGAATCAGGAAATGCAATGCTGGTAAATCCAGTCTTGTACCAAGCAACACCCTGGGCAGCTTTAAAATGCTGAGGAATAACCCAGGAGGAGCTAGGAGCTAATGCCAGCAGTACCTGGACATGTCTCAAGAATGTATAGGACATATTTTGGTAATCAGAGCTGCACTGCTCAGAGTAATGATATGAGTGGCTTCTTCATGGTTGTGAGTGCATATGGGTAAGGAGAGTTGTGATGTACAAATTTGTATGAAAAGGAGTTTTCAGGACTTGTGTTGGCTGTGATGCAGGAATTCCTTGTTTGATATTGAGAAGAAATGTCCTTGAGTCTAATCTAAAACCTTCAAGATAGAGGTACAGAAGACAAAATTGAGCTATATGTGCCCAGAAACAAAGAGAACAGGATTTAAAATAGTTTATTAATAAATTATTATGTAATAAATAGGTAAGAAGTGGGTTCCCAACTTCTCATCTAAGCTGACTTTTATCAACTACCAAGAATAACTACCTCTCTGAAATGTAATTAATCTTAGTCACATCAGGGTTTTCAGATTTTTAGGGCCTGGCTCTGTCCAGCAGCCTAAGAGCAAAGGAGCTATGTTTGAGGCCACAGCCTGTTTTACAGCACTTCAGATCTATCTGTTCATTCCATTCCTTTTATGCCACCTCAGGAACACAGCAATTCAAACCTTCCCAGTGCAATGCAAGTGCAGGGTGTGAGACAGCCTTGCAGGCTGCTCCCAGCTCTAAACCTGAAGCTTGGGAATGACAGATAAATACAAGGAGAAGGACACCAGCAGGGCTGGGCAAGATTTCCTTGTCCTGGTGCAGCGGTGTTGAGTCAGTAATTTTATTTCTTTGAGTCATGTCCACAGCCAGAGGACTTCCGCTGAGGGTGACAGGGGTGAGTATTGCCATTTCAGAGCTCAGGGAGGATGTGACAGGGCCTGGCAGAGGAGAAATGGGCTTTTGTTGTTTGGTTTTAGCAGCTCTTGGCTGGACTGCTCCATCTCCCAGTGGCAGGAGGTGTTTGCAAATACATATGTGTGTGAGGGCTGGGATAAGGTGTGTCCTGCACCATCTGGGGTGTGCAGATGCACGTTGGCAGGTGTGAACTGGGTAACTATATTTGTGAGCTCTCAGCCTGCTTTGGGAAGAGGAAAGAGGCTGCTGAGAACTCTGGCTAGGTACTCACTTCTCTTGTAATATATTAGTTTAATTTAAATTCACTTTACAGTCAGTGCACATGAGAATTACTTTGAAGGTTTAATTTGCTAGCTGCTGAAAGCAATAAGGTGGCTATCAACAGAGAAGAAATAGCTTGGCTGTTTGTTAATGCTCTTGGGCTGTACTGTAAGTACTCCAGGCAGCTGTGATGGAGAGAGGCAAATCAACCATTGCTGCTTTCCAAATCGCCTGGTTTATTGTATCAATAGTTTTTTGTTTCTAGATATTTACCCGTGAGGTACTGTCTGGGACAGATAGCTGGGGGAATCTATGTAGAGTCTCAGAAACATTCAGAGGGAAAAGCTGTTTAACCATCTAGGAAACATAATGCTTGGTCTCTTATTAGTGGCAAAAACTTCATTAAATTTATTATGTTTGGATTGGTGCTAATTTTTTTGGCCATTCTGGTCAGCAGAAGCTGCACTGAATTGCCTGTATTTGTACTGGGAATTTTATTTCTTATGATGGCAGGATTTGATTTTATCTGCAACCATCTGGAGTAAGTTTATTTGTGTTACGTGGCTTGCATGTATTTATATTTCAGACTGAGATCCCTTAAATTGAATTCTCTGAATTTTTACATATCATATAAATGACATTTGCTTGCAACACAGTGGAGTGATTACAGTGAATACTAAAATGGCAACATTCTGCAGTAAAAAAAATTACAATGTAAAATGAACATTCATTTACAACAGAGTGTAAATTTATACTATTTAATGAAATGCATTCACTGTGCAGTAAAATACTTCTTGTGCCTATTGAAATACAATTACAAAGCACTGAAACTTATAATATTTAAGAGACATTCTGTTTCACAGTAAAAATTGTGTCATGTTTGTTAAAATTATATTTGATAGAGTGAAATAAACACAGTCTGTGCATATGTTTATTTCTCCATATTGATAAAATTAAATAAACGTTACCATGACATCAATCTGCTGTAGACCAGAAGTCCTGTACCTGGGCTTATTCAGCATCACTTGTGTTCCACAGCTGTTTCCTTGTCGCTGAGAAGGGGCTGTCCTCAGCAGGAACATAAGGAAACATGGCTTGATGGGGACTGTGACTGGCCATGGAGATTTCTGGAGGAGGTTTCAGGGCCAGGAGACATCAACACATCTCTTACAGGGGAAAGGGAGGCTGCCCAAAAGGTGTTTTTCCCAGCCAAGTGGTGCCCATGAGAACAGCCATGCCCAAGCTCCCTCTGAGCTGTGACAGAGATCTGTGCACAGACATTTTGCCAGGATCTGAACAGAACATATTTGTGGTACTTGGCAGTCAAACTCTGTTGCCCACAGACTGGACTTGTTTCAGGGAGGGATTCTTCCAGCTCTTGCAGCAATGGCTGCAGCAAGGAATGGTTGTGGTGACATTACAGAGTTATTCACAGAGGTGCTGGAGATGACAGAAGCATAAAAAGAAAATGCAATTGTCTCAAATCCATTCGCTGCCACGAGAAGCCTGATGGCAAAAATGGATTTGTTCTCTCACAGCTCTGGTTCCCACAGGCACAGACTGAGAAAATGTGTATATTTTTGGACAGGGTCAAAAATGTTTTTAATAGTGTGAGCCTGGTAATTGCTCTGATTTTTTAGGCCATAATTGTGCTAGGGAAATACAGGGTTTCTCAACAGACCTTTTTGAGGTTGTTCTGGACAGCTATGAGCCATGCTATTGAAAGCAGTTCTTCCTTTGTTTGCATGCAGTTCTTCCTTTGTCAGCCCTCAGCTGTCCTGTAAAGCATAGGGAAGAAACTCCTGGAGAGAGCTCCAGCCACCCAGCTCTGCTGGCACCTCAGCTGGGGTGAAGATCTGCCTTTTGGAACCTCTGGTGCCAAATTAACATTGTTATTGCTGTACCAGCGTGACAATCCTTACCTCTCCTCACCCTCCAGAGAACAAGCAGGCTCTCACTGCAAGAGAAAAGAATAAAATACCCTAAATTATGAACATCAAATAGTGCAAGATGCCTTTTATCAGTGCAGATCCTGGCCTGCTTTCTCTTTTTGTAGCTGGTGTTAAATTGCTGGCTGAAGATAGCCACTTACCATGGTTTACATGCCCATTTCTTTTCCAGAAATGTAAGGAGACTCGACTCTATTGGGCTAATAATGCTCTGTCCATTTCTGTCTTCAGCTCAGCTGAGGAAACTGTTACATAAAATAAATGCTATAAAGATGAGGTTGGCCATTCTCTCTCTTCTTTGCAAAGGTCATCAGCTCATTACGTTACTGAAGAAAATGTTAAAATTTGATATTCTGAGATGACAAAATCTGATTTCCACTTGCCCTTTTTATTTCAAAAGAGGAAAACGTGCTATTTATTCCAACCAAAATATTGGTTCAAATTGAATGGGCAAGAGGTTCAAGAAGCAGCCTGGGTTAACTTGTGGATTTGCTGCAATGGATTATTTCCAAGCTGGCTGGCTGGCTGGAGCTTGCCAAGGCTCCCCCACAGAGTTTTTAGGCCCAGATGCACACAGATATTTGCTCTCTGCTTTCAGTTAATTTTCCATCTTACCTCAGTCCCCAGCTTTTTTCCTGAGTGGCTCTGGCACTTGTTTTTGCTGCATATTCTCAATAATGCTGGTCTTAAGGCTCAGTGACATCCTTGGCTGTGTCCTTGCTTAGAAAAATGTGCAGCAAGGGAGAAGTCCAGGACTGGGGAGGGAACTGGGATAGAGCTGACGGAAGGGGAAGGGGAAGGGGAAGGGGAAGGGGAAGGGGAAGGGGAAGGGAAGGGGAAGAGGACGTAGGGCACTAAAGGTGGGTGAAAGACCCAGAGAGGGCATGGGGTATATCCAGGGAATTGAGAGCTGCAAGGAGGAGAGGAAAAATGAAAAAACGAAATGCTGAAACTAAAACTAGTTTGAAGAAAGGCAAATTTATGAGGAAAGGAGGAAGATAAAATGATGGAGAGGCTTTGCATGGCTGTGGCGTTTCCAAGCTGACTGCAGCTGGCAGAAACAAGGCAGCAGGAGGGCAGGGACATGATGAGACTTGCTCACAGAGCACCACAAGAAGAGCAGAACCATTTTAGAGCCCCTCTCTGCTCCCCCTGTGGCTCTGCCATCCCCTCCCTGCCCCCACCCTGCCTCCCAGCTAAATTTATTCTGCTCCTAGTGCTGTCTCTGTGCTGAGCAAGCCAGCTCTGTACAAATTAAGAGGACAAGATGTTCAGAAGTGGTAAATTCACACTTTTTTTTTTGTTTTCCTAGCACATAAAAGCAAATTTAGATTGGTGGTGGGGAGGGCAACCAAACTCCGGGGGTGGGGAAAACTGCACAAAAAAGCGTTTCAGTACTCAAAGAGCTGAGTGCCACATATCAAAGCAGCTTCTAAATGAATTTTTGCCTTCCCAAGATGGATTGCAGCAGCACTGATGCTGATAATAAACGGTGAGCTTCTTCTCACAGAGGCCTGAGCAAACACATGCTTTGTCTTGGGTGCCTTTTTCATGAAGCTTCCCATCTCTGCAAATAAATTTCCTAGCTCCTCACCATGGCCTCGCTTTTCTCTGGGTCAGCTGGAATTTCGCATCCTCTGTATCCCTGTTGGTTTGGCCCCTGTGAAAGCACATTTTATGGTGTGGGGTGCAGTGGCTGCCCTAGAGGAGCACAGAGGGTCAGCCTGGGGAAGGTGACAGCAGCTCAGGGGCTTCTCCTGAATCCAGGGACACCCTTGGTGCAGTGAGGAGCTGCTGCTCCTTCATGAGCAGCTCTGTGCACGTGGAGAACAGGAGAAAATCTGTTCTCTAAGCTCTCCCCAGACAAATTCCACCGAGGGCACATCTGGCCATCTTCTCCGAGGGCCCAGATTTGCAAAGTTATGCAGGAGCCCAAACACACAGATTGGAAAATCCTCTCAAGGTTGAAATACCTGGTTTCCTAATTCCTCGAGCCACAGGGACTCGTCCACCTAGCTGCATCTGTAAATTCTGACTTTAAGACCAGATTACAGCAGCTGCAGAGGGGTCTGCTACCCCCGTTCCCTGCTCTGTGGCTTGGCAAGGATTACATTTTTTTAGTGCAAAGATTAGCAATTCAAACAGAGGAAAAGGAAGCCTCAATATGCCGCTGCCAATTGCTTGGTTTAACAAAAAAAAAATTCTTTCACTGCATTTTTCAAGAAAAAGTGGCTTTTCCAAAGGAAATGGTTCATTGTTCTTTGAAGGGGGAAGAAGGGAAGGGAAAGCCAAATCTATTTACCATGTCAAATCCAGTGAAGTTCACTGAAGTAGGGTAAAAAAATTGAAAGTTTCACATTAAGACTTAAAATTCAGTTTAGTTCCAACTGGCAGCACTGCCTTTTTTCCCCATTCCAAACACGTGTGAGAGCTGACCTTGCCCTGCCGGGGTGTTGTGCTCTTGACTTTCTCCGTGCTCTCCAGCGACAACTCTGCTTTTATCAAAAAAGCAGCTAAGAAGAAAGGGGACCTGCTACAAGTCTGTAATTAGGATTTAAAGTCACCTCTCCTTCAGGTTTTTCCCTTGCAAGTGCCAGGGTTTCTCCAGGGGAAATGGTGAACAAAAACGATGAACAAAATCTCTCCTGTCAATGCAGGAAATGCACAGATGCAATAGGTTGACATAAATCCAGCCCAAGATTCTCTTGCAAAATAATTACACTTCAAGAGGATTTTAATCTCATGTTAACAGGACCCCCTACAATCTTTGTACTCTCAGTCGTATTAAAAACTGATTTATAATTAATGGCAACTGCAATGTCACTACCTTTCCATGAGAGAGATCTTTAGCTACCTTCTCTGAAGGGGTTGAAAAAAAGCAAAATATGAGGGAAAGGTTTAATGGCTGCTTTGTCATGTTAATAGTAAGTGGATCGCACTCAGAAGTACCTGGAAGCATAGAATATATGAGCAAGAAAATAATCATTGTACATCAAGCATTTAAATTACAGTCAAAAAAACCTTATTTGAGTAAAACCAAGAATGTATTCCATGTGGCATCATATCCAATAACTGTATTTTGCCTCTAGAGAGGTACTGAAGTCAATAATGTGACCAGGATTTGACAGTTTGCAGAGTTCATACTCAAGACAGGGGTGTTAGTGGGATGGATGTTCTTAAGTCTGTTAGATATGAGTTTGTTTAACACAGAAATTTTTTTGTTGCCTTTCTTGTTGACTTCTCCTCTTTTTATTTTCCCTCCAAGATGTACCCAATAAATAGGTCCCTAATGTATCCACATTCTTCAAAAGCATTAAAAAATCTGGGTCTGATTAATTAAAATCTCATTATCCATCATAATTGCGGTAGGTATGCAAAACTGTAAGATTTATTATTCAAGGAATTAATGCATTTCTAGAACTCTTTGGGGTTCATATGAGAGTTGGAAATGAGCACTGTATAATAATTTGTTTCAGGAGAGCTAATTAAGTCAGTTCATTTATTCAGTTATCTAAGCCTGGTCTAATCCCGCACACCACTAAAACCTTTTGATGCTCCCAACTTCATTACTGATTTGAATTAATATGAGGGCACAAACAGAAAATGTTCTTCCATTTAGTCATGCATGGCAAGTGCCAAGCCTGAGGTCCACAGGGTAAATCTGTGTTTCTGCCCTTGTCTTCCAACCAAAGACTGCTTTTCATAGCAAATACCTCTGGTCCTGCTGGAGTCTCTCTGGATAAATCCAGCTGAAGGTGCCTCTGCTGCAGCCTGGCTTTGGTCCCTGAGGGCTCTGGGGGGAAGCAGGGAGTTCACCAGCAAGCTGTGATCACAACTGCCCTTACACTTGGCATTTGCTCTGCACAAAGAGGCTGTGCTGGAGGAAAAGATGAGAATGGTCCTTGTGGTCATCTTCATCCCTTGTCGCTGCTCTGCCCCATGCCAAACACTGCAGAGTACACACAGACAGAAGAGAGTCCACCTGTCAGTAAATAAAGGGTGCTTATTTGAGATGAGGATTAATTCTGAGTTCTGGCAGCTCTCTGTTTAAGGATGCTTACTGTGAGGCTGGGGGAAAGGCCGTGAGACCTGTTATCTGCTGTCTCCTCTGGAAAAGTCTGTTGGTTTAATGCTTTTAAAGCATTAAACCAAAATGTTTTTTAGAAACACGCTAACACTAATTATTCTTATTTGCATGTATATGAGTTTATTCTCTCATTATAGCCCCACTGTATTTTCATAGAAAACAGGGAATCAGTCTTGGTATGCTCTGTTTGGAGTTGATACCATTGGGATATCAGAGTTGAATTTTCATGAGGAAACCTCAGGAGACTTCAGTCTTTATGCAAACTGGAGTTATGGCAAACTGGCCATACTAGGCAGCCATTTAATTTCTTTTCATAAAACCTTGCTATAAAACTAATTCTTGGGTCTGAAGCTTCTGGAGTATTTTGTATCCTTAAGGAGATCAAAGAGGGAGCCAAGTAGCAGTTTGGGAGAATTCAAATTAATGTATTGCATGAGGGAAAAGAATTCTGCAGGAATCCTCTGGTTTGCCAAGAAGGACTGAGGAAGCGTTTCACTCCTTGCAGGAATAATTCTGTCTAGGATGGAATTATTTCTCAGCCAGCTGATGCAATAGATCACTGGGTGTTCTGACTTATAATATGCTGGTTTGCATGTGAGTTTGCAGATCTTCTTTCTGGAGAACTGAAGACATAGCTCTGTCAGAGAGATGACGTGATGATGGCCTCTTAAAATTCTCAGCATTTTTTCTTTGCTGTGCACAAATACCTCATAATTTTTGCCTCCAGCTCACTTTTTTTGCAGCCCCACATGCCATAGCTTTCAATTAAGTAGGGTTTGGATTTTCTCTTCCATTTTGTGAAGAATCTCCATTATCAGATGTCGACATTGATTGATTATCCCGCCTTATTGCACCTTCTGAGAACACACAGCCAATTAAACCCCTCTGCCTTCCTAAGGGTGAGCCAGCCCTGCAGACGCCTAATAGTCCCACCACAGCATGTTGTTCCTTTGTTACCAAGGCAGCAATTAGCAAGTTTTTAATGGAACAAAAGCTCCCAGATACCACACGGCATGATAATAGGAAGGTGTCTCCTTTTCCTCTTCTCAACATGGCAAGATTTTGTATAACCCTTCCTCCCTTGGGTTAAACAGCCCTGTCAAGGTACTCAGTGTGGGATTTTTATTCCTTCTCTCTCTGCTGCAGTGCCTCTAAAAATAATGATATTTACACGTGTTCAATTATTAAAGGGTTCTAAAATGTAAATCTGAACCACAGTCCTGCTTTAAGCAAGAGGTGTTTTAATGTCAGTAAATGGGAAAGATTATCTTTTCTTACCAAGAAGATCTCCGTGGTGCCATTGAGTTCTGCACTGACAGGTTTTGCTGATGGAGTAATTATTTTTTAAAGCAATTCTTTCAGGTTTTAATGTCATATTTATGCAAATTAAAACACAGCACCAGAGAAGGAACCTTGTCATCTTTCCGAAATAATCTATAAGACTATTTTTTTTAGACAAAAGTCTCAGTTGGGAAATAATTGCTTCTGTGCATGAGATTAATAATAATAACTAAGTAATTTGCTATTGTTTTTCGTTAGGAGAGTTGCTTTTCAGCTGAGCTATTTTAAAATCTAAAAAGATGCTTCCTGAAATTCTGGTGATTTTTGAGGTGGATGAGATGTTATTGGCTATGGTACGTAATGCAAAAGACATTTCTTCCCCCAGTGAGCGTCAACCTGTCTGGGTTTAATTTTGTGCTCTGGTGCATGCTAGGTGATTTTAGAGGAAGGAAGGAAGGAAGGAAGGAAGGAAGGAAGGAAGGAAGGAAGGAAGGAAGGAAGGAAGGAGGGGAGGGAGGGAGGGAGGGAGGGAGGGAGGGGGGGGGGGAGGGGGGGGAGGGAGGGAGGGAGGGAGGGAGGGAGGGAGGGACTGTTGCATCTGCATTACTGGGGAGCCTTAGTTTCCCAGTCTACTCCTAAATGCCCCTTCTCCATGAGGACAGGATGGGCTGGGATAAAGTCTGGTGCAGGGATCTGTTCTCCAAAGTGAAGGAGGAAAGTGTTGGGCTTTCATTTTTAGGATTAAGGCGTCACAGGAGGTGCATGTGGGTGTTTGTGGTGTAGCCCAGAATCTGCATCCTTTGGAAAAGCCTGTCACTCTGAGACACCTGCACTAAAACTGGAAACCATGTCGAGTGTGACTAATTTAGCCTCTGCTGTGAACTTCAATCGTCTTGGGAAGTTGTAAAGAGAATCTGTCCTGAGCTTTGAGAAAAGACTTCAAATTAAAGGTTTGCAGCAATGTGTGCTGAATTCATGTACCTCCACTTACACCTGGAGATGTAAAGGTGCTGCTTGGTTGCTTATGATTTATTTCTCAAGGAAATCCTGTAGAGAGTTGGTGCATTTCCTCAGTACTGGTGTACTCATGCTTTCTTTCCCCTCGTATATCTATCTATATCTATATATCTAATCTGTATCTATCTATCTAAATCCATATTTATATCTATCTTTTTATCTATATCTATCCTCTCTATCTATCTACACACACACACACACACACACACACACACACACACACACGCACACAGACACATATATGTAAAACTAGAAATTAGTAATTGACTCTAAGGAATTTGGCCAAAACTCTACCCTGGAAAGTTTGGCAAAATGTAGATTCATGATGGAACTTTGTGACTTGAAACTCATTACTTACAGTTCATTAAAAATGTAATTGGTGAGCTGGAATCTGTCAATGCAATTAGTCCAGGCTGGGGGGAAAGAAGGAGATCAAATATTTTGGATAGTAGCATCCTCTGTGATGCACCCTTGTCTTTGTAAGCAATTGGTTTATCAGTATGTGGGAAAAAACAGTATGTAGGTCTTGCACTTCAGCGCTGTCACTTCAGAGTGATGCTTGAAATGCTTTAGCAATCATGTAGCTGCAGCAAACAAAATGTTAGTACAGTGAGAGACTAGAAGAAAACATGAGGTATGATCACACACTTATAAAATAACTGATGATATGTCTTCATTGGGAACTCAAGCTCTATTAACTCCAAAATAGCACTGTACAACAGAGTGAGAGAGGATCTGGAGATGTGAATTTTAAATGGAAATTTTCTGCTTGTCTTTAGCCTTAGTGATGGCAAAGTCACTTTTAAGCTGGAGCTGTGTCAGGGTGTGTGTGGGAATATGAGTAACAGAGAAGGTGCACTCTGGCTGCCCTTGCTCATCAGGTATTAAGAGGGAGTCAATTACACTGGAGGACAACAAATTGAAATTGAGAGGAACTGTGTGCACCATTAACCAATGTGACTCTCCAGGACTGCGTATGTAAGTGCAGAGAAACTCTGAAGAGGAATAACCTCATCCATAGGTGAGTAGATTTATCTGGCAGCTTTGGTCCTTGGTGCTATAGGACTGCAGGCAGTGATTCAGGCACTGGGTGACGAGAAAACTCCTGCAGGAACCAACAAATCTGTGGCTCTGCACACCCATGTTTCTCACCCCTAAGGACTCTGCATCCCTGCAGGAGCTGCCTCATTGTTCCTGCACTGCTTTGCAGTGTGAAGCAGCAGAATAACCCCAGGCCACCATGGTGACAGTGCAGTGAGAGCCTGCGATCTCTGTAGCTTGTGTGGCATGGATGGAAGTCAGGAAAGCTGATCTGCTCTGAGACATGCATGAAAATGTGTTCTGCAGCACCCCAACATGGGTTTTCCCTGTGCAAGGGGAATCCAGTTTGGCCTCATCAGATGCTTCCCTTGCAGTGACAGTCTTTGAGGTCATTTCAATAACTTGATATACCCATGCTTCTCTTAATATGCTGTTAAACTGTTTCAAAATGTCCAAATCTCCCTGTGTACAATGCGATATACAAAATCATGGTAATGCCATTGCTGAGAGGAGCAAACTGCTGTCAGATCCCCCTCTATATTCTGTACAACCACAAATCCATTGAACTGCACTCCATTATCTCTTATTAATAGGAAATTGTCCATAAATTGCTGAGGCGTAGCTGTGTTTTTTCCCCAACACAGCTGCAGCCTCTTTATCCTGTGATATTCCAGCCTCTCAAAAATAAAAAGAGAAAGTGGTGTGTGGGGGTGGGGAGAGATGGGAGGAGGGGGGCTTGAAACCCCTCATGCAGCATCTTCCAGCAGCCCCTGGAAGAAGCAGGAGGAGCTTCTTCCTCGCTGGCTTCCCAGTGAAGGGGTGGAAAAGGAAGACAAGCAACTAGCAAGGATAACAAGAGTAGGAGCAGAGAAAAAGTACAGAATTTATCATGTCATGGTGAAGGTGAGGTTGTATGGAGAGAAGCAGTTCTGTTTACAGCATTACTGTGGAGTACGAACACATACAATAGCTCTTCTCTCTGAAGAGGAGTGGTGGGTGTGGATGAGCTCAAAGAGCAGCCCAGCACTCACCAAGGGGCTGCAGAAATTTCCTTCTCACCTTTTGTATCAGCTCTTGTAAGACCGGGGAATGAGAAATCACTGGGATGGTTGGGTTTGCAATAGGACTCAGTGGTCCTTGGGGCAGAACAAAAATCTGCCACAATTAGCCCAGAAGGAGACACTAAAAACTGAAAGCTTCTGGATCTGGCCCAGGTCTGCTGTTATTGATGGCTCAAGTGGTGCTTGAAGGGGGAAGGTCTTGGAAGGTACAGTAAAAGGGAGGCTGAGCTCTTAAATCAGAATGATGGCACCAGGTTATATCGAAGCTGGGTCTTGCAGTGGTCAGCTTTGCAATCCTAGATCCTCCTTTCCATTTCAGAGCCCCATGAGTTATCTGCCCAGACTCTGGGCATCTCTACAAGCAACACAAATACTCTTGAGCAGCAGGAGCCATGGAGCAGGACAGAGGTCCAGGTGCATTTGGTCACTGATCCAAACACATGATCCCATTCCTCCTGTCACGTTAGCATGAGGAAATGAGCTATTCTGTGTGGTAAGTAACAAAAGGCCATCCAGTTTTCCTTGTGTTAATTATACTACAGACCGTTTAATTCTGCAAATTAGCTGCTTGGCAGACTTTCAGAACAATTACACAACTGCCTGTCCTGCTCTCCCTGCGAGAGCTCAAGAGCAGCTCAGCTGTGAGGCTGCTGAGCCTCAGCACCATCCTCCCGATGGAGCAAATATCCTCCTGGTGGGTGTCTGGTGGGAGTGTCTGTCCTGCCAGCCTGCAAAGCAGGGACACCCCACGGTGTCCCTGAGCTTCTGCTCCGTATTGGAAGCACTGAAACCTGCAGAGGGGAGGGAAGCTGGGCAGTTGGAGCCACAGCCGAGCTAAAGAAGAAATAAGATGTGATTAATGGGATGCATGGGCTAGGAATTTTTAAAGCAAGATGTTTGAGGCATGCTCACCAAAGCCTTTGGAGAAAGTCTCTGTCACTACTGGGGACTTTGATTCTTTGAGGGACTCAAGTTCTGCATCTCCCTTAGTCATCAGCACGTAGCAAAGTCTGGGCAGTCAACTGCTCCTGGCTCAGCAGCTTCTCATGGTGAAAGGAGATAATTATCCCAGCCTCCTGCTTTGGGATCAGCTGTGGGAAGACCAGCAGGTATCATCAACATGAAGAGGGGAGAAAGACCAGCAGCCTCTGGGTGTGACATGTGAGGGACCTCAGCTCTTGACCAGGCTTGATAGGGAGTGACCTCCCCTGAATAAAAACTGTGCTGTTGAAGGGTATGGCCAGCACAGCAAATTAGCATTTGTGTGATTGCCCAGTGAAATGGGAGCAGCAGAATTCCCTCCACGTTCCCATGACAACTTTGCACCACAATAAATGTTACAGAACACAATGTACCTGTAAGCTCAAGGTTGCTCACCTGCTAATTACTGTGCTCTGAACTTCTTGCCTGAGGTCTGCCATGTAAAACATCCTGGAAAAAATGCCTTTAATTCTTTTTTTAAGTGGCAAATATGGCTGTGTACACTGAGCACCAGCAGGTCTTTCTGCCAGCAATGCAATTTTCAAGCAAGCAAAACAGAATCATCCAAAGCACGGTTGAAAAGGCTAGTCTTTTATGAGGATGCTGAATGACAATGAAAGGATTCTAGAATTTGTTGAAGAAAATTATGGCCTTGAAGAGAGTAGTGGCTTTTAGTCATTTGACATATAAGGATTTATAAAGCAATGTAATAGAGACATTTTTTGCCCAAGGATATATTAATTCCATTATATCCTATTACTTGCCATAAATTTAATATTAGAAGTTTTTTTATTTAGAATGACATGTAGAGATAGACATGTATGAACCAGATTCTTGACTGGTTTATATAATATTTATGTTATATTAATGTTATTTATATTTACATTGTTTTATATCAATATTGCATCAGCTGAAAGTTTGGCCCTTAAGTGCTATTGATTGATTTGTTACTTCTATTATTACTTCCCCCTCATTGTCTACTTTGTTTGGAGGGAGGGTGGTTTTGCTTTACACATGGACTTTCCCTGTACTTCAAGCCTGGTTGGAAACTGATTGTGGGGCCATATTAAATAATTTAGTGCCTGTGATTCAAGAAATCAGGGCTTGGGCTGAGCCCAGCCTTTCAAAGATGACTGTCACTTCCCACTCGTGTTTTGTGACATATTATAGAATGCTGCTTCTCTGTGCAGCAATTTTGTCATTATACAAGATAGAAAGAAAAATGGGAAATCCATTACAAGCCAGACTTTGTTATGACACAAGAGAAGAATCCCCTGGGAAGTTAGATTAAATTCTCTTTGAAAATAAAATAAAAATGCCACCATGCTTGACAACATTAGATTTATTATATATTTATCTCAGAAGCTCTAGGTAGGCTCCTGTCAAAGCTTCTTTAGATGCTGAGATATGTGAGACAAAGCAAATCATTCCTTGAGTCATTGAAAGGGAAGTTTATTACAGAATTGGAATTAAAGGATTTGAATAAGAACAGGAATCGGCAGTTCCATCACGAGTTGGAGGCTGAGTGCTCACTGCCTATGTGAGCCACTTAAAGCAGCTCAGCTGTGAAGTTTATCCATGCCATGAACTCATGTTTTACAGTGGTTTAAGCCAAGTTGTTTTATTCCACAGCAGAGTGAACTCCAAGAGCAGCTCAGTCGGCATGCAGAGCTTGTCTAACACACCACAATGGCCACATCTTCCCAACTCAACTGCTCTGGATGCTTTCCTCATCTCAAAGCAGAAAAATGCTTTGTATGATGAAATCCCAGGGATATAGTGGCTGGTAAGAGATTTTTCTGCGGTCAGCCCCAGTCCGACAAGGAGCTGGGCTGATTAATTCATGCCATACTGTTACACTCCCAGCCTGAGAAATTGAAATTAATGGTGAGACTGTTCTTTCCACAACCGTGCATCATCCTAGAGAGTGAATCTCAGCAGAATTGGCTGATTCATCTCGCATGGCTTGCTTCCAGAGGTCAGGGGTGTGCCTGGGAGGAGCTGGGGCTGCTGTCATCATGACTGGATTTTCCACAGGAAAGCTTGCAGAAGGAATGAGGAATGAATTCCAAATAGCATCAGGTTACAAACAGGAAAGAAGACAGTCAGGAGGAGTATGAACCATCTGGAGCAGCTCCATCCATGCTGATACCTAGCTTTTCCCTTGGTCCCAGGTGTGGTGGGGATGGATGTGCAGAAAGGAGCTCTCTGTAAAATAGATATGGACAGTGAGGCTGGAACAAGCAAGCAAATAAATGCCGGGTGCCAGGAGTGCCTTTGCAGTCAGCAGTATTAGAGCAGCTCATGTCTTCAGATCTGTGGGAAGTCTTTGTGATATTGACTTGCTCCAGGGCAGTAGTTAGTCGTGAGCCTCAGAAAGCAGGGAAGCAAGAAGGTTTTCCTTGCCTTTATGGCATTTCCACTGTTCAGGAACAATAATGCCAGAAAATGAGACTGTCTTATTTCATGATTCCCAGATGTGTCAATAAAAGGCCTGTGGTGGAGAAACAGTGCATAAAAATACACAAGCAGAAAGCTCCAGGAGGCAACTCTGAACCAGGAGGAGAAAATTGTGTGTTTTGTGTGGGAACTGGCGTATTGTCCAGAAGGGAAGCGGAGTGGGGTAAAAGGAGAAGAGTAAGCAACTAAAAGAGACACTTGAAGATGAGGAGAACTGAGGAGAGATGAAAGATGCTACCTGTGAAAATCAAAAAAGAAATGAGACTTAAGACTTCTCAAATAAAATACTTTGATCCCCAAAGTTTTCCTTCTGTACATTAAAAAGCTTATGAAAGATTCTGATTCTGACTGTGAATTTAGCTAGAAGTCCCCAACTCCAGCATTTTGAGAGAGCATTAAGATTCATTTAAAACTGTTTATTCCTTTTGATGCAATAAAACCTATATAGTACTTTCCTAAATGTGCATGCATTAAGGGGATAAAGCTATGAAAGAGTAATTTCCCACAAAATATGAAATCAAATAGGGTTTATTACCTCCCATTTAGTGAATGGCAGAAGCCTGTGAAGTAGATGAACAAGTTTCCAATCATCCATCCATTTGTCTCCCGGAAGATGCTCAGCATGCAGTGCACCCAGTCCTTCCCTTCCCCCACAGGTCAAAGGCAGCCTCACATTTGTTTATGCACCATTTAACTTCCTTATCTCTTAGGCGACATTTTCACTTTGTTCTTTATCTCCTCGCCTCTGCTGGAAGGATAAATTCCACACACAGCTCGAGCCTGCAGTGCACTTGGCAGCCAAGCCTCCCTGCACTGTCCCTGGCTGCACAGGCACTCAAGGTGGGCAGCGAGGTATTTTTGGGCCACTGTTTTTCCCTAGTCAGCACCACTGATTGAAAAGCTCCTTCTTGTTTACATGGATTGCAGGAATTGCAGGATTGTAGTCTCCAAACTGTGATTTCTCTTCCATGGCTAGGGCCAGAGTTGTGAGAAACAGAGGAATCTCTGCTTTTGGTGGTGAAATTCCTTGTAGGATTTGCCAAAAGCGTGGATCAGGTGATTGCTGGCAGGTTTTCCATCTTTGGAGAAGGGGAGGAGGTTTCTCCCCTGACCTGGAGCAATGCATGAAGATACACAGAGTGGAAGTGCTGCAAGCTCTGAGATACTTCTAGAGGCAGGGACAGCTGCACAAAGTCCTTTTTGGGGCAAACCATTTCAAAACCAGTGTGTGGTGCAGCTAGTGAGTGTTTCCCATGGTGGCTGTGGGTTCACAAAACCAATTGTAAGTGAAGCTGGCACTTAGCACCAGAAGCTGTATTTCTGGAATCTAACCCCACTTTTTAGCTGCTTTTATGGTATGGAAAAGGGGGAAGTAGAATAGGATTGACTCTTTCCATCACCTTGGAAAATGAGATTAAGTGAAATTAAGAGCTGCTTTCTTTAGGGTGAAATTTATCCATATCCTTTCAGGTCTCTCAAGTAGTGGCAGAGCAGAGGAAAGCTCCAAAACATGAAAAGGATATAACTTTTCATTTTAAAAGTCAGAAGACCTCTAGAGTTGGTGTTTCAGCTAATATTTAAGTGATGGGGTTTAAAGTTGACATTCTTTGCTCCTATAAAGACTTCTGGCCAAAAGAGGGAGGGAAGACCCCAGCCAGCCTTTACCTCTGAAGCTCTTTGGCACTGACTGTTTCTGATTTAAGTACAGAATTTGGAAGAAATCTGTTTCATGAAAGTTTCTGCTGGAGGAAAGGATTTGCAATTTTTCATCCAGAAATCACATTTTGGAGGAGATTACATATTCTCTGAAGGAGAGTTAATATAGTTTTTTTTAATATTTTCTAGCACATTCCACTCGCAAGCTGCAACTCGGCACTTGCTGAGAGCTGCATGGCATAGAAAAGTTTGTCTCACTCATAGAAAAGGTTTTGTCTCACTAATCCTGGAGGATGTCAAAGAGCAAGCAGACATTTAACACTGTACTTTTACTTCATGGAACTGTCTTGATTCTTGGGTTGTTGGGGTTTGGGGGTTTTTTTAAGTCTTTTATTACTGGCTTTATTCTTTGATCTCTCCATGAAAAAAAATTTTTATGCAGCAATTCAGCACTCAGTCTCTGATCAGGGGAGAAGGACGGGCAGTCCGTTCTCACCTTGACAAACCCTGCAGAGAAACTCCTACTGCTGTTAATGGGAGCTGCTGGCATGCATGAAAGAAAGAATTTATTCCCAGGTTGTTAAGGTTTTCTATTTATTTATTTATTTATTTTAATTTTAATTGCTGTTGTCAGACAATGCAATAAGAGGATTTGCATGGCAATGTGATGGCTGATGGATTCCTTGCAATAAAATCCAGCAAGCTGGTTTATGAGGTATTTTATATATTTCTTATTTGTACTACAGGAGCAGCAAGGAGCCTGGGGATATGTCTCTGCTGCGTGAAACTCTTTGCATATATGTTACAAATAGTCATGCTCTGTGTGTTTTCTGTCTGTTTGGGTTGGTTTTCTCTCTTTTCTCACTCACTGTGAAGGAAGCACATGCAAAGGCAACACATTTGTATGGATGTTATTCATCACTGCTTGTCCTGTGGTAATTTGACAAATAAACGCATATTGAAGATACATGTGAACATGTTTTCCTCCTGACAGGAAAGACACACAAAAATGGATGTCATGTCATAAATTGATGTGAAAAAGGAATCTGATTTGAATAATAAAATACTTTTTTTCCCCCAAAGCACATTAGTTTTCACACTAAGCCACATGTGCAAGGCTTCAGCCCTCATTCTTCTTGCCAGTACCAGGAAAGGTGTGAGAATTTTGTCATCTGTGCTGCTTGGTTTCCCTGGGCGTTAGCTTTGCTCCCGAATTAGGCTGCACGCTATTAATGGCTCAAAGATAATGTGCTAAGTCAGTCATCTCACAATTTTGAGAGACAGAAAAGCAAGGAAAAACCCTGACAGATGTAAAGGTAGTCCTGATTCTCAGCTGTGGTCCTTTTAAAATTTGTTTTTCCCCTAGAAAATGATGCACTTTCTCTGAAGACAATAGGTCTGCTCTGATTTACATCAGCTCAAGATCTGGCCCTGCCTAACTCACATTTTGGTATAAAGCAATGTCCACTTCATTTTGCTTTGAAATGTCAGCCCTGTTGAATTAAATGTATGTATTTGGCTATGGGAGGAGGGGGAAGTCACAGTTAGGAGAGGGAAATGTGGATTTTGAATCATGATCTGCTCTCTCCTGTTTTTCTTCCCCAAATATGTAACTTTTTGTGTATAATTACCTGGAAGGAAAGACTAACAACAGCTATGGAAGATTGTTTGATTATTCCAGTAGGAAGCATTCAATTTATAGATGATTTATGGCATATAGAACTACATTTAGGAAAGTAAATTTTAGGGAATTACGAAATTGAGTGGGCCAGGTCCACTGGGAGGAAGCAGTGAAAATGAAAGAGGTTGGTAGAAGGCTGGAGGATGTTAACTGGAGCAGTAATTAAAGCAGAACAGGTCTTAGTTCCTTTTGGGAAAATGGAAATTAGTAAGAGAAAAAAAGAAAATCCACAAGAGAGGAGAGCAGCATTTCACAGGGGAGTTCACAAGATTTGAAAGAGAGAGCAAGTGCTGGGAGCTGAGAAAGGCTGGCAGGGAAGCAATGAAATTGCTTCATTTCTTTCTTCAGGAAACTGAAGAAGTCAAAACACAGAGTGAAACGAGGGTGAGCAAAACAGGGAATTTCATAATCATGCTCTCAGCTCAAACACCCCATCCCATACAGACCCTCTGTGCTCATCCAAAAACAACTCAAAAAATCTGATTTTGCTCTGTCTTCACTGTTTGAAGGAGATGGTGAAGGGGCTGTGCTGTTTCTCTTTGGGATGGAAAGTTGTGCTGGACTGGGAAATGAGTCAGGATAAAAGTAGCCTTCAGTCCCCCTTTTTTTTTTTAATGGAAAACCTTAATTAATGAGGCCAAAACTTCATAAAAACTGAGTTGATATTGATATGGAATAACACAAATCAGGAGGTACTGAAAAGAACACAGAAGGAACAGAGAATATATACAAATTATCAATAAACTTCACCTAGAAAAGGGGAAAGGACTAATTTTTAGGGGAGATTCAGTGATAAAAAGGCACCTGGAGTGACATGTCCCATACAGTGTATGTCCCCATACATACATACAATGTATATGTACCTCCACATGGACATAAATAACCTTCATTAGGTCAAGATTTTAGCAGCCTTCAATATTTGCTCTGAACTGTGCCACTTACTGAGAAAATCTTCCAAAATCAGTACTGGCAATAAAAATATAGATCAGATTTTAGGTTCTGAGTGTGCTGTTCTCAACAAGATGCATCTGAGTAAAAAATATTTATTTGGAAAAGAAGCGAAGAGCTTGATGTGTATATATTGTTTTAAAATATACATAGAGGTAGGAGGATATACAAAAGTAGGTTTAAAGCTTTCCTATTAATCAAGCAAAGCCCTAATAAAACAACTGTGCAAGTAATTGTTCTTCTGCACATCCAACAGTGTTGAGCTTCTTTTGATGTTTACCTCAATTTCTTCTTCACCTTTTATTTGAGTCAGCAATTAACACTTGTATAGAAAAAGGAGATGACCTGCTGCTGAGAAATTCTGGTGTTAATTAAAATTATTAACAATGGGAGAAAAATAAGCAAGGAAAATGAGAAAAGGAGGAAATAAATAAAAATGTTTGCCTTTTTTTTTTTTTATAATTAAGGTGGAGTAAAGCACAGACACTGTGTTTCTTAAGTACTCCCTTGAAAATGAATTGTGGAGATAGATACAGTCAAATTCCCTCTTTTTAGAAGGATTCAAAAGAAGGTACAGTCAAATTCCCTCTTTTTAGAAGGATTGTCATCCCCCATGCTCTTCTCAACAGCATTTAGGTTTACCAAGGCCATTGTATAGGGCTGCATTTCATTTTTGAACAAATTACCCCAATCTACAGAAGAACAACAGGGGCAATGGGCTCTGGCAACGACAGAGAAGGAATGGGAATATGATTCCTCTCTGCAGGGTGAGCATTTGGGATGGGGTGGAAGTCTTACTCTGAGAGGAATAATGCAGAAGGGCCCAGGGTACATTGTTATATATATAATATATATTTTATATCTAATAATTATAACTATTATTACTATTATTATAATTATTAATATTATTATTATGGTGGGCAGTTCACCCACCCAGCTGTGTCCCTGTGCTTGCTGAGAACTCCCCAGGCCCACATCTGGGATCCTCTGGAGCCTTTGCAGCACCAAGCCTCAGACACCAAGATCCCTGCACCAAATGGGTGCTTGGCACCCAAATGTCCCTGGGGATGCCAACCCAAATCTGATTTGAAAATCAATGCAGACCTCCTGACATCATGGAGGTTTCCTGAAGTTTCACCTGCATTGGATAAAATTAATTTCGAGGTGCTTTCCAGGAATGTGCTTGAAAAGGAGGCTGTGAGCAGTGCTGGAGAAGGGAGCAGCAGCAGGGATGTGGCAAGTGCCACCTCTGCCAGGTCCCTCAGTGTCCCACGGAGCACTGCTGGCCAGACAGGACAGTAGCTGCTGCCTGCTTGGTGTATTTGCAGGTGGTTCATCCTTTACACACAGGCTAAAAAGCTGAGAGACACCCAGAGCCAGTTCAGCACCTCAGGATATTACAAGGAGCTGCCCTGCAGCAGTATTTCTATATTCAATTCCTTATCAAAGTTATTACTTTTGCAATATTAGAGAGTATGACTAATTACTACCCCTCCAGAGAAGCTATTACTCAAGAAGGACCATTAGTTCCCTGCTCAGTGCAGATGCTCAGACATGGCATGGGAGAAAGATATTTAGTGGTTCCAAACTTCCTCCCTGGCTTTCAGGATGCTACCCACAATTAGACTTTCCATGGGAAATTCCATTTTAAAAATCCCATAAAGAAAATGTCCTCAAGCTGAACAAGGCTGGAGTTCGGAAGAGGCTGTCAGGAGCCCCTGAGAGGTTCCACAGCTCTGATTTTCAGTGAGCTCTACAGGTTGGAACCAGTCAAGCTGGTGATGGAAGCCACAGTGCTTTCCTAAGGAGGGCTCTTGGGCTGTGCTGGAGCTCCTTGGGGGCTGGAGATTGTTACCCAAAAGAGAAACCAGCCTGATGAAAACCACCTGACCCAAAATTAAATGGAAAAATCGATTGGAGAAATGAATCCCACAGATCTGTGACTTTATGGGGCTTTTTTCCTTCCCTTTTCTCAGCCGCTGGGATTGTTTCTACTTTATATATCTACTTTATTTTTCTTTTATGTTGGCCCTTTAACCACCTTTTTTAAGCTGTTCTTTATGACAGATTTTAAGCTTGTTTTCCATCTACATAACCAATTTCCTTCTTGTGGTGTCATGGAATCTTTCACTGAGGAATTAGATGTGACTGTTGAGAATTAAAACCCTAAATATTCTTCCCTTGAGACATTGAGCGAATGTTTGGTATTGAGCGAATTGTTACTCAGTTGAAAAATTCCTCTTCAGGGAGAGTTCAGGTAAGGACAAGAAAAATCCTCTGAACTCGAACATTTCTCACATCAGCAACTAAATTAATCACCTAATCTTGCCAGATCTTGCTGATGAAGGGAGACACTACTGAAGGACTGAGAAACCCATAATCCATAGCATCTTAAGCCTCACAGTTTGCAAGAGAAGTAGAAAGTTACTGGTTTTTCCTTTTAACTTCCCGGAGCCTTAGTGATGTGCTTTGGGCCTCTTAGAGATCTGGCATTTAAATTTAGGATCATTTAAGCTTAAGGTCAAGGTCAGTCCCACTGCTCCATTCTTCTTTTAAGATAAGACATTTGAAGCTGAAGTATTACCTAGTAACTACTGCTGTGGAAAAAGGAAAAAAAAGGGGAAAAAAGTTGTTTCCATGGGATTTTAGAGCTGAGTAATTACAGAGGAGGTAAGAAACCAGGAAAATGCACTTTAGTGGTGGGTTTTTCTCCCTAGCCTGCCACAGTGCAAATGTAACCCCAGGCAAGCCACCCTGGGTCACTCTGAGTGTGAAATGCAGTGTTTTGTATCTGTAACTTCTTGCAGGTCCTTGATATGCTTGAGGTAGACACTGATTTAACCCAACACAAGTACAGAGTGATATAGAAGGAGCTGCAAAGGAAAGGGGAGATTTGGGGGGTTGGTGGTGCTGGTGACAGCCAAGCTGAAGAGCAAATCTGCATTTCCCCCACCCTGACTTACAGGCCTTTTTAAGCCCTTTCTCCAGAGGATGATTTCTGCTTCATCACAGGCAGAACCAAGGAGGCTTCAGCCAAAATAAAAGGAGAGGGGAATGCCTGTCAAGCTGATACCCTTGTGCATTATCACGGATGGACTGGAAGATGCTGTGCGGGAAAACCACCTCAGCTAATAGAATTTGGGTGGGGTCAGCTAAGGGAAGTGTGGAAGCCCAAACAGACTCAGTAAAATATAATAATAATAATAATAATAATAATAATAATAATTGAAGGAGCCACGGGGTAAGAGCTGCAAACTGCAGGCTGCACTGCACCCTCAACGGATTTTCTATCTACTCATATTCAAGGACCAGGTCAGGTCATCCTTGATCAGTTTTGATTGAAGTATCATTCAAGTAAAAATTGCTTTTCATGGGTCAGGAGATACTCTTCAGAATCTGACTCCCTGCTTGAGATGGGAATGTCTGATTTATTTAGAAGTGTCCTGGAAACTCAAGAGGTTGTGACAGAGCTAAGGGGAGAGCCCCTCAGCTGACCTCTGCCCTTGCAAAGCCATCATAGACAAAATTGATATTGGCTCAAGGGATCTGTGCATTAGTGAAACGTAACGTCAGTTCAGATTTCATCACGTCATAGCATAGAAAAAAATCATTAACTTACTCAGATTAAAAAAACCAAACAAACAAATAAACAAAAAAATCCCAAAAGTTGCAGAGAGCCATCGAGACACGAGCCCTCTGGAAGGGAGCAAACATAACACAGGTATTGGTTGCTTTCAATCTCCAGAACAGCTTCACTCTTCTATTTCTGCACTTTGCCTCCACACTTTGTCTCTGCACTTTGCTCCTTTTGGCATAGCAATTACAGCATGTCTAGTAAGAATTCATGACAGCTTAGGACCTCACTTTAAAGGTAGGATTTTTTTTGTTTTGTTTATTTGTTTTTTTATTGAAGAAGCAAGAAAAAGACATCAATACAACTTTAGATCTCTGCCAAATCCCAGCAGAGATCTTAGCTATTAATACAGACACATGTGGAAGACACGATACACTGGTCTGAATGTGTTGTTATCAGAAGGGCTCATAGTGATGCTTGGAGCTGTCTGACACTCTCCATCCCTTACTGTTTATCTTGTAACAAGTCTGCTGTTCCAGCAGTAATTTCAATTCCAAATGGTTGCTGCAGGTGATTGGGTCACTTTGGAGGAGTGAGGAGGTGGAGAAAAACTCAACAAGGATAGTCTGGTGGCTCACAGAAATAGAGATCCCCACTGGTGAGGTTGGATTAAAGTCAGAGACCTGGCACTGGTCCTGGTGGGAGTGTGTTAGTGTTAGGATTCCTGCAGAATCCTAACACTAACCTAATTAGTGTTGGGATTCCTGCAGAAATTGAGTATTCTCTTGAAAAATGAAGTATCTGGGAGTCAGAAGGGCAGTCAGATCTGGGGAGCAGGGCAGGGAGGGTCAGGTTTGCATCTTGCCACAGGAGTATTGTATTGTTGGCTCATCTCAGATCTGTGGTTGTTTTGCATCCCTCATTTGGCTGAACTTCTGAACAGAAAAAATGCAGAAGCTTACACTGAAGCTAAAGGGGGTCTAATAGTTTTTCGTTTCCCCTTCTTTTTGTAATTTCAAGGCTGAACTGTTTTAACAAGCCCTGGAAGCTCTGAGCACTTACTCTCAGCTTGTTTTTCTAATTTGAAGCCACACCTGTGAAAAATCAGATGCCTTTTATGTATTGAGACGTACAATTGTAAGGCCCAGGAAGAGATTAGTGATGCCCCAAACAAGTTTTTGGGGTTCTGAACAGACTGTAAACCTACAGATGGGGCCAGGTTGGTTTTAATTATTAGTACAGAGGGTTCTTCCATCCGAGGACCTGAAAGTTGTTACCCTATGAGCTGGCTGAGTGTACTTCCCACTTTCAGGCTGAAATGTAATTGCCCATAGCCTGTGAAATGTGCTCCCTGCAGCACAGAGCACCGTGCAGCACTGCAGGAGGGCTTGTGGCACAGAGCAAGCAAAGACTGTTCATACCCTCTGGAAAAATCCATGTGAATCTGCAGGAGCAGAACAGGCTAAATAAATCCCTTGTCTGGCTCCATCTAGCAGAATTACCTCAGTGTTTCATAAACTGACAGAATTCCAGTTTGACCAGGGCACTGAGTGCCAAATCTCACTGCTCGCCATATCTTGCTGCGAACTGAGCAATCCCTGCTCCAGACCAACACTGCAGAGCCTGGACAGTCTTGGGAGCCTCCGAGAATAGCCTGAACAATCAGGAAAAGTGGCAATGCTTAATTAAATTCCCTGTGCATTTAGAAACTGTAGGGAACCAAAGCCACGATAATCCCCTTCCTCAGAAAAGCAGCTTTGGGTGGGATTCCTCATTTCTAAGAGCCAACTTAATTTTCACGTTCTCCCCAACAGATTGTTCCCTGAAAGAAGTCTTTCCCTACCATTTTTCTGGCCGTTGCATCACTCCATTTCCTTGCTGTCCCAGCATTCCTGACTTTGCCTCCTCTAGTTTCCATGGGGGAGTTTTTCCACCCTCTTTGCTGGCAGTGGTGCTGATTTCTGAAAATACGTACTATCTCCATAACCTCAGACAACCAATTTCCTGGGATGTCTCTCCCCATCCTTTTGAGAAGCAGTTACTGGCAGCAGAGTTGGTATTTCAGTGTGTGCCCCACAACCTGCTCTCACATTCCACAGCTCAGCAGGATTATCTGCAATGCTTAAAAATTGCAGATAAGTTTTATTTAGCTTTCCCAAGCCAAATTTTCCAGCTGCCCTGTGAGGGATGCAGGACTCCCAGGAACCTTCCTCTGAGAGTTGGGTGTCTGCTTTGCTGACAACAGATTTTCCAGAGCAGAAACATAGTGAGACAACTTCGACCTGAAACAGTCAGTGAAAGATCCAGTGAAACTTCTATTGGATGTGTTATCAGGAAAGACAGTAATTTATTAGGGCAAGAGCCTACATTCCACATTGAAGGGAAAAGAAAATTACCTATATCTCTATGTGATAAAAACCCACTCTTCTCTTCCAAGAAGGCAGGTGCAGTGACTTCACAGGGGACTTCTTTCTGCCCTCCCAGACCTCTGCAGCAGGTGAGCCATGAGCAGCATTACAGGAAAAGGGGGGTGATATTCTCCTTTCTTGTCATTACTATCTGCAGCTGGGCCATTTTGCTATTCTCCTGGATGTTATCCCACAGAGCTTAGCAGGGCTTTTTGGTTTTTGGGTTTTGGGGGTTTTTGTTTGTTTGTTTGTTTGTTTGGGTTTTTTTGGGGGTGGTGTTTTTTTGGTTGTTGTTTGGGGTTTTTTGTTTGTTTGTTTTGGGGGGTTTTTGGGAGGCTTGTCAAGCTTGGTTTTTTGGGGTTTTTTTGGGGTTTTTTTGGTTGGTTTTTTGGTTTTTTGTTGGTTGGTAGTTATTATTGTTGGGGTGGTTTTGGGCTTTTTGTTTGTTTGTTTGTTTTCTTTTTCTCCATGCTTTTAAAGATGCAGGTGAGATGGGTGTGGGGAGAAGGGTCCCTGGATAAGCTCATACTTTCTGACCCCATTGGTGCATTTTAGCACAGAAATAGCTGCAAGGACTGCCCATTTTCCACGTGTTCATTTGGAGGCAACGTGGATTTTCCTGTGGTTTTTTTTCTCCGCCTGCGCTGTCTGACAGCAGGGTAGCACCTGTCATATCTATGTCTCTCCATCTCATGGTGTCTCTGTCACTTGATCTCCACGTGTCCCAGGAATATTTTAGGCAGTACAGAGCAGGGAAGCCTCGTAAGGTTTCCAGGTACCTCCCAAGAACAAAACTTTCCTCTTCCCCATGCACATTTGCCCTTTCTCAATAGGCTGAGAGCTTTTGAGTTGCAAGTGGCTGAAATAAACACATTTCTCTCATCTGTATCTCGGCCAGGCTGCTTGTCACCACAGCCCAGGATCCTCATGAACCCCAGGCAGCTACAAGTCCTTCTTTTGATCGTCAGGCACAGGAAAGCTCTCTTGTGAGAGTCAGCCCTGTCCTTCCCTGTAACTAAATGAACAGCTGGGAAAGCAAGGAGCTGCTAGGGAGGGAATCCCTGCCTGCTTTCCCATCCGGAGCAGCAGCAGTGACATGATCCCTGCAAAGCCAGCAGTGATGGAGAACTGGAGGTGACTCACACAGGGTCACAAGAGGCTCCCACCTCCTGTCCTTCAAATCCAGAAATCCATCCAACCCCATCATTCCATGTAAAGGGAGACAAGTGTGCAAACAAGAGGCAGGGAGCCCCTTTATCTCCCCCTCTGTCGCTGAAGTAGCAATTAGTGCTCTCTTTAAGCTGCCAAGAGGCTGCACTGAGAGCAGCCCAGACGTAAACAGTGCAGAAGGGAAGCAGAACATGAAAGGGAAAGATCTGCAGGTCATATATGCCTGCAAATGGGAGCAGCTCTAGTGCCTGTTGACTAAACCAAGTGTGATGGATGTGAGCACATTGATGGTTTTGAGTGAGATTTGTCCCTGAATGTGTTTGTGTATTGGTGGACTTCTTTGGAAAGTTTTTTTTAGTGGATATACCAATAATGTGTTTCAAACACATCTCCTCCTCTGTTAAACAAAGGACAATCACTTCATCCCCTTTTAAGGGAATATGACCAGTTTCTTTTTTTTTTTTTTTTCTTGGGAATCACTGTTTCTCACACATGGAAACTACTTTGTAGTCATGTAGAAACTCAGCTCATTTCTATCTTGAGAACTTGCTGAGGTGCAGGAAGAGGAATTCCTTGCCCTAACAGAAAAGATACAAAGCACAAAGCATCACATAACTGAGGAATTCAAAGGCAAGGGCAGTGCAGACAGTAAAATGCCTGTGTGTAATGAGGGCAGAACATAAGACACAAAGCCAGTCTTACATGCAGAAGAGCAGGAGTCCTGCAGTCAGGGAATACAGCATCAACTCAGTGCTATCATCTGCTTAACACAGTTTCACTTGACAAAAAGCTGGGATTTTGTGAACAAAATGCTGCGTGTGCTCGTTGCTGTTGAACGTGTCAGCACACTGCACGTCACCCTGGCAGATGACAGAGCCCTCTGGGGCTCCTGGAGTTTGCTGATTTGCCTCCTAAATGCCATGGAAACAAAATCCAGCAGTTCACCGTCAGGATTCACGGGACGTTCAAAGTCGTGGTCTGTGAGCTACAAATAAGTGTTCAAGCTCTGCTGGATTTGATTTATGGCTTATAAATGTGATTCTGCTGACCTAAATACTACTTATCTGCAGCTTGTCTTCTATGAGAATGGTTAGAAATAGGGAGCCAAGTTTGCTCCTGCTTTTGAGAGAGTCAGCTAAAAGGGACATGTTGCTCTCTAGTTAAGAGAAGCCTTTATTTCCTGCCTCCCTAATCCTTGGAGAAAAGGCAGGGAAAGCCAGTGTCCCAGGAGAATCACCCATTGCTCAGCCCCTTCCTACCTCAGGGCTAGGGGAGGGAGTAGGGAAGCTACAAACTGTCCCCCGTGGGACCCTGACAGTGACTGACCATGAATGACCACCCCCAAAACCTGTGCCCCACAGCCTGCTGGCCCCCAGGTACACTAAATAAATACAGAAATAGCTCTGTGCTACACAGAACTGAAGTCAAAACCTGAGACTGATTTAGGCAAACCAGTGGGATTGGAGATTTCTGTTAAAATAAGAGCCCATAATGAAGGGCACTAATCTGTTCTCAGTGCTTCTCAAGTGCTCATGTCTGCAAGGGCTGAGGAGGATTTTGTATTTATTGCTTTATTGCTGAATCAGGCTGTTGAAAATTAACCTCCCACCTCAGAGCCATGGCTTTCACAGGCTCCTAAGCAAACTGGATTCCTCTGCACAGGGAAGGTGCAGCTCTTCCCTAGGCCATGAATTTTATTGAGCTTGAATCCATTTCAGGAAGGTCTGAATCAATTATTATTGCTCTGGAAGAAATAAGCACAGGCCTATTTCAAAAGGGGTTTAGCTTTTTACAAAAACCAACATAGCCAAGCATTGGTTTGCTGGTTAATCTGCCCATGTGTGCTGGGGCTTATGCCTAAGTGCCTCATTACAATTTTCCCCTCTACCTGTTTAAATTTACCAGGAGGATCCTGTTCAGCACCATTCAAATGGCAGTGCTGGATAGGAGCTGTGAAATGTGAAAGCTGCCCAGGAGCCACCAGCACTGAGCTGCACAGAGTGGGCAGTGCCAGGGCAGGCAGGTGAAATGCAGCATGTCTGTGCAGGTGATTTGGAGGGGAAAGGGAGCTGTGAAGAAGGTCTGTGTATAAAAGTTGCTGATGCATAGCTAATGTTTTGTTTGGGGCAGTGTGGGGCTGGCAGGCTCTGCTCTGCTCTGCTCTCCTCTCCTTGGGTGATCTGCCTGCAGGCAGTGAAGCAGAAACATATTTGGCCAGGAACAGAAGGCTGTGTATGCAGGAAAAACCACCGGGTGTCCAAAAAAATGCTTCATGTAATAGGGCCTGCTGATGGAACACAAAGTCAGATATTGTTAAAAGCAAAATTGCTAAAGTGGTGAACTGAATACACCAATTCTTCTTTTTTCTTTTCTGGGTGCAGCATAATGAGTGAAAATATAGCTGATGAGTGCCTTTTCTGTCATTATTGGTGGTGCTCTTCCTTTTATCTGTGGATGAGGTCTCTATATTTCACCCTAACAACTCTCCAAGGCATTGATCTGCTGCTCTTAAACCACTCCTTCCTACAATTAAGTCTGCACAGCAAATCTGTGTGGCTGCAGGTACCAAACACTGAGGAGCTTTTAGCTGACCCAGCCTAACAAACTGTAGTATTCACCTATTTGAGAAGAGAGAATCAGGAAATGGGGGGGGTGTGTGGGGGCAAGGTGCATGTAAGCAGAAGAGAAATAGCAAAAAAGGAAGAATTGTGTAATGGTCATAATGGGGTACATATATCCTTACCCAGGTCATCGTTTGCCAACAATTCCCCCATCACTGCACTCACCAGGCTCCTCTGCTAATAGGCTCTGATTTCTCATGAGCCACAGCCACCTAATTACATCCAGGGATTGGACTTACATCCCACTCTTCTCATCAGCGTTCCTTAGTAGCTGCCATTGCTGCTGCCTTCTGTGGCTTTGCTCCAACACTTTCATCAGGGCTATGAAAATTAGCAGGCACCGGAAATTAGGTATTTCAACAGCTGCCTCTCTTGTGGATCCACTCCTAAAGGATTCATGGACAATCTTTCATATTAAATGTATAGTAAGCCTTAGCCAAACAGGGTCTTCAGCATAATGCAAGGGAAACTCCAGGACTTCATGAGAAGAAGAAAAAAGAAAAGGCAAGGCAAGCCAAGGCCCCCTTGAGCAGCAGTATCAATGATATTTATACTGACCAATATCTAATATGATCTGTCAGCAATGGAAATCTGTCCTCAGTCAGGGCTGAGGTGGTTTGTGGGCAAATCTTTCCTGGGTCATCACTGCTGGAAGGAGAGCACATGCTAGTTGCAAGCATGTGGGAAAACATGATACACAGATAAAAATACAGCAGCCTTTTGGTTAGAAGCGTGAGCTGCTCTGTCATCTAAAATTACAGTAATATAAAATTTACGTCAAAAAAAAATTCACACTGTCAAAATGAAAACCTGAAGGGTTTATTGTTTCTGTTGAAATTTCACTTTGAGGAAATGGAATAAGAAAAGGAATTTTTTTTTTCTTGTTATCATCACAATGCATTATTTTAGCTAAGAACAAAGATTTGGTATATTTTTGACAGTTGTTTGATAGAAGATTCCCGTTGTGCTGCGGCAACGTCCCAGTGGTGCGTGTGGAAATGCTGGAGGAGGTCCTACCCTGGAGCACGTCTACAAAGAGAACCACTGTGTCAGTGAAGCAGCCTCCCCTTCACACCTGTGTTCAGCATTTATCACAGTGAAGGTCATGGCAGTGCTGCCCTGCTTTGAGTGATTATTCTGTTACTTTCTGGGTTAAACTGAAATAGGACTCAGCTCATTCCCAGGAAACCTCCCTATGGAGATACCTGCCACAGTAATGAGATGAGAACTTGAGCTAATTGTGTTGTTTCGCTTCCAGAGCATGTGTAGGCAGATCTCCTTCTTAGGAAGTGTTTCTACATGTTAAAAAAAGCAGAAAAAAATTAGGAATTGATCCTTCTTCCATAGAAACTAGGATCTGTTGTGTAATGGGTTTAAATTTAGAAAGGCTTTTGAGTTAAAGAATAATTCTTTGCTGGTTTTAGAGAAGAGACAGAGGACCTTAGAGGATCTTCAAGTCTCTGATTTTTATGTACAGATATTGCCTATATCTGTATCTCTTCTGTAGCGGGTTGCAGCTGTTTCTGTATTTCTATATTATCCTTCTATAAGCTTATAAGAACAAGCTCCATTTGCAGTGGTAATGAACTAATTAAGAAACTAAAATCAGCCAGCTTTCTTTTAAAAGAAATCAATTTAATTTAAATTTTTAAAGTATACTACCACTCTCCAGATATTGAAATTGCACTCTTTTGTGTTCTTAATACGTTTCAACAAGATCAAGTAGCAGCAACAAAATATTCCATTTCCATGGAAATCAGTGTAGCTTTCTTTGACTCTAATCAGACCACTTTGCTGAAAGCTAAACTGTTTATTTTTAACCTCTCAGAAGATGAAAGCTTGGCACGCATTTTGTGTCAGGAGTGTAGCTGTTATTCTCTGCTTCATTAGGTCCTTTGGCTTCAGCCTCACCTGCAGCTGAGAGCAGTGAGACAGATGTGCAGAAGATGCTGATGCCTCTGCCCTCCTCCCTTTGCTCTGCTGCCACTTTCCAGCCCAGTGCAGTGGGAGTCAGCATCTCCCTGACTCTGGGAGGAAATGGCATCAACAGGAAAGCACACTTTAGGAATGTACACTCCAGCATGGTGAAAGCTCTCTTTGTGCCATACTTGTAGGTAGGTCACTTATTTTTATTTTTTCCAGAAATAAGCTGCTGACTTAGAGCTTTGTGCTAAACCGAAGCTATTAAACTGTCTTGGGTGGCTTTGTTTATATATTTTTGGAGAAGCTCAGTTGCTGTAACCAAGCTGATACTTATTTGCACTACTAGAAGACCACAGGGCAGCAGATCCCATTGAGATGCACGTGTGTGATTGAGGGGTCCAGCTCAATATTTGGATGTAAAGATGCTTTTTGGATTTAGAGTTATTTACATTTAAGGTCACCACCTCCTCTGTGCAGACTCAGCACTGCACCAAGGCACTTTTGTGGTGACTAATGTAGGAAGGAGCTAATGCAGAAAACAGAATCCAGGTGGGAAAGAAGCCGTGGAGTTAGAGGAATGGCCAGAGGGAAAGGACTAGCAGGTGGTGGCATAAATAGGGTGCAGGGCAAGGGAGCAGGAGGGGAGGAAAGTCGACAGGAAATTCTGAAGTCCATCCCATTCCTGTCTACACTCCCCACCAAGTCTCCTCCTTGTGCCAGGTGTGTTACCTCAGTGCAGAGCAGCAGTGCCTGGCTTGCAGCTCTGGGGGACATAGTTCTGCTGTTTTGGGTTTCTTGGTAGCATTCTGAAGTCGGTGGTGTTTGCAGACCTTCTCCAGACTGAGCTCAGGAGTTTCCCTGCCAACAGAATGCACCCCATGTATCTCACCAAGATTGGGTGTATCGATCTGATAACACTGATTTATTGGTTCGGGTTTTTTTCTCCTTCTTGCCCTCAGTAGAGTTTAACTTATTGATGTATCTGTTTGGCCTTGATTTTGCTGAAGGTTGTGTACCTGAGCACAGTTTAAAGTCAGCTGTAGTGCTTTTGCTTTCCTTGTTTTACATTCCTGTTGGCCTGACAGTGCCAAAGTCATGCAGGGATTGGGGACAATGCCGGGCTTGAGCCTTCAAGGGCAGGAACAGATAATCAGCCTGTGATTTAAAAAAGGCCTCTGCAGATCCCCCTAATTACTCTCTGGCTCGCACAGCAGAGATGCAGAGATGTTATTTACCTCTGCTGATGGCACAAAGAAGGGAATGATCTCCTGCTCCCTCTTTAATAGCTCCATGCTTCTGCACAAACAACAGCAGCCAGCAGTAAAATTGTCTCCTTGCCAGTAAGGTCAGTAGCTGCAGCTCCTGATTCACAGGGGAAAACCTGCAGGAAAACACCATTTTTGTGAGGTCACTCTTCACTCTGGAAGTGGCATTGAGCTGCCTGCATGGGGTCTCTGCCAGGTGGGGAGGGAGAGAGGCTCTCTCATGATGCCAAACATTTACTCCAGCCTTTTCACCAAGTACTTGAGTAACGCCAGGGTTGAACTGGGGAGACAGCAGGAGGATAATCAGAATGACCTGATATGAAATAACCTCCTCTGCGTGACCTGGATTTTGTTGTTTTGTTTTGGCTTTTGTTGGCTTTCAGATAAGACTTTAAGTTTTTCATTTATTACCTATTGATGTTTGATATTTACCCATGTTCTTTTTTTTTGATTGATTTGATCTTGCTCGACAGGAATTAAACATGCAATTAGTCTTAAGTTAGCTGAAACTGAATCGTTCAGTTAATGAATGACTTGCTGACAATACTAATTTCTCAGGTTGCTGATAGGCTCCAGGAACCACAGCAAGACAAACTGATATATTATAGCAGGTGTCTGAAACTGGCAGATGTTTAGGGAGAAGAAGCAGATAAACAGGTTCAGGGAATTCCAGAAAAAGTGAACCTTTTTCCTTTCTGGGCCACACAGGCCTCACCTGAGGCATCATTGCTAGAAAAATGAGGCCATTGTAAGATTTGTTGGCTCAGTGCAGCAGTTGTTTAGTCACAGAAGACAGGGATGTGAGCATGTGCAGCCTGGAGTGTTTGATTGCCTCTGAGTCAGCGCTCCCATGGCCCTGTGGGAAGCACTTCCATAGATGTACGAAGTGTGTCTTTCCCAATAAATATCACAGGGAGGATGGAGCAGGAGCAGGACTGCAGCACACTATGGAGTGTGCAAGGAAAGGGGCAGAGGAGCACAGCTTTGCTTCTCATTTTATCCCCATGCAAAAACACCTCCTGGGATCATCTTTTGTGGTGACTCCATCCTGTGAGCAGCAGCAAAACAAGCTACGTGCTTGCCAGAATGTGCAAGTCAGCCAGGATCAGGAAGAAAAGGGGCTGAGGGGATGTGTGTGAGAGAGAAGAAGACAAAAGTTTCAGTTGTTTCAGTCCCAGGTGGTTTCCCTTAAAAAAACCAAAAAAATCACAACTTCTATTCTCTTTTTCCTGCCTGTTTTCCCTAGAGAGAGTTATCTTTTCTTTCCCAGTTTTCCTTCTTTACAGGCTCACATTTTTCTTTTTGGCACTGTGAGAAGAAGAAGAAAAGAAAGTATGCCGGAGGAAATGAAGAAGAAATGGATAAGCACAACCTGAAAAAGCTTATAATTTCTTTCTCACTGCCTAAAATGCAGAATATGGTTTTAAAGTAATCAGTAAAGTTTAAAGTAATATACAAGTCTACAAGTCATTCAAAGTAATTTTTTAAAAATGCCTACCAAGTCTAGCAATTGCTTCTGTGTCTGTTGTGCAAGGGAATGAGTAACAAAAAAAAGCTGGCTGCTCTCATAGTTAAAAAAAAACCCACAAACCAAAATTGGTCACATCACTTTTTGCTTTTGTACATCTTCTTGCTTTCTCACTATGATGCTGGACACCAGCTTTATTGCTGCCTTCTGCATGTTGGGTTTAGATGAGATAGGATTGGGTTGGATTGGATGTGGCTCTGAGCAGCTTGGTCTGATGGAAGGTGTCCCTGCCCCTAGCAGGGGGGTTGGAACCAGATGAGCTTTAGGTTCCCTTCCAACCCAAACAATTCTTTCATTCTGTGATTAAAGCATTTGGCCCTGAGCACTGAGCCAGGGAGCATAAGGGGCTGCCTAACCCCACAAGGAAGCAGCACCTGTTGAGGGAGGCAGCCAAACCATCACCCAGCATCCTTCCCCTCCAAGGGGAAAAACAGAAAAGGGCTGGGATTTCATGTGGTTTGAGTCTTTTCTTTTTTTATCTCCATGAGACTGGTGAGGATGGAAGAAGTGAGCAGGTAGGGATGGCAAGGGTGAGCTTCATCTGCCACGGGAGAGAGAAACTGGGACCATGGCCAAAGGAAAAGTGAAGCTCAGCCAGGAGGGCTTCTGAGGATAGCTTTCTCCAAATGGAAAGGCACATCATTGCAATAGTCAGAAAGGATCTGGTTTAAGGGCTAAAATGAAAAGCTGTGTATTGCTGAAAATGCAGAGTCTCAATTTTCCTGTGACATGCAGGATTCATTTCTGGGCTTTGCGGTTCATGAGATAATGGACTGTGTAAGTGTTCCTCATCTCTGTGACTAACAGCCCCTTTTTGGCACACGTCCTGGAGCTCAAAGCAGTGTAATTTTTATTTCTGGATATCACAACTAATTACTCTATTTCAACTAGCTGTAATGTTACAACTAACATTATTCATCTGAGCCCTGGTTATCCTTTCCCTTCTATAAATCCTACTTCTGCACAGATTAAATTTTGAGGCTATTAACACTTTGATTACGATCTAGTCATATTAAATTATCCCTTGGTAGTAAGGTTGTCCTGTCAGCCGCTACGATATCCGCAATTAATTGAAAAGATAACTGGTGGTTTGATGCAAAGGCTGATCTGGAGTAGGGTAGCAACCCCCAGGGAGCCTGGTGCAGGCTCAGGTGTGCCCTCCCTCCTTCCTTGCAATGAAGCTGGAGACAGAGTGGAGTTAGGCTATAAATGGGAACAGCATTTACACCCAGGTGGGTGGATGCATGCTGAAGCATAATTAGTTTTTTAAGGCCTCTAGGGTGGCACAGGAGGGAGGAAATGTGAAAAATAGGAAATTTAGTTACTACCAGATATTCTCCTTAAAACTAGGTCCTCATCCCTACATGTTCAAAGGGTCTTGGGGAAACACCAAGGAACAAAAACCATGGTGTTTGACTCTTCAGCCCTGGCACTGCCCACCCATTCATGGGGCCTTTCAGGTTGCTTTTTCCCAGGGTATTTCAGGGTCCCTGAGAGGTGTGTGCTATAGAGACTCCTCTTCCCAGCAGAAGGGCTTTGGGGAAGTTTCCAAACATACATCATGCCTGTATTGAACAGTCCCACGGGGAACATCTCCATGGGTAATTGCCTTTTTGGCAGCTGTTGCCTATGGCTGGGAGCTGCCATGGAAGGGCTGCTCGCCCCAGGCCTGCCTTGTTTATCTCACCACACCGGGATAGACAATGAGCCACGATTTTCCTTTCCATAATTATTGATGGAGTGGCTGGTAAATGCTTCCTTCTCTCCAGTCCCAAAGGTTAGCTTGCTAATGAGGAGGTTTTCAGACACTCACCACCCGTGTTCCCTTCGGGGGCGAGTGGGGTGTCTTTAATGGTTGTTTGATGCTGCTCACGTGGGCAGGCAGCACAATAACAAGGCAAATGATTGTCTGCTCTGCTGATCAGAGGCTGTACTAATGCTACACGGTCAATTCCTGACAAACCAAAAGGCATTTGCCATTTGGGCTGATGCTATTTTTACCACCAGTTGGGTATGGGTTTGTTGCGTCTAATTGCAAACGATCTTTGATGACTTTTTCCCCTGCCTATCTCCAGAGGCATACCTTTTGGAGTGCCAGCAGCAGGCAGCACAATTTCAAAACATTTGGGAATGCCAATTAGGGCTTATTTATGTGATGATTGAGCTGCCTGAGAGCTCGGTGCCCACCAGAATGCACCGTGGCCTTCGACAAAGGGAATTTTCGTGCATGCCTACGTCTGGTGGAGGGGAATACTTGTGTGATGATGGCTTCTGCTCTCTGTAGTTGAACACCTCAGCTCAGTTTGGTACCTGCAAAAAGCAGTGTGTCCATCCTTATGTGGAGGCTGGTGCACTTTCACATAGGTTTGTCTATGCTAATTTATGTTACTGCACACAGAATACAAAAAGAAATTAGAAGTAGCACTAAAAGAAGAAATTTTTCCTTTTTTTTGACTAATCTCTAAGAGTAAACTAGGTTTATAATTAATGTAGTAAACACAGGTTTATGGGTAAATAGTAAATTCAATTTCTGCTGATTCATTTGTTGGTTCCACTAAACCAGTGGGGCAAAATTGTTTTTTGATGTGGGTTCTGTTTTTGTTGGGTGGTTGTTGATTTTTTTACTATTTGAGCACAGGTGGAATTTTATTTGACTTAGTACTTCAGGCTGTGTTTCCAACACTGAATATCCTGTATTTCAGATATAGGCTCTGCTGTTCTGCCCTGGCAACTCCTAGCCCTTGAGCAAGGCAGGAATGCAGACCCTTCCAAGTTACACCATCCTTGCAAGGGGCTGGAGGATGACTTCCTCTGCTGACATGGTGGGATCTTCCCTCTGCTCCCCTTCCTTCCTCCCTCCCACTCTTGTTAGCTGTTACAGCTTCCAGAAATATTCCTGAATCCAGGTTACGTGGGAGCTGTTTCCCTCTCCTGTGGCAGCAGGGCAGAGCAAGCCTTGGCTCTTGGCGCTTGGGAGAACCACTGGCCGCAGTGCACAAAGCCAAGTGCGACATCAGCCCCAAGGGACTCTGCCCGATGGATGTGGAGCTCACACCCTCTATAAATAATCAGAGTGCATATGTCAGGGCACAGAAGGAGGAGGACAATGTCAAAAGACATTTACTGTTTGCCTGAGGAGCAGTCAGTTGAGATGAAGGCTTTGTGGCCAGACTTCCCCAAAGAGCTCACTTGCATGATTGAGAGCAGCTCTCCTTTAGCCATTAAAATTAGCAGTGGAGCTTCTAGGCCAGCTGACTGTTTCAGGTGCTAAACAGCTTTGACAATCCAGCCAGACACATCCCAGAAAGCTAAAGTTGCTGAGAGCTAAAAAAGGAAAGTATAAAAATCAATTGGTTATGGAGTTTCTCCAAGCCGAGTGGACCTCCTCTGGAAACCTGTCCCTCATCCTGCCTGCTGAGGTCTTCAAAATCTACCACTCTCCTCTAGTTCTCCCCAGGAATGACAGGGGTGGCATTTAAAAACAAACAAAAAGACCCCCAACAAACCCAAACAAACAAAAAAACCAGAATAGCAAACCTTTTCATTCTCGCTCCTGTTTTTGGTGTTGTCCTTTGTCTTCTGGTTTTAGCATTAAAAGCTTGAAGTTTTCCCCATGGTGACTTGGGCGAAATGTATTTTTAGAAGACAATAAGGATCTCATGAGGCTGGACCTGGGTCTAATGAAGAAAAGACTAATTGGGGCAGGGCAAGAACCAAATGGTAATACTTCACTTATTATTATGGACATTACCCATGAATAGGAAGAGGAAACAGCTGGAATTAATATTGTTTCACTTGCATTGTGACTTTTTGAAGTCAAACAGAACAAGATATATTTGCTAAGAAAAGAGAAATTGAAATACTATTTTTTGAGTTTTTCATGCAAAACTCTTTAATTCATTAAGGGAAATATCCATAAATGTTTTTCCATATGTCCTGCAGAAAGCTGGTCCTTTAGAAAACGCCTAAATTCTCTTTCTGTATCTGTGCCAGGTACTTTACACTTAATGTAGAAATCGCAAAATTTGTTAATAGGTAGGGCAGCAAATGAAGCAGAACTTTGGGTGGAAAGGCCCCTGGAAGGCTATTGACTGCATCTTCAGGTTCATTAATCACCTGTGGATAGGAGTTTTCTTTTTCTTTTTTTTTCCCCATGAGCCAGAAGATATATTTTTAATTAAGACAAATGAAAAAAGATGGTTCTACAACTCACTTTATGACAGTTAATGAAAAGTCAGAACTTTATTTCAATTGAATACCCACCATCTGTTGGGAGCTGGGGCAGAACTGAGTGATAAGGCCATTGTGACTAGCACAGGTCTTTCTCGTGAGAACATTTTTGCTACGTTTCATAAACAAAGATAAAGTTTGGATGTTTTGCAAACAGCGTTTCGAGATTCGGGCAGTTCAGGACTGGCCAATTAGGCCTAGGGGGAGGTTTCTAGCTGACCAATCTGGGTGACCTCTGAAAACTCTATATATATGGAAATCAAAATAATAAATGCACTTTTCTCTTTTCTTGCCTGAGAACCCGGGTTTTTTCTCTCTGCTAGCGGCTCAACAGCGACAGGCCATGGCCTTTGATCAGCTCTCAAAATGAAACCTCACTGAACAGCCTCTCGGTGAAATTCAGCCCTTGGATATGCAGGTATTTCTTACTAAAGACGTGCATCTGAGAGCTAAGCACAGCTACAGGAGCCCTGGCCAAACAAATCTGATCAGGGTGTGAAAGCGAATTTTCACTGGTTATATGTAGGGAGTGGTATTGGATAACTGAATGAGGTCTTACAGAGCTCTGATAAAAATTATCTTTATGGAAACTATTAAATTGGGTTTGGCCATCTTGGGTCATTTTATTGTTATTATATCTTTGTCAGCAATCACCCAGAACAAAGTTTTCAGACTTTCCAGGAAATTAACTGAAGATCAGTTACTGTGCTGTCTTCCAAATTTATGGCTCTGCAGTTGACTGCAGACCCAGACACACAGACATAAATAACCTCTCATGTCTTCCAGCCCATCAAATTGAAATCTGCTTCCTTGGGAGGAGGCAAAATGAAATTGGTGAGTTACAAACAAATTTATTATAAGGTGTGTTCAATCTTTCATGAAGCATGAAGAATCATCAGTGCTTAGTAGGGGATGAGATTTTTTTCTTCTTTTTTTTTTTTTTTAATGAGTACGACTGTATATGAGAAATTCAATAAGAGGACCAGCATGGAGTAAGTTTACCTTCTGAATGTCAAAAGCAAAGGCCAGACCTGGAGCTGATTAATGGCTGCATAATCTATCAGTTCAGAATCAAGGAGCTGTGGGTAGAGGCTAAATCTTTTGTAAGGTAATTTAGCTTGACCTTAATGAGGGCCAAGGTCCCACAGAGCATGGCAAAGTCTATCAATCTCCCTGGCTCTGGAAGCACTTGGGAGGTTCTTACTGTATCATCAGAAGTGTATTTGTTGTTTGTAAAATATTACAGCAGGGAAGATTCTGTTAAACTCTTTAAAAAGTAAGACAATAGTGGTGGTAGTGCCTCTGGGATAACAGATTATTATTAGAAGGGGGGAAACTGCAGCAGCAGGATACAGTGGTGAATTCCCAGATGCAGAAAATCCTTCCACCCTCTTCCATCTGCAATACGGATAATTAAGTTTCTCCCTTGGTACAAACCTTTTGTTTAGCAAGTCCCTCATGTGTCAGACCTTCCTTGCAGCAGATAAGGAGGACAGGTGCTGTGATGGGGTGAGAGAAACTCCTGCTGAGCACAGATAAGAGGTGCCTGGGGAAGGTGACTCACCTCAAGGGTTTTGCTTGTGCAGTTAGACCAAAGCAGGGATGTTTTGCTAACTGGTGGTTTACAGTGGTTCCTTCAGCTTTCCATCCTTCACCAGCACAGGTCAGCACCAGTCCTTCAGCAGCCAAACTCTAGGGTTTGATCAGATGTCCTTGATTTGATCTCCTGCCAGCAGTTGCCAAGGAGGTCTTCTCTCCAGAGCCTGTTCTGTCCTGCCGTGTGCTGGAGATGGAACAAAAGCAAAGGGCCTCCCCTGCCACCACACTGCTGGAGAGATCCTGCTACCTGGACTTCTCTGATGTTTCCCATCTTTGCAACAATTCTTATTGCTTGGACAGGCATTGATTCCAACTCTCAGTTTCCCAGCTACAGCATAAGTTTAGGCCAGTTTTCCTCACATGAATAAACAGGGTGATTACTAGGCATGAATGAAGCCTCTGAAATTCTGCTTCGTGGATTATTTTTGCATCAAGATGACATAAGAGCAGCCCATGGCTGTTTGCAGACCAGATTTGTCCCACAGTTATTTGCTCAGGAAGGGCTGAGGGCCTGGTACAGAGTCTATTTAAGACACTGTAAAAGCTTCCAGTGGTTTCCTAGTTGAAATTGCTTTTGTCAATAGTCTTTTTTACTTTCCTTCAACAAAAATGTTGTATTTTTAAATATGGAGAATTATCTGTGTTCGTTCACTGTACCTCTGCCTGTTTATCCTGTTGCTTTACTTACACTGTTTTCTTACCAATATTTAGTTTGCTCATATTCCATTAAATTCCTCCAGGACCTGCTCTCTTGGGATTAGTTTTCAGTCTGCTCTTGTATTCCTTTTCTCACCCAGCAAATATGGTTGCTGTATTTTTTTTTCCCAGTGCATTATTCAGCCTCATGCTATTTCCCAGGTTTTCTTCATCGTTCTCTCCCTTCCTCCTCCTTCCATGCAGAGGAGCATTCTGTGCTGTGCCTTTTTTCCTTCTCCCTTTCTGCTTTCTTCATCATTTCCTCGCGATATCTCCCTGGAAAGGAAATAAGCAGGGAGGGAACCAAGGAAGGAGGCAGGACAGCCACACTTACAGAAGCAGCTATGCCAAGGTATGGAGTGATGGATGGTAGTTCAACATAGTGTCAGAGCTGTCTTCACCTGTTCTGTTGCTTTTTGCTAAGTAGAACTGCCACACTCTCTCAGTTTAAAAGATGGATTAAAGGGTTCAAACAGTAAAAAAAAGCCAGTTTGTTCTTTTATGTTTGCAAAGCAAGGCTTCAAAATCTAGCTCAAAGCTGTCTCTGGATTGTGCAGGCTAAATGTGGCAGCAGTGGCAAGCTCCTGGGCTTTCCCACAAGGGTACCAGAGGAATTTTGGGGCTCCTGTCCCAGAAACAGCTAGCTGATAAGCAAGGCTCAAAGTCAGGATTTGCATTCACTCATTTACTTCAATGACTTGTAATTCAATAATAGGGTTTTCTGTTTTGTAATGATGTTTTGAATTTTCTTTTAACAGTAGTGTCATTACTTACTCTGGAAGCATATTTCAGTTGTTTAGACACCTCAGTATTCCAGGGAGATCTCTCTTTTCAGAAGGAAATTAATTCAGTGTTTAACTTGTAGCAATCTCTTCTGCAACTTGTTTTTAATAGGTGAAGCAAAGATAAATTCAATACAGCGCAAATCATAAGAATAATGTGTCCCGTGTCTTCCTTCCTCCTTTCTTGGGGCAGACCTGCCAGCCAGCATTCCAGAGAGCTCTCTGGTGGGAAAAGGATATGCAGAAAGTGCTGCCATCAGTCTTCACCCGCACTTAGCTAAATCCGTTGACATTCACGGACTGTAATAGCAGGAAGGCTTTCCAAAGCCATTTGACTGCAGAAATTTGAGTTATCATCATTGTCATATCTCAGTCTGACAGGGAAAATGATTTGTCGGTTAAATTGTCTCGTAAACACAGACATTTGATCCAATTTAATCAGAGGCAGCGCCTGGCGCAGATTGAGGGCGGTTCATCTGTGAGGGAAGGGGAATGGAAGAGCAGGGAATTCTCTCACTCTTGTACTGCAGTCCTGCTGGCTTTGGGGAGCAGGGAATGGAAGAGCAGGGAACTCTCTCACTCCTGCACTGCAGTCCTGCGGGCTCTGGGGAGCAGGGAAGGGAAGAGCAGGGAATTCTCTCACTCCTGCACTGCAGTCCTGCTGGCTCTGGGGGAGCAGGGAATGTTGAGTGCTTGGGGAAAGGGAAGCTCTCCCAGGCTCTGAAGGGAGCAGGTCCTGGAGGAATTTAATGGAATATGAACAAACACGCTCCCCATTTTGGCTCAGAGCATCCATCCAGGCATGGGCTGGGCTGAGCTGGGGCTGAGGTTTGTGTCTGTCCTGGGCTGTGCTGGGCTCAGCCAGGGACCTGCTGGGAAGGGGGGAAATCCTGGAGTCCCTTTGTGCCTCTATGACACCAGGGAGGGATGGGGCTGGCCCAGTGCCACCCAGGATCTCCTGCAGGCACTCATGAGCCTGGCTAAATCTCCTTGTACCTTGTTAAGATCAACCCTGTGTGAGTTACAAATCTGCACAAAGAGAAATTAGAGCCCAGATTAGATTAGGGGCTGAGGGCTGGGAGCCCACAGCTGTTTGCCAAATTGCACGCTGAATTTCATTTTTGCATAGACTTTTACTGATGGCAATTTGAAGGCAGTCATTAGAGCCATCAGCCTTTGAATGAGAAATTTCAAGGGACACTTCAGGATAAATCTGCTCTTCTGCTCTAAGAAATTATTCCTGATTTGCTTTGGGCTATGGAAACCAATTACATGAATTTTGCACAATAACCTGTTTCTCCCAAACAGGGGTGGCACTCCTGGCCATAAAGGCATATTTTTACTTCCAATTAACTGTGTGGGTGTGTAAACATAAGGAAAACTGCTTTTTCAACATTAATTTAATAACCAGGAAACAATGGGAGGAAGGACTCATCATTTACAGTTAGAATTTGAAACTCTGGGCGTCCTTATTCCCTTCTTCTGCAAGCCAGCTGGATTTGTGGAAACAGACAAACCCTTTCCCATTAAATCATAAATACTGTAGGTTTTATTTCTTACTGACTCCTAGGCTCCAAGATTTAGGAAAGGGCAGGATATTAATTTCCAGAGCTAAACTTGACATAAGTCACAGTGCTCTAGTTTTCATTTAAGCTTCAGGTGTGTTTTTCTTGTATTCCAGATACTCCAGAGCTGCCCTGTAATCCCTGAATCCTACTGAATTCACACCCTGGTGATATATCAATGTCAAAGGGATGAAACTGGTAATTCTGCCTGGCTGTTAAACTGCCTCATGTTACCCTATTTCCAATGGCTGCTGTCAAGGTACACGTTTTACCTGCTTCCAAGTGCTTTAATCTTATTATTAGTATAAAAATAAGCCATTATTAATGCTTAAAGCAATTGTTATCTTCTCTCCCTGCCAGCCTGTTCTGTGTTAATATTAGTATTTCTAAACTGAGGCTTTGTACGAGTGACTCAGGCCTCCCATGTCATTAGTCTGAAAACCCTGAGAGCATTTTCTTACAACAAAAATTGCACAGGGAAGGAAGAGGGTCTTTTTATTTACCTTCAGATTTCCATCCTTGAGGATTCTCTTGCTGGGTGTTCTCAGGTCGCATGTGCAATTAGAAGCCTTAATTGGTTTTATACCAACCTTGGGATTCCTTCATTCCCCAGGAGCTGTAGGTTTCATTAAAACCACCACCCAATGTCATGAGACACGCAATTAAATTCTCAAGCTGCCAACAGAGTTGCAGAAGTTGTTTGTGTAGCCAGGAGAGATAAATATGTTAGGGGAGAAGGGGCTCTGGAGTATCTGCCAGGTTGGGATGTGCACTCCTATCCAACCAGCAGCAAAGAAATGAGGATGTGGTTAGGAGAGGAGAGAGATTTTCCTTTGTTAACTGCTTTTGCATCTTGCACTGAGAAGAGGATCAATTTTTAAAAAGAGCAGCCTAGCAGAGGAGTGCTGCATGCATGAGCCATGAGTCCAGGCATATCTTCACCTGATGTGCTCCTGAAGGCTTGAAGCACAACCAGAAGTTCCTTTGAATTTGTGGAAGTCATAAGTGAAGAGCACTGGTAAGTCAGGAGGAAGAGACATGAAGAATCAAACTTGCTATTTTGGACATTCTTCTCCACCAGTATCTTAAAAAAAAAAAAAAAAGAGTGCATTGTAGAACCAAAACTCATCTAGCCACCACAAAATTCCCTTCCCTTCACTATTAGGAAAAAAAAATCCTTCCCAGTGTTGAAGACGAGAAATCTGTGCTCCTGTCTTCCCATGGCAGGTCCTTGTGGCTTGCACACAGAAATTTCAGGAAAGTAGGTGTCTGCCATCCAGGTAGTTGCTATTTTATTAACCCTTTTAGGCACTGGAGAGAGGTGGTCTTTTCTAAATAAGACCAATATTTGGAATAATTTCTGATTTCAATTGTAAACAAGCTTGCTGTGATTATGTAGCAGCAGATGCAGGGAAACATGAAGTAGTTTATCTGACAGGTCTTATCCCTCTCTAGGTCTAGCAGGCCAAGAGACCAAGCTTTCCTGGGCAGACCCACCACTGGAATAGCAGCCAGCTTTTCACTTTTCCTTTTTGTCCTTTCTTGTCCCCCAGCAGTGGTGCTACTTTTCTAACTAAAAGAAAAGCTGGGCATTATGGGATGCACAAGCCATGCCTGGCAGAGGTGGGAAACCTGAGATGTCCTTGCTTGACATCCTGAAGTGGAGCTAAGGAACCAAATTTCTTATATTATTGATGCCTCATTTGCTCATTAATGCCACGAAGATTTATGTGCAGGGACTTGCAGAGTGCTAATGGAATTAGCTACCTCAATCTCCCCCGCACCGATGGCAGGGAACGCTCCGGCTCTCTGCCCTCGCGTTAGTGCTGGGTGAGTAATTGAGTTATTTGTGAGCTAGCAAAACTAAAAGTCCTTGATTTCTGTTGGTGGTGTTGAGGGCTTTTCAACACCTGTCTTTTAATACCTTTACTTTGGCTTGAGTTGTAATTTGAAATACAAGATGAAAATATTTTGATTATTTTTCCCATTCCAGTGATGGTGAGGGTCAGTGGTTTCAGTCAGTAAACTCTGTTGGTTTTTTTTTTTTTAATTAACAAAATGCCATCCTGCAGCATTCCACTTACCTCTGTTTAGTGCACAAAATCTATCTAAAAGAGCATTTTTAAAATAGATATTCTCTACGTAATAGAGAATAGCAATTACTGGTGAAGTCCCAAATTTGCTGTTCCTGTGTATGATGTACATCACTAGTCGAAGGCAAGGAAAATGTTCCCTCCTGTGCCTAGGAAATGAGCTGTGCTCCTCTCAAAGTGCAAGCTAAAAGAAGCCCAGCAATGTCAGCTTTTAGGGTCAGGCAGACACAGTTTTTTGAAGCTGTGGTAAAGACAGACTGTGGAAGGACCCTCTGAAGGGGACATGAGCCTCGGGCAGAGGCTACACTGAATGGAACAACCCCACAGGAGCTTGGAATTTCCATACAGAGCACAGAACTGCACTGGCTGAGCTTGGGGAGGATGAAAAGAGCAGCACAATTACTTGTGTGAAGCAGGAGCAACTTCTGGCCTGGTAAAAATGCCCAAAAGAGTAGGAATAATTGTGGAAATCACTCTGAAACCAAGATACAGCTGGGGCTGGGCAGCCTCTTGTGTGAAACCACTTCCAGGAACTGTGTTCAGGTCTGTACACAGATGCCTGGGAATGATTTCTTCCCTGTGATGGGCCAGGAAAGCTGACCAGGTCAGCTGCTCCAAGCAGTAGGAGGACAGCTTGTGCCTAATAAGGAGAAATACAAATTCAGTACACTGGAAGTATGAGAGTCTGGAGATTAATGACAGAAAACTCTCATGTGTTTGAGAAGAGGAAAGTAAGCAGGAAAAAGGAGCCTAAATTAGGCTTCAACTCCCTGGGCAGAACACTCAGGTTATAAATGTTCTGGCAGCATTTGGAGCAGGGCTGGCTGTGCTGGTGTCTCTTTGCTGCCCTTGACAGTATCTGTGTGTGCTCACACTGCTGTGCTGTGCTGACAAAGGCACCCTGGGTGTCTGGGGGCTGTGGGAGGAGGCTGTGCATGGGTTTGGCAGCAGGACTGACTGCTGGCTCTGCTGGAGAGCTCAGGGGCTCTCAGAGTGCTGCCTTGGATTGAGCATTTCACTGCTCAGCTGCTGCCAGGGACCTTGGGTTGGAAGAGCACCTTCCCAAAGGAGCCAAACCTTTCCACGCCACCTCCAAGTCACCCTGATCTCTGGGATCAAGCTGGTGCAGGGGCTTGAGAAGAGTCATCATCATCCCCCCCAGCCCCAAAGCTGAAGGGGAAATGAGGCATGAAGAGGATAATGTGGGGTGCTGATGTCCCAGCTGGGTGGAAGAGCAGCTCATTGTCGGGGTTAAGTCCCAGCAGATTTCAGCCTTCCAAACCCACAGCAATTGTTTCAGAGGAGCAAAGCAGTCATTGCTGTGAGGAGCTGGCACTGCAGTGAGCTGCACCTCCCCTCCCATTGCAGAACATTTCCTGGGGGGCTGAGGGGCGAGGGGAAGGCAGCAGTGTGTGCTGAACCAGATCAGGCACTGGGCAGTGCTTGCTGGGCTGCACTTTATGGGGTCACTGGGAATTTCACTCACCAGCACAGCATTGCTCCTGAAGGATCCCAGCCAGCTGCTCCTGTCTGCCGTGGCGTGGGGAAATGAAAGGTGCAATCCAGCCTCTGGTTCCGATGGAAATTCTCTCTAATCTGGAATAGCTCTACCCTGGGAGGTGCCTTTAATATGATAGCAGGGTTGCTATGCCAGGGAGAATGTTTTTTTATTTGTAATGAAAATAACTTTTCTTCTGTCATAAAAAATTTTAGTGCGGAGAGTTAACTGAGGTAATGTTTTTAGAAGCTGAAAATATCAGCAACACAAATAAAAGGCAACAGTGATTTCTTCTTTCTTTTCTTTTTTTTTTTTTTTTTTTTTAATAATTTGTCTTCTCTTTTAAAGCTCCTGACAGTTCATTTCCTGGTGTCATTGTCACAACTGCAAATCTGAGTAATTCATTGGTATTTGTGTCAATCCCACGTATGCCTTCGTAAGGATTGCATGCGATTCAGACCAAATGAACAGTTAAACTAAAGCTGTACTGAGCAAATCAGGCTGCAGACTGTGTGTATAGGCAGGAATAGAACCCTTTGCAAGAGCTCCACTGTGCCATCAGGTGTTCTCTGCTGGATGCAGTGTTTTTCTTGGATCATTTCTACAAAAGGCCATTTTGGGTTTTCTTTCCATATCAGACACATTATGAGATCACTGCTGATGTTGCCCACAGTGTCAGTTTCCTTAATTTTAAGGAAATTTTCGGGACCCCTCTGTCTGCTCATTCCTTGTCATGCTGATGTCACTGATCTGAATAAAATCACGATACTGAGCAGGTAACCCTAATGTCATTCAGAACTAAGATTCTTCATGTCAAACTCGAGGTTTTGGCTTAATAAATCAATAGCCTCTGAACCAACCCCATTGTTTAACCAGCCAGGACTTTACACCAGGCTATTTCAGTGAAGGAGCCAGTGGGTTTTGGACATATCTCTTTGCAAGATGATACAGCAATATAGTTCTGGTGGAGTTATGATTATTTTTCAGGTTGGGATTCGTGCTGGGAGAGCAAGGAAAGGGCTAAAGAGTGGTGGAGCAGGGCTGGGGAGGGATTCCCAAGGGAAGTGTGGGCTGCTGAGGGACCTGAGTTGTCAGAAACTTTGTGCTCAGTGTGTTACAGTTGGGAAAAAAACAAAACCCAAAAGGATACATTGCTTATCTCTCACTCCCTCTCAATCACAATTGCATTTGGGGCAGATGCCTCTCTTTCCTGGAGCATAATTTCCAGCTCCAAAGAAACCATTAGCCATTTTCCTTAGAATATACTTTGAAATGTATCATCTATTCATTATTATCTTATATTGAAGGAAATGGGCCATTCATGATTTTGAAATCACAAACTTTAATGATTCCTCTCTCCATGAGAATTCATCAGGATTTATTTCATCAACTACCTAATGCACACTGTGGTCTTTGCAAACAGCAGCTGCAGTTGCATAACAGGAAAAACAGACTCCATGGACATGAGGAAAAAACACCCTGGGTAGCAGTCTAGTCTGAAAAATCAAAAATCAGATACCAAGAGTTTAGGTAAATTGAAGCTGAAAGAAAACAAATCACTCTGCAGACCCAGGATGAATGAAAAGCCAATCTGAATATCAAATTGAGCTTGCTCCAGGCAAGAATACTTTGGTATGATGTATATGCTGCCTCTGAATGTGTTGCTTACAGACAAACTAAGTGGTTTTCCTGGAACAAGAAGAAAAGGAGGTGAACACAAAGGAAATTCAGGTGGAAATAGTGGCCTTAATCCCAGTGCAACCCTGAGATCATTTTGGAGCCAAAACACTTCTGAGGGAAAGCAGCATTCCTTTAAGGGAAAAATGCAAGGTTTTTCTTGCTAGGAGTGCTCCTTTATGCTTGCTGTTGACACCAGTTCTAGCACAGCAGCTCAGGGACAGCATTAATGAACATGGGACGAGTGGGAATGAGTGTATGAGGAATGGAGAAAAAGCATGCTGTAGGGAAACTGGGGGAGTGGGTATTGAGAGGCATATCCTGGCCTCAGTGGAGGTACTGGAAACTTTGTTATGAACGTCCAAAATATTAGTGATTTCTTTCTTTCTTTCTTTCTTTCTTTCTTTCTTTCTTTCTTTCTTTCTTTCTTTCTTTCTTTCTTTCTTTCTTTCTTTCTTTCTCTCTCTCTTCTCTTCTCTTCTCTTCTCTCTCTCTTCTCTTCTCTTCTCCCCCCCCCCCCCCCCCCCCCCCCCTTTCCTTCCTTCCTTTCTCTCCTTCTTTCTTTTTCTTCTTTCTTTCTTTTTCTCTCTCTCTTCTCTTCTCTTCTCTTCTCTTCTCTTCTCTTCTCTTCTCTTCTCTTCTCTTCTCTTCTCTTTCCTTTCCTTTCCTTTCTTTCCTTTCCTTCCTTCTCTCCCTTCTTCCTTTCTTTCCTTTCCTTTCCTTCCTTCCCTTCCCTTCCCTTCCCTTCCTTCCTTCCCTTCCCTTCCTTCCTTCCCTTCCTTCCTTCCCTTCCCTCCCTCCCTTCCCCTCCCTCCCCTCCCTCCCTCCCCCTCCCTCCCCCTCCCCTCCCCTCCCCTCCCCTCCCTCCCCTCCCTCCCCTCCCCTCCCCTCCCCTCCCCTCCCCTTCTTCCTTTCTTTCCTTCTTTCCTTTCCTTCCTTCCTTTCTTTCCTTCCTTCTTTCTTTTTTTCTTTGGTTTTTTGTTTCTTTTTGTTGTTTTTTGTTGTTTGTTTTGTTTTGTTTTTTTTCAATAGTGGTCCTGGTAAAGAGCTTCTGTGGCCGAGCAGCCCTCCTGAAATGCTTGGAGTGACTTGGTGTGTCACTAAACCACCCTAAGAGCCAGAACAGGAGTGAAGTCTCTTTCACCCCTGAAGTCTCACTGCCAGGTCTCATTAGTGAACTGTTCTCTTTTCTCCTAATTACCCTCTGCAGACACCCCTGGTGCTGCTCATGGCCCCTTCAAGCTAAGTGCAGCTCCATGAAAAGCCAGCCTAGGAACAGACCTGCTGGGTGGGTGCAGAGCATAAACACCAGGGCTAAGTGAGAAAGTGGGCTGGCAGGAACAAGAGTGGGAAGATTGTGCCTGTTAGTTACTGTTGGGTCTCAGGGGAGTTTTGCCACCAAATTCCATTAAAATGAGAGTTTCAGCCTTTAAAAGCACCAAGCATTCAGGGGCTTGTTTTGTTAAATAAGGTAGCAAAGATTGTATATTAGTCTCTGACAAGGCTACATTTGGATGAAAACCACGCTGAATTATTTATTTTGTCATTAATGTCACAGAAACCACAGTAAGGAGAATTATATGGGCTGCAAAAGTGAGCGGCTCTAAGTCAGGTTCAAACAAATGGAATTATTCTTCAATACCAGTGGCAAGCTGCAGCTGCCTAATGCATCCAGGAGAGGATGGGAAGTGAATGGTAAATCAATGGAAAGGTTCACACCTGACTGACAGCCTTTAAATAATGTAAAGGGTCCCTGGGCACAGGGCAGAGTTACACAATGCATTAGCATTTGAGACCAGTGGAGAGACATGCAAGGAAATGTTTGGGAAGTTTTGCTCTCACAGCTGCAAAGCTTAAAGAGCTGGAGAGGAGAGTAGCTGGAAAATGGGGTGGAAATTGTGCTTAAAGTGTGCTTGGGCAATGAGAAAATGGAAATTTTAACGTGGCCAGACTGAATTAGGTTGGCATTGGCCTTTGGTAAGGCCAGAAGGGGTCTTGTGCTGCACAGGGCAGAGGACTCCAGGGAATGGTGCTCTCTCGAATAGCTGGGGCCAAGAGGTGAACCCAAGGCCATTTCAGGAGTGCAGGCTCAGCCCTCTCTTGAGCCACACAAGTGACATCTCTAAGCCACACCTTCAGAGTTTCCACTGCTCTGATGCTCTGCCCACCTCTTGCCAGCTGTGGAAAGACCATTCAGGGCATCCTGGAGGTTTAAAGCTGTGTTTCCTCTTCCATAAAATAATCTGTGTTTCCCTGAACAAACATCCAAAGGAGTAGGATGAGCAGAATTGGAAGCTGTATCCAGCAGGTACTGCAGGTTACAGTGGCTATGTGTCTGGGGGTCTATGTGTTATTACAAATCCTCTCTGGACACGTGTTCAAGCTGTGCTCTCTGAATTCTGAAAAGTGTGTGCTCTCTGAATTCTGAAAAGGCTGGACTTTGCATTTCTGACCCCAGAAATGCACCTTTGATTTGTGGCTGTTTGGGGTGCTCAGAAAAGGGAAAGAGTATCAATGCCTGTGATCGGATAGATGGATGTACCTTTGTGTTGTGGTTAGTTTATGGCCATAAATTAAAACACAAGAAGTTCCACCTCAGCATGAGGGAGATCTGCCTTACCCTGGGGGTGGCAGAGCACTGGAACAGCTGCCCAGGGAGGCTGTGGAATCTCCCTCTCTGGAGACATCCGAAACCCACCTGGATGTGTTCCTGTGTCACCTGCTGCAGGTGACCCTGCCTGGGCAGGGGGTTGGACTGAGTGATCTCCAGAGGTCCTCCCCAAACCTAATGATTCTGTGTGTCTGTGGTTTCCCACCACACATGAGGCTGCGAGAAAGTGAGGCTTGGCAGGGCTGGTATCTGATTTGTGATTCAGCAGCAGACTTTTGGTGGGACATTAGGTGTACAGTGATTTACATGAGCTATGCAGCTTTCTGCTTTGTCATCTATGAAATTGGGAGAAGTGGCCTGAAAATTATGTAGTGATGAGAAATGTCTTAGTGGCTCTGTGGTGCTGAGGAACAACTGTAATGAGGTAACAAGACTATGAAACTCTGGTTTATTGAATTCTTTCCAATGTTAATGGTTAAAATCTATGGCAACAGTATCAGAAATCCATATGGGCTTTTAAGAAGCTGAGGCATCATTTGTTCTGCAGTGAGAAATGACACCCAGTAGGAAGACAAAAAGTAACTTTCCATGTAACTTTAGTGAGGATGTGCCTGTCAGTTAATAAAGGTTGAGAGTTTGGTTTTGCATGTCAGGTAGTCCACAGCAGATTAGGAGGTTTATATGGAAGATTTCATGGAATAAACTGTGTATTGGAACGGTTGGGTGGAGCCTTTAAACAGAGACATCCACCAGAAGGAACTTCTGACAGCCAGGAATGGGCTACTGAAATTATTGCAAACGTTTTCTCAGCAATAGAAAAAGTTGAAAGTAATCATACTTTCCATTTAATGATGGGGGAAATTCTGCTTTATTTTGTTTATGAATACTAATTTTAAAAAAACCTAATCTGGTAACACCATTTGCTTCAGTGTCCTTAGACACCCCTCTAACCTTCTGATGGAGCTATGAAAAGTCTCTCCTCTCTTCCTGAGATTTCTCCTCTTTTACCTACCACCCACCAGTCTCTTCACTTGATCTCCTTTGGCTGGCTGGCTGCTCTGAAGTTCTCCCTTGGTTTTGGTGCCTCCAGGCCATGGGGTAGGAGTTGAGCACAGCAGTGGACAGTTGAGCCCCTCTTTGATAAGGAGAAGCAGCAGGCTCTCTTCTCAGCCTGCTGGAAATCCTCAGTAGCTCCCTTTCACCATGAATTCAATATAGCAACCTAAAAGGCGTCTCCACTGGCAGCTGCCTTTTCTCTGTGTTTACTTGACTGGGTATTGCTGTTATTTATTGCCCTACTAATTCCTGTGTCAGTGCATGTGATGTGTGCCATACATCATGTGTGACACATCACTGGTGGTTACTGTGATCTGTTCTTTTTCCTCCCTAAACCATGGACAGTGACACTGAGCAGCATGGGCCATATAGAGCCCTCAGGGACCTGTCAGAAATACTCTGGTGGAGGAGGATTTCACCAGTCACTGTTTAGTTATTCTGGCTGAGAAATGCAGCACACTGGTTTGATTCTGCTCTGTGAACCCAGAGACAGAGCATTTGCATGACATGCAGTTACTCAGGTCAGAAAAGGTGTGATGAAGGAAAACCCTCCCAGATAATGAGCAGAAAACTGATTCTACCCAAGAGTCTCATCCATTCCACGCTGTTAGGAGTCACCTATTCCAATAAAAATTTCAGAAAATGCATCTGAGAGGTTTGCTGGGAAGTTGAGTGTCTTGAAAACTCTGGAGTGGCTTTCTTGCAGTGGGGTAAAAAGATGATCTGGTCACAGACCTTTTGAAAAGTGCAAGGTCCATGTGAGGGCGTGGTAACTTCCAGCCAGCTGTGTGGGGTGGAATGAAGAGAATGACTACAGTCAGATCAAGGCAGTTGGGATAACTTCACTACAGTCACTCCAGTTGTTTGTATTCCATAGAATCACAGAATGGCCTGTGTTGGGAGGGACATTAAAGCTCATCTGGTTCCAACCCCCTGCCATGGGCAGGGACACCTTCCACCAGTCCAGGTTGCTCAGAGCCCCATCCAGCCTGGCCTTCAACACTTCCAGGAATCCAGGGGTATCCACAGCTTCGCTGGGCAACCTCTGTCAGTGCCTCACCATTCTCACAGGGAAGAATTCAATAAAAATAAGCCCATTAACCAAGATTTCTTTGTAACCACCTTCAGTAATGCTCTTGTTTCATCTGTTGGTTTTGCTTTCCTATGTTTATGCATGCACTTAGAAAAAAAAAAGATCTTGAGAAATAGAAGAATACAGTTGCAGGTGCTGAAAGATATTTTTAGCCTAGAAATACTAGGCTGGTATTACTGACAAAGATATTGTTAGCACGGCCAAAACCAAGAACGGATGAGAATGGATCTGTGTTTCTTTCAAGGGAGGCTGCTCCAGAAGGCTCCTGGGTGCTTGTCTGGGCTGGCTGCAGAGTTTGCAACCAGTGACTTCAGTTTCCTTCTGAAGCCAAGGGTATTTGGAGGCAGGCAGGAATCCCTCATCTTTTGGCTGGCCTCTTCTTGGTCTTCCACAGAAACAGTGCTGCTGTTGCAAAAGTCACAGTAGGTTGCTGATTTGTGATGTTCCAGGGCAGAAGGATGGGCTGAGAGCCTTTTCTCCACCAGCAGATCCCAAACACATTGTCCTGGCTTGTAGCTGGCCCGGCTGCTGATCCATGATTTGGAATGATTTGCTCACCCTGAGAAACCAGACCTTCCTCCTGCAGGTGCTGTGCAGTGGGAGCTCAGCCCTCTCTGCAAGTGCAGCGAGGGAAGTGGAGAACATTAAATCATTTTTCAACCTTAGAATTTAACAGCCAGCTTGGAGAGGATAAAGCAGAGAGGGCTGTTACAGAAATAAAGATGCAGGAAAGCAGGAAATTGCTTATACCTTCCTGCAACCATCCTTCCTCAGGTCTGCTCCTGCTCTCACTGAGATCAGCTGAGGTTACCCCATGGTTTCTGCTGTTGCATGAAGCCTTCAAACAGCCTCATACATCAGATGCATTTTATGCAGGTACCCCATAATATGCCTATCTCTTTTCCTGGCAGGCTTTTGAGCTGTTCCAAGGCAGGTGCAGCACCTGGAGCAGGTTGGCAGCTGTGGGGGTGGATTTGCAGCAGTCTCCTGGAGCAGAGCATGCCAGATCCAAAAGCTCCTGGGCTTTGTAACAACTACCAAGATATTCAGAGCTCTGGAGAGAGACCTAGAAGTATGGCTAGCTTGCTGAAACTGAGAGAACCCAGCTTATGAAAATTACTGTCAAAACAGGCTTGATGCATTTTTGCTTTAAATTTGACCAATAGTGTTTAAACTGGATGAAGTTTTATATTATTAGAGTAATCTCACTCCTTTGTGGTCAACTAAGGGCAAAAAGACACTAATTTCTTTAAATAAAATTTCAGATAGGAAAACAGGTGTCAGTACTGTATGGCCTTTTAATAAACAAATAAGAAAAAACCCAGACTAAATGCACCCAAAAGAACAAAAGTGTTTGGCAGGAATTGGCTTCCCAGCAGGAACACATTGTAGTTAACTGAGGCAGAGATGAAGAATCAGGGGAAGATTCAGGTGGAGACTGAGGAGAAAGCAGAAGCACGTGAGCCCAGCTTAGTGAAGAGTTTTCTTCCCTGGATTGGCAGTGACACATTTCATTTTCCAGGTATTGGAAGTGCAAATTGGCTGTAGCAGTACCTGTACAGGTAGGATAGATTGAGCTAGACTTGATGTTAAGAGTTTTTGAGTTTGTGAGGATGTGGTTAAGAATAATTTTGCAATTTGTGTTGGGTTGAACTTTTGCAATGTTTGTTTCCCTTTTACTAGAGGGCAAGACAGAGCAGCACATGAGGAAATGTTAGAAATATATATTTTTTTAAAAGATATTAAAAAGTAAAGAAACAAAACCCAGAGACAATATTTCATTTGCTCTGTGAATTCTCCAAATCAGTTGCTGTGTAAACAACTTCATCTTGTAGTTGAAACTATTCTGAAATCCACCCTTTTCCTCTGTCTTACTGCAAGGGACCCACCTGGGTAATGATGGCTGGGTTTCATCTGCTTGATTTTGGGAGTCAAAGGCATTGTTTTGTCCATGGTTTATTACTGGCATAGGCAGTCTGAAAGTGCCTTTCATTTGTATTCCAGAATCAGCTTTCCCAGCTGTGATCTGCTCTGGAGTTGACACCTGTAAAACAAAACCAAGTTGGAGCTTTTGATTTATCCATTTATTTAGTAATTGTTTCCTCTGTGTCATGGTGATCCCTGGAAGGGATGCAGTGTTGGGACCCTCCTACCTGTCCAGTAGGTTATATTTTAAAGGAAAATGGTAAGAAGTGAGAGGTTCCCACATGTTCATGGTCCTGCTGCAAATCTCGAGGACAAATGAGATGCTAAATAGATGTTCTGGACTTTCCTGCTGCATTTTGTAAAGCCTGGTTTCTTTGAGAGAGGCATCTTTAGTGATGTATTTTCCGCTGGTAACCCTCCCTCCCTTTTCCCTGTGCCCTTTTTCTCTGCAGCTTCTACCCCGTAGATGTGGCAGAACCCGGAAACCTTTTGAAGATCTTTCTCTTGATGTGAGCCATGGAAAGCTCTGCTTGTCCACTGCCCAGTACCTCCATCCAGGGGTTCAGACTGGGTTAAGGTGAGGGTTGGGGTCAGGGCCAGGTCCCCTGGCTCCCCAGTTTTTGGTCCTGTGCTGTGCTGGAGGGCAGAGCAGGGCTGCTGCCTTCATCCTGTCCCTCCTCACCACTCCTTTTCTTTATGGTGAGAGGAGCATTTTGTGACTAAGAGCTTCATAACAGTAGCAGCAGCCAAATTACTCTGCTTTCTGACTAGTCCTTCAAGCAAAATCTCTCAGATCTGACTGCCAGGGAGCTGAAATCAGTGTGGGTGTTAAACAACATGGCTTGGCTATTTGGGTAAAACGGTCTAGTTTTGATTAGGTGGGGAATTGGAGGATAAAGGGATTTATTTTTCTCAGAATTGAGCATAGAATAGCGATGTAAAAACCTGGATCAAATAGCTGAAGCCAGTATCTTCCCCTTGAGGCTTCCTTTCGATTCCTTTGTAGCACATCAACCTAAAAGGAGACTTAAACTCCAGTTTCTGAAGGTAGCCGAGTGGGAGGGCAAAAAATAAAAAGGGTATTTGGAGTTCACAGATGCAGCCTCTTAGGAAATTGTGGTAACTGTGGTTATTGACTCCAATTATGCTTGGAGTCAATAACTCTTATAAGCCTTCTTGGTCTTTATCTAAATTATCTTCTGGCACATCTGTAATTTAATGATGCCATATGACACTTGGTACAATACAGGCTCTTTAAGGTGTTCCCACTCTCCTGGTACTTAGGAGGGCAACATGGACAGGAGGGGGAGAAAAGCTTTTTTTCCTACATTTTGCCCCAGATGTGACAACAAAAGAATAGAAAATAAAACAATTTCCTTAAAGGGGAGAAAAGGCAGGTGGGGAGAAGCAAGGAAAGAAGAAAGACTTGGATATTTTGTCAGATATATTTGGTTAGTATTTTTTTTCAAGGAGCTTTTTGTTTTAATAGGCTTTGGTTAAAAGGAAAAAATATTTTATTAAGAGTACTGCCTCTACTTGTTTTCTATAAAATTAATATTTGCCCTGGAAAAAAATACAGCTCCTACTTTGCATGCTAATTTTGATTGCTTATCTTAGCTTCTTTTAATTTTTTTTATGAAATTATACCTAGATCCCTGTAATCCTAAATTCAAGATGAAGAACCTGAATGCTACTGCAGCTCTGCTTGATGATTTCCAAAATATCTTATGCAATATATGACTTGGAGAGAAGGCACACTTCCTTCTGTGAAAGAAAAAGGAAGAATGGGCGAGTTTTCCTGACTCCCTGCTCCCAGACAAAAGCTGGAACATTCAAAACCTAAAGGCATCAACAGGAGAAGGTGCACAATGAGGAAATCTTTAAAAATCTTATTGTATCTAAGTAACATCCTGGGCTTTGGTGACTTGTTTCACCATTCCAGGACTTTCCCATCCCAGGCTGGTTGTGTCTGCATGTTTGGCAAGGAGTTTGTTGTGTTGTGGTTTTTTCCAGTGGGGCACTGTGACACCAGGCAGCCACTGCCCATCTCCCAGGGTGAGAATTCTCTCCCTGGGGATATGGCAGCCCCGACTGGGAAGAGCAGCTGGATGTTCATCAGTTGTGACACGGTGCTGGAATCAAAACCAAGAGTGCAGAAGTATGAGGCAGTTTCTGTCCCTGCTTTCAAAGGGAGAGAATTTTTCCCTGGTTGAACTGCCCCACAGCTTTGCAGACCTGCTCTGGCCAGCTCTGCACTCTTACCTAATTGCTTCCTCATTAGCATGATGCATTTTTAACGAGCTGCTCTACAAAGATCACAAGGAAGCCCTGAAGCCTTAAGCAGAGGCCGTGAAATTTTGTGTTGTATCTATTTTTTTTTCTTTTTTCAGTTACCGCATTGACAGAAATGCATTAAAACTCTGAGCAACAGTGACAGAATGATCCAGGGTGAACAGGCTGAATCAATGGATAAGCAGCTCTTTAAGATTAAAAAAGGTGTTAAAATAGTCAAGCTTTGTGCTGCTTTGAAGCTCACAGGTATGACATTTTTTGTGATTTTATTGCGTTTTCTGTATGTTTTAGTCAAGTAGATAGTGTCAAATTCTGATAAAACAAGTTCTAACATCCTAAAGTCAAATGATGATATAATGCAACATGTACAAACTGTGAACTGGGATTTTTTTCTTTTCATCCACTCAGGATATTTTTAATACAGCTGAGAAATCAACCATGTGTGTCACTGCAATTTAGAAAGAAGCTGAGGCAGGTAGGTAGTTAACTCAAAATAACTGGAAAAGATGAATACCACTTGTAAGTTCCAAAGATCTGTATATGCAGGACAGCCTATCTCCAAGTGAAGGCATTTTGCTGTAATGTTCTCCATCTTCTCTGCATTTTGATTTAAAAAAATCAAATTATTTTGATACTGTGTTTCAGATGAGAAATTGCCTTTTCAGGTAGTGCAGTTTCAGGTGTATATTGCAAAGTGTAATGTTCTATCACTGTCTTGCTTAAGGGAATCTATTCTTGCCTAAATTAGTTCTGTGACGCATCATCTGGAAGTCTTTCAAGGCAGAGCGGCACAAAAAAGCTCATCTTGAAGTGTTTAGCTTCTGCACTGTAGATTTCTGAGCTCTCACCACAACAGGATCCGAACCCTTTCCAGCAGCACATTAAACACCATGACAAACATCTGTCATGTTTTGTTTGCTTTTGCATCCTCCCCCTCTGGGGAAAAGGCAAGTGCAGTGGCATAGCCAGTTTTGGTCAGGTTCCTCTGCATGAAATTGTATTTTTAAGCAAGATGGATTCTTCTGAATTCCAATGAGAAAAGGCAAGGAGGAAGAAACGCACGGAGCTTTTGCAGTGGCAGGCAGAAATGGTTGTGAAGTATGGCTGGGTGGTGCTCACCTTCCTTAGACTAAGCTGGAGGCATTGCTGATCATGATGGGATGTTTTGGATTTTCCTGAGAGCAAAGGGCAGGTGTGATCATTGCTAGATCCCAGGAAGCTGGAGTCCAGCCAGAGTCAGGGATGTCCCTCAGAACACAGGAGCACCCCTGGCAGCTGCAGTAGAGGAGTCATTTCTGGAAACTGCTGCGCCAGCGCTTTGGGCTTGCATTCCTACTTATCCACAGGTTGTCCAAAGTGAGATTTTTCTGGCTGAGAGGTGGCAAACATGACATTATTTTGGGCCTGCTGGTCCTTGTGCAGAAAGGACTTCAGCTTTGAGGGAGCTTGAAAATCCAGTTCTGCTGACTCAGGTCTCAGGCTTTATCTGCATTGCTAACTGGTGATGGTTTGCTGTTAACTCACACACAAGATGAGAGGATCTCATTACAGGATCTCTTCTGTTACCAGTGCTGCTGCTCCAACACAGATTGTTTGGAGCTGGAATTTAACAGCATCAAGCAGACCAGATAGTTAAATTGTCCTGAAAATCGACTCGATTTGCCAGAGGACAGAGGAGTTTCAATAGTCAGTGTTAAACCACTGTGGGTATTTGCCTTTGCTCTCCATGAGAGGTGGCCAGACCTCCACCCAGGGCAATGGGAAGCCCTGGAAGCCTGGCTATTCTCGCCTCTCAACATCCCTGCTCTCTGGCACAGGAATCACTGCTTTGGCCCCCAAACATGTCAGTCAGCCACTGGCTTTGCTGTCCTGTAAAATGGCATAGTGCACAAACTTACCTGAGCTCGTTCCTAAATCCTAAGCTGCTTTACAAAGTAAACTGGACACAAATCACAAACATCCTTTGTCCTTTTCAAAACCTCACACACAGCTGCTGGTACTCACTCGTCCTGGAAGAAATAGTCCAGACATCAGGCCAGCATTTTCAGATCAGTTCTACAAAAAAGGCAGTGTCCTACGTAAAACAGTTCTCTAGCTCCTAAAACTGGGAGATCTCAGCTTCTTAAATTCTCTGTGCAATATCCAAAGCAAATATTTTCTCTGCATCATAAGCTTTATTAACATCTTGAATTTTATTTCTTTTTATTTCTCAAAAGGCATGCAATGACTGGCAAGCTGGGGATGATGGAACAGAAGACTGTATCAGCACCATTCTGGGAAAGAATGTGAATGTTTTTGGATAGAGAGAGGAGGAGGAGACTCCCAAGGGCAGGCAATCCTCAAAGACAGAGAGAAGAGGAGAGAGAGGAGTGAATATAGATGCTATGCAGGCAAAAGCAAAATTTGAGATCAAACTTAGCATCAGATTAGCAAAACTCTCTGTGTTTACATCACCTGGAATGAACAGGTTGGCAGTTGGCAGCCCTCTCCACAGGGAGCAGGAAAGGTGCCCTCCTGTTTTCTGTCTTCCAGCTCAGGGCTCAGCTAAATGTTTCCAGGGATGCTTTACGATTTCCAGCTGAAGGGCACATGCTGAGTTTTAACTTACTCCTGTGGAGTCACTCCTGCTGCCTCTCCTAAATTCTTTAGTGTCTATTGCAGAGCTTCTGAGGCTATGCTATAAACAATAAATTGTTAAAAGCCAGTGAGGAAGGAAATGGCTGGTTAACTAATCCTAGTGAAAATTGGCTCTTGATGAAGTGCAAACTCTGAGCTGCCTGTGATGGGCACCAAATTTTCTTTCAAACTATGTTTTTTATTTCTGCTGGTGTTGGCTACTGCAGAGTCTGATTCAGGTCAGGGGCTCTTTGCCTGCACAGGGGCTCAACTGATCCTGTCAGGGGCTCAACTGCTGCACAGACACACTCAGCCTTCGAAAAGTGGTGGTTTATGTTGACTCTTTCTTTTCTATTTTTTAATCCTTATTAGTGGAAAAAGAAGCTAAACTTGCAAAAAGAAAATGGTGAGAGGAGAATGACATGTCTGCTGATCATGATTATGCTCTGAGAAGCACATTGGCATAATGAAGGGAGAAATGCTAATTATGCTGTGTTCTGTTTTCACATGTTTATGACAATTAGGTATGGAAGTGGGCAGATTGTCACTGATTTTAGGCTAAGCCCCTGAGCAAGCATGAAGGAGCTTAAATGCTGACAGGAAACAGTTCATCCTTTGCTGCCCACCTCTGCATTTCCAGCAGGATGGAATTCATTGAGCAGCAGCAAAGCACAGATAGGATGTACTTGATGATGTGGCAAAAATGCTTTGGTTTGACCAGGACAACTGAAATCCAAGTATTATTAGTGACCATATGCAGTTCTTTACATTAATTGGCTTCATCTGGATTTGGTATTTGGGAGATTTTGGAAGAAGAAGTTATCTAAGGATCAGATATTAGGAAGAAATTCACTGTGAGGCACTGGCACAGGTTGCCCAGAGAAGCTGTGGGTTCCCCATCTGTGGAAGTGTTCAAGGCCAGGTTGGATGGGGCTCTGAGCAACCTGGGATAGTGGAAGATGTCCCTGCCATGGTAGAGGGTTGGAATGAGATAATCTTAAAGAATGAGATTAATCTTTAATCATTCTGTGAGTCTGTCATTTTCATTTCCTTAGTTTTCAAACCAGCCTGTGCTTCGTAAGTTTTGATGCTCTTCCCTCAGATGCCAGAATGAAACCTGTTAGTGTTTGGACATCTGGGGGAGATGACTCAAAGCCAGCAAGATCTCTTGTTGGTTAGGCATCACCAATATCTTCTGGCCTTCTGACTAGCAGCAGTCCAGTGTCTCTCCAGTGTTTTCTCCCTATTTGTTACCCTCAAAGGCTGCCCCAGCACACAGATGGCCCCAGCTCAAGGAATGATGGAGGAAGGCAGCCAGAGCTGGGGTGGCAGCCAGCCCTGGCACTGGGGACAGATTGAGGCGTTGTGTCACCACTAAGCAGCAAGCCAAGCGTGAGCTCTTCTCTCCCACCACCCAACCTCCAAGTCCCCTCACTCTGGGCTGCCTGCCCCTCTGTGGGTATGTCCAGGCCTGAATCTATCCGGTTTTCCATTCCTCTCCTCTTTCCCTAAAAGGTCACTTAGCTAGTTTGCATCCTTCCCTTGCAGGGCAGTGCTCTACCAGGAAAAAAGAGTGGGATGGGGGAAGCAGAGAGCATCAGCAAGATGTGACTCTTAGACACAGTTTGCCATCTCACCACCCATGGACACCCACCTCAGCGGGGTCAGGAAACCCCTGTGGATGGGCAGGGCCATTCCACAGCAATTGCATCCATCCCATCCCATCCCACCCCACCCCATCCCATCCCATCCCATCCCACCCCATCCCTGCAGCCAGCTCCCTGTGACCACAGCCTAACATTTCATTTCCAAAGAGCTACAGAGGGTTTTTGGGTGTTAAATTTTGCATTGCTGACATGTTTGTTGAGTCAGTGCCCCACTCAACACCAACCTGAAACACAGCTTGGGACTGTTAGCACACTTCCTAACTTCAGCTGGGCTTATGAGCCTTCAGATTCAGTTTGTTCTCTCATCAGAGTCATCGTTTACTTCAGCATATTTTTTTAAAATTCATACCCTTCCTCTCAACACACAGAGACCTCACAGAGATTTTCATGCATTTAAATGAAAAAGCTGAACAGTTCCCTTTCCTTGTTCACATTATGCAGCATTGCCCTTCTCTGTACTTTGTCCTATTTCAGACGTGTCATACAAATAAACCCAACTTAAAAAAAAAAAGAAAAAAATCATTAAAAAGTGTACATCCAATCAGCCTTCTGTCTCTCTCTTGCTGTATGTGCAAGGAGAAATCCCTTTCCTCCTTGCCCTACTCTTTCAGGTGTTTCCACTTCTTTCATAACTGTGATCCAGTATCTTTATGGTTCTCCAGTTGCCCAGGAAACAAACCCTGACTCCCTTTTCCCTGACATGTAGTATTAGCTGCTCCATGAAGCCACTGTTCCCTAAAGTGTTTTATTGTGAGGGTTTTTCCTAAACTACTCAAGAAGTGGGAATTCTCCTTTTCTGTAAAATTTGTCCCTGTGCTCCTGGGACACCCCCTTTCTTTATCCACCTCAGTGTATCTGGATGAGGCAGTCATTGCATTTTCCACCTCCATCACTACAGTATTTGACTGAGTTTAGTATTATTTCTTTTGATCATTTGACTGTACATCCACTGGTGAATTTAAACTGCCCCATCTTCACTTTTCCCTCGTAAAACTTTAGATTATCTTGATTTTTTAGTCACACATGGAAGGTAAAATGGTCTAAATTCTAATGATTCATGGAATGGGGGCTTTCTCAGTTTCAATAAATGCATTAGCTTCTTTGTCAGAGAGGAGTGAAGAGCTGTTTTGAATTCATGGTATGATTTTAAAGTTTCTTTCAAAGAGTACTTTTTTTTCTCTCCTCTCATGTTTCTCAGAAGAAACCAGCCTGCCAAACTGCTCCAGGAAGCTCTTCTGAGATGGAGACATCCATCTCTGTGTACGGTCTGTACTTGTGAAGCAGAGCACAAAGCTCTTTTTCCATTTAATCCATATTAATTATCTTTCTGCATCTCCTCTCTAGTTTCCACTCAGCCCAGGCACCAAAATCTTGTGTGGCTGCATCTTCAACAAACCAAAGTCTTTCGCTCCCCACCTGGTAAGTCAACAATAATTAAAAAATAAATAAATAAATAAATCCAAAATAAATAAATAAACTCCAAAAATAAAAATAAATAAAAAGGTTTACTGCTGAAGGACTGAAGCTTTCCATGCTTGAAAACGGAGTGCTGTGGGACTGTGGACTAAGGCAGATATTTTTAGTGCCATCAATATCTCCTGGAGTTGATATCTCCCAAGACAGATGGTTGTTTCCCACAGAACGTTGTCAAATGTTTGTTCAGCCAAGATCAATTTTGTTCCAAGTCCTTTCCCACCTTCTGGTGAAATATATTTCACTTGCCAGACAAAAAATTAAAGAAACAGCATGAAACCTTGCTGCTGTAGAGGACTGTCGTTCCCATGGCTCTCCTGTGTCCTTTAGCCCTGTGACTGACATCTCTTTCGGTGCTGAGGAGGAGGCACAGGGAAGGCTGAGTTGTGTCCACTGCTAAACAACTACAGCATTGCTTTTAATTATAAGCCCAACGTGAGTCTGGAGACATGGAACCCCTTCGTGATGTCTGTGGGGACCTTCAGCTGAAATCAGTGGGGCGCAAACAACTGTTTAAAGGGTGGCATGGAATGCCTTTATTTTCTTTCCCTTGCTGGTTGTTATTTTTAGCTGAGCCTGACTTGTCACTGTGTAAGAGACACAGCTAGTTCTTTCCAAAGTACAAGTTCCCTTATAATGCCTGATTGTTGCAAGTGAGAAATTACAACAGCCAGTGCCAGCAGTAGTTTCTGGAGTCTTACGATGAATTCCTTCCTGCTACACTGCAGCTTGCTGTGGCTCTGTATTTGAAAATTGTTAATATATGGTTGTTTTCCAGCGAGGACTTTGGCAATCCAGGCTCAGTGGAGGATCTCTCATTTTTATCGCTTCATACACAAAAATAATTCTGATTTAGTTTTGTAATTCTAAGTCCTTTTGAAAAGGCTATGAAATCAAATTCATTCTTGTCCTAGGTTGCAATATAGATGTATTTAAGTATTCTATTACCACCAGCTGTGGGCCGTTAGCTGTTGTCACCTGCTAATGACCCACCCGGATGACAGGCAATGGGCCATCCGTTAGCTGTTATCACCTGCTAATGACCCACCCCGGATGACAGGCAATGGGCCATCAGGGACCCACCGTGTGACTCATGGACTTATCTCATCCCATTGTGGGATGCTCTGCCCAGGAGGGAGGAGCCAGGTGTTCCCACCTGGATATAACCTGGCCTTGGAACTGCCTGAGCTAGCCCTGTCTAGTGGGTTCCCAGAGGACAAGAGCTACCACTGGATCTTCAGCTGGAGACTAGACCTTCACAAGATCACTGCTTCAACTGGACTACTTCAGTTGGACTGCTACCACCACCCTAACAGGGTGTTAGGTTGTATCTGACTTTGTCAGCACTTTTCCTTGTATTATTTCACTTATTTTTAATTTCAATCTTGACTTGTGATCTCCCACTGGTTTGTTTTCAAACCAATACAATTCTTCTGCACACTGAAAGGTACATTGGATCATCCAGAATATTCTTTCCATGTTGATCCATAATCTTTACCATTATGGATTCAGGGGCAGGTGAGGCTCTCATTGGAAGGGAAATCAATGCTATGATGCCCAAAAATATATTTCATCCTTAATTTAGTTGTCCAAGTGATCTACTCACACCCTCCTGGCTTCTTGAACAACCCCTATATCCTCAGACTGCTTTTGCTGAACAGGATTATGGTTGGAAGAAATGTCCTTGCCTTGGTATTGTACCTCTTGTTTGGGATTTGCCTGGGATTTATGAATATTTCACCCCTACATTTTCTTTAGGATTACAGATTCTTGATCCTTAACTCATGTAAGAGGCATTTTCAGCCTCCTCCTGACAAATGAGCATCTTCACTGTTATCAAAGTACTATGGGTACATAACCATGTACTTCACACATATATGCCCAACTTATAACTAAATTTTTAACCTGCAGAAATCACCTTCTGTTACCTGGTAAAGTCAAGTGGAAGCCTCTGTGTAAAGCCTTCTCTTATATAAACCCTAATTGCCTATATGGATTTTTTTATGGAAACCTGTCAAAGGAAGCAAGGTTTGCAGTGTCATGAAGGCTCCTGAGCGAGATTAAATGAGATAATAATCGATCATTTGGTCTGCAAGTGGGTTTGGGACAACCCAATCCCTACCCTCGAACACAAAGCCTTCTTGTGCAAAGAGAAATAAGGGAAATGCAACAAATCCATCTATAAAAAATCAGCAAAAGGAAAACCTGACACATACAAAAACTGTGTTTGTGGGTAAGATGGGGTTATTTATTAAGCCTTATTTTCTTGAGGTCGCAGAATGGTTTCGTTTGGAATGGACCTTAAGAACCATCCAGTTCCAACCCCAGCACCTTCCACTATCCCAGGCTGCTCCAAGCTCCATCCAGCCTGGCCTTGGACACTTCCAGGGATCCAGGGGCAGCCACAGCTTCTCTGGGCAGCCTGTGACAGGGCCTCCCCACCCTCAGAGGGAAGAATTCCTTCCTAGTATTTAATCTGACCCTGCCCTCTGACAGTTGAAGCCATTCCCCCTTGTCCTGTCACTACATGCCCTGCTTAGCAGTTGGCTTCCCTGCTGCTCTTTTGGGGAGCCTTCTGAGCTACTTTAAACTGTAAGGAGGAAAAAACCTCTTCCTTTCTCCTTAAGAATATTCATGGGCAAAGGCCAAGTTCTTGCTCTTACATCTTTGCCCTGGAGTTCGTCTCCCAGCGACATTAATTCATGGAATGTTGTCATTATTGAGATCCAAATTAAGCTGCCTATCCTGTAAAGGATCCCCCCTGCCTGAAGCAAAACAGAACAGTTAATGCATTTTTTATAAACAATGCCATTAAAGATGCATGAAAGACGTGCTGTAAATATTAAAGTGGGACTACCACTTTTTTTTCCTTACTCCATAAAGCATAGCAGAAAAATCTGCAGGTCAAATTCCTTCTGATGCAAATTAAGCCAGACTCTTTAATTTCAGGTGTTTTGTCCATTTCTTTTGCTATGGTGTTACAGTTTCTGCACAAACAGTAGTTCTAAACAGTACACCTCTGAAACAGCCCTGTTAGAACGTTCGAAAATGTGGCGAGTTCAATTATGGAACTGTGCAACAGTACAGCTACAGCAACACCTGAATGTCAACAGAGCAGTTACAGAGGACATGTATGAATATTCCAGACAGGTTGTGGTCTCCCAGACCTGCTCCCTGGCCAAGGCAGGTTGGACACACAGCACAGGGCTTTACCTGTAGGACCCCTGGGAGCGATGTTGGCCCAAGGCTGGATCTCCCAGGCACATTGCCTGCTAGGCTGTTATCCCACCTAGTGGCTGCTCTGCCATCCCACAAGGTGATTTTTTTTCCACGATATTGGTGATGGAAATGAAGGCTTGATGTGTTACTTCAGTCAACAGTGAGTGTGGTTCCACATTACCTAGTTAGGTGCTCAAATGCATGCCTTTGCCTTAACTGCGTTACACCAGGGATGGGTTTCACATTCACATCATCTAAATTTATACATCAAATGTAAATGCCTGTCTCTCACAGCCAGCTCTCCAGTGGCAGTGCTCTGCATCACTCCTCTTACACAATCACAGAATCCTTTAGGTTGGAAACCTGAGATCATCAAGTCCAAGCTTTACCCAGCACTGCCAGGCTCACCACTCACTCATGTCCCCAGGCTTTTAAATACCTCTGGGACTGGTGATTCCACCGCTTCCCTGGGCAGCCTGTTCCAATGTTTAACAACCATTTCAGTGAAGAAATCTTTCCTAATGTGCAATCTAAAGATCCCCTAGTGCAACTTGAAGCCATTTCCCCTTGTCCTATGACTTGTTATTTGGGAGAAGACACCAACAACCACTGTGTTTGTGTCTGCCTCCTAATTTGGGCACATGGGACAATGTGAAGAAAGCCCTTGCTGTCCCTGCTTGTGGGACCAACCATCTCAAGTTTCCCTAAGTCCCTACTGGCAGTCACAGGAGTGACTTTTATCTCCTCTGCTGTCGACACACAGGTGTGCACAATACACCTACTCACTTCCCCATCAGCCCAACACTAGCCTGACGGAAGGCAAAAGAAGAAATTTTTGCCTTCCAACGAACCAGGGTTCAAGCCAAACTTTTGAGTTGGAATCACATGAGAAAAAATCCTTCTAAACATATTTTGATGACATCAAGGAAAAAAGATGATTTGCCAAAGCACTGCAAGAAACTTCCTCCCACTGGACAGGGATGATATTTACAGTAAGGCTTAGAGATGGAGTCCACAGTGAAATCCTCTATTGCTTCCTTCCAGCCCTGCTCTTTGCCCCTCTAGTTCTTTGCCACATTTTGCTCTGTTCTAACTTTCCAAATGTTGCTGTATTGTCAAAACAAGTGGGATCTGTCCCCTCTGAATTCTTTAAGTCCCTGCAGTTGTTAAATACATGACTCACACTGACTGGAGGGTCCAGCTTTTTAAGCTGACTTCTGTACCCAGAAGAACTTCTTCATTCCTTTCAGGATCTTTTTCCCTGGTTTTGATGTCAGTCTTGCTTTTTTGTGGAACTAAAGTACTCAAGAGTAAAGGCAGCTGAAGTTGCCAGCACATGCCTTAACAGTGTCCGCTGCTCACTGCTGAGCAGAGATTTAATAATGACGGTCACACCAGAAACCTAATAGTTAATCTTTATCTTTTTCTACAGAATAAACAACCCTTTTGCAGAATGTAGAACTGTAAGAATTCTTTTCATGTCTATTAAAAACCCCCACATTTTTACAAAACAAAACCTGGCCATCATTTTTACTAAATAAATCTCAGTATTTAATTTCTTTTTTTAATTGAAAAAATATATAAGAAAATTAATTACTTCAGCCTATTGCCAATTATTTAGATGAAAACATTCCTACCTGTGCTGTATTTGCTGGTGTACTGGAAGAAAATTGTCCCCAGAAAATCGAAAAAAGGCACAGAACGCTTGACAGACATACTTCCTTTTTCTCTGTTGTACTTTTTTTAATAGATATATAATTTGGAGATGAAACGCATTTACCATCAGTACTACCCTCGATTTAACAGTCAGCTTTTCATGCAGAAAACCTGTAGCTCCTTTCTCCCTGAGCTGCTTAATGCGTGCAGCCAGGGAAGCTTTTCCCTTGGCTCCCAATTAGCCGCCTACCCAAGCTGTCTTTTCCAACCGGATTAGATATCCAAGATTCCCTTCATATGTCTCCCTGCCGCCTGCTGCACTTTAATTTACATCTCCAGCAGTAGCCTTCACAAGTGGTCTGCCTCGTAGTTATACCAGGGCAAGGTTTGGTGGATCATTGTGGGGAACAGGGACTGAGTACGGTGTTGTCTTCCCTACTGGGCTGCAGGTTGGTGTCAGGGAACATCGGGGGAAAAAATTAGAGGAAATAATTTCTCAAATTTCCACTGCCACATTTCATAGTTTTTTGTTATTTAAGTCTTGTGGGCAGGCATTCAGTATCTAAAACTTATTTCTAGACAAAATCTGGTAATGAACTCCCACTTAGCTGATGATCAGTCTCTAAAAATAATTGCTCTGAAATTAATGATGCAGGGTGGGTTTTTTGTTTAATCATGCTATCTTTATACCAAGATACACCAGAATTATCAGATCAGCTCTCACAGAATCATTTGCTCTAGTCTGAGATCATTATTCCCAGACTAAACTGAAAGCATTACCTTAAACCTGCAGCCAAGGGCAGCTCTGTGCTTGTTGCACCTGATGCTCCCTGTGTAACAGCATTTTGGACCCTGTATTTTGAAACATGTGAGCTCTTAAATGTACCTGAAATGAAAAGAAAAATGCCCAAGGAGGAATAACATTCCTCCTTTTGCCTGCTCTGGAAGGCAGAGGGGCATTTTTCTTTACACTCAGGAGTGTTCTGTGCCATAAACACTTCATTGGTCTGGTTTCTGTTTAAAGTGATTGCTGTGCAAAAAGGTGTTTTGGTGCTTTTAGTGTCTTTTCTTAAGGAAAAGAAATTTTCAGGCTAATCCACTTTCGAAGTTCAGGCCAATGAAGTGTCCAGGTATCAAAGCTATCAGTGTTCATTAACAGCCAAGGAAAACCATTAGGTTCTGAAGTACTCTGCTTCTGTCTTTTGCAGAGATCACTTAGCTGCAGATAACTAGGGAGATGCCTGAGAAAATGAGCTATTACAGGTAATCAATAATCCTCAAATGGCAGCAATTAAAATTCTGAAGAAAAAAATTAAAAAGAAAGCAGCCAAGGTAACAGCAAATCATCCATCAGCCATTCAGAGTGGTTTTGCAGATCTCAACTTGAAGAAAGGAGGAGTTTTAATTAAATCATCATCTGAGAATGCCATTGATCCTTCACGTGCGACAATTTAGAGTGCAAGAAACAGCTCTGAATGGCCATAATCGTAAAAGATGTGTTTGTTTTTCCCCCAAATGAGCCCCTTGCCTGGCTACGTAAAAGAGATGATTCTGCTGAAACAACATGGGAGAGCTCTCTGCTTTTAAATGATCTAATTTCCATCTCCTTTAGCTGAGGCAATTTAGTGCAGCAACATATGCATTTGCTTCCAAATAGAGTTGTCTGTAGACAACATTTTCTGTATAACTTTGTCTCCTGTCCCAAGAAGACAAAACCAGTGGATTATGATTCAGCAGGGCTTGTGTTTCCACAATATGAGGAACTGGAGCAGCTTGAGTTAGAAATTGCTTTTCCTCAGCTCTAACTAGGGCAATTTTAGTGATTCTCAACAGGCTTTTGGAAGCTCAGCCGGGGCGGGGCCGAGGTAGGTGTCCTTAAAGGGGTCACCTGCTGCTTTCAGAACAATGCTGGGTTGGGGTGATACCTCTCAAGGCTGCACAAGGGTCTCACTCACTGCTGAGGAGGAGGAAGATGAAGAGGGAGCGGAGGGGTTCCTAAATCACTCAGCAGCTGGCCCAGGCTGGGGGGAATGGGAGGTGGGGATGGACTTAGGGCTGCCCAATCCACAGTGGCCTCAGGTTGGGGTGTCTGGGAGTTATTCCCTGGGTGGGAGAAGTGTGGTATCTCTGCAGAGCCTGGAAATTCACCCATGTTGCAGGCAGCAAGCCTGAATGGAAAAGGGTTTGGGATTCTTCTTCCTTTTTATTGTGTGAGGTTGTTTTGAGAGTCTTTTTGAGTGTTCTTCCCTTTGTGGTGGTTGAATTGATGGTTTATTGAATCGGAGAACATCAACTGCTGTGTCTGGGACTCGGGATAATAGGAGTGGTTTGCCAAGAAATGTGATTGCAACCTTCTGTGTGTTAAAAGCAGAAAAACTCGGCTCTGCCAGGGCTTTGTATGACTAAAAACATTGTGGTAGTGTTGCTCAGGTTGGTGCTGGAGTTGTGTTGCAGAGGGGGATGCCAGACTGTGCTCTCTGTCTCCCACCCCCCATCCCCTTGGAGACAGGCAGTGAGCTAAGATCTTTTCTCTTCCTGATTTAATATCTACAGCTGTATTGAAGGTGGTGAGACTGCTCACAGGAGAGAGATTAAGTATTCAAGCAAGCATTTGCAAGGTGAGCTGTTCGACCTTGCTGTGCCTGACTTCCCTGCCCGGCTGTAGAGCAGAGCACTGAACGTGACCTGCTTGTGTCAGGAAGGAAGGACGTTGGCAGTTTCCGTCTCTAGCCAGCTCAGGGTATCAAAGATGGGTGTCTTTTGGGACACAGAGGCCTCTTTTTCTTGTCATCTGCACCTGAATTAGGTGCCTGGGGCAGCCTGAAGGAGACATTATGAATTGCCATGTCTGTCCCCTTCCTTCCTGCTGACCTAAACTCACAGCTTTACCCAGGGAGCAGCTCCTGCTGTCAAGGGACAGGCAGGGCTTACAAACCAAGCACCTGCAGCTCCTTTCCTTGTCCAGCTGCTGGACAGCTCCAGAAACCTTTCCTGCAGTATCCTTTGTGCTTGAGGGACACCTCAAGGCGCAGCCTTCACCCCAAAATCAGCACATGTGAAACTCTCATTTGATCAGCCCAAAAGCTTTATATTCAACATATGCACTAGGATGGGTGCAAACACTGCCTGGCTGTTCAATCTTTGCTCCTTTAAATGGAAACCTGTGGGTAATTTTTCTAAAATACTCAGATGAGTTAATTATCGTCCGGGAGAGATGAGATAGCTGCTTAAGAATAAATTTAGTCCTGTTGTTTGTAAAAACAGGGCAATAAATTAAACCTCAGAGTGCAATGGTGGCTATTTAATAAAACATGGTAAGAAGGCATCACCTTGCCTCAGAATGCTTGCCCTGTAATGGATACCCCACCTTGGCCAGTGCTTGGTCTCTTGCAAGACATTTGGGCAAGGGAAAGCTCTGCAATAAGGCCAGGCTGGCAGGTGGCTGGGAGGTGTTGGAAAGGAGAACTCCCAACACACAAATCATTCCCTTAAAATCACCCTCATCCTGCCCCAAGTACCCAGCACTGCTCACATGCAAAGTGCAAAACATTCATGCTTCTCTGCTTCCTGCTTTGTTAGAGCACACAGCTCTTATCTCTCTCCAAATACTAAACTTTAATTGGGTGAGTTTTTCACTCCTCTGATTTGCACCTGCAGGAAGTACCATCAAATTGTGCTGTTGACTGCCTTGGGGCTTTTCTGAGGCTGCTAAGGGGTGAAGAGCAGGATCCAGCTGATGCTGGGCGTCATCATGCTTGTAGGCAAGGTCTTCTCTGCAGACCATGACCAGCAGTACGCAGACAAAAAACAGATGTCCTTTTTTTTTTTTCTTTTATTTCCTTTTTTTCTTTTACTTTTCTGTAAGATTTCCATCAGAGCCTCTGCAGTTACCAACCACTGAACATTCTCCTGTGCTCTCTGATTCCTGATATTTGTAAGGAGAAACAACAGAGCCACTTATAAACAGAGGGGCCTCTCTGTGACAGCTGATGCCCTCTTTTTCTAGGTCAGACTAGCAATTAGAGAACAACTCTTTGAACTCCCTTTGGTGAAAAAGATGATGCCAACATCTACATCCTAAAGTAACAAGAGCAGCTGGTATTGGATCTGAGATTCCAAAACATGTAAATACACATTTAACCTTAAAGAAATATAATAAAATCCCTGAGATTTGGGGTTTTAAATAAGTCACTTGCTTGATTATGAATCACTAACAACAGTGAAGCAGGAAGGGTTTGCAAGGGCTGGCTGTAACTACTCCATGGTATTAGCCTTGTTGGAGAAGCCAAGTTTGAACTAGAAACTTGGAGACAGTGGTTGTATGCAAGGATGGATCCCAAGGAGAGGTAAATGAAGCCAAGAAATCTCTGCTCTGTGAGTTTGGTCCAGGAGATCTCTAGTGCTAATGTCATTTTGGAGTCCTTGAAATGCCAGTCCCTTGAGCCCTGCAGAGCATCTCTGCATTCCTTCCCATGCAGCAGGACGAAAGCCAGCTGCTGCTTCAGTTGGTCCTTCCCTCCCTTGGGGGGAAAAAGAAGAGGATAATTGGCTTAAAGAGCATCCAGGGGCTGTAACTTGAATCCCCTGCAGCAGCAGAGCAATTCCTAGCGTGTATTAATCCCTCCCCACTTGCCCACATTGGCATTTGCTGCTCCAACACACAGGCCCAGCTGCACTCTGGTTTCTCTGGACAATCTCAGAAAGATCCAAAAAGCATCAAAAGAATTCTATTTTCCCCTGTGTGGGGTTTCTTATTTTATCATCTCTGGATGAAGCCCAAGACACACTCTCAAGTACATCATCAGTGATGCTCCTGGGCTTCTCTTCCTTTCTGCTTTGGTGCAAAGGTTAAAGCAAGTGCAGTTTTGCTGATAACAGGTTTAAAAAGGAGCAGAACTCACAGGAAGCCTCTCCAGCAAGCCTTGCTTTCCCACCCAGCAGGGATGAGCCGTGTGGCAAATTGTTTGTTAAATTGAATCTCGCATTCTGTGCTCCAGCAGGAGCAAAACAAGAGGTGCCACAATTACAACTTCATTCCCTGATTACCTGCCTCAGCATGGCTGCAATAAGCATTCACAATTTGTCGCTGCATGGCCAATTCATCTTTAAACCGAAACGGCATCTTAATTGTATCCCCTAATAGTTAGCTTCAATCAAAAATCACTGTGAGTCACTCCAGCTAGACAGGCTGGGGCTCCCAGCTCCTGCTTGTGCTGGTTAAGGGACTCAAATGAGATCATTGTGATTTTATTTACGTATACAATCAACAAAAGGAAGGGGGGCAGTGGCAGCCACATAAACTCTGGTGCATCTTTATCACTTGGCATTAAGCTGGGGAGACAGGACAGCTGGGATTTATGGGTAAGTATGTGAGGCTCCTTTTTATGGCTTTTGCATGATTTAGGCAGAGCTGAGATTGTGGATGGAAAACCTGATGGGAGGGAGGGTCCTGCGTTTTAATTTTGCAGCTCCTGTTGATGACAATAGTCATAAATTTCAAGGTATTTTGTGGTGAGGCTGCAGCTTTCAGTTATTAGTGTAGAGACACAAATGTCAGCAAGCAGAGCAAGAGAAAACCCTTTTCCAAAGCAAACGTTTGGCTGTGAGAGCCTGCAAAAATTGCCTGGTGAATTCTGAACCTCTTCCCATTTTGTGGCAGACTGAGATGAAACCTGCAGGCTCATGGGTTCAGCAACTGCACACAGAACTGAACAATCTCCCCTCCTCACAAGTCCTGAGGACATTCCTCTCGCTAGTTGTGCTGGCTCTCGGGGTAGAGAGGTGAAATCCATGCACAGGGCTCAAGCTGGGGATGCTCAAGGGTGGCCTGGAAGCAGGACAGGGCCAGCAGAACCCGTGAGATTTCCGTAACCTAGAGAGAGACCTGTACCTACCTTTCCACCCCATTAAATCATACTCTGGATCAATAGCAGACAAATGATTCTGGTTGCCAGTGGCTAGTTTGTGAGATTTTTCTTCATTACTGCTTCAGCTGAAGCACTGCCATGAAAGGAGAAGGATGCAACTAATTTAATTTCTCTCCTGGGCAATAATCACCCAGGAATAAACCCTGCTTGCCAGATGTGAAAACCAGGGCTTCTTGGTCAAGCTCCTCCTATCAGAAGAGTTCAGCTCCCCTTGTAAACTCCCAAGAACAGCTCAAAGGCTTCAAAATTACTGCAGCAGTGAAGAACTTTACACAGTAACTTGGAGAGATGGTGTGCTGGAAGGGATGGGTCAGTGACTGACAACTGCTGTATGCACTGTGAGGCCTGGGAGGAAATGGCCTTGCTGCTGTGTTGACCTTCAGGATGAGGAAAGGAGAATGTATCTGTAGCACCCTGAAGGCTCAGGAGAAGCTGTTTCACCCTAAGGTGGGTGTGCAAACACTGATGTGCGCTGCCCAGCCTCTCCCTGGCTGGGGTTTCCTGCTGGTGCTCCTGCATGGCTGGGAAATCAAAAGCTCTTCCACCAAATAAATAAAGCTGCTCTGGAATTTCCTCCTTCCTCTGCCTGCCAGCATCTCTAAGAACAGGTGATGTTTAATAGCTCTTTTCTCTGCTGTTAACTTCACTGCTCCTTTTGTGTGTTTTCATTGGCGTGCCCTCAATTTTGCTGTAGGAAACTCCTCTCCTTGCTCCTTTTTGCCCCTTGCAGCTCCACTTCCTTAAAACTGAGCACCTGTGTCCTCTCTTTCTGCTTCTTCTCCTTTTCCCTGTACTTTTTAATTACTTCATGGAGCACACAGCTCCTTGCCCTATCTGACCTCAGCCTGTTTTCTGTTAGATGCCCAATCCCTGGAAACATTCGAGGCCAGGCTGGACAGTGGAAGGTGTCCCTGCTTATTGGATGGCCTGTGAAAGTCCCTTCCAATCCAAACCATTCCATGATTCTATGGCTCCAGGGACTGAGGAGGGCCCCAGACACTCAGTCCAGGGGGATTTTATTTGCAATATGCGCAGGTTTTCAGATACCTTGGGGTTAGGTTCAGTGGCTGGTGCTTTTTCAAAGCAGACTGGATGAAGTCGTGATGCTGCACAAAAGACAGAAGAATTCCATCGCTGTATTCACGTGTTTCTGATGCCAGACACACCAATAAACAGAAAAAATTGGATAAAGACAAGAGGACTTTGCAATTAACACATTAAACAGATCTACGGACTGCAGGATCAAAAGCAGAGTAGGAAGAGAAACCCCCATGCAACATGACTGTGGCTTTGTGTCGGGGATTTGATTTATGCCAATGGCAAAGGCCCACAGGAAGCTGATGCTGCCTTGTAAACTCCTCCTTTCATGTAAACTACTTCCCAAAGTCTGGCACCAAACAGATAATTTCTCTCTCCTTCTTGTCTCTTTAGAACAGCGTAATCTTCATTATCTGATCCCTGCTTTTGCTGTGTACTCGCTCACTGTTAAACAAACTTCTGTATGTGTGCCAGGCAGGATTTTGTTGACAAAAAATCACTTTGTCACTAGAATTATGTGTATGTGCCTGATGAAATGCCTTCAGCCAACAGAATCCTTTTAGTCACATAAATTTACTCAACTAGATTATATTATGGGGATTAAAACAAGAATTTCATCAAACTCCTTCTTCTAAGGAAAGAATTTCATTGATCCTCTCTGAAGTTGAAGAGACCTGTGCAGTCAAAGGTATTTATTTGATGAACAAGTCTGCCATGGCCCTAAAATTGCTCCAGCAGAACACAGAGATGCAAGGATGTATTAGATGAGCAAACTGATGTGGTGGGATCAGGACTGAAGTTTCTCTGTGAGATGTGCCACTACGTGGAACTTGGTTTTTGGATATCAGGTCTCCGTGATCATCACCACAAGAAGTGGGGACTTGCTCCCCATATGACTCTCACTATAGAAAATGGGAGTTTGGCAAAACATTAATTTTTTCAGACATGGGAAGGAGAGAGTTAATGTGCAAAAAACAGAATAAGCAATTATTGCAAATATATTGGGATTTTCACCTTCTCTCTTGGAGACTTTCCTGCTTCAGGATCAGCTCTCCTGAATGTTTTCCTAGAGCAGGCTTGGCTGCTGCCCTGTGAGTAGCAATGCTAAAGCAGGGAAATGTTCTGTTTGTCTCTTCTGCAGCATCTTTAACTTTGTGTGCCTAGTGTTGGAAGAAAAAACTCTGTTGTTCTTTGCACCCAGAGAGGTCACAGGGACTGAAAACACTGCTTGTTTTGCTGTGTAGTAATGCCTAATGATATCCTGTCATCTCTTCTGTCATAGAAAGCCTTGATTTCATCTCTTGGGTTCTTCTACAGTTGGAGGATGGGGGTAAAGAGATCCCCAGGCATTCATCTCTGCTGGGAGTTTACATACAGCTATAATAATTAATAATAATGACCCAAGTTATTATTCATGGCTGTGTTCAGATGAGGCTCTGAAAGCCTTTTAGACAGAGGGATAAGAACTGATCCCCTGTTCATTCTGAGTCTGTCTCATGCCAGTGGAAGGCAGTTCATTTGGAGCATTACTTTGCTTTTTTTCCCAGGGCAGCTGGTTTGGAGAAATCAAGCCCTAACAGTTATTTTTACGCCCTTTACTCCTTGTGTGGATGCAGGGCCAGGATAAAACCACCTGCAAATTCATCTGAGCATTTACGTCCCTTGCAGAAATTTCTGACTTGTGACTCACTGCTGTTACCTCTAATGAGGTGTTCTTTTTGTAAGTGTTTTTGTTTTGGAGTGGGATTCTACACAGATTCTCAGTGGGACTGAGATTCTTCCCAGCCACTCTGCTTCTGTGCAAGTGTTTCCTCCATGTCCTTCTGTCCGGGACACACTTTGCCCCACCTCTCTTCTCCATGGTGACAGGGCAGGGCATGCACTTCCGTGGCCAAGGGCTGGCAAGAAATTAACACTGCATTAGTTACCTGCTCTGTCTCTGAAGCTGCAAGTCAGTATTTTTGTAATTAAAACATTAAAAATGCCACGAGGTATGTCTGTGAAGTCAAAAATCCACTAATTTTAAGTCTGCAGTTGAATAAGGACAAGAGTATATATGGTGTTGGAACTGCTGCTGCTTCCTGTTGCGGCAAGGATTTTTCCCTTTGCCAACTGATTCATCTCTAAAATAAACAACCAGTGTTGAAATTAAAGCACATTAATATAGCTGATTTGTAAATAAAGAGGAGAGTTAGCCAGACAGAACAGAAACATAAATAGAGACCAAATGTTATAATATAATGAGAGACGATGCTCGTGTTTAGAAAAGGACTTTCCTTCCCCTGCATGCTCATGGTAATGGAGCAGGAGGCACATGGGCTGCTGCTATAGCAGAAATGCCATTGCCTAGTACTGCAAACATGGAGATAAATCTGTTACTTGAATGTTCATCAATTATAAAAAGCATTTTGAAGGTCCACTGCAATTATCCACTCGAGGGGTTTTCCCGGAAACTCTTCTCAGAAAAGTTTATTTTGGTGAATTGCATTGCAAACATCCTGTCAAGCCTGGGGGAGGCAAGGGAGAAAGGAGCCCAAACCTCCACTGCTTCCCCTGAAAATTACCTGACTGTGTGGACGTGGTTTGGGGGTTTAATAACTTGCAGTACAGAATCAGGTTATGGTCACAGCCACATGATTTGGGGGATGTGGCTGCTGCTCCTGGGTAAGGACAGCTCATGGATGGATATTAAGACAGAGATTATTCCCTACAATGCACTCGAGCCACATGGGGAAGAATTAATTGATACCTGGATGCACTGGGGGTAGGGAGGGTGACAACATATGATAAATGAAACACGCAGCAGTGAGAGCAGATGTATGCTGGAAGGACAGCATGATAAATGTGCATCTTGATACTTACAGTGCCTGGGAAAACTCTCGATCTGATACTGCTTCAGTTGCCACAGTCATGTTTGAGTACGGTGCTGGCTTGATTGATTTAATTAGCTCTCATTAATGGCATTGAAGATAGTTCAGCAACAAGCAACGGAGAGTTGTGCTGAAGTGCTGCATGTTAATTGCTCGATGATTTGTGTTACAGGACAGCTCTTTTGCATAAGTACAAATTAGACGGTGAGCTGTTTGGAAACACTGAGGTCTATCCTTGCTGGAGCAGGGTCTGTGCTGTGTTGTTCACCTTCCCCAGCCCAGCGTGGGCTCTCTGCATCCCAGGAAGGTTTTTAGCCTCCAACAAAGCTCTGGCCACAGCTTGCAGGGCTCCTGCCACCGCCACCCCCCTCCCTGCTCCCACAATAATCTCATTAAAGCTTATAAATTATTCTTTTGATCTACATTGACTCTGAGGAGTGAGCAAGCTGGACCAGAGAAAATTAAAATAGCCCCTAAGGCTATGTCTACTCAAATTTATTTATTTTTTTAACCTTTCTCATAATAGCGTTTTCAAATTCAATTTGGTGCTCTTAAATCAACTGCAAAATGACAACATTTGGTCAAACAAGCACCCTTCCTTCCAATATTTATTATTTCATGTAAGAAGTGGCTAGGCTTGATATTGCCTGACTTATATGGGTGTCATCTGTCTCTGCCCTGGACTTCACTGCTCTTTGTAGCTCTCCACGTCTGACCTGGCATTTTCCATGCCCAAAATCTGCCTGGGGCTGAGCTCTTTGGAGATGGCTTTGCTCTTTGGAGAGCTCTTTGGAGATGGCAGATAAATGCACCTCCAAAGATCAAGATAAGGATGAGAGAGCATCCCTCTGTCTGTGTAGTAAATTGATTGACTTTCCTCCTGCCCAGGTGAAGAGGGGAAGCAGGCTGAGGGTGAGCAGAGAATATGAAAACATGGGATGGCCCAGAGGGACAGTACCAGAGTGGCTGGGCATGGGGAGAGCAGGAGCTGAGTGGTATTTCCTCATCCTGCTGTGGCTGGGTGGGGGCAGAGGATGGAGGTGGTGGCATGTCCTCACTGGGGTGTCATCACTGAGGAGTGATAAAATTACAGATTGTTGCTTTGGAGTAAAATTACAGATTGTTGCTTTGGCCATCTGGGCCAGTCACAATTTTGGCCTTGCATTTCTTTTGCAGACTTTGCTTTGGGAGCCTTAGGGCTGTTTAAAGGGGGATTGTTTGCGGGTGGTGTTGATTTGCTGATAAAAGAAACCCCAACAGAACATCCACCCTAACAGAGCAATTCCCAATCAAGGTGTACATCACTGGACGGCTGCAGCTTGGAGAAAGAAGTTTTGGAGGTGGTGTGTTTGTCCTTTAAAGGAAGGGTAGAGCTTTATTCTGGTTTTCAAAATGGTTTAAAAGAATGGGAATTAAGAAATCTGTCTTGTCTTTGCCATTTCTATGTGAAAACCAACATATCAGGTCTGTGCATGTCACCATACCTCCTTCAGTAGCCATAAAGCTTGATAGCATCACAGGGAGATCTAACTGACAAGTGAAAGGCTGCCTTTGACTCCAGCTCTGCCAGCCACAGACTACAAAACCTCTGCCTGAGGTTTTGAGTCCCTTGATCTGCCTTGCTGTGAGCCAGAGAAGAGCAGAAAGATCTCTGTGAGATGGTCCTTGCTCTAAGGCCAGAAAGAACCCCAAAATGCCTTTCATGGATGAGGATTCAGTCCCAGCCATGAGCACATGGGCAGAAATACATAGCCTGGCTGGACTCCTCTGGATGATTTCAGTGCTGAGAGAGGACATTCCTTCTGGAAACAGTTTAATATCTCATCCTCCTCAGCTCTGTTTTCAACCAGTCCAGCCTTGGGGTGTTTGGGAGCTGTTTGCAGGCTGGGCTCAGTGTCCCTTGCCTGCATTGGATGTGCTGGGTGCTCTCTTTGCCTGCACCAGCCTTTGCCCTCTGAGGGCAAAACTCACAGTATTTTCAATTTATTTTAGCTTTTACTCCATCAGGTTGTTTTGATGTTGAGATTAAAGTGACTCCTGTAAAATAAATTCCACAATAAATCAAAAGCAGCTGCTCACCTCCAACTGCAAGGCAGCATGGATGTGGGAATGGTTTAGGTAGAAGAATTAACTGCACAGCTGTCCTGGCTCACGAGGGCCACTTTAGAAATTAAAGGCAGTGTTTAGGAGCTGCCTCAGCTCTCTCCTGGCAAACCTGTTCCCAGTGAGCAACCTGTGCTGCTGGATGACTGTAGGCAAAATGCAAGCTATGCTTCCCAAAATACCTGCTTTTCCCCACCCTTTTTCTTTTTTCCAGAGTTTGGGAGGAGTATTGGCTGCTGCCCCCGTGGGGCTCAGAGAATGTAGCTATTTCATGGGCAAGAAAAGACACTAAACAGCACTTGTGTGGGGGCAGAGAGGAATCAGGCTCTGCATTTATGGATTCAGTGTGGAGTAGTCGAATCTTCTGTAAGTTATACCTTGTGATTAGACAGGTCACTGAACTCATTTAACCTGTAGCTTTGGCAATGTGATTGCATTGAGAGAGAGCTAAGAAAAGTTTGTCTCCTTGAGGAAATTCATAGATATTGACCTTCTCTTTTGCCCTGAAGGAAGGCAAAGAAAGATGAAAATGAAGAGGTTTTGCAAAGGCAAAATTCACAGTGTTTTCTATTTATTGTAGCTCTCTTACTCCATCACGTTGTTTTGATGTTAAGATTAAAGTGACTCCAATAAAATAAATCCCACATTTATTTTTCAGAGGTTACTTCTGTTGAATGCAGTTTTTCAGAGCCTGGGAAACTTCCCACTAGATCTAGAAACCAGCAGGTTGTCCGTGCTGGGAAGGACAGTGAAGCCCCAGCACTGTCTTGCAGTGTGTCAATACCCATGGCTGCCTTGACAGCAATGCTCAGCAGTATTCCTACTCATGGGGCAACTGAGTTTTGGGATAGGGAGGACAACTGATCAGCAGCAACAAGAAGTCTCTCCCCTTTGAAATAGTAAAAGACTAAATACTTGGTATTGTTAGGAAATTTTTGTATGTTTTTCCTAATGTGACCTTTTTTGTGCAAAACAGCAAGATTTCTGCACCAAATGCACTCTGAAACCAACCCGGATCTTTCTGAGTAACACAGCTGAGTTTCCTGAGGTGTAACCCTTTCTCAAACAATTCTTTTCTAAAATACAGTCCCTCAGTTTATTATAGATTTGATGAGGAGATAACATCCTGCAGAAGGCTGCTTTGGACCCTGTGTCCTTTCTGCGCCCACCATGAATGCTGTGCTTTTCCTGAAATTGTCTCCAGCTCTGTTCTAATTCTATGGAGAACTTGTTTTAATAATAACTAGTCTAAAGAAACAAATTTCATTCTCTAAGAACAAAAGTGTTACAAAATATACAAACTGCCCATGTGACACACAGACACTCTGAGCAGGAAGGGTGTAAATCCTGTATCTCCTGACTTGAAGGCATGTGAGAAAGACCTTGGCCTTTAATGCTGTTCAAACACTCTGATTAAAAGTCCTCCCTTGATATTCCCAACTTGGCAAAATTCTTTGTTGCTGTTGTGGAGGCAAGTGTTGCTCATCCCTTTGTCTCCTGTATCATGGGAGTTACTAGCAGTTTTCATTAAACCAGGATTTAGAATAAGCAAGTTGCAGTGGTCCAAGCATAAATATCAAATTGAGGTTGTTTGGGAGCTGATATTGAATTTTTGGGTGGATGGCTGAAATTACTTTGTTTCTGAAAGGAGTATGTGTAATTTGATAGAAACTCAGTGTACAAAGTAGCCTGGGTGAATGATGCTTTTTGACAGAATGAGTAAAGTCCTTTGGCTGTCTACAGATGAAAACCAAATCCTTTTTAAGTGAAAATCCTTTACTTCCATTATTATGCAGGAAAACCTCAGGGGACCAACGGTATGTCTGTCTTGGCCTGCTTTCTACTGTGAATAGGAAGGTCAAAGCTGCAGCATGATCTCTCCTCCAAAAGATGTCAAACTTTTCCCTCCCCTTGGAGAAAGAAGGTAACTGGCCTTGTGAGTGAAGGTGTCTTCTCCTAGGTTGTCACTCAGCGTTGAGGCTCCACAGTCTGCTTTTTTTCCTCTTGTTTTATGGGATGATGAAAATACAACATTTAAACTTTTCAGTAAAATAGCTCTTAATTTGACATGTGTGGATCTGGTTACAGTGAGAACTTTGCCCTGTAGGCTTGGCTGGATTGATTTTTTTTTTCCTGACGCTCTTATTTGGACATGTGTATTTGGGGGTTGGTTTGGTTTTGCCTCAATTTCCTAAATTAGGTGAGGATGATGATGTGCTTTCACCATTTCCCATGTCAATGTGTTCCTAACAGCTTTACAGGATTAATAACAGCCAAGCAGGGAGGCATGTGCTCAGAGCAGCACAGAAGGAGGCCAGTTGAAGAGGGGAGAAAAGCTAAGAGCTGCAGTTCTAAAAAATAGGGTCTCTCTTTACATTGGACCCAATCTTCTTCTTCCTCAGGCAAAGCTTTTCACTTGCTCCAGACACAAATCTCAGCTGATTCTTGTTGCTGTGCTACCAATTTTATTGCTGTGGCAGCACTGATGGAATTGCTCAGCAGTAGGGCATGGGACTTCCCACCAGCCTCTCTGCCCCAGCCATAAATACACTTTCCCCTTGAGCCACTTGCAGAGAGTCTAAAAGGAATTCCTGTGGTGCTGAGCTTTAGCAGCACCAGGGCTGCTGTACTAACCTGATGTATCACGGTCCGGGAGGGCTGCACAGGCCGGCTCCCCCCCGGACCGGGGTCCCTGGTTCTTGTAAATCCCACCGGATCTGGGGCGGGCGGCCCCCGAGGTTCTGCGGCAAAGCGTGAGTCTTCCAACCACATCAATTCAAGCAGGAATATAGTGAGACTAGGAGAGAACTGGACTCCATCTCTGTTCTGCTAGAGAGGTTTTATTTAGGGTAACGGGGAAAAGGGGTGTAGGGAAGGAGAAGGGGGAAGGGAGACAGGGCAGGGAGGAGATGCTAGCAGCTCGGAGATGGAAGACCTCCAGCTGATCCGGACATCGACTTATAAAGGGAAAGGAAGGGGGAGGGACTGTCTCCCCCAGACCCAGTCCCAGGGAGTCTGAAGGGAAGACAGGCATAGGGAACCCACCAATAGATTTTGGGGTACAGCCGAGCATATTTAAAAATGAACCAATGGTATACAAAGCAGAGGGACAAAGGAGCACATGGAATCCTAAAACCCCACGTTGCTCCACTAACCTACTCTTTCCCTTGAGCAAGTGAGAGCTGTTCATGACTGTGGAGGAAGGGAATTAATTTTCATCAGTCATTCCTAGTTTTGGCCTTTGCCTCAGAGTTTTAGGAATAAACACAGCGTCCCAGCAAGGGTCTGCTGTCTGTAGCACATTGAGTGATGCTGTCGTGTCCACACAGCTTCAAGCAACTGAACCTGCCTTGGTTCATCAGTTTTGCTCCAGAGAATGTCTCAGCTTTAACTGTAGCTCATTAATAGGTTTGGGGGAGAAAATGTTGCACCAAACCTATTTAACATCTGCTTTTTAACCTGCCTGTGGTGGGGGTGTTGGATGGTGTTGGCTCTATGCAGAGGTGTTTCAGCAGGTGAGGAGGGAAATGCTGTCTGCTCTTGCCCTCACAGAGCTCTTTCCTAGCATGGCAAAGCTCAGAGATTGTTGTAATTAATGTATTGTTAGCTTGCTGTTACTCTGGTTAGGCAAATGTTGATGCTTCTACTCTCTCTGGTCTTTTCCATTTCGAGAAATGAAAATAAAACTTAGAGATTATTTTCAGTATGAAACCTCATTGGGGAGGAAGTAATTTATTTGGATATTTGATGTGTGTGTAGAGGAGGGTTGGGTTTCCTCCCTAAGCAAATGCATGCTTAGATCTGTTTCAAAAGGGGCAAATAGGAATGCTTAACTTTGGTCTGGCCTTTCTAAAGGTAACATAGCTTCATGGCAGATGGTTGTTCAAAGGTCACATGGCCAAATGAGGAGTGGAAAGGAGAGGATTCCATCCACTCTGGCAGAGAAAGCAAAGCAGCTCAATGCAGGGCATGCAGAGGGAGCCCGAGCATTTTGCATGCCTGCAAAAGCTTGGCTGTTGGGATCACGGGAACACAAATCTTGGGCTGTTGGGATCATGGGAACACAAAGCTTTGGCTCTGTCCATTTGTAGAGGCAGCAGCAAGAAGCACGTGAATCCTGCATGCTTCAGTGGCCAACATAATTGAAATCTCTGATAAAATGTAAATTAATAGAGGGTCCGCCCCGTTCCATCCTGAGGAATTTGCTTCCATTTTATTCAAGATGACTGTGAAGAGTGGACCTGACACTTGAATGTCCCTCTCTAACACAAGTGCATGGGGGAGGCCCCATTATCCTTGATCCTAGCAATTGTAACCTCTGATATTATGGGGTCAGAAAATAATTTTTGGAAATGGAAGGGGATTTTATAATTCATATACCTCTTTATGTGTGTGTGTATGTATATATATATATGTATGTATTTTTAAGAAAATTTTTATAATTGTTGTCACAGAACATACAAAACTTCTCCAACAAACAGCATAAAATATCTGCCTGGGTTTGCTTATAATTAAGGAGCCCAGTGCTGTTAATTGGACAGATAAGTGGCAGGCCCTGATTTGACAGTGCACTTGTGAATCCCAGAGTGTGAGACATTACCAGGAAGCCACAAAGAGAAGGTTCCCTTGGCTACAGAAGGATATACAGAAAGGCTTTTTCTGGAGATAAACCCCTGGGGTCAGGTGTAGGGATTGGCAGAAGCAAAGCTCTACTAGAGCAGTAAAGTTGCTTGTCGCTGTGGAGCCGCTAGCAGAGAAGGAAAGCCCCAGTTCTCAGCGTGGCATAGAAAAAGCACTTTATTGTTTGAATCCAACATATATAGAGAGTTTTCAAAGGTCACCCAGATTGGTCAGTCAGAAATCTCCCCCTAGGCCTGATTGGCCAGGCCTGCACTGTCCAAATCTCAAGACACTGTTTTTAGTAACATCCAAACTTTATCTTTGTTTATAAAACACAAAAAGAATTCTCATGGGAAAGACCTGTGCTAGCCACAGTTGCTCTGGGTAATGTTCTTACAGAAAGGGATTCTAATTTCATGAATAACGATAAGAACGGGGAACAGGATGCTTACAGCTGAAGGAAAGGGGCTCTGCATATTTCTCAGCAGAGACACAGGCCCAGGGTGATGGGGTGGATTTTCTGTAATTAATTTTTCTTTTTAACTTGCTAAATGTCCTAATCTTGTAGTACAAAACTATCTTGCTTAGCCAACTGCTGGAGGGTTCTGTGAGAGAGGTAAGAATTAAGCTTATTTCAGGTTATCTACTTGAACAACAGGAATTTGTATTCTCTTATTTAATCAGTTGTCTTGTTATGAGGCTGAGGGAGGCTGTGAGCAGTGTTCAAGGAACAGTCTCCAAGGGGACATGTCTCAGTTTATTGGTCCTATTTGAAAAATTACATTCCTTCATCTTCTCCAAAAAAGATCTCCTCCTCCTCCCACTCATCACTTGCAATAGAGCAGCTTTGTGCAGCTTGTAATCACAGTGCCAGAGCAATAATACTTCATTCAGACCTGCAGGGGACCTGCAGCTCCCCAGAAGCACAAGGGAACTGCAGACAGAGTTTTTCTGCTTCACCAAGATGCAAAGACATTGCTCTCTGGGGCCTGGCGGATCTCAGCCTATCTGCTGAAATAAGGGGACTTCTGAGGGTGTTTTTTTAACCCTGCAGGCTGGAAGAAATGGCATCCACAGCTAGTTATCCCATGGGGGCAGTGGAGAAAGCTGAGGAACAGAGACAGGAATATGTCTCACTAAATTAATGTAGCTGCTCTGCTGTGGGACAGCCACATCAGCATCACTGCTGTCACCTGGCACCACCACGGGCATTGAGTGAGAATGAGTCTGTCACACTTCATTTACCAGGCTCTGATGATGGATTTGGTGAAATTGTTGTGTGGGATGATGGACTTTACTCTTGTACAAATGACACAGGAGCAGTTGTTGGGACTGATGGCATCAGTGTGGTGGTGCAAAGGCAGCTGTAATGGATGGGGGGAAGCAGAGCTGAGCAGGAATCCCAGCTGTGCAAAGGGAAGGCTATGCAAAGTCTGCAAACCGCTGCAGCACCTTGGCTCAGTGTATGGGTGTTCCCCTGTGGGAACAAACTCCAATTGCCAAAGGTCTGCTTCACTACATGCACAGGGGAGCCCTGAGCCCTAGCAGTGCATCTTGTGGGGGCTTCACATTAATATCCTAACTCATGGATCAATCTCTCTGCTTCCAGGAAGGAAGCACAGGATTTAAAATAGATATCCAGGGAGATGTAAATAACGGGACCTGTTGGTGTGCAGGAGAGAACCAGACAGATAGATCCTGCAAAATCACAAAGTGTGTAAAGAGAGATGGAGAAGCTGCAGGTAATCTTTTTTATTCCTCCTGTGGACACTTTCCATGGATGGATTGTTGGGAGAAGTCCCATGCTTATTATAACAATAGGGCTTCCAAATCTGAAGTCAAAATTGAGCTAGTCTGCAGCCCTTGGAAACAGAGTGATTCAGTGGGGCTGGGCTGAGTGACTGGATTTTGATGCATTTGGATTCCTGGCTTCCCTGGAAATCGATGTCAAATGTACCCTTTGGCATCTGAGATGCTTTTAAAATCTGGCCCTAAATGTATTTATGCTGCAGGAAGTGTCGGAGTTGCAATCAAAATGTGGAATTTATGACAAAATCTGTCCTGTGGCAAAGCCTTAATGCTTCTCACCCAGAAATTAACAGTGGATGCAACACTGGTTATACTGTAAAGAGAATTGGGAAAAAATGCATATTAAGAGACTTTTTTTTTTTAATCCTGAATTAATTAGCAAATTATCCTAGTCTCCATAAAAAATCCTTCTGGACCGTGTTGCCATTAGGATTTTATGGGCTCAAATAATCAGTAAACTCTAATTGTTGGAAGAATATTTGTCAGTATTTGGTTGGTGTCCCCCCATGGTGAGGCACAGCTATGCCTGTCTATGCACCCATCCTGGTTTCTCACCATCTGATCATCACCTACAGTCCCACATCACTCTCCACCAAGCAGTAGGACATGCTTTTTCACCTTATTTTTGGAGCAGTGCCAGCTAAAGCAAGGGATATTAAAACTAATTAGATAAATATATATGTATTTCATAATCAGGCAGTTAATTATGGCTTAGGGAGCAGATGGCAGTCCCTGGCACTTACTCATCTATTCATAGCTGGTTTAAAGTGAAGTATATATATTGCAGCTAATTATGACTCAATATAAAATATGTAAGTAGCTGTGAACTTAGCCCTTGTCCCACCTCATGTTGTTTGTCTGCAGATCTGAAGTTGTTTGGGAGGTCTGTAGGAAGAGTCCCTGTGGTAACACCTCTCTCCTCTCCATGGTTTGGATGACTGCACCCCTAACTTGTTACTAAAGCTCTTTCATAGGAGAGCTCAGGCTATATTTTTCTTTTTTTTCCTCTTTAAAAGGTTATAAAGCGTTTAACTCGGTGTTTTTCAAATCCAAATGGGTGATACAAAAGTAATGAGAGTCCTACCACTGCTGGAAAAATACGGAGATTGGAACTCATCAAAACATCAAAGAAACATTTGGTTTCTTACCAATGTCATCTGTACAATTATTTTGCTAACACCTGTGAAACTTTATATAATCTTTTCACACAAGCCCCCAAGCTGGAGTTTCTGTTGGAAAAAAAACTATTTGCAGAAATATAGATTAGGAAAAACTTTGAAATATGGAAAATGAGGAGGCTGAGTTTTGGCTTCCAATGCCAGTGCACCTTCCATATGCTTCTTTAGGTCTTTCCCTCAATAGGAGAGAGACACCCTGAGCCTGGAGAATTTGTGCTCTCTTCACTTATCAGACTGGGAGATTTTCAGGTCTAATTTAATTTGAGAGGGTGCTGATTTCACAAAGGGAGAACAGGGAGAAAGGAATTAAATGTCAGAGGGATATCAGCCTATGTGCCTGAGGAGCTATTGGTGGATTTTTTCTTAGCAATTCCAAGGCATTTCATTCCTGCATGAATTACACTCTCAGAAGGGCAGAAGGACACCCAGCATTGCATACTGAGGAATATTATGGCTTCTAGCTTAGGTCACAAAACTTGAAAAGACTAAATCTATAGGTGTTTACGAGACCAAAACTTTGGCCACAGAATAAAACTGCTTTTAGAGAAAGAATCAGAATCACAGAATCAACTAGGTTGGAAAAGACCTTGGAGATCATCAAGTCCAAACTAAGAAGCTAAATAGGAGTCCACTGTTGTCTTCAGCTGCTGTGATAAGACCTCAAATGATGTGACCTAATGTTTTTTGAACTTTTTTAACTGAGTTCAGGGTATAGAGAATAAGCCTACCTATAGATGTTGCAGGTGAAATCCCTTAAGCCTGGTAGATCCTAGCACTGAAGAGGTAAAAGGATCCATCACAGAAGTGGTTCTTGAAGTTGTTCTCATGAAATTGTTCAATTAATACATTCCCGGGTCAATGTATTTCTGCCTCATGTTGCTCACTGTATGTATGAAATGCTTTATTTATCTGGAAAGCTTTGGAAATTTTATAACAGCTTACACAAAATTCTGTGAAAGGCAGGCAATGACTCTCTCTTTTCTATTTTTATGTTGTGACTGAATAAGCAGAATTTTTGGGAACGTGTAGTCCTTGTACATAGAGCCGATTAGGTCCATGTGGATGTATTCATATTCTGATGACTGCCTGTCATGTAGATCAGAACAAAAATGGTGTTTTGTCCCATATGTGGTAAATGCTGAGAGCTAAAGTGAAACATGATTCAGAAGAGCAAGTTGCATTTGGTTTGGAGGTTTATCCCCCAAAGAGCAGTAGTACTAAATTTTAAGTAACAAAGCAAAACAATTTTAAATCCAAGCTTTGAAATGAAGCATTTCAATGAAAATCAAGCATTTAATAGAAAAATAAAATAATCAAAAGGGGAGATTTCCCCACAGCTTGATATTTTCTGGTGAACCCATTAGATCTGATGGCAAAATTATATTACAGAAAACATTCCTTTTTTCCAGTAAAACGGAAAAATAGGAGGATCCTTAGTTCATGCAAGAGCTCCTTGTACTTTGGGAGCATCTCATGGTGAGCAAAATAAGGAAGTTATTCCTGAAGAAGTCCACTATAAATTGTGTCAAATTATAAAAACCTGTAAGTAAAGGATGCCAGCATTGCTGTAACTGGGCAAAACCATGCAGAAGCCATGTTCCTTTGGCATTTAGGAAGACAGATCTTTACAGTTCCCATGCTCCAGAGACCCCTGTGTATGAGCATCTTCTGTACACTCATCCTCTCCCTACTCCTCCTGCTTTTGCAGCTCTACCAGGAGGGTGCTGCTCTCTTTCATTTGGAGCAGCTTTGTCCTTTGTAACCTTCTCAGAAGCACAGAGAAAATCAATTGAATTATACTTGTTTTGGGGGGATTGGAGAATAATGGAAGCAGCTCTTATGGATGTGACACACAGGCTGCATCCATTCATCCCCCAGGCACGATGGATGGAGGTGCGAATTGATTTTGACTGCACTACCTCGAGAGCCAGGACTTCAGCAGGAACCTTACAAAATAAGACAAATGGCATTCTGCGTTGGATAGAATTATATCCTTTGTTCTTTAGACAGCCCTTATGCTGAATAGCACCCAGGCAAGTTACACGATTAGAGAACTCCTTGGGAATCGTGGTAGTTTCTGATGCTCTGGAAGGGCTTCAGGGAAACTCTAGTCTGATGCACACAGTCAAATTTGCCTGCTGGGGAGGTTTAGCAATGATTCCAACGAGGTCAGCCTTCTTAATTTGTTAACTGTGTTGCGTAATGTTTCTGTCTTTGTCAGTTATCTTTATTTCTACTTGGTTTCTTTCTTATTAAATCATAATTTAATTTTCATTTTGTCATACCAGAACACTTTTGCTATCACATACAGAAATAAAACAGACAGAAGCATCACTGTGTAACCACACAGTCGTGCTGAAGGCTGGGAGGGAATCCATCTGTACAGGGATGCTCTGAACTCTCCTGCAATGATCAGTTCCTTCCAAACTTTGTGATTGACTGTTGAGTGTATATGGTAAATATTGGCCTAATTTGGCTGAAGTTTTTGGCTGGTTTCCATCAACCATTTTTTAAGCTATAACCTTTCTCTTTTGTCTCAGAGTTTCATAGGCATCTGATAGGAACATAAATATAAATTGAATTGACTTTTATATTGAATGCATATCCCATTTACAAGCACTCAGTGTTCTCATTTTATTGAAGAGATTAAAAAACATCTGGGTTAAAATATCTGGGATTCCCCAAACTATATTAAACCAGAAAGTGGAGAGAAAACCCAAATCTAGAATAATGTTGATGAGCTCCTAGCATAGCACAAAGTTTATTGTGAAGTACATTTCATTTTCTATTAACTTGTTTCGTGAAAGGATGACAAACAAAAACTTATTTTAAAAGTAAAGATTTATTCATCCATTAATTTATTCATCCATAAATTGTTGTGGTGCAACTTTTAGGTCCTTGAAACGACACTTAGAGCATAGCAGTAAGTATTGAGGGTTTTCATAACCACAGGTGATCAGAGCTTAGTGAAACCATTCCCCCGCAGTGTGTGTATTCTTTATATACTAAAAAATATTTCAAGGCAATGGAAGGAGAGAGAAGCTAAGGCCCCAAAGTACTGCGAGCACTTCCAGCTCCTAGAAACACATCCACATTTTAGAAAAACACAGCCTTTTCCCCCTCCAGCTAGAACTTAATCCTGCTAATCTAGCGCTGGACCTCATAATTTGTTCATTCATAACTGGAAGTTAATTGCTACCACGGTATAAATAATAATAATATTATTATACTGTAATAATGATGTTATAAACTCCAGGAAAAGGAAGCACTTTGGAAGGAAGAGCAGTGCATGACCTCACCCTGATCAAAATTGCTGTTTAATTTAGTGTGTCTATGGCATTGTTAATAATAAACACAAGCGATGGATCCTGCTCTGGCAGGTAATTATACTTGACCACACTGAACTGATTTGCTTTGTGTTCACTTGACCTGAACAGACATACAAGTGTGTTTATGGCACCTGTCACTCATCCTTGAATAAATGACCTTTTCAGAGACAGAGAATTAATTTTCTGAAATGCTTCTGATATGGAAGGAAACTACCTTATTCACATAAGCTTAGGAAATGCAGAATTTCTTCCCTTGATTAGAAGGCTCAAGGAATTCATAAATAATATTTAATATATACTATATACTAAATCTTTGAAAATTGGAATGAATCTCGGAGAAAGCCTGTCCTCATAATTGTGATTTGTGAGATAACTTTATTTGTTCTTATCTTTGATATTGTATTTCCCAGAATTTGAATGCTTCCCTCAAGGCTCCTTGATTTGTACTGGTTCACAAAAATTTTAAAATGCACAGTTGTAGCTGTGATGTGTCTAAACATCCTTTTTATCACCCTCAGCCTCCAGCTGGGAAGGTGATGTTCCCTTTAGTGGCAATCTGCTCCATTCCTTACCCGCCCAAGTGCAGGCAGAGTTTGCTCTTGGTTTAAAGATGGCCCTCGCAAGAGTCAATAATACGCCAATCATTTCAGGTAGCTTAAATGTATTCACCCAGGTAATTTCTATGCTCCTTGTTTAGAGGATGTTTTTAACAGTTATCCTGTAAGGTTCCAGGGCGTTAGCTGCTCTAGAGGGTGTCTGCCTATCCTTGCTCTGCACGTGGTAGATGCTTTGTGCCGTAACACTCCACTAATAACAAAATCAGTATTTAAAGTCCCATCTTGTTACGGTCTTCAAATTCACTCTGTTCGGATGTAAATTTTTTAATCTTCTCTGGAACTAAGAGCAAAGGAAGAAACCTTAGCAACTCTGTAAATGGATTTCTATCTTGAAGGGTGTGACTAACAGGACAACATATCTTGCCTCTTAGGTTTAATGCTGAAAAAATGTGTACACAATCTTTGGAACTGAAGTAACAAAGGCAGCAAGGACAGACTGTCACAAAGCCTGATCCCACCTTCTTGGTGTGAAAGCAGACAGACAGGGAAGGAGAATTGTTACTCTCTGTAACAATGAGGTTTTCTGCTGCAATGTGGTTTGCTTTCTGCATGGAAGAAATCAATAGACAGTGAGGAAGGAGAGTGGAAAATACATGGGTGCCTTTAGTCGTCATTAATTCGTTCAGCTTCTTTCATCACGGCAATCTAAAGAAAGAGTGTAAATGTTTCTAACTCTTTGCTCTGGGTGCTAGAGCTCTCCAGAGAGTGGATCATAGTGCCATTGCAAGGAGTGTACCACTGATTTTTGCCTTCATGTTTTCTTTCTTCCTTCTCCTTACACCACTGTTATGGTCCATGTGGAGGGAGGAAACACTATGGGCTGATGGAGTAATATTCTGGCACAGCAAGGACTGCTATCTTTTCTCTTCTGTTATAAAAAATTGAGGAAAAACAAAATTGTGGTGCTGGAATTCATGTTTCCTTGGGGAAAGGAAGGAGGTAGACCAGGATGTGGGATACAAAGCTTGGAAAAGTGTGAGCTACAAGCACATCTTCTGCTTTGCAACATAGCTGTTTCAGGAGAGTATTGCTATTCTGACAAAATCCATGCTTTCCGAAGCTGGCTGTGTGAACTGAGCTATGTGGCAGAGCTCCTCTCTCCTCTCTGACTCCAGAGAAGGTGTTAAAAGCTGCTCTAGCAAAGGGCAGTGCTGCCAGGTGCCCATCCATCACCTGCTTGTTCCTGTTCCCCAACCAGAACAGGTTTTCTCCGGACACCGGCAGGAGTGTCAGCAATTTAAATAGGTTTTGCTGGTCAACCGTGCTCCTGTCAAAGCCTCACTGCTCACATCCTCTCCCTTAGCCCACTGTGTGTCCCTTGGGAAGCCTGGGGTGGACTTGGAGGTTGCTGTGGTGTATCTTTCCTGACGTGGAGTGGGCAGAGGGATGTGACCTATCCTGAACATGGTTTGAATTATGAGCTGGTTTCCTCTTCTGCCACTGTTTGTTTGCAAAGGGGAGATGAAAATTGCTCTTTTCTCTTTCTTCAAATGCTTTTGACATTTTTGAGCATGGTTGTGAAAATCCTAAAGGTGTAGTTCATGAAAATAGAACTTGTGTTTGTAGTTGCAAACACGATGTTAATGTATATTAAGAACAATGTAATATATTGATTATTCCACAAGTCTCCGTGCTTATGTCTTCCTCCAGTTAGTTCTTGATGCTCTAAGCTATAAAATTAATAACTTATTGTCATATATTGCATCAACTATCTATTTTAAGGTTATCCCAAATTTTCTCAGGGAATTCACCCGCAATTTAAATAATCTTGCAAAGAAATCACCCCTAAGCCTCAAAAAATTTTAAATTTATATTGAGTTCAAAATAATCTTGTTTATGTTATTTAACCCTTCTGGGGAGTGAGGCCTGGAAAAATGTTTCAGACAAAAAACCTGAGTGAGGTCTGTATTACCCCAAAGTTCTGCCATAGCTCTTCACTCTCACAATCTAAACAGTGGAAAAAAGACAAGGCCCTGGGACAATTGTTTTTATCAGCATTAGGCTTCTAAATTGTGTGAACTAGATAATAACTGGGAGGAAACTAATTTAGTAGCAATTTACAGGAAGCCAGTAGTCCCTGCCGCAATGCCCATTTAACTTAGCACAGTAGGGAGCCTGAAAATATAGAGAGTAAAATTCTTTTTTCATAATGGATGAATTAATTTAGCCAGCCTAGTTAATTCAAATGCAAATTATGTGTTGAAAGTGTCCATTATTTATTGTTTCATCTAAGACTGTTTCTCTGTTTCTCTCTTTAATTTCTGAAGTGCAGCAGAGAAGTGCTGAGCCACTAAATGCTCTCTCACACACCAGCCAATTTTAGTACACTTTCAAATGACGTTTGATTTTTATTCTCTGGTTTAAACCTAATTTTGGGATTGTTTATTTGCTTTGACTCGTTCATGTTTTCCAGCTGTGATGCATTTCTGCTGCCAAGCGTTTCATTTTCAAGCAAGCGGTTGGATACCAGCAGGAGGAATATCTCATCCCAGCTGGATCACCTCTGCCAATTGCATCCTCTATTATCCTTCAGGTTATGTTGGAAACCAGTGTGTGGTCCTGTTCTGTGTGAGTATTCACACATGTATCCACATACACATGTGTACTGGCACATGGATGAGTCCTCCTAAATATTTTCCTCTGGGCAACAGTATTTGGTGTTCCTACCCCACCAATTAATTTCACAACATGGGAAACTTTTCTGGCTGTATTTTGAGTAAGGACAACCATCACTTGAGATTTCTGAGCTTCATGGCAGGATGATATCCATTCCTTGAGGTCCAGCAACTCATGAGAGGCCCAGCAGTGCTGCAGTGCCAGTGCCACACTGACCTCAGGTACTGTCCATTCAAGACCATCCAGGGTAATAATAAACATCTCATATGAGAAAAACATAAGGAAATGAAAGGAAGGACAAAACAAAAGAAAGCAATGAGATACATGAAAGTTGTCTTATTGTGGTATTTCTAGGACTTTGTTTGTTAGCATTCAATAGCTCTCTTTGGAAATATTGCACCATAATTACAGAATCATTTAGATGGAAAATATCTCTAAGATCATTGTGTCCAAGCATAAACCCAGCACTGCCAAACCAATCCTTAAGTGCCACATCTACACGTCTACTAAGTACCTCCAAGATAGTGACAGCCTCTTCCCTGGGTGGCCTTTTCCAGTGTTGACAAGCCTTTCAATGAAGAAGTTTTTCTTAACAGCCAATCTAAATGCCCTCCAAAACAACTTGAGGCCATTTCTTACTATTTGAGAGAAAATAATAACTGAGTGGAGGGCAGCTCTTGTTTTACCAGTGTCCCCTCCAGGGCAGAGGTTCCATTTGTGTCACAGGAAGGTGACGTTGGAACCATCAGTTGATTTCTCAGGGGGAATCCATTGCAGACATCTAACAAAAAATGCTGGAGGATTCCCACCAAATATAGATGGTAGTCAAGCAGGAAATTGGCTAAAGTCTTACAGGGAGCAGATGATGATAAAAGTGTTCCGTATTTAAAAGCAAGGTAAGTCCTTTTCCATTCATTCTGGGCATATCGCTTTCCCTTCCATGTAGAAGAGGGAAAATGATGTTATTTTCACCTGGTCAGAGAGGTGAAGGAGGAGGAACAGTCATCCTTGCAAGGACTGCCAAATTGTTTCTTTTCATGAAGAACACCTTTTGCTAGGTGTGGCTCTCAGCTACCATTTTCCTTCAACATTCTCCAAAATATCTGCTTAAAATGGATGAGGGTAGCACTGTGATTATTTCCCTTACAAATTGGTGAATGATTCTACATTTAAGATCCTGAACAAAACTCCCAATTTGACTGGCTTTCCTATCCAGAGCTGCCAAATGCCTAAAGACGAACCTGGAGCTACGTTATGCTCTGTGAGCTCTACAAAGTGATCTGGAAAAGAGCACCTGAAACATCATTTCTTTTCCTCCACTTATGTTCCCTTGAGTGGGGACAGCCTTTGCTTTCAAACAGCATCTTTCTACCCTGTGCACAGCATACAGATTAGAGGACCAGGGTCAAGCTGTGCATGCTACATTGCTCCGTGTCTTCTCTAGTCCTTGTCTTGGATCTCTTCCACTAGCAAGCATTAGAAAAACATTCAGTCTTGATCATGTGTCTGGGAGAGCAGGATATGAAAGGAAGACTGAGAAGTTTGTGCTCTTCAGGCACTCTGAAATTTCCAAATGTCTTGGATATTGTGGGCGCTTGGAATTTAATTGGGAGGACACCCTTGATGGTAACAGAATTTTTTTTATATTACCTAGTGTTCATTTTCTATTAATTTCTTAAATTGGTTGATAATTGTATTCCTACAATGCACATAAAGAAAAGTGATGCCAAGTGTTCACTGTCTTTTTTTCTCTATTCAAAACTTGCTTGTTTATAAAAACATTAAGAAAATACTTTTGGTTTTTTAGAAAGGTTTTAGTCCAAGTTTAAGTTGGGCTGTAATTGCAGCCTTGCATAAGCACTACAGGCCCAAACAAATTTGATAATGATAATCTATATCAATTTAGCTCAGCACCTTGTTTGCAGCCATGCATCACGTGTTGCTTGCAGCCTTAGCTGATGGGGCACAAGGCAGTGAGAAGCATTCAGAAAGGAAAGTGCTGTGGATCAGCCATCCCAAATCCTGTCTGTGAATGGGGATACTTAGCAAGAGGAATCCCTGAATCCTTCCTTAGGCACAGATCTCTTGGTTAAGGATAAGGCAAAGAAGCAACTGCTCTCTCAGTCTGAGCCAAGTTCAGAGGAACTCTTCCCACAACATAGATATCTTAATTTAGGTAATATAGCTGCTGCAAATTAAATGTATACGCTACCTCAAACTGAATTAATTTTCAAGTGTAGACAAGCTTTAAGTACTTGGAGGCTGACTTTTAATTAGTGGAGCTCTGACAGCACCACCACAGAGCTGGTTTATCTTAATGACAGAAGATAAACTTCATTAAGTTTTCCAAGCAACATAAGAAAATGCAAATAAGGCAGAACCCCTTAAAGGGCTTGTGACTCCTTCTGTCATTTTTATTACTGTTGTGATTTTCAGTCATAATCCCATCAGCTTCCCCTCGTTATTGTCTGTGTCAGCTGCATTCCCAACTTGACACTGTACACAAATATTTGGTATGGCAGTGCCTCTCTGTGAGAATGGCTGGTTTGGGGAATGATGTACAGCCAAGGCCCCAAACAGTCCTGTAGGGTTTTGCACCATGTCTGTGTGAGATGTGCAGACGGAGTCTGGCTTTCCTGCTTTCCAAGACACAGAGCCCGCCGTGCAGCTGTACCCCCAGAAGCAGAGCAGCTGCAGCTTGTGTGGCCCTATCCTTCAGAAAATATGTATTTCCCAAAACATATGTTACCTTGGAGGATCTGTGTTTATGTTAACATACCATTCTTCCACTGCTAGGAATATGAGCAAAATTAGGTTGTTTTTGTTTGCAAATTGCAATGTGCTCTCTGAGGTATTTTCTTTCTGTGTAAGTCAGCAATGGGGAGCTGGTTCATTACAGCCAGAAAACTGGAGTGGCTGCAGTGACCCAGGGAAGGATGAGGTTGCAAAGCACTCACAGCTGCAGAAAAAGCAGGGCATCACCCCAGCCTGGAGATTAACCACTGCAGACAACTTTCTGCAGCTTAGAGACAGCTTTTCTTCTCCATTCCGTATCTGGATCTGGATGCTGACTTAATTCTCTTCTCACAGGAAGCAGGGCTTGGGGAAAAAAAAAAAAAAAAGCCCCATCAAGAAATACAGTGACAAATATGTTTTGATTTAGTGGGAAGCAGCAGATTCTTTCTGACATTTCCCCACCTTCCCTGTACTCTCAGGACTGCTGTAAAAGCCGGCATCAAACTTCTGGAACTGGCCCACATCCAGGGAAAACTGGGGGCATAAGAAAAACCTATTTTGGGAAGTGAGAAGGAAGGAGATGGAGAGAAAATAAAGTCAGTTCATTATTAGAAAAAGGGGTAGGACAGTAGAAGGGGATAAGGTGTTTGTTTAACAATGATTTTATTACAAATGTGATGTAAAGCGACAGTATGTTAAATTTCCTAGTCAACAGCGATCTATACAAAACAATTTGCGGCAAAAGGAAACAGATGCAATTCTGTCTGCAGCTTCACTCATCTGCTCTGCAAGCCACTGCTCTGCCTATAATTCTCTAGGAGGGATGCAATAAAAATGATATAAAATTTTATTGTGTTAGTGGCACTAGTTATTAGAGTGAAGAGCCAGAAAGCTTACCCAGGGGCTGAACTTTTCCCATCTTGCAGTGTGGGGTAAAGGATGAGCTTGTTGCTGGTACCAGTAACACTAGTATGAGACAGGCAGAAATCCTTTTGGAGCATTGATCATGCTGGAGTCATGGAGAGGCTCAAAACCAGAGTGGCAAAGCTTATTAGCAGAGAAAAAGGGAGAGATGCATTGGGAGGGATGGAAATGAAATGTTGAACTGGTATTTAAAATAAAATTTAGCAAGAGAAAAAAGGAAACCCTAAAAGTTGTAGAAGAAATCTGTGGAAAAAATCTGCCCCTGCACTATTGTTTGATGCTATCAATTATAATTTGCCATACCCTTATTCTGAATTTCAATGGGTGTAGCTTGGGAGATGAAGCAGAGTGGAATGAGGCAAAATAAATAATGGCAGTTTCCATTCCGGATCAGGACATATATTAAAGGACTGATGTGAAATCCAACTGGCCTCCCTTACAATCAAAACTTTGTCTCTTTTAGATAAAATCCCATCAATTTCCCTTAGTGGGCAGGCCCAGCACAGGATTCTGGGGTACTCTTGGACTGGATCCATGGAGGGAACTGACATATTTCCTGGGATGCTGGGCCTCAGCAGCTGTTTCTGTTCCAATTTTTTCCCTGTGATTGCCTAAATTTCAAAGCCCCTGATTCAAGAGGGTGTCTATAAAGCCATTTCTTCAGGGCACGGCTGCACTGCACTTCCAGGGTGCCCCAGGTCAGAGAGCTACATCTCCTCACCCTCTTTGCAGCCCTTGCGTTTCCCCCCTCAGCCTCAGGTGAGGGCACAGCCACCCTGCCCAGCTCCCTCTCCTCAGCATGGCTGCCCTGGCAGGAGGGGTTTGACCATTCCTGAGGTATTTTGCCTCCTGCCATTGCTCCTGGGATATCAGAGCTGGCAGTGGAGATGCAGCAGGAACAGCAGAGGGAGGGACAGGGGAGTCGCTATGCCCTGGGAGGCTGCCGGAAAATGGCCACCGGAAAATGGCCACCAGGTCCCCTCATGGCGCCTCATGGTGCCTCAGCCTCTCCAGAGCCTTCGCTGCCCGCTTGGGCTGTACCCTCACATGCTAAACTGCCGGTTTTGCTGGTTTTGTCTGCTACAGCTTTTTCTAGTGTTCAATAACCAAGAAATCCCACATGATGGGACTTTTACTGAGGTGTTTGTATGGCAGACTGGCATGACTGGTGTGATTCCCTCTCCCTGCTGTCCCTGGGTGTTCACAGTGCTGAGGTGCTCAATAAAAACTTCTCACACAGCCTAAGCACAGGCCTTAACTGTGTCTTTGAATATGGTATTTTTGTTAGCAGGGTCCTTTATCTGCCAAAAAGGAAGTTCAAAGCACTGACAGAACAATCCCTCTCACCTCAGTGAGGGCACTGCAGCCAGAGCAACACGTTCGCCTTTCTGGTCACATATCCTTCAAGAAATAAAAATAAATACTAGGCTATGAAGCTTTTGCAGAATACAGTGTTATTTAGAAACTGGAAGACTCTTGCCAGGTAAAACAGAGGTTTTTTTCTCTAATAACAAAACATTGCCCTTCATCCCTTAAGGCTTGTTAAAGCTATGTGAATATGTATTTGGGACAGACAAATTAGCTACTCTATGTTTAAGGTAGTTTAGTTCATTGGATTATGATAAACATATTCAGATACTAGAAAGATTATAAAATAATAACATTGACAATGAATCCACATTAAAACATAGCAAAAGTTAAATCCAGAACCAAAGTTCAAAGAAACTCTTCAAATGGGAATGTCCAAATACAGTCTTTCAGGACTTTAACATGAAGTGAGGTAATTTAAAATTTTTCCCATAAAATTTAATTTCTGTTTCCAGAGCCACACTGAAACAATTTATCCTGGCTCATGTTAATGAATCCTTGCAGTGACCTGTGGGAAGTTCCTCTGCGGGCTGTCAGAGAGTTGCATGTTATCGCTATAATGATGCTTATTTTTTGACTCTGTCTCACAAACCAAATATTGCAATACCAGTTTACTTGTCCTGAAGCAAAATATTTTGATCTCACTTCCTAAATGAAATCCAAATGTTTTTCAAAGAGCACAGCTTTTCATTCCAAGAATTTATTTTCCAGCGTAAGTGTATTTCAGTGGAACAATCCTGAGCCATTACAACCTCCAGCTACAATTTCGAAAAGCACAACCTTTTACAACCTTGCTTGCTAGATAAGACCATACCTTTCTGTGTGTTTTTTCTGAATAAACAAATCATAACTTAGATCTGTAATGAAGAAAACCAACTTTTCAACAGTGATCTTATACTGGCCAGTTAGAAAATGTTTGAGGAAATGTTTTGCCAGGTAAATACATTATTGATTATTTTACAATAAAATAAGCCAAGCTGATAGCTAGGCAAATAAAATGGGTCCATATTTAAGAACAGTTTTATGAGTTCTATACAGCTGCATAGGAAAAGCCAATGGCAACGAGATTGTGGTGGCAAACATGCTTAACAAATGTGGTTTTTCTGATGATGTTGGTGATCCATTCCCTTACGTCCTCAGCATATTGAATAATAAAGTACGATAAACCTCTGCCGTGACCCCTGGAAAGCAGCTGTCTTGACCTGAAGAAACTCAGAACGCACCTGAGAATGACAGAGTAAGGGGCCAAACTCCCGACTGCTTAAGGTTTTGAGACAAACAAAAAAAAAAAAAAAAAAAAAGGCCATTGGAATCTTAAATTTGTAAACTTTGCACTTCAGCTCAACATTTCAGATATCTTGTGTGTCAGAAACATGGTGACCTGAAACTGAGACTTGGCCTATGCTGATAAAGGGTCTATTTGCTGACAATGATGCAACTGGAGCACTTGGATGCCCTCAGCACACCAGGGGGCACAGTCTATTCAGAAATCTGGAACAGACCTCTGGAAAGCTACAGATTCTTATAAATGTAACAGAAATAAATTTCTGGTAGCATAAACCTCTGCAACCCTACTTAAGTGAGAATAACTGAGTCCACAGATTAATATGAGGTGATGATTGTTTGGTTTTACTTTGTGCTAAAAATTAAGCTGGAAAATCAGGTTAATAATTCTGAATGCATCTTTTTTTCCCTTCAGCTCCCTTTCATTCATCCCTGGCTGAGCAAATGTTTTCCATGATTAAAGGACTGCAGACTGCATCAGAACAAAATGCACTTTTTGCATATTTGCTCTATCCATGATGCTTAAATCACTCTTGTGTCAGTTTTCTGGTATTTTTCATGGTTCAAAGACCTCCTCAGAAATACTTGAAAGGGGCATCTTGCAGAAATCCAGTTAGCAGAAAGCAATGTAATGAACATGCTTGTTTTGGAAACCATGAAGTGCTATCATCCGTAAGAATAATCCTGAATAAATAGTCTGATAGCCCAAAGCCCAGCCTGTTCTTTGTGGACTTGTGGGTAATTGCCACAGTGAAGAACATGCATATATTAAATTAAAGGTATGATTTTAATTTTTTTTTTTTACTTAGTTAAATGCATTCAATTCCATGCTTCCTTCACTTAATGTCAGCATAAGGCTCCAGGCATCCTTGTAATGTAATAACCAATGGATTCATACACACAGCCATTGTTCTGTGGCAGGTGACAGCACAGATTTGCATTAATGTGAGGCTATTATTAATAACACTAATATATTCACTTGTAGAGACAGTGCATATTGCAAAAAGGTTATTATTTTTGAATCGTGTAGTGAGGCTATACTTCATTGACTAATGTTACATTTGGAAACAGCCAGCCATGGGTGTGTCACCTGTGAAAAAGAACACCTTGCACGACTGTATGAAGTTCCACCCTTCTTTTTCCCTGATTGGGTTCTGAGCCATGGCTGCTACCACAAGGCAGATTAATAACCATGGGATTAGCAGAAAATGCGTTGTGTGTGTGAGCTGCAGAGGATAGAGCTGATCTTTAGGAGATGACAAAATAAACTATTTACACTTCAAGAGAAGCAAAACAGCCCCACAGACCAGTAAAACTTTCCATCCTATTTCACAGAACAATTTTGCAATCAGCATCTTAAATTGTATTATCTATAACATAAGGTCATAATGCAGGAGCCTGGTGGTTTATGTGAACTGCAAATCACTGCCCTGGTAAAAAAGCTTTGCAAAGAGACACCATAAAAGTCACCCAAACTGAGACAAACAAGGGAGAAGACTATTCTTTTAAATACAGAGCAGCTCATATCACAAGCCAGCTGGCTGAGAATAAACAGCTTACAATTGTAAATCAGTAGTAATTTCTAAGTGATATTTCTCTTTGTATTATGCAGCCTCTATGAGGCAGAAAGAAAGAATTCTCAGAATATTTATACATCAGTGTTTTACACAAAATAGACTACAGACAAGAAGAAGATATTTCAAAAGCAGCAGACAGAACTAAGGTAAGATACATCCCAATCATGTCTTTTTAAGAGCTTTTGAAACATCACTGCCAAAGGGTTTGGTTTTGCTTTTCTCCAAGTGCAGGCAGGAGCAGGGACCTGCTGGGGTGTGCAGAAGGTGTCTCCTGAAAACATTATTGGAGTGAATCTCAGAGGTGGCCGTGGTGGCTGCCTGATTTTGGACACAGCGTGCTCCTGCCCTGCCAAGGTATGCAGTTTCTGGTCACCTTGTGGGACCTGGAGGCAACCCCAGGCCTTCCCTCCCTGCAGCTGATCCACCTGTCCCTGGATTTGGTTCCCAGTCAGTACACTCATGCACTTCTCTGGTTATTAGTGCCCACCAGGATGGACATGTAGGAAAACAGATACTATGGGGCACTTTGCATAGCACACTGGAGAATGAGACAAAATTAGCTGGTGCATCTGGGGACATATCCTTTACAGACAGGACATTTAGTTCCTCCAAATGATTTGCCAAATGTTTCTTATAAACCCACTATCTAAAATGGATCTGTCAAAGTTCCCTGGATTTATAACAGCCTAATAACCATAATAAATGTCTGTATTAGCAGAGATAACATGCATGGGGTGATCAATAGATTTTTCTTGAACTCATAGATAAAAATGAACAGCAAGAGGAAAGGAAACCCTTCATATTCACGTTGTGGGAGCTCTTGTATTAATTGGCATATAATCAGGTACAGCTACTAATAATCAGGCAGCTCTTGAAACTGACACAGAGAGTACTGCCAATGAAGCCTGAAAAGCTAAAGAATATGTAAATATTCATTGAAATTCAGGTTGCTGGATGAAAGTAATGTTTTCTTCTAAGCTTACAGATCACTGGTCCTGGGTTCTGCTTAGGTCAGGATGTGACACTTTGGGATTCCCTCACATCGTGAACCAACTCTTCCCCTACTTGCAGGTCACTGAAAAGTATCTGTCAGGATATATTTTTTTCTGTGTCATGTATCTTGGTAACACTTCAGAGCACTCAGTCTTCTTGATGGGACATTCTGCAGATTCTTTGTAGGATCTTCTTTTACTGTTGCCCTCTAGAGAAGTTACACACCTCAGCTTGCAAGAGCCACTACAGGGTCACACAACAGCAGGCAAGTTCCAACAAAAATGTAAACTCAGGAAGGCAAATTGATTGTGTAGCAACAAAGGATTGAGTTCCTGATTACAACCTGTGCCTTACAGGCACAGCAAAAATCCCCAAACATTTAAGAAGCCTACAGTGACTCTAACAACCTCTTGTTCTAGCTGTCACTTAGGGTTTTTCCTCTCAGCTATCAAAGTCAAGGGGCCAGTTCAGCCAAATTCTCCCTCCATGGGGCTGGCTTTCTGAGTAGGTTTTCATCCTGGTGTTTCCATTATCTTTAATAAACAAGGGCTTTCTCCTTGTTATTGAATGCAAACAAAGCTTGAAGGATTTCTCTGTTTCTTTGCTCACTCAGGGTCTCCTGCCCCCCTGCAGCCTTGGTGTGGGTGTTGCATGTTAACATAAGCTAATGGCATGTCTTTAACATGAAGCATGACAGCTCTGCTTTGTGAAGAAGGTTGCTGAAGGGCTGAGCTTTTCCTGTTCTCTTTAGAAGGTGAGCTGAATTGCATTTAGAAGCATTTATGTGAGGTTTTATTAATCTCATGAGTCTACTTGTACAACATTTATGTCCTTTGGCTTCATGATGCTCTTACAGTGACCACACAAGTGACCATGTTGCTACACAGTAGTTTGCTCTGCCAGAGATATCCCAAGGTTTGTATTACGTTGCTTTAAGAATGGCTTTTGGGACACATGAAACACCATTTCTTGCAATCAGTCACAGCTGTGACAGCTTTCATGTGGGCTTTTACAAAGCCAATCAATTTGTTTCTTCTCTCCAAAACACCCTTCTCCATCTTGGCCTAGGTGTTCTTCATATGCATATTCATAAATTTGCTATTAATTAAGTGTGAGAGATGTGCTCTCTTCTATTACCTGAGGTTCTTCCTTCTGTTCATGTCTGCAGCATGCTGGCTTTGTGATCTTCCCCCCCCCCCCGAAGTGAAAAGATAAATGAGTAAATACAGAGGCTTGTGTAAAAGCTAGTGCTGGGTGTTGCCTGGTGACTAATAGCTATCAGAGCTAAATTAGCCAGCCTGCTTTGGACGTGGGTGATTAACAAATAGGGACCTCAGGAACAGGAAAAAGCACAAAGGGGAGGAGATAAAGTGAGCTCAGAAGAGGGAGCAGGGGTTAAACAGTTAGAGAGATGCAGGTGGAAGTCCTTGTTGTAATCATTGCTCTTCTTTGTTGCTGCTCTTTTCTTGCTATACAGACGACAGAGATTCTTTCCTTTCCGTTTTTTTTAAATGCCCTTGTTTTCTTCCTGGCCTGACCCTATGGTTTGCTTTTCCTGATGAAAGTGTGAATGGTTTGGATGTGGGTTTTGTAATTTTGTTCCAAAGGTGTTATTTTCTTGAGTAGAGCTTGCCCTGTTTCATGCACTTGAAAGGCAAAAGCACAATAAAGCATATGCACAGTGAAATCAAAAGTGGTGCAAAGCAGGCCTTGTAGAACATCACAGTGCTGCTATTTATCAGCTATGGCGGTTGTTATTTTGGGGTTTGGTTTCTTTTTTTTTTTACAAGCTCATCAGAGAAAACAGGTACTGGACAAATCCCTACAGCTTGAAAAATAAGCTTGGAAGCCTCTTCCACTTTTTCCAGAAGTGGTGTGTATATTTGATTCTGTTTTTCAATGTACTGAATGTGAAACTTTCACTTTGAAATATGCTGTAGTTTCTTATCTGTCTGCATAGTGATTCCACAGAATTTATTTCTTTTTCAATTTTCAAATAAGAAAACAGGAAAGTGGCTTTTGATTGGAAGGAAAAATAAATATGAGGAAAATAATAGAAAGCTGGAGAGAATGGGAATAGGGTGTAAGAGATTTATTGAAAACTCTGAAGAGAGGAGCATGTGTGAGAAACTGTCCTAAATTTGTGATTACACTTTAAATTCTGCCTTAACAGTTACTTGTATTTTGTGAATTGGTTTTGCCTAGATTGTATTTTAAGCTTAGAGATTTTATGCTTATTTTTTAGTTTCCAGGAATGCTTTGCTAAAGAAATATGAAGTACCAAAAATAGGGCACAAATCCACTCTGGGATTTGTGGATCACCAGCAGTACGCTGGTGATCTCATTTACAGGAAAGCCCAACACTGGGTTAATTTGGATATACCCAGTGTTAATTTTCCTCTTTATTTAGTGTGTAACCAGCACTAAAAATAACATTTCACCATATGTGAAGAACAAGAAGTGGATCAATACAAAGTCAGGCTACCTGCCAAGGAGGGGGTATTTGTGTGTGTGTGTGTTTGTTTGTTTTAATTTGGTTTTCTTTGTTTGGCATTGGTTTGGGGTTTTCTTCGTAAATATTAAAACCAGAAAAACATTAAAGAATAATGTTATTAAGAACTTTATTTGTTTGTTTGTTTGAAAAAAAAATCCTTAAATATTACCTTTTTTGATATTTTGTAATTCACAAGGGTGGAAATCCTGACAGCTTTGGAGGTTTTGGATACTTCTGGAGATGTACATCAAGGGCTGTTATGCCTTTTATGAAGGTAAGAATAGTTACCATGCTTCCTTTTGGGGTAGAGGGAGAACCAGTGAGCTTTCATTTCCCTAAATCCATGGTTTGCGTTTTCACAAAAATCCAAGTTTTCCTGTATGAAAAAGTGCTGTAATCAATCAAAATATCAGATTTGATGTCTCCCTGAAGCAAACAGGTCTTTTTACCTCCTTGAGCTGCAAGAGTGGTTTTGAAAGTGACTTTCATTTTTCATTATTCATCATTATTCATTATTTCATTATTCATCATAATATCGCTATGATGAAATATACTGCAATTGGAGTAGAACCATTTGGGCTAAGAATGAAGGGGCTTTTTTCCATTAACTTAATATACTTTTATTTGCTAAAGGTATGTGCTGTGGTTTAGATATAGACAATGGTATGAAGAGATGAGGAGCCTGGTGCATTTAAGATCTTTATGATTCATCTCTCTCAGGAGTGTGATCAGAAATAGAAAGCTTACTGAAGACAGTTCATTCCAGTCCTGTCACAGGATCTTGGGATAGCACTTGTGAATATTAAAGCAGCAGATATCATTGGGAGCAACTGAAATACATGGGTTTGCTCATTATGTTTCTCCTATCAGATGTGAGAACAAGTGCCCTGTTGGACCATGTGTGTCTGTGGGTCAGACCCTCAGCTACTGCATGGTATTTCTGGTGTCCTCACGTTCTGGGACTTCAGTAAGTTGTGCTTTATTTTTCTGGCAGAAAAAATGTATATATGATAATAATTTCCATTAATTGTATAAAATACTTTACTCTGGCTCCTTTGCAAATGTAGAAGCAAAGCTATTGTGTCTATTCATGGGCAGCTTGGCTGTTTCATTCTGTCCCTTATGCCTGCAAGGGAAGATTTTAATTGTAACACTAGAGATGTTCTCTGGCTGATATTGTAGGATGGTTATGTTTTTCTTTTCATTTTAAGCCTCCTTATCCTATTCTTGATATGGCTTTCCATCCAAAAGAAATGTGCTTTTCTGTAAATCTTTCCATTTATTCTGTCCTCAGCTTGCTACTCCAAAATTGTATTTCTGATAAAGTTTTGAATCATCATAGAGATAAATTCAATGTTTCTTACACCTGTCCATGAGAACTTCAGTATAAATGCACATGGGAGGCAAAAGGGCAGGGGGAGAAGAAATTCTTGTCCCTGATGCTGCAAGTTCTGGCTGTGATAGCAAGCAGACAAGGTTAGCTGTTGGTTGCCACCCTAGAGCTTTTCCTTGTGTTTGTATTAAGTTAAGCCAGGGTCATGCAGAGTCACTGAGGGCATGAGGAGCTTGGGAGGGGCCTCAGGTGTCCCAGGAAAACCTGAAGCTGCACTCTGGGCTCACCTCGGGTGAGAAGCAGGATGAAATGTCGATCACTGGGTGACCTCATTCTAGGAATGAGCCATTGATCCCATTGCAAGTCTGGGAATGAGGCTGTGAAGTGAGCAGAATGCCTCGTGCCACATACTGAGAGGAAAACTCTTTGCATCTGCAGCTGCAGGCTGGGAATGATGAAATGATGGTGGTAAGGGTGCAGTTCGTGGGGAGGACCAAATACAATGTAAGCTGAAATTAGAGTGCTGGTCAGCTACCTATGCCATATGAAATAAGTGTAAATGGTTTTATAAGAGCTTCTGAAAGATGTGCTGAACTAAGAGATGTTCCTGATGGTATGAAAATGGCAATGCAACTTTCTTCCCTTTGCTTCTGCCTTCTTCTTGTCTCAGTTCCACCTCACTGAATACTTCCCTTTTGTTAATCACATAGAAAGCACCCTTTTCCTAGCACCTACCAGCATATAAATCTCTCTCGCTTTCCACCTGCTTCCTTAAAGATTAGTTTCATGTTCTGATACACCAAAGTAACCCACCTAACACCTTGCTGCAGAGATTGCAGGAGCAGTTTCACGTCGCCGACAAAATCCCATCAAAGCCGGAAATTGTTTTCTTTATGTGAGTGGCAAGGCAATTACCAAGCTGAGTGACATGGGTAGAGGAGTGCATTTACACCAGAAGCTATTGCTACAGCAGAAACTTCTGGCAGGAAAGCAGTCACTGACATCCCTTGGCTTGTTATTGCGGGCCTTGTATAAATGGAGTAGAAGCAATGACTGTTACTGCATTTCTAATCAACAAAGTGTTATGCCAGTAATTAAGTTTTAACTGACTTGCATCTCCTTTCTAGGAATTAATTGGAGGAAGATATGCAGATTGCTGGTTAACAATAGAACAGTTATAGCTCTGCAATCATCTTCTTCATGTTTATCAATTTGTTTGATTGCCTGCGTGGCAAATATTTGATCTTGTATGTGTCTATTTATCCATCAGACTGTTTATAAACTTCATTGTTTATTGTGTTAGGGATATCTTGAAGCTCTGCAACTTGCAGAGCCTAATAGCAGCAAGTGTAGAACTTTATTTTGTGAAATAGACAGAGTGAGACCTTTCAAAGAAAGCTCCAGATTGTCCAAACCACATATGGATGTCAGAGATGGGAACAGTGTGAGCTGCATGCCGAACCTATTTTAAACTCCCACTCGTGATTTCCAAATGCAGTACTCTGTCAGAGTGCAGGCACAGAGAATTTTGGGAACTACAGCACTCATGTAAATAAGGGCTCCAGAAATGGGGTTTGTCAGAAGTGTTAATAATTATATTACTGTTTGTGATGGTGCAACAAAAACTGGAACCTAACTGATAGATGCAGTTAGATTGTGACTAATTGTAGAACACATTTATGATGCTTACTGCCCAAAGAGGCCAAAAACTTGGCAGAAGTATTTTCATTGTTTTGTAAGGAGTGACACAGAACACTGGGAGGAGAGGAAATATCCGTGTACCACATAGTGGCAGATGCATGCTTTATCCCTTGACCCCCATTGGCCACAAAAACCAAATCCAATTGCATGTTCCCACACCTTTCAGTAGGTGCTGTTTACAGGAGAGCAGCTCTGCACTAGCACAGGTTTCAGTTGGTTCTGCACCCACTCATTTGCAGCCGCCTGGAATCTACCATCTGGCCACATCTGAACAATTTGACAACTCTATTATTGCATTGGGAACCAAACATCCATTCCCTGTGCCTGGGCTTTGTCAGTATCTCAGCTCTCCACAGATGCAGTCCTGTCCTCAGGATTTCTCTAAAGTGTGCCCTATTCCCTCTGTTCCAGTAGACCAAAGATACAGTATTTGGCCAGGGAGACAGTCAGCCAGTCTTGTTTTACAATAAATGGTTTTGTTTGCCTTAGTTAAGCTACTTTCTTGAACCTCCTGGGGAAAGTGAAAACTGCTTGGGAACAATCATAGCGTAGGAGTGTGAACAAAGATTTCAGCAGAAATCCAGATGTAGGTTTCATTTATGCTGAAGTGAAATACTGTTTCTTATAAAAGCAGATTTCAGGTTTATACATGAAGCCTCTAGACAGTTTTTAATTCACTAGGTGACTATCATACGCAGGAGTTAACTGGTTTGAAGTTTTGTGCCTTTGGGATTGCTCAGGATGGCTGAGTGCTACCCTCCAGCCCCTTTATCTAGCAGGAAAAAATGAACTTGCTTAATTCTCATTTTTCCCTTGTTGCATCTTTATACAAATGACTCTCCATAAACTTGCAGCTTGTTTTTAATCAGTTTCTGGAAATACTGCTTTGAAAAAAAACATCAAGGAGCTCTGGAGATCAAGTAAAAAGCCTTCTTGGTGTCTGCTTTTTCCTACTCCCTATTTCTTAGACATTTTATCAAACAGATTAATTTTGTATTTGAATGGCTGCTGGAATTTGAAGCCTTAGGCAAAGTCTGGATATCCCACCCTAACCAATGGTTTGGCACTGGTGTCAGAGAAGGGCCTCTTCCTTGAAGACCAGCTGCCTGCCTACTTCACAGTCAAATCTGCAACCAACGGAAGTGCTGTGACATCTTACTCCTTTTGCAGGTACTCAGTGGATGGGAGGAAGAAGAAAGTCTCAAGCAGCTGCTTCTTCTACACTTATATGCAATTTTCAGTCATGTGGTTACATGAATTCATGTGGTTACATGAATTGTGTGTTTTGTGCATATATTGCTCCATGTAAGCATTTGTTGAGGGTTGTGCAAGAAAGGAGATGAATAGGAAAAAACTGAACTACAAAGAGCATCTTAGGCTCCTGGAGATAAATATCTATGCAGTAAACACTGTCAGTATCCTTTAAATATTTGAAAAATACCACAGAGATTATTTTAATTTTCAGTCTTGTTTAATCTTTTCTTGAATTATGAAAAATTATGAGACCTTCCAAACTGCCTTTGTAAAGGCCTCCCACTATGGCACATTCCTTGAAATTTGGTTTGAAATTGCTTCTTGCTCTCTAGGAAAATTTTATTTCTCAGTATTCTTACTGGACACGCAGGTTTGAGTTTGTAACTGTCTCTCTGAAATTACATCCATGACACAATAAAAATAGTTATACGAAAATACAAAAGCTAAAATAATGAAGAATGTATGTACTTTTATGGTGTTTGAATAGTGAAAGAATGGGGGAGAAGATTAATGTTTTTCTGAATGTGTTGATAGGGGGCACGTGCTCTTGGATTTTGGACAGGAATATTCTGTGTCATAATTCAAGTCTCTTCCTCCTTCTCTGATCTACCAATCTAGACTCCTGTCCTATGAATGCTTTAAAGTCCTACCATTTTTATTCCTGAGGGTCATCAAATCCAGTTCTTCACCTCATGTTTTCTAGGTCTCTGATTGTGTTCCTGACTCTCCTCTGCACTCTTTCCAGTTGAACTATATACAGAAACCTACAACTGGGATATTTGAAGTTGAAGCTGCCAAGATGCCTGAAGACACTTAAACAAAACATCCTTAAATGAGAATTCTATCTCTGCAGAGTTTTAGATCATGGACAGGGGTCAAACTGGTGCATTTGTCCAACAGCTTTCAGTCAGGAGGAGCTACATTTTTCCAGGGTGGTCCTACTCAAAATGTTTTCCAAACTAGCATATCTGCAATTAAGCTCATTTAACTTCAAAGATTCCAGTCAGTTTCCAGAATTGTCAGGGAAGGGGACCACTACCTTAAGACAGTTTAGCCTGCTTTCTATTGCATATAAGGAGCCTTGAAGAATTACAGACCTAGCTGAGGTATGCCTGTTGTTATCTTAAAAAAAAAAATCAAGAAAAATTAGACCCCCAGACTATAATTGCCTCAGTCACACAGAAAATCTGTAGCCCAAGTCACTGTACTTTTTCTCTTCCAGTAAATCAACATGAACTGTGATTTAAGCAATAGCTTTTGTACATGGTGGTGCTGCATAAAATGATTATAGGAAATGAAAGGAACCTAGTCCACTGCTGAAAGAAAATGAGTGGTAGTTCTGCTGGGCATTGCAGAGCCTGTTAAGCTCACTGGAGAGCAATGTGTTAGGGGAGGAGAAACTGTTAACATGCTCTCTGGTCACAACTGGCAATTTTCCTTATTGTGAAAGGTCCTATACTGAAAGCACTGGGGATTTAATGCTTTTATTCACTGGACACAGAATTGTCGAAAATTTAATGTTAAATAAATTAACAAACTTTGGTAACAGCAGGACAAAACTTTTTGAGCCAACAGGCCTGAGCATCTTCTTTCTGTTTCTTCTTCTTCCTTGCCTTTAGCTGATAACACACAATTTACTTGACATGGGGCCAGCCCAGCTTACCATATGCTTAAAATAGGCATTTTCCCCACTCATCTCCCTGGTGCAAGCACAAGCTACTTGCACTGTGTTCTGGTAGAGGCAGGAAACACCCTCAGGAAATGTATGCAAAGACAGAACAGACTGGTGATGAAAATGCCTGTGTTGACTTCAAAACATTGGCCTGGATGTTTCTGGTTTCTCCAGAACATGCCAAAACACCTGCACATCCCTCCAGATGCAACATGCTCTGTAAATATTAACTATGTGCTTTCTTTAAAAATAACTAAAAAGACTTATCCTTTCCTATCTCACATCTTCAGGCTTTCTACTCTCTTCCTGTTTTTCTGGACTGCTTTCTTCTGTCCACTGTGACAGTTGTTTGGTATCATGTAACTTCCTTGCAGTTCAAAAGGGAAAAAATGGATAATTCAAATATTAACACTTCTGCTGAGAACAGATAATATTTTAGCTGCAACAGCAGCATGAAGTCTTTATGGTGCAAATCGATTTTAATACTAGTTTTTAGAGAAAGTAAGCTTTCTTTTTCTACTGTGAGGAGTACCCTAGAACCAGGGGAGGAAAAAAAGCCCACCCAGACCTTTGCCCTATTTTGCCTTTTGGTGTACTGAGCTGCAAACACAAATAGATGTGTGAATATGTACCAGTCATTCTTTTTCCAAAAGAACATGTTTTTTCAGCTGATAATTGTGGTCTTCTGATGTATATCATTAGGAATGTGCATATTTTCTTGTCACACTCCTTAGGTATGCCAGGTATAGTTTTGATGGATGATGTGTTTTGGCCTTGACTTCCCCTTCCATTGAAATTGTAATTCTGATTGATACCAGCTGCTGAGCATCACAGAAGTAAATTTTTTTACTTTGGGTCACCTGAGAAATTGGGAGGGTTTAGTGGTTCATAGGACTAATGCACAGGCATGGATAGATTTACAGGAAGTGATTTTGTAGATAAGAATGCATTAAAAAGGGACTGCTCATAGACTGAGTATAAGGGTTTCTTACTCTTTGCTGTATCTAAATGTTTCATATCTATTTGATGTTTCATCTCTTCAGATCTCTGGACAAGAAGCTGGAATCTCTAGCCATTTCCCTGCAGAGTAACTCACTTTTCATGTACACCAAGGAGTTTCCTTAGGCTGTGGTTCAGCAGAAATCTGCTTTTCAACTTCAAGACATCTTTAAATGCCAGGGATTGGGGAGAAGCAAAATATTTCTCAAAAGCAAAGGAGAAAAATTTATTTACCCACTTCTGTCCTCTGGTCATTCTTTGCCTCTCTCTGGCTGGAAACCACAAAACTGAATAATTTTCCTGATACCAAAGGAAAACGTGGTATCAAAGAGCTACATTTTGTGTTTTGCTATTGTTCCTTGTCGCTGTTGAGCTGCTAGCAGAGAAGAAATCCCGGATTCTTAGTGTGGCATAGAGAAAAGCGCTTTATTATTTTGAATCCAACCTATATAGACTTTTCAGAGGTCACCCAGATTGGTCAGTCAGAAACCTCCCCTGTTGCAACGTGTGTCCTTCCCCTGATCCCTCCCCCTTGACCCTTCCGGACTGGCTGATGTGAGCCAGGACCGCCTCCTAACCCTACAGATAAAAGCCCAGCAGGACCCGGAACCCAGCCTCTTTGATTCTGGGCTTCACGGAGCAACTATCCTCCCCCGACTCTCCCTTTCCCTCCCCCACTCCCCAGTGCCATCCTTTATTATCCCAATAAACCACCTGAAGCCTGGAATGAACAGCTGCCTTTCTAGACCTGCTACACTGCCACAAAGACCCAGTCTGACCAGTCCCACCGCTCGTGACCAAGAAGAAAACATCCTGCGTGTTCCGGCTCTGGGGCAGCCCTCCCCCCGCAGCAGGGGAGAGCTGCCCTTGGGTACTGCACTGCTGCACTCCCCCTAAGCCTGACTGGCCAGGCCTGAACTGTCCAAATCTCGAGACACTGTTTTAACAACATCCAAACTTTATCTTTGTTTATAAAACACAGGAGAAAGTTCTCATGGGAAAGACCTGTGCTAGCCACAGTTCCTTTAGTATATAGAGTGGGATGGAAAGTGCACAGAAGATTCCCTGTCCATAGCTAAGAGTAAAGAGTCTTAGTTACTGACAGACTGTGTCTTTTGTTGATTCAGAACAGATACACTTCAGTTATTCAAAGTTTAATCTCTTCTGCAAAAGGCTGTTCTCCTGCCTACTCAGTGTCTTCAAGACTTCTAAGGATGAGGCATCATTCTTTTTTAGGTCCCATGAGTTAATCAAGGCAACTTGCTCTAACAACTCTTTTCTGTGAAGGTTTTCATTCCTGTTGTTGCCAAATGTACTGTAGAAGTTTCCTCTTTAGTCTGTTTTTCCCTTACATCCCTAAATAACTCAGTCATTCACATTGCAGCTTTGCAAACTCGGTAACTTTCAGAGTATTTAGTGTTCTGCCTTGAGAGAGGACAAAGATTTCATTCAGCAGAAGTTTAGTGATACCACCACAAAATGACAATCAACTTCTAGCTGGCAATTAGTCTTTTTTATAATACTTCTTTTTTCCTCTTATATGAGATATGCAAATGTTGACATAACCTTCAGGTTTTGGATAATTAAGCTGTGGGTACTGATGGGAGTGTGAGGAGGAAGGGATGGTAAATTCAGAGGGAATGATTTCCACTGATGTCAGAAAGCATCACATTCATTAACTCTGCTTTCAGCTGAGGCTTCTGTCCCAGAGGGGTGTATGACCTTCTGTGTGCTGTTCAACAGCTGCATTTCAGCTGCAGGTGCCAGGTGTGCCTTCCTTGGATGGACTGCTCATGCCCTCAGTGCCAATGGAGTGACTTGTCTCTCTTTCCTGGGTGTTCCATAATGTTGTAATGCTAAAATGCCCTCAAGGCATCCTAAACTTTGTCAATATTGAGAGAAAAGAAGGAGGAGAAATTTGGCTCCTCTGAATAGAGCTAAACAGTGAGAGATGTAGATGCTTTTACAGTGTTTCTGTGTTACTGTTGTCATTCTTTATATCTAAAATACCTTCCTGTTCTTTAAAGAGTAGGAGTATCTGGAATATTTTTTCCAGGCAATAGAGTTTTAAATCTCCTTACAATTACTTCACTGTCTTTTCTCTCCTATTTGATTAACCTATGAGTTCCTGACAATATTTTTAGCTTGTTCTCGAGCTCACATTGATGTCTCTATGTGAATTAACTGATTAAATTCTATCATTCAGAATAAATATTTGGTTTAGGCTTACCTTTTCCCATCCTGCCTGCTCTTACAAACAAATGTAGCCTGTGTTTTGTCAGCTAAAGACAAGCTGATTTGTTTCCCTTGGAGTGAATCCCATGCTGCTCACTATTTCAAAGTCCTTCTCATTCCCACCAGCCTTAGTGGTGTCTCCATGTTCAAGAGCAGATTCAGCTGGCTTTATGGGGTGCACACCAACTCTAAATCTATACACTGAAATACCTTCTGCAGAATGAGACATAAAGGAGGGCAGATTTTGCCCGCCGTGACTACACTAGACATGGTTTATAAATCAGCTTTTTCTGTGGCACGGACTGTAAGTAACAACAGAAAAACACTGAATGGAGCTGAAATGTATGAAAGGCCTTATCTTATGGCATTAAGTAAATGGTAGTGAAGTGCAAAAATGTTACGTAGTGCCTGGTTTGTCACTAAAGGATATCTGAAGGACAAGCAAAGGCTCTCCACTCATTGTTTCTCATTCCTTCTCTGATCCCTCATTCCCACTAGGAATTGAAGAGTCTTAATTAACTCTTCATAAACTTGTTGTCCTTGCATGGATAAAAGAAAGTAACTAAGCAGTCAGCAGTCAGGTGGGGAAGAAATGGCCTCTGTTCCTCTTTGGAACAGAGATCCTTAATGACGTACCATTGTCTTCAAAGTCTCTTTTGGGTGTGGTTTTTTCCCCTGCAGAGCTTTAAACATTTTCATGTTGTTGGGATTTTTTTTGCCTCTCAAGTCCCTGAGTTTGTAACTCTCCTATCTGAACAATCTTACCTTTGCCTACAATTTTACTGTTCTTATCTTGGATGGGTCTACTCTGTTTTTCCCAGCTCATTCTCACAATTTAGCAATTTTCTCAGAAGTTGGAGTCAAGGTTAGGAAGCTGTGCTGCATCAGCTGGCCTTGGATTACACACAGCTGAACCCTTGAGATAACTACCAGCAAAATGAAGACAAGAAGTTAATTCAGCTTACTTCTGATGAAAACCCCAGATGGTTTGGGATGAAGCAGCAGAGTGATTGGTTCTTTCCTAGTCATGTAGCATCAAAATGCTAGTCTGACTAAGTCTAGGCAATTTGAAGAAGGATCTTTTAATGAATTAGTCCTGAAAGTTAAAAATGAGTCTGAGGTAATGACTGTCTGATCCTTGATCTAGATTGCCTGTTGGTGATGCTTGGGAAGGGTTCTGGCCTGGCTCAGAGCTAAGGGGGTGCATGGAATGGCACTCAGAAGTGATGACCATGGAGTTATGAGGATCCCAGGGCCATGGTTTTTTCTCTGGAAACAACACAGCTTTAAAGAACTGAAATGGGATATGCTGTTCTTACTAACTCTCAAGCTGGCCTAAGATACAGAGGGACCTGCAGCAATATTTAGACACAGACATGTCATTAGATTATTTACAGAATGTAGCTAATTACAATGACAGCTTTCTTGCTTGCTTTTTTCCTGTAGCTTCTGTTTGCAGTAGTCTATGGCTAATAAAACTGTCAATTTTCTTTTACTTCAATAAAAGGTCACCCCCTGACAACAGCCCTGTGCCTCCTAACAGCTACTGCCTTTATTAATATTTAAAATGTACACAGTGATATTTCCAAAAGGTCAGACTTTTAAAAGACATAAAATGTCCTCCCTAATTCTTCTCCCTCCCAGCCTGTTTCTCTGCCTCCTCTTCCCCATCCACCATTTATATGTTCCATTTTAGATACAGTATTTAGCATGGCTTGTGTTAAATCAGATAAACATCAAGTGCTTCCCTCCCGCACTACCACAGAGAGGCAAAGGATAAATTTGTCACTGATTCACAGCCCAACAACTTGTGTATGTGGTTTCCAATCCTGGCTGTAACACAGGTTCCCTTGAGTTAAATGAGTCATTTTTTCTGTCAGTCCCTGATTCAAGAGCGTATTTAAACCAATGCCTACCTTCAGTCAGGTAGGGTCAAGAGGGTATCAAGGCTTCATAAGAATAAGAGCTTAAACTTTTTCCTCCCTAACACTTCTCCTCATCTAACAGGCAGTCTACAGACATGGGGAAGGTAATCCTTCCTAACCTCAGCTCTCTCTAGATGGCAAGCTCTCTATAGAGGGTCAGCTTTTCCGAGTGTATTTATCTAAACAGCAGTTTGCTCTGCCTGAAAGAGAACTGAGAAGGGAAAGCAAGAATTTTCTTTGTTTACTGGTCAGGTCAGAAAATGGTCACTTTTTCCGTAAGAAATATGATCATTAGAGCCTTAGAAGGTCATTTGATGCATCCTCTGCCCAGAGGTGGGATTAAACAAGTCTCTTATTCCAAGAGCAGAAGCTTGATCAGCCTGTTACTTTTAAATTTCTCCAAGGGCAAGGACTGCCTGGTGTGTGGTGAATCATAGATTGTCCACTCTTTTTGCATGATATTTAAGCAATAGCCAGGCTCATTGGAGTCCTGGTGAAGGAGTTACCAGATTCTTTCTGAAATCCTTTTGCAGAAGTGTGAACTGCAGCTGGATGATCCTAATTAGAGGGTGATCCCTATTTTTTGTGAAGATTCTGCTGACACAATCTTTCATCTTCTAGACTGTGACTGGTTACAGCATCCATCTGAAAGCACTCAACAAAATTCATTTTCAGAATAGGATGAACCATTGAGGAGCAAGCTCTTGTTGGGTGTAAGGTTAGTTCCTCTCCTCTTTCCCAGATTATGATTGCACATGAAGATGCTTCAAGTGCTGATCCCTGACCAGTTACTTCACATTTATCACATCTCTGTTGCTCATTCTATCACATCCACTTTTTTTGTAATGGGTCGGTGGTTTTTTTGGTTTGTTGTTTTTTTGGGGGTTTTTTTGGGTTTTCTTTTGTTTGTTTTTGGGGGTTTTTTTTGGGGGGGGGGTGTTTGTACTGCTGACTATTTTGTCATAATTAACACTGTCCTGGATCAGACAATCCAAAAATAGAGGTGAAGGGCTACTCTTGCAGTCACCAATCTCTGATAATAAATTACCCCGTGAAGATCTGTCAATGCAGGTACTGGGGAAAAATGTTCTATGACCAGAGTTCAAACACAGGAAGGAGTAGCTGCTGCTGTTCCTTAATGCCCATGACTGATTGACAGCAGATTGTTATTCAAGTCCTCCCTTTATTCAAAGAATGTGGTTAATTTTTCATGACAGTATGAGAAAAGTACTTTCTATGCTGAGGAGGACTAATGGCTAGTGTCCATCAGCCTAATTTTGTATAAGGTAATTTTGAGTCCAGCTGAGAGTCAGAAATAAGATTTTGTGGGTCTGCAATTTGGTTTTGGTTTGTTTGTTTGTCTTAAAGGATTAAGGTGATAAAAAATAAGTGCATTGCTTATGATAGTGTGTTTTAGGTAAAAGTATGATTTCCTGCTGAGGTTTGGACTTAACTTTGAAGCCTATAAAAATCCACAGGCAGCTTTGTCAGGTTAAACATTTTGCACTCTGAGTACCTTGATAGTCACAAAGTTAGCTGTCCCTCTGCCCCAAATCTGGAGTACTGATTTCCATGAGGAGGGGAAAAGCTGTTGGGGTGGACGACAAGTCACCCACCTTGCGTGTAATATCAGATCATGAAGGAAGAGACTTGGATCCATAACCCCTTCAGCTGAAGGAGACTCAAACCTACATTTCTTGGCTCCCAAGGGAATGCACAACTTCAGGGCATAACCAGGTGATCAGAGACAGATGTAGAGATGGAAGGACTAGGAGTAAACACAGCATTGCTCTCCCAAAATCTGAGTGCAGCATAGTAAATGCTGCTTAAATGAGAGAAAGAGCTGGCAGGAGCAGGGGCGTGCAAAAAGGATCTGTGGCTCCCTGTCCAACATATGTGTCATCTTCAGGCTACCTCTAAGTACAGCAGGCTTGGGGTGCAGGGAGAGCAATGTCATTGAATTGTAAACACTTCTTTTTCACTTCATTAGATGGCTTAGGCAGCTACCAGCAAGCCCTTCCTCCACTGTGCTAATTTACTAATCCATTTTAGGTTTTAATGACTTACTGTGCTTTTTACAGAGCTTTTAGACACCTAGCTTGGATCATGAGGTTTCCTGGGTGTCCCTCATGGGTCTGAGCCAAAGGAATCATGCAGTAGTTCTTACAGGTCAGCTGTGGGTAGGTGTGGTGCAAGTTTATTTTGGAAACAATATAGAAAGTTATCAATCATGATTTAGGGTGTTAGGAAGTGATGCTCAATGATTGGAAGCCCTGGAGCTTTGAAAATTATTTTGTGTTATCTTCAATAGAGTATTAAGAGAATCATGAGTAAAGAAGAAATCCTTTGTCTACCTGGATTTTGGCCTAATAATGCTTGAGACCCAGTGTTAGGGAACTGTTCTCCTTAGTATTCCTTAGGGATGTTATAAATACCAGTGTAAGAATTCCAGTCCCTAAAATCGTCAAAAAAAGGAAGTGATGAATAGTGAGTAATGAGCACAGCTGGAACAGGACTGTTTGAAATCAGGAGCACAGTGATGTTTGATTGTGATTTTGGGGAGTGTAATCTACTATTTTTGAGCTTGGCAATTTTAACTCCCTTGGGTTTTATAGCTCTACTGATTTATCTTTAACTGCTTTGCTGGTAGCACGGTTGAAAATATATCTGTAGAGATATGTTCCTAATGAAAGCATAAATAGCTGAGGGAATGTGGCTTGCATGTTCCAGGCAGCAGGAGTTCCTGAGCCCAGTGAAAGGTGGCACTGACTAGAACAAAGCAAATTAATGATCAGGGATATTTTTGATCAGAATTTCTGAAAGGGTCTAATCTGGTGACAGCAGTGCTTTTGGCAAATGTAATTGCTATTGAACTGCTCTCTATTTTAGAAAAGGAAGCAAGAAAAAAAGAGTACTTAAATGGTCTAAATAGCCTATGCTTTCTTTTTTTTGTTTCAAAATAATGCTTGAGTTTATTTTAGCTGAACTAGCTTTTTCAAAGATTTTCTTTAACAAAGTAGGGAGTTTAGAATTATAATTAAGTGCTCCACTTAGAACTAATATTTATTTAAATCTAATCTTGCAAATTTTACTTTTGCTTATCACTCTAGGAGCTTTTCCTTTGTGTTAGGTAAATAGGATTTATTCTGCCCTTCCATGCTTGGTAAGGTGAAGCATTTTTGGACAAATCAACCAATTTCTCATTAAAAACTCTACCCACTTGCTCATTGAAGCCCAGACATTGTCAGGTAGGCTTATCGATCAGTACTGCAAAACTGTTCAGGATTAACAATTAATTGTGATTAACTCTGTAATCACTGCACCATGGAGGAAACAAACATATCCATGACACTTCCCAGCCTGATCCAGAGTTACAACTCAGCTTTCCTCTCTCCCAGCTAAATATCTTTTACACTAATGTAGAAGCCCTTTGAGTTTAGCCTAATTGCCTTTCCATTTACACCATCAATTGCAATAAAGGCTCTCTTACTTGGATTTTTTCCCCCCACTGCTGCTGCTAAACAGCCATGCAGATCACAACAAAAATGCACCATCTTTCAATTAAATCTACTGAGTAATGACCCATCTTAAGTGATGTGATTTTTTTTTTTGCAGAGGTGAAGTTTAGTGAAAGCTAAGGCCACCTGTCTGAATAGAATACCTGAGCCCATTTTACCTGGGGACAGCTTTGGTTTTGCCCTGACTGTAGACCTCAATGCTTTACTTTGTTTGCAAACAATTTATCTTGCAGCTACACTCATTGTTACATAATCAAAATTAAAGGAAGCAAATACAATTACTGTGGGGCTTCAACAAAGGAAGGACATACTCTTCCCCCTTTTCCACTTTTTAATTTTGCACTTACTAATATTTTATTAAAGATAAACAGAACTCTTGTCAGCAGAAGCAGTTTCCTTATGTGATTAGTAAAAAAGAAGGATCTAAGACAGGCAGACCTGAATCGATAGGACTCAAAGGTTACTGAAAGCATAAGTACTCCTGATTTTGAAAGCTAAATGAAAATTTATTTTGGCCAGTCCATCTCACTTGGTGTCTCCTTTCTTTGGAGATTAATTTAATACTAAAAGGAGTCAGTTCACTGTCCTGTGTTCCTTTCTTCTACTCAGCCATGTTCCTTACAGGAAACTGGACAGCCAAGGGCAGATGTGGGGGAGAATGATCAAATTGTGGTGAGTGATCAAGGGTTGAGGAAACAGAACTTTGGCAAGGAAAGAAGAAAACCAGAGAATACTTTTGCAGGGCTCATCCCCTCCCTGGCTTGCACAGAACTGGAACTCCAAAAGTCTGTATAATTGCTAAGTTGTAATAACCTGAGGGAAGCCAATTTGAAGCTTTATCTGGAGAAAAATTCCTTCCCTGCTCTAGTGAAACCTTCAGTACTGTAAAGGCTGTCTGAGGAAGGAGCTTGCCCCTGTTGGATAAGTGCTGTAGCACAGACTCCAGTAATGCAGGGAAGTTTATCATGAGAATAACAGAGTGAGAGGACTGAAGACTGATCATCTAAACAGCAAATACTTGTGCTTTGATTCCATCTGCATTGCTTGCCTAAAAATCAGTCTAACTGTAAAATATCTTAAATAACAGTCAGAAGTATAAGGTTTTGGGGTTGTTACTTGTTGGTTTGTTTGTTTGTTTGTTTTGGAGCTTTTACTTTTTCCTACTGAAGCACGGAATTGACTCCACAACTCAGATAGTTATGAAGTAGGTATGTGTTTATTCCAGCTGGGGTGCATGGGGGGTAGCCCCTCCAAAGGCATGCACCCCCTCAGCAGAGCTTCACTAGGTTTATATTAGGTTACAGATTACATATGCATAAAGTTAGACAAAGCCCCTATACATATTCAACACCTATCCCCGCTTCGTATTATAATGAGTTCAAAGTTCATTTAAATATGCTCGCGCAAGCACAGTATCTTCCAATTAATTGTGGACAAGGGTCCCGATGATTAATTATGACAGGATCCATACTCTTCATCACGATGAACTGTTCACCCTGTTCCCTTGCGCATGCTCCCTTGGTCCTTGGTCCTAGTCCAAGCCTGAGAACCTACTCGTACTGGTCCTGGGGTCCAAGGGCGGGATGCTCGGTTACACTCAGTGGTTTTTCTCAATTATTTGGCTCTCCTCTCTCCATCCTCCCCGACACCAGGTAGGCACAAATTCATCAAGAAAATAATAAATGAATTGCAGAAGGCATATAGTAACTCATTATCCAATCTCTGGCTCTCTAAATCAGTTCAAAAATTATTATTACTATTATCCAGCTTCTAGCTCTTTTACATTAGTAATTTCTATTTTACCCTAAATCACTATCTTTCCAGATTTTCAAGGTGCTGCAGACTTGTGGATGATGGTGAATTCTGGTTTAATTCATGCAGCTAAACTGGCAACTCTCTAGGACTAATTCTGTTACTCTGAAATTGAAGCCTTGAGCTGGGTAGAGCTGCTGGGTGATGCTACAGAGCTCTTTGACTAAAGATGTTTGACCACATTTATGAAATATTACTGTGGCATTTTCCCCATTTATAATACTTTGATTTAATCATTAATGTCTTATTTTGAGTGATTCAATCTAAATTTTATTGGCAAGAATTACAATGCAGTTGCTAGATAAGGATGCACTTCTCAATAAAGGTAATTACATTATTGTTACAGTATAGTTCTGATTTTCTTATATATTTTGCATTTCCTAGTACAGGTAAATCTTGGCTCCTATCAGCATCTTCTGTCTTATTGCTGTTCTGCCTCACATTTTTTTATTTCATGTATTTGTTATGCTCAACAATTTTAGTTGATGGAATTCAGATAATATAAGTTTGACTTTTGTCACAGCCTTAAAATGTGTCTACTTCTGCAGCATGTTCTTCCTTTTCTGCATGGCCCACCTGACTTCACTCAAAAAAAAATTTGTGGAAATACCTGTAGGTTTTAGCTTATTCATACTGGAAGGAAAAAAGAAAAGGTCTCAAAATTCAGAGCTCTGCATTTTTAAGAGAATGAAAAATTTAAGAGGAGGATTACTATCTATTGGAGGGTGACTAAGGCATTTTGTTATCTAAAATACAGCTACTGAGATATTAAATTATACATTTCAAAATATTACAAGTCATAACACTGAAAAGGGGTGTTTTTTATTACTTTTTTTTAACTTTCTCACTTTCATCGACTAGAAATAGCAAGATGATTCAGATTCCCCAGAACACTTTTCTCCCCATACTAAGAAACCCCAAACCATTATTCCCAGAAAAACAAACAAAAACAAAACAAAAAAAAACCCAAAAAACCAAACAAATACAAACAAAACAAACACACCTCTTTTTTTTAACACATTCTTTCTGTTATCCAATGTCACAACCCACCTTATATGGTTCACTATGCTCCTGGTAGGTTACAAATAACTGAGGTTTGTGTGGTTGGAAGCTTTGCCAAGTGAGATAGAACACCCACCAAGCTCATTCTCCTTTTCTTTGTTTTCAATTAATCATTTTTCACAGTTTATCCAAATGTAGTGCACAGAAAAGCAGTGGATCATCAGCTTATGCTGGAAGCTGGCAATATAGGAATGAGTTATTTCAGTATCTGTGTGTACCTCTGGTAGGACACCCAGGCTGACCTAAGAAAACTTTTTCTTCTACCCTGACCTTTTCCAAACAGATGATGTTGGCACACATAAATAGCAAAATGTGCAGATGGGCTTGTTTTTTCTTGAATAGGCTGAGAGCAACAAGTCTAAAGAGCGGTACATTGGATTTTGATTGGAAACTGAATCCCCAGGAGTGGGAAGGTTATTTGACTGCTTCAAACCCACTGAAATGCCAGCTTCCTGAAGAAGATTAATTTGATGGAGGAAAAAAAAATTAGGAGTCTGCTATTATAGCTTGAAGATTGAACTGAGACAGGCCTTGTCATCTGTAGCTGGCTAGGTTTCTTTCACGTTTGAATTTCACTCCTTGAAAATGCTGAATTAGCCCATCTGTTCACATTTAATTTTCCCTTTCTGCTGGGACTCGAGTTGGTCTTCTTGTGTGTCACTCAGGCACATTTCCAAAGTGCCTACATGTAAAGTATTCATTGCTTTCTCCTAAAATAGTGAAAATGTTGCCTGTTCTCCTTTAGCTAACAACAGCCTCCTAGGATGCTCTGCAGTACAGGGAGCATCTGGCCCCAGAACCTGTGCATGCTTCATCTGTGCAATGCCTTCAATTGTGCAAAATGATTTTTTTCCCAAAGAATTCACTGTAAACTCCTTGCTGGTTAGTGTTGCTACCCCAAATTGTTTTAGTTTCGCTGAAAATATTCACACTTGGAGTAATATTTCCTTTACACAAAGAGCAACAAGGATAATCAGCTTGCATGCACTTTTAATTACGAGTCATTTTAAGCAGCCTACAGAGGACTGGATGAACCATAAAAAAGCCCAAACCAACCAAACAAAAACAAACAAACAAAACCAACCAAAAAACACCAAGCATCTTGCAAGGATGATTTACATGGTTTTTAATTTATACCTACAGGAATCAATACCTCTCTGAGTGTTTATTTAAAATTCTCTTGATCTGCTGACCTGTAAGAAATTTCCTTTTTAAGACAGAGATATTTAGCAGTCATGACCATGATCCAAGGTTGTCTCACCACATCAAGTAGTTGTGGCTGTTAATTTTCCAGCAAAGTGTGGTCTATATGAGGAGTATGAAAACAGTGTGATATTCATTTTACTTAGTTTTAGCAGCCCTAAAGGCAGGAGCTAATTTAAACTGATTTACACAGAGAGCCAAACACTCCCAGAGAATGATGCCCTCCACCCTATTATAGGATAAAATCTCTTTTGGAAGTGCTCACCTCTTTCCAACATTTACAAAGGGTCCTTAGAAGATCAGGTTGTGCTTGACCACAAGCATAATCAAATACAGTAAGGCTGAATCCATTTTCCCCCTGACACTCATAAAAATCTTTCAAGACAAGGGTTAAAACAGAGTTTCTTCACCTCGCTGCTGTCACAGTCATTATAGGAAACAGAGTGTTTGGCCAGGAGTTTTTTATTGCAAGTTAAATGCACACTGATTCTCTGCACAGCAATCAGAGCAGCCAGGTAGAGGTTGGCTTTGGCCCCTGTCTCAACTTAAAGTCAACTTCTACTTTCTTGCCAAGAAAGAAGTCAAGAGCTTGTCATGCATCTAAGCATAAAAACGGACACTTAAAATACATGTAATCTCAAAATCTTACTTATATAGCAGTCCTTATTTTTACAATGAATAATTCAATACCTTCCAAAACAATACAAGTAACCAATAGAAAGGCAGAAAAATGTTTCACCAAAATGGCCTCTGCTAGCTTCAGGGTAAGACATGAGTAGTAGCAGTGTTTCAAATCATATGTAAGAACAAGTTCTGTTCCTGGAAGCAGTTTGAAATCGTAGGTTAAGAAGTCACTGCTGCTGGGACATCACACTGTCAGACATTGAACTTTTCCAGCTGCCACTTGAAAGTTTCTTCTCTGAACATGATACTCTCCATAGTGATGGCCAAGGAATCCCAGTAACAACCTGTTTCCCAGTTCTTGGAAAGAGCACAGATGTGGTGGAAGAAAGACAGAGCACAGACGGGTCCTTTAAAGCACAGGCTGACAATTTACAGCATTAAAAAATAGAAATCAAATTACCCAAATAGCTCAATTATCCATGAAATTGCTGCTGACTAAATGTTGTTCTCCACTGTTTTGATGCCTCTGCTTGACAAGAGCAGTAAGTCCCCAAAGTCATGTGTAGTGAAGCAGATGTCATGCAATAGGTGTGCTATGGTGACAAATATTCTGTATGTCTGAGTGCTATGAAAGAGGTAATGAGCACATGGATGTGAGACAGAGTGTTCAAATGCTATTGGTGTGCATAGAGGCTGATACACCCCTTAGCACATACTTTGCTTCCAGGAGAAAGCAATCAGAATTTGACCTCCTGCACTTCTACACTCTGGAAAGCAACAGCTAAGTACAGAATTTCTTCAGCCTTATATGCTGATAACTAAACCCTTAATTTCTTTTATCTTTTATTCCATCTTCCTTGTGCTCTACACTCCCTACAAAATTTAATCTAATGCTTCTTCTATCCAGAAAATGGATATTTGGTGGAGATTGCAGAAAAGCAGTCTGGAAATTGCATAATCAAGGGATACCTCAGTTTTGGAGTAAGAACAATTTGTTCTTGATCCTATTTGCAAGCAAGGACTCCTAGTGTTTTGGTGGCTGTTGGGAATTCTATCCCACAGCTGTCTGCCTTGTTGGGTTGGCTCAGTATCTTGTGTGGCAACTGCTGAAGTTCTTTGCACACTCACCTGGTATGGGGGCAGAGAGAGAGAGAGAAAAGCAGTGTCCATTACCTTGGGAAGGGAGCTACGAGCTGCAGCACTTGAGCTTGGCAGCTTGGAGAAGGGAGGGAGCAGCATGAGTCCCTCAGGCTGAAGATGGCTCTGCTTGCAAACCACACTGCTGAGATGTCTAGGCCAAGTGTTGTCACAGTCCTGCCTTCTCTTCCTTGGGCTGCTTCCAGAACTCGATTTGACATAATCCCTTTGGTCTTAGAGTATTTTGCCATATGCCACTGCAGGGATCCCTAGGTACCCTGTGGATAAATCTGTGCCCTCTGTCACCTGCATGCCTTACATCCAGTGTCCCCAGGAGCAAGCAGGCAGCTTCAGTAAGCCAGAACTGACACACACTTGACCAGAAATTCTTCCACACTTCAGGGTAAGTGTGGACTGAGAACTGTATGTATGTGTGCTTTGGCACAGAATTATTCTGCTGTCACATATGCTTCCATGAGAGAGTGACAAGGCAAGTGTGTTGTTCACTAGGCGAACAAAATAAGCCCAGGCACTCTGTTCACTTAAATAACTGTACCTTTAACTGATCCATTAATACTTTCACCAGCTCGTGATTTTATTGCACCCTGGATATCAGTATAATACCAGTTCCTGGGACTGGGAATTATCTACCTCTACACTACTTTGTTCCTGGTAATTAAAATGACCCCTTGTCAGAGCAATTGCTCTTTTTCTGCTGCTTTTTTTCTGTGCCCAGGCAGATCCTCGAAGCCTGGGGATTGTTGTCCAGCTTTCCAGAGCTGTGCTGTCAGGAGGCTCTGTGGTGTGCAGTGTCCTGTGCAGCCTGACTGCATGCTGGCACTGAACCAAGACCTTCCACAACTGACAGCTATAGTGGAAGATGATGTATTATACCTACTAATTTCTGGATTACTGCACAGCAGTTTACCTATTTAAATTCTTTTGTGGGGTTGGGGACTGCCGTGGATTTCAAACAGCTGCTCCCAGCCATTGACACTTTTAGAAGGTAATAAAGCTAGCTGCAAATTGACCATTGAATAGCACGAGGAAAGGAAAGGTAGAAAATCAGCTGTCTGATTTCCCAGCACCCTCTGCCCTTAAGTGTGAAGTAACAGGAGTTTGATTTCCTCCCTCTTCCTAGTGAGTTTGAATTTCTAAACTTCTCATGGATGGCATGAATTGAATTTGAACTCCTTAACTCCAGATCTCTTCTTCACATACTTTGGAGAAGAAATCTTTTTAGGCATAGATTTCTCTTTCCTGGCACAAAGCACTATTGAATAAGTTATGATAAGGAAGCAGGAAATTTTGCTTTTAAAACCACACAAGTACTTACTATCTGGGCTTTTGCTGTGTATTTCTTCCCAATTCCATTGCTATGGACAAAATGGGCCATTAGGTTTCTTCCTGGGAAATTTTGCATTTCTCCTTCTGCCTTTTTACCCTTTTTGGTTACCTGACACTAAACAAAGATGTTTGTGCCTTTTCTTCTCTGTATAGTGCTAAGGAAAGCTGGATTTTGTGTACCTTTTTATATATTTTGAATAGACCCTATCCTGCTCATATAAGTTGCAAAACTGTTTTGTTGTAGCTTTTGACAACCTCATTAGTTTGTTACCAGAGGCAATTCATTAAAAACCTCACAAGAATAGCAACCCAAATATCCCTGTGTTGGTACACCACTGAGAGCCAGGCAAAGTAAAGGGGAAGAAACTAATCTCCTTGGTTGGTTTTTGGGTTTGGTTGGTGGTTTTTTTAGTAGGAATTAATAAGATAATGGAAAAGGTTATATAAGAATGTGAAGAACATATGCCTCTTCTGTTCATCCAAGTTCTATACGTTAATTTTAGCTGAATCAGTGTATCTATGCCTTGAATTCTGCAGGAGAACCATCTTGTGGTCTGTGAGAACAGGATTTCACTAGAGACTCAAGTTTGCTTTGTAACTTCTTTCTGTGAGAAAAAAAAAAATGAAGCAAAGACCTGAGCTATGTCCTTTAACAGTCCTGCTGTTTGAAAAGCCTCTCCTTGAGGACACCTTGTTGGTAGGATGAATGAGAGTTTAGAAAACAGGCATGTGGTACTCAGTCAGGAGGGTGAGGTGGATAACTGCCTATCTTCACCAGAAATTGTAAGCAAAACATGCAGTTAGGATTTACTGGAATATTTGATGAGGGATAAAGTGCATGTTGCTGTGCTGAAGTGCTTTTATCCAAGTTCATGGTCTGACACATTTTCTGACAATCTAGCCTAATACTTGCAGTCTGTTTTATCCTCCTAAAGGTTACATGCCCAAGGCAGTCTCTCCATCACTGCAGAGAGATGCTCCAAATTCTCCAAGTAAGGTTCTATAAAGAATAGTGCAGGACAAGCATCTCCTTCCCTCTCTTCTCTCTCCCTCCCACCCACCCTGGGACAATAAATGAAGCTTAAAGAGATTAACCTTCTTAGTCTAAAGCAGAGCATGGTAAACTGTTCCCAGAATATTAAAGTGACAGAATTTGGAAAAAAACATGAAATCTTCATAATTAATCATGAAAAAGGTGAACTGATAATAAAGGCTTCATTCTTGTGACTCTGAAGGCTGTCTTCAGCCCTAACAGGAAAGATAATTTGCAGAAGCTAATTTTCTGGGTCTATTTCCAAAAAGGCCCATAAAAGCACCAAAAAAACCCCCGATTAGTTTTGCTGGTAATCTGTCAAACCCCAACTGGACTGAAATCATTCCTTTATTTCACGCAGGCCACCAAATAGTTTTCTCCACATTAATTCTCAGCCACCAGTGACGCTGGTTACATCTGAATCGCTGACCTGGAAAAGCTCTGAAAGTTGCTGCCAATTCCCCAGAGCCATCCAGATTCCCAGTGAGAGACAATTGTATGGGAGACCAATTAAAATAGCATCTGTGAACTAAATAAATCTATAAAAAGCATCTCCTTTTCTCTGCAATGTGCATGGAAATTAGCAGAGTATTTTTTAAATAAATGCCTGATGAACAAATAAGCCTCTTTGGGGAGGAGGGGAGGAGATGAATTTTCTCCTGTATAAGCTTGGAATGATGAAAGAGAAAATGATTTATTGTTGAAGGTTCCGCTTGTTATAATTTGGGATTTTTCATGGTTTAGATTAATTTCAATTGTGACTTTTTTACTTAGTAAAATAAATAAAAATCAAAATAACCTGAATGTCTAAAGAACTAAACCAATCTTTTAATATGTCCACGCTAAACACTTTTGGTATAATTGTTGTGTTTTCCTCTCCAGTTTGGACTGAATCCATATTCCAAATTTCTGTATCTTTTGAGGAACAAATATTCCTGTTTCCCCACACGGTACTTGTCATTACTTCCAGTTAAAAGAATGAAGAATGGTGTCATCACTGTTTGATAGTAGTTTAGGATGGATTAACCTGAAGTACTAAATCAAAATTGTGAAGAGACATTAAAATATCCAGATTATTTCTTTATTTTTCTTGTGGTGATGCCTTTTGATTATTCCTTAGACTATGAGAACTTTCCCAGTTTTCCTGTAAACTCATAAATTCATGGGTTTGATAATTCAGTGCAGTTTTACTGCTGCCATATTTTATCATCAATAGCCTTGAGTTTTATAGATTTGACCAACTGCTTGTAACCCAGAAGTAGGTTTTAAGTAGTTTCTACACAAAATTGATTGGCACAAAGAAAAGGGAGCTTTGATAGGAGAACTAAACCTATCCATACTCCAGTTTGTTTTCAAACTAAAACAGGTCTACTTTTCCATAATTAAGTTATACAATGTGACTTCATATTTTGTAGCTCATATCAGTAATAATACAGGAACAACAAATGCTCAATATAAGAATAAGCTTTGAGTGTTGTGATGCAGAACTGCGGGCATGGAAAGGGACAGTTTGTAGTGATTGGCAAGACAGTTGGTGAACACAGGTGTTTCTGAAGCTCCTGCCTCTCTGCAGTTATTTGTCTTGCAACAGGCATTTGCCAATAAGCCTATTTTCACAGTGCTCCTCATGACCTCTAAATTTGTTCCCTGCTCTCTTGCCGTTTGCCAGAGATGCTGAGCCACTGCTTGCCAAGAAAGAACTACGCCTCACAATATGGTCATGTGTGTTATCCACCTAGAGCTAAGGCCCAGACAGGTCTGCAGCAGATTGTCCTGCTGCTTTTGGGGACCTCCAGACCCTGCTGTGTGACAGGTTTGCTAGAAGTTTGGCAGTGAACAGATTTGCCACCCACAAAAGTACAGGCTGCTTCATGAATGTCAGGTTGCCTAATGTCAGATTTTTCGCTAGATGAGATGAAGGAGAAAATAATAGGTTTACCTTGAAAATGTAGCTTTGCAAATGTGGAAAACCTTATTTTTTAAAACAACATGCGTTTTGTTTAATGTTACATTGCAGCTGCTCTAGATGTTCTTGTGTTTTAAGCAGCTAATTGCACTCTACAAACTTGGGAAGTTCCAATGCCATGGCACAGGCAACCTGTCCGTTTTCAAGCTATTACTTAACTCTTCTTCCCTATTGTTAGATACTGGTTCTTGGGGTATTGTTCACCAGAAAATATCATTGAACCTTACAGATATTTGAACAAACTTACACTATCATGTGGCCATTACTCTGCTAATGCTTATCTGTCGCTGTTGAGCCGCTAGCAGAGAAAAGGACCTGGGTTCTCAGTGTGGCAAGAAAAGAGCACTTTATTATTTTGATTCCAACTTATATAGACTTTTCAGAGGTCACCCAGATTGGTCAGCCAGAAACCTCCCCCTAAGCCTGACTGGCCAGGCCTGAACTGTCCAAATCTCGAGACACTGTTTTCATAACATCCAAACTTTACCTTTGTTTATAAAACACAGAGGAAAGTTCTCATGGGAAAGACCTGTGCTAGCCACACTTACCCTTTAGGCAAAATGTAATTTTATCTCTGTTCACTGCTGTCACAGCCCAGTCTCTTTGCTTTACGGCACGATCAAGTTCTTAACTTTAACAGACACTAGGTCTTTTTCATGCATCAGAGCCCAAAAACTTGGCACCTATTTAGGTACTGAAGTGCACTCTTGGAAAGCTTCACTTGAGTGGAGCATACTGAGCTGCTTCCAGCCTGGCACTGCCGTGGTGCTCTCTGGAGGTGTGTGTTGGACTCCAAAGGCTGGCAGTGTAGACAGGAACACTGCTACACTGTGTTCCTGTTCATGGACCTGCATGTGCAAACCTGTCACTTTCTGTGGGATAAATTCCATCTCTCCCATTCCATCTACCTCAGATAATACCTTTCCTGGTATTATCCAGGAAAGGCACAAAAATTATATGCCCTTCTGGCAGAAGATTAGGATACTTCAAATGCAGTTGGGGTTAGATATAGGAACAAAGTTGTATACTTTGCTTGCTACCAAACACTAACATGTTTGACCAGTCTTTATTTGAACATAATGTATCTCTGGAGTTTATTTGCTTTCTGCAGACATATTCTCAAGTCTTTCCAGGTCTTATTAACTACCATTTGCAAAAGGGGAAGAACAATAAACACATTTTGGTGACACTATTGATCTTTTACCTTAATCTTGGTTGCTCAGATACAGGTACATCTTGAATACACCTTAATGGACACTGAAGACTTATGGAGCTTGTAAGAATGAACCCAGAATTCAAGCTCTTGGAATTATTTTCCTCCTCATCTAGGTTTTAGATTATTATTCAATGGATGGACTAAAACTGGTTCCCTCAAACTGGTTCTTAAGAGCAGATGTATAGAAATAGACCTATTATCCTATTTACTCAGGAGGAAATCATATTAACATTAATACTTCATAAGCAAAAACATATTCTGTGCATAGGTGATGTGCTAGTGCCCAGAATGAAAGGCATTCTTTTCCCCCCAAGTCTCAGAGCAAATTAAAGCTTGTCCATGTTGAATGGTTTTGACTGATAGGAAGCTTATGATCTGTGCATTCCCCAATAAATAGATATTTTACAGTATTTCTGAAAGAGTTCTTCATAAAGCATTATATATTCTGTAGGGGTTTACTACTTATCCTGCAGTATTGCTTGTTATTGCTGAGACTTTTTCCACCACATCATCTGCTTCTGCAGAGGGAAGGAGAAAACACCTTTTCTTGTGGAGATCAGTGAGGAAGCCATGGGTGGGCAGGAAGAGGGGAAACATACATTCATTTTGGCCCTTCCCTCAGCCTTGTCTCTGTCCAGTCCCCCTGCATCTTTGGGATAAAAAGCAAGGCTCTTGGGCCAGAGCCATCATAAGGTGTCTACCTTTATAGTGTCTAAATAAATTAGATTCATGGTGTGTCATTGCTTGAGCAAGAGTGATGCCATGGTACTATGAAGGACTCCTGTTCACTGAGCTGCAATCACCCTGGAAGTGACTCTTTTCCTTCAATTTATTCCTAGTTCTTCTCATGGGACACAGTGATCACTTACTGCTCAAATAATCCATGCATAAAATACCACAAATACCAATGTGCTTCCAGTAAAATTTCCTGAATAGACTGTTTTCATGAACAATCTTTCCTCCATCCATCCTTTATGAATTCATCAACTTTCATTCCTTCTGCCAGTGGACCTACTTCTGTCCTCAAAGATCCGTTTGTCTGGCTCTGACTGTTTTCAGTAGATGTGATAAGCCCCTGTCACATCTGGCCACAGAGAGCAGTGAGTTTCTGACTTTTGGCTGCTTCTTCATGATTGCTTGGACTTAGATGAAGAAGTCTTAAAGGAGACCTGATCCCAACTGTTCCAAATCTTGACACACACTTGAGTATTTCCTAGAGGCACCTGAAAGTCTCCCTGTTAAAGAGAAGTTGTCATATATGCCCAGTTAACCTCATGCCTTTGTCTGTCTAGCAACATTCCTTGTTCCTTGTCCTGTTCCAACAAGGCACTGCAACAGCTTTTGGGTGACAGGACTGAGGTGTAAGATAAACCCTTGGTTACTGGGATGGCAAATACATTATGAGAGCCTGAATATAATCTCCAATTCTGTGACATCTTCCTATTCTGGCTTCCCCTTTTGAGTGTGCTTTGTACACCACCAGTTGCTGTTCACGCCTAGTATTATTTTTAGCTTACCCAGGTTAAGGTAAATCCTGTCACCTCCATCCATCCTGTGAGGCTGTAATGACACTACATTGCTTATGCTTATGCTATTGCACTAAATCAGTTTTAAATGTTGTTTTTTACCCTCAGTAGGATGTTGTGCAGATGTTATCGTTAACAACCCCACTTGAAAGAAATTATTCTGGAAAGAAAAGGAACAATCCGAACTAACCCCTGCCAGAAAAAATGCAAAAGAGCCCAAAATGAATGGAGACAACAGGTAATAAGTCTTTGCTGTTCTGGTCACCTGGATATCCAAAGATTGCATTCCTAGTCTTTGGATCTCAATCTGTAATCACCTTGGACATGGATTTGGAGTAGACAATCAAGCACTATTAAGCAAAAGCCATTGTAGGTGACTTGCTGAGTTGGAGCTCTGTTGCTTTCCATAACAGTCAGCACTGTGCTTCCAAAAGGCAACACCAATTATTGTCTGATAGACAGCATAATACACTTACATATTGATTTTCATAAGGTAGGAAGGAGAAGACTTTCATTTTGATGTATTAAGAGTGCACAGACTTACAGAAATCCAGAAGCCTGACTAAGCACAAAATGTGGCTTGGGCCCTTCTTACTCAAGTGACTGTCTGTTCTGAGGAGGTTTTATGGCAGCTATTATTAATCAATGTGTTGATTAGAATAAAACATCTTATACTGGAGCCATTTATTTATAAAACTATCAGCCAGACTTCAAGACACTTCTCGATTTCTTTCCTAACTTGGACCATAAAATTTTCCCTCTAGAAGGACTGGTGTGTGGACCAGAGTCCTCAAGTGCATGCTGTGGAGTTTTATTAACTATTTCTTTATATTAATAATTCTCTCAGGTAGTAGGCATCTTATTTAGGAGGAAATCGGTGATGCTTCTGAAGGGAATGAGAACTGTGCCTTTAGGAAAGGGGAAGGACACTCACAGGTGTGGAGATTCCCAAACAGGCATGAGAACCTCTGCCCTGTGGTGTCACAGCAGGATTCAGGATTACTCCAATTCCCATTCCACTGATGAGAAACGCATGAACATAAATACTCGTGCTGGACTATTAAAAAGGTGATTCCCCCTGAACTGTCATTAGCATTCCAGCACAACTCTCCTTGTGTTTGCTGTTCATTAGCTTTATCTACTCTTGCTTGAATAGTTCTCTTGGATATGCATTTGCTCCTTTACAGCTTTCTTGTGGGTAGTGACAGTATTACAGAGCCTTTTGCGTTGTTTAGGAGTTTAAACAAATGGGACTGGTATGAATAAACACTGCAGTTTAGCAGAAGACCTCTTAGTGTGGATTTTCAGTTCTCATCAGCTGATCCAGCAAGGGAGCTTGTTTCCACATGACCTATGCTGGACACAGCCATGGTTGGAAAAGTCATTTTTATGTACAGAAGTAGTTTAAGACATGCACGTGTTGATAGACATCCATGGAGCTTGATTAATTAGTTTCCATGCTATCTGCCACCTCTCCTTCCAGGAAAAAAGTTCACAATATCAGCTAAAAGATCCCAAAATAACAGAAGAAATGCTGCAAAATGGAGAGAAAGAGAATCTTTCACTCACAAAACTTGTGCTGTGTCAAGTGGACTGTGGTGAGAAATGTGTGTGCCAATTAAGAAATAGTGAAATGTTATACTGCCCAAAGAAAAATGCTTTTAATTAGCTTTATTCTTCAGTATTTTTTGAAAAGGGCATATTTGAATATTCCAAAAGATTCGTACAATTAAATGCCTAAAGCCCTGACATGTTTAGAACTGATATTATAATCACATACAATTTAATCTCTTTCATTTCAAATTATCATTGAGGGATGTCACGCTCCCAAAGCCAGCAAAGTACATGTCTGCTATGGCCTGGGGGGTGAAAAGGAAAACATGTATACATTTGAGATAGATATATCTATACATTTCATATATAGATATCTGTGTATGTTTATATACATATGTATATATTTTTATATTATTATATGGAAGAAAAACATAAAATATTTAGCAGGAACAATAGATGTAGTGAGAATAAAAGGTACTAATATTAATTGCCAGAGGTTGGAGTTACAACAATGGGTGCAGATATCTTAGTAGCACTTGGAAAATTCCAGGTTTAATGCTATTGTTCCTGTCAAAATTGTAGGAAGATACAGGTTTGTGTGCTAATTAAATTTTTATCTTTGTCATTCTTTAATAGTTTGGAAATTCCAATCAGTGATTGCTTTTCTCTGTTTTTCAACATCTGTTTTTTTAACTAAAATCCCTGCATGATTTACAGCTTGTTCCTCATCAGCTTGTCCTCCAAACTGTTATCAAAACCAGTTAATTTGTTGTTCTGTCTAAATAACTAAAAGGAAAGATGGAAAGACATAAAGCTTTCTTAATACTGTTTGATACGAACAAATTTTAACACAAAACAACACTACCAAATCTACAAACACTGTGGTACTGTCTCTTTGATTTGCTGGCTCTACATCTCAAACCCCTTGGTTACTCTTTCAAGCACTGTACCATGTAGGCTTAATTTTCTTGTGCAATCTGAAGCATTAACCTAAAACATAAAAACATTTCTTGCACGACCATGTTGAGGGATCATGTTGGTTTAGCAGAAACGCCAACTCCCAGTTTGGTCCACTCCATTTCTTCTTCTCCAAATGTTTGTGATAGGTTTGAGTAGCAAAGGTTTCTTTTCCAGAACACCGGAGAGGAAGATATCCATGCTCCAAAAATCACAGAAGTTTTTGTAACAAAAATGTACAACTAGCTAGAGTTGATTATATGTTAGTATATATAGAAATGTCTTGCTTTCAAACACAAAGGCATTTCATCTCTTTGCCTTCTTTAAGAGAAATGCTGTGTCTAGATAATTTTTGTGTTTGTTTGTTTAACTTCTCCCTGTTGCCAGGGATTTTTTTCAATACCCATTATGTTTGTGCTCAGATTGCATAATATTTCATATTGCATTAGGCTGTTCAATTACGGTAGGCACACAACAGCAGTACAGGAAAACAATAAAGAGATTTTTACAATGCGGGTAAAATATATGAAAAGAAATATTGTTTTTCTTTTTAGCAGGCTTTTATTAAGCCAGAAGTTTCCTCCAGGGAACAGACAAAAGAGATCTTCACAGTCTATTGTAATGTGTATTAGCTGATTTGGTTCATCTTTTATTTTGAACTGGCTGTGGATATAAATTGAAACCTTTCCAAACAGCCTGGAATCTTTCAAGCCTCCCAAGACCTGAGCCTCCATCTGCAGCTAATTTTGCAGATGATTCATCTCTTGTCTTCAAAGATGATATGGGTGCAAATTATAATCTCACTAAGCCATCTTAAACTTTTGAGATGTTCAGCTGAATACAAATACGCATCTGTTTTCTTTAAAACAGACTGAAACAAAACTTTAACATTTAATCCTCTGAGTTCTTAGAATACTGGGTGCTCTGTAGTTGTGGAAACCAATAATTTCCGTGCTTCTCCGTGACTCTTGGTGTCCCTGCCGAGTGCCAAGTCCATCACAGTCACAATTTGTCCAAGGGTAGAGCATTTGAATTGGATGGAGCAATTAAACAGATGCTCAAACTACAGCCTGAACTGCAACTCAGCCTGACTGAATAATACTGAGCCTACTCTGTGTGCTAGATGGTAAATCTTTGTCTCACAATGGGGAACAGCTGGCTGTTCAACTGGACCCAGAGAAAGTTCGTTTCCTATGAGGAGGAAAAAGGTGCTTGCAGCTGGTCTGCAGTACACTGCCTTTCCTAACCCCACCTTTCCACCACCTTTCCAGTTTCCCCTTTGGTATTTAGGGTACCTGCTGCCCCTTTCTCACTTGTGCTCTCAGACATTGGCTAGGCAAAAATATCAGAGCAATGCTAATGCATTTTTAATGCCAAGTTTAGGGTCCACATTTCATGTAACGGGCTGCGGGGGGGCTTCAGGAGCTGGCAGCCCCCCGAAAAGAGGTCCCTGGGGCGTATATCTCCACCGAGTCCGGAGCGGGCGGCCCCTGAGGTCCGCTCAGCGTGGCTTGAGCCTCTGAGTCACAGAAATTCTGCAGGAAATGCAGTAAGATGAAGGAACGAACTGGACCCATGTCTTTTCTGCCAGGGAGGTTTATTTGGGGTAAGGAAAGACGGTTGCAGGGAAAGGAGGGGAGGAGGAAAGCAAGGATGGGAGTAGGGGCTGACAGCTCAGAGATGAGACCTCGAACTGATATAAGGGAAAGGAAGGGGGCGGGACTGTCTCCCCCAGCAAGTCCCAGGAGATGGAAGGGAAGACTGGCAAGGGGTACACACCAATAGGTTTCGAATACAGCAGGATGCATATTTCAAAAACAGCCAATAGCATACAGAGCAGGGAAACAAAGGAGAGCCACGTGGAGATCTGGAAATCATGTTGCTACACACATCTGCACTTTTCAGCAGGGTGAATCTCCACTGATTTACTTCATTGTCAACAGTACCTGGTTACACGTTTAAAAATTTTATTTTGGTTTTCAGTCTTTACTTTTGTCTCCTTTCTGTATCAATACTGTTGCACACCACAGAAGGACTGAACTTCTACATCTTCTTTTCATTGGCACTTCTTGCAGATGCTTTTCTTTGCTTTGGAGATGCTGCTCTTTCCCCCAACCTCTGTGCTCTCCTCATAGGTGTGCCATGGACTGGCTCTCCAGGGATGGTCTCACATGGGTCACCACCCCAACCTTCACCAGGGTGCATCTGACATTTCTCTCTGATTCTGGTTAAGAGCAGCTGATGGTGGATCACTTTTCATTCAGCTCTGTTGAGAAACTCTGAGGTGTTTAGTTTCTGTTGCAGAGTAGCTTTGACTCTTTGAGTTAGCTTTCGGGAGCTGAAGGTTCTCAGCTTCTTCCTGATCCTATATAATCCTAATTTTACACACTGTTGTTTTTTAAAAATGCTGTGGATTCCTTCTCTGTCCTAAATGTCACTTGTAGTTTAGGCAGCCCTGTCTAAACCGCAGTAGATATTATCCACTTCCTTGCTGTTTTCTCTTGTGTTCTGTGTACTAAATGCACAATAAGAGTGAGGATCCAGGGAGGGCTGAGATGTGCAGAATGAAACAGCCAATGCTGAGGTTGCTCTCTCAAAGGATGTGTTGCACTGGAGTTGGGCTGTGCTGTAGCATGGCTCTTAACTGGCCACTGCTGTTACCTTGAGCTATTGGACACTTTCTCAGGCATTGTCTTCCAGTCCAGTACATCCCAAAAGGATCCAATTTGTGCACTTTGAGAAAATCCTATGTTTGGGGGTGAATCAAAATGTGTAAGGACAATTGGGGCACTTGTTTCAAAACATTACCCAGACCCCAGCTGACAGAGGATTGACTCAAAAATCCTCAGAAATTAAGTTGTGTGGAGGCTGGCATATCTTAAAAACTGTAGAAATAAGGAATAAGTATGCATCTGCTCTGTAAATTCCTGTCCTGTAATGCCCACAGTGTGGGATTGTCTGGTCTGTGCAGGACACTTGGCCCTTTGAAATAAAACAGTCTCCTTCTGCCCCAGGACTAGGAAGTACATGATCTTCTAGCTTGTTATGGTGAGTTTTGTTTTGTTGGGTGTTTTTTATTTTCCTTCCTTCTGAGCTTTTCAGCTGATGATGATCTCCTTCACTGCAGTGCTGCAGACAGCAAGATCCCCTTTAGGGATCATCAGAGAGTTTCTGTTCCCATTAGTCAGAGATAGAGGCTCCTTATCAAATTGCCCTGTTGATTTGGTTACCACATCGATAGCAAGATCTTTGGCCATTTAAGCATTAAAATTGTTGTTTCGATGTGTTTCAGCTGTTGAGCTGTTGCCTCACATCTTGAGTGAGCTAATTTTGTGCCAGGTTCTTAATTTACAGTAAATCATCAGAATGTGGTTGGGACAGAACAGATCTGCATGGACACTACAGGACCTGGGTTTGAAATGAACAGAATCACCTTTTCTGTACAATCAGCCACAAATTTGGAACACTGGTAATACCTCAGCTTTAGCACCTCATAGGCTGTCAGCTTCAAATGAACAAAGATCTTTGAGTGTCAGTTGTATTTGTGTGCACTTTTGTTTTCATAGATACAGAAATATGTATGTTCTACACCTTATACATAAGTTACTGTGCCAAAAGGATTGTTTCTTTTTTAAAAATATCATCCAGGAAGTATAGAAATATACTGATTTCAGGTACCTTTGCCGTTCTGTATAAAGCATACAGCCAGAAAGCACTAGCATGTAACAGCAAAATCAGAATGCAGAAGAGATACATTTTGTAGTAACTTGTAGATTAAATTGGTTGCATAGCAAATGTATTGCTGAGCTCTACATCTATTTGTGTTTCTGCAGTACAATATAACTTCTTAATTCACTCTGCCTCTGAGGAATGCCTCATTCTACAGGAAAAAATGGAGCACTGGGTAGTTAGTCTTTAATCTGCTGTTGAGATTATTGATTTCAGGGAGGAAACAAAGGAAAGAAGGATCAAGGTGCTCTGGGAAGGAAGACGCTTGGAAAAATAGTAAGGGTGCAGAAATTACTGGTCTATTGATCACTGCAGTTGGTCCTGTACTCTCAGTAATCTCAGTTTCTTCAGGTCTTACTGGGTGAGGGGCTCTGTGTTCTGAGTGCACAGAGTGTTTGCCAGGGGGTCTCATGGCCAGTGAGTGGAGCTGGGCCACAGAACAGGGGCTCACGTGCCTTTGGGGCCAGCAAAGGGAGTAGCTGTGTGTACATCCTGCACATCTGTCTAGTGAGAGTAAAACTGCACTCCAGTGAGTGGTGTAAGAGGTCTGTGAGGTGGTATGGAGGCAGCTGTGAGTCTGGGCTGGATACCACTGAGGACAGAGCGTCTGCAAGTTGGCTGTGGAGGGTCTTGGAAGACCACAAGATCCATAAGCCTGCTGGGGGTTAGCTGAGTGGGATTCCCTCAAGCTCTGTGTGAATCAAGGTACATTCTGAGTGGGATTCACAAGCTCTGTGAATGCTAAAAAGCAATAAGGTATTCAATTATATATTTTTCTATTGTGACTGCTGGGAAATAACAGTAGGTCTTCATGAAAAAAATATTGCATAAATTGCTTCAGACCTCCTGCAGCAAGAATTTGCTGCACTGTTTGGTAATCACTGAAAGGCTAAGCCAGAGAATAATATTCTGTTCTGTACAGACAAGAACAGACTGGATTTTTTGGTGTGTCAAAACATCCATTCTGTAACAGGCTGGAAAAACCTGCTGGGAAAAAAATTCTGATGAGGAAGAGAAGTTAGTTGGCTGCAAGAATGTTACCGAACAAACACACACTCCATTTCTAAGCGAGTTCTTGTGTAGATGATATACTGCCCTCAATTGGTACATTAAACTTCTGCTGACAGAAGTCCTTACTTATAAAACATGGTGACAGAAGGCTCAGAACAGTCTTGCATGTTAACCCCAGTGAGTACGTGATGAAACCCCACCAAAGCAGCATGGTGTCATTTGTCTGCATTCTCTAGTTATTTGTACCTTGATTCACGCAGAGCTTCAGGGAAACACTTCCAAACCTCTTAAAAAAACCTAGACAACAGATCTTGAAATATGGCTGTGAATGTACTTCACAGGGCTCCATTCTGTTCACTGGCTTAGTTTGTGATCTTGTTATTCGGTTCCCTTTTGAATAAAAAGGAAAAAAAAATGAATGTTTCCAAACCGCCACGAGGTTTAGTCACACAAAAAATTTAAATGCAACATTGCACTCAGAAGATAAACATCTCACAGAGCTCACTTCAGGACTCATTACCTTGACATCTTCTAGACAACCAGTTGAAATGTATGAGATGCACTGCTGTTCATGCCAAATTTAAAGCTCCTCCTCCCTGCTGCCAGTCTGCTCTAGCATAAGTAATGTTGCATCATGTGTCTTCTGCAGGGGCTGAAGGGTCAGTAAATTGGCTCTTCTTGCACTGCAATGCATTTGGTTATGATCTGTTTTGAGCCTTACTCAGTTTTGGGAATGGGCCATGTGTAGTTGTAGGTTAGGCAATAATTTGCTGACAGACTGGCTGTCAGAATAATCCGTAATTATGTTTTTCTTGGCCTGACTCTGGTGTCTCAGCAGCTGTCAAGACCAGCCTTAGGTAGACAAATCACTGCTGTTGTGCCATTGAAACTATTTCAAGTAACACCAGCATAACATCCACAGCCTCCAAATGATGATACTGAGTGTCAGCTGGGAGGATGGCTGAGGAGGGAATTTGCATTTAGGAGCATTTGGCTGCTGCTTTTCAGGAGAGTCCATGGCTGTGCAGATCCAGGCTCTCCTTGAAACCAAAAAATTCAGTATGTTCACATGGAAGTGGTCATTTAGGAACATTTCAATGGTCAGATAAGAGCAGCTGGATTTCTCTTCTATGTTTCCAGTGTGTTTTCTCATCTGACATTTCTCATAAAACATCTTTTTCACTCATCCAAATCAAATCTAGAACTAAAGGCAATTCCCACCTATCACAACCTCAAACCCCAGCATAACCTCCTTTCTCCCACTGTCCCAGCGTGGGAAGAGTTACCCTAGGATATAGCAGACTCTTATTCCAGATATCCCAATCATTCCCAGTGTGAGAGCTTATGGCAGCTAAACCCAAGAGCTCCTCATGTTGGAAACTCTTTGGTTGCTTGCAATCATGCAGGAAAGGGGGTTCAGCAGGGAGAGATCATGATTTAGTTGGATGTGGACAACTTAACTTCCAGAGGGGCAAGGAGAGCTGCAGTTCCTCTGGCCCATCAGCCTTGGAGAGAGATAACCATGTTCCCCTCTTGGCAGCTTCTATAATGCATAAAGCAAGATGTACAGCAACAGAGAAAACAACTTTGAATTACTGCCTTAAGAAAGACAGGTTATGCATCCACATTACAGTCCTCATAATTTTACTTAGTAAACAAGTAAATTTTACTTAGTAAACAAAACTAGCAGGCTTATATCACTACTGTATTTTGTTCTCTTACTGCGAAAACACCAATGTGAATTTTGATCAGCCAAAAAAAAACTGTGGAAAACTGATTCTTAGTCTCTGAGCAAATTCTTGTAAAAGAAGTCTACAACTTTTTTACTTTTTTCTTTCTCTTTGCTCGATATTAGCCCTTCAGGTAAAATCTTGTTCTGATCTGAGGACAGCAATCAGTAATGATGTATAAGCTGGTGTGTATGAAATCTTTCCATTTTGCAGCATAGGTCTGCTGTCGTCTTCAGTTTGTTTTCTCATCTGACATTTTTCAGAAATGTCACTTTGTCTCATCTAAATCCAGTCTGGAGCTATTATGTGATAGACAGATTACAGTGTTCATGTGCTCCCATACTGAACCAAGCTACAAATGAAAAATAAATCTTGCCTGATCTTGAGATTTGCTGGAAATGTAACAATTTCTAACTGTCTTAAGCCACAACTTTTACTTGTTTTAAGTGTCTTCTCTATCCAGTTTGTACCTTCCCATGCTATTTGTCTCCAAAACACAAAGAAGAAAGTGACAATAAGCATGACATTTGTATGGCATTCAAGTGGGCTGATGCAGCTACCTGCACTGCAGGGCTGTGAATGAGAACTCCCAGCTGGACCCCTCAGCGATTTACTGCTGTGATGCTCTACACCTGTATCATGGCACATTCACAAATCTCAGCCTGGACCTTGCAGTTTTCAGTCTCTTCTTCTGTTCCCCAGAAGTGCATGTTGTTTTTATTTTTGCAGTAGTGTTTAATAATCCTCAGCAAGGATTGGAGTTGTGTTGTTTGGCACAGCAGCACATGAAGACAATGTCTGCCCCTGAAACCCTGCGATCCAGGATAATGAGCAGCATATACCAGAGAAGAAAAATGTCATTGACAATAAAAAAATATAGGTGTCTCTTCATTCATAATCACAGCAGAAACCAAAGGCCGATGTTTTACCTTCTAGTGTGCCTTCTACTGATCTTTGTCACCCAATAATAGTGGGAAAAATCAGGTTATGGAACCCAGGAAATGTTTCTTAATAGTGTGACACTTACCAAGACTGGCTGTAAGGTGACAAGATCAGTCTTGGCAATTCTTGGATCCTGCTCTGTCCCCCAGGAACTGCCATGGGGAAACCAATGTTTCCCATACCTCCCATTCCTTGGCTGGGCTGGGACCACATCAGGTGCAATAATTATCACAATTAATGAAGCAGGCAGCAATCAAGACTAAAGTTGCTTTATGCCATTTAAGCATTAACAGGTATTTTCACTCACTATCTGTGGGTAAAAGTCCATGAGTGTGCCTGAGAAGCCTACTGTTAATAAAAAGCTAATAATTATAATTATTATTCTTCTCAAATTCAACAAAATTGAGCTACTTAAACCTAGTACTTGCTAAATAATAGCTGGTCTAATAGGATAGTTTCAGCATGCCACAAGCACCCTGAGTGGTGTCAGCCAAGGAAAGCAGGGAAACACATGAGTCAGGAGAAGTGCTGAGCTCCTCAGTCCCACCATGGGCCCCCCAAAAATGCACCAGGGTGCTCATGGTCAGTGCAGGAAAGTTGCCTAGATATCACTGGAGATACAACTGCATTATGCTAAAGAATATTTCCCTTGTGTCAGGTGTCCCTTCAGACTGTGGTTGGATTTTTTTAAAATTATTATTGTTATTATTATTATTATTATTAATTTAACCTCTGCAGGCCTGGTTGTGCTGGGAATTGTAGTAAGAAGGGTGGTGCCTCTCATCCCTCTAATCTGCTGTCAGAGACAAGGTAGAGCACACAGGCAGGAAAAACAAAAGCCTGGGGTTGAGGTGGGATGAAGAAGTAAAAATTAGGCATTTAACTATGCAGTACTTGGCTGTTTATTTGCTACGCTTTAAAAGTTTTAATACACTTCAACCTGTGTGTAATGTTATCAAGGCCTGGAAAAAAAAGGAAATGCAGTCAACTGTTACATCTATGAATATATGGTAATATTTCACAACTGTAAGGATTTTGTAATGATTGATCTATATTGCCTGAATTTTTTCCACCTGTGCTGTCTCCAATAGCCATTTGCCAAATGATTTTTATGATGCTTGCATAATTCAGCTCAGCCATATTTTGAGGCTGCTGTTAATCTGATCTGGAAAAAAAAATTGAGCAGTATTGCTCACTTCTAAAATTAATTTAAAGGTTTCTGAATGCCCAGATCACAAATGTTCCATGTCTAATTACCTGATGCCTTCTTTCAGTGTGTCATTGTATTACTTTTTTTCCTCTTTTTAATATTATGGAAATGTAAAATAAGTTGACCTTGCATAGGTATCTTGTGGGGATTCTTTTAATATATGCAGTGAATTAGATGAATGCCCATTGGTAGCTAAAAGAATTTTAGCTCTTCTATTTCATAACAGAGGTTTGCACTTCAGAAGCAGCAAGGTTTCTGGTGCTCATTCATTGCATTTTTATTAATTTGTAATGTGTCAAATGAATAAGTGATTTCTCTCACTTCTGCTGATTAAAAAGTTCTATTAAGAGCATAGATGATAAATATATATTATATAAAATGAACTGAGTTATAAATCTTAAATGTAGACATAATGTAATAAACCCACCTTTTCTTCAACATCAAACTCCATTTTTCTAATGCATAGACACCTATCGTCAGCTTAATTATTGTAAGGCAAGATCAACCTTAATTAATCAAAGGAGAGTAAGACCGCCTTTGTAATATTTAATTTTTAAAAAGAAGGGGAATAGATGTATCTATAGTTAACACAGTACAGATAAATTCACATATAGGAACACAAGAGCTTACATTAATAAACTGATTCAGAGTACATAGTTTGGGTTAATACTTCATTGACACAAAGAGGGATAACTTGCTTTCTTCACCGCAGAAGTAAATATAATTTTCTCAGCTGCCAGATGCACCAGCAGAAAGCCTGATGAAATGACTGATGTGCCAGGGAGGCAGAGGAGAGGGATGCACTCTAAGCTTTCAGAAAAACGGACAGATGTCAAGCTTATTGACAACTTTTCGAGTTGTCTAATTCCTGTGTAAAACACCTCTAAAATCATAAGCCAAGCCCAGCTACCATGTTAATCAGTTCAAGCAGTCAAGCAGCATCAGGGCATTAGAAGAAATCAAAGGTTGCTCTTTAACATCTCAGATTTTGTTTTAAGTGTGGTGTTTATGGCTTGTTTTTTCTTTAATGGATCCAAACTATATTCATCCATGGTCTGTTTCCGGTAAGTGAGCACTTATAGGAAATCACTAGTTCAGCTACAAGCCGAGTTCCATTCCTCCTTATACAGTCACACTGGCTGCTGCTTTGGCTTTTCTGAGATCCATTGGCATCTTTGGTGTTGCATCCCAGGCATATATATTTGGGGGAAGGGATAAGGAGGAGAGGTGAGTAAACTCAGACCTGAATGTGGTGGGGATTGTTGGGTTGCTGGTGTTTGTATGTTGGTGGCTCAACCTCCCTTTACTCTCACCACAAATCTGCCTGATTTGCTTTTCCTCAGAGTGCAGTTTGATTTATTTTATTTATTATTTTTTCACACAGCTTTAGTGCAATGTTTTTGTGGCAATTATGCAAATTATATGTCACACCACCGCATATTTTCCACATCATTTCATTTGACCTTTAAAACTAATAAGAGAATTATCATTTTTATGGGTAATTTGTGTTTCATGGTAGGAGACAGCAGGACAGGGACTGATGGGAAGAACATCAGAACATAGGAGTCATGTTGCAAGATAGTACTGTAGGGCCATAAGTAGGTATCCAGTGTACAGCTGTGGCTGCTGTGAGCTCCTGAAGAGTAAATTAGAAGATATATTGTGAAATAAACTTCCCAGAGGGGAATTTTCTTTCTAATAACCTTCCGTGGGCTCTGGGCTAGCTATTTTTCTTTTGGCTCATAATTGTTTCTAATGCCTGCATTGATATTTCACATGGTCTTTATACAGATGTGGATATATATTTCAGGTTATGTAATAAAGGATGTTATTCTTTCCATAAAAATGTTGAGAGGGTATATCTCATGATACATGTGCATGTCTAATGCCACTTAATCACACCAAACCTCTTGCTGAATTTTCTTTAGTTAATCAATTCTATTGGTTAAACACATACTGTATAATTTTTCAGTTAATTTTACTAATTTTAAAGCTGCTATAATCAACTTTTCTATCCATCCACCTGCTAAACTACCGTGAAAGGCAAAATGCTAAAAGCAGACAGATCTATATATTGTCTTGCCCAAGATGTACAGAACAAGCACGATTGCTAGCAGGTTCATCAACAACATTGTAATACTCTTCTTTCAGCCTCCTTTTCCCTCAAAAAGACCTCTGGAAAGTCCAAAGTGTCAAGAAAATTGTTGCAGAACTGTGATAAGACATGACATTCGAGCAGTGAAGACTTACATAACACTGGCTAAATGCCTTATTAATCTAACATGTGTCAGGTAAGATTTTCTGTGTGTTTAGGATGATGCCTGGCAGGAGCATAGGGTTTTCTGTGTGGGCTGTGTTTTGGGGAGGGGGAGGCAGAGTATTCTTCTTCTGACAGAATATTAGTATTTCATAGGCACTCAGCAGTAATGAGAAGTACCCATATTTGAAGAGTTCCCAAATGGAATAGCATACACCAGGATTTTGACCACACTTATCACTTCCCAGCTTCCCTCATCACCAGCTATTCTATTCTATTCTATTCTATTCTATTCTATTCTATTCTATTCTATTCTATTCTATTCTATTCTATTCATTTTCTCCTCTTCTTGTTTGATGACTCATCAACAATTTTGTTTGGGTTTTGTTCCCTTTTTGCTCTTTCCCTGTTCTTCAGTTCCTCTCTAGGCTTCATTCTAACAGATGTTTGCTTGTACCACCACATTTCAGGTGGGTGGTTCTGTGTCCCACCACAGCAGAGCCATGTGGAACTTCAACTCCTTGAACATGAGGTTCTGCTCGAGGCTTATCACACAGTGAAAACCAACCGTACAGGGTTAGTGTCAGCTCAGAAATCAAACAAAAGTAAAAATTCCCAAGGCATTTTGGGCATAACCTGATGACTTTTGCAGTTATGAAAGACCTTTGAGTATCCTGTAAATACTCTTCTCACCTTGAAAAGAAGATTGCACCTGTTTCTCCTGATCTTGCAATGCTTTTGGTTCTTTTCCCACCTTCTGCTTCTTTCCTCATATGAGCACGCTTTTTCCTTTTCCTTGACACAGCACATCTTCAGGCTTTTCTTCACACAGAGAAATGTAACAAAAAATATGAAAACCATCTGACTTGAACGTGGAGGTACCCAAAACCTTCCTGCCAAATTCCAGTTTTTTCAAGATAAATTACAAAAATGCTAAAATCCTAGTAACTATAGCAGCACAAACAACACCACTACAATATGCCGCAACAGATTGTTCGTATGTCACTATTTTTCCAAAGATCTTTGGCAAACGTTTCCATCAGTAAACAAGTCAAGTGAAAGAATTGTAAAATGGCCAGCAAAGCCCCTCAGATCTTCTCTAGGTAGTGAAATAAAATTCTGGTATTTATCACTATTATTCTGTTCCTCAGCCCCTGTTCTTTCACCTGTGCTGACAGACTGCAGTTGTCTTCGTTTCTGCCTTCACAATGAGGCTTTTGCCTGTCATGCCACCATCCTCTTTATACTGGAGATTTATCAAAGCAATCTCATTTCCCTGGGGGAAAACTTACACAGATCCATTAACTTTGTCAGAAAAATTACAAATTACATGAGCTGCTGAGCTGGCACTGCATGTTGCATCCAGCATGGCAAGGATCAATGGAACTGAAAAAAATACTAATAATGCCAGTTCAGTAACTCTTAGAGACAGAATGATGATTCATTTTTTTCCTATTATCTATTTTTCTTTGCTGCCTAATGTGTTGCTATCATCAGAAGTTATTGTTGAATGAAGGGCCTGGGGAATAGGCCAATTTATGCTGCATCTTAATGATGGGCAAATACTAAAAGTTTGGGAGTTCTTAACTGATTATTACTGGAATAATCTCTTGCAGCTGAAAAATATGTATTTCTACCTTGCCAGTACATACATCTCTAAAAGCGGAATTGGTAAATTGGTGAGTTTATGGAAAAAGGAATCTGATTTACCAATGTTTGAAACTGTCCTCCTGGGTTAGAAATAGCGGGATTTTCCCCCTGATTTTTATAACTACCTGCAATTTGAATGTCCCTAAAGTTAAATAAAATTACAGTAGATTGCACAGTAACATTTGTCTCTTCATTTTTTGAAATAACCTGGAAAAATGTTATATTCACTGAAACTAGTAGAAGCTTTGTCATGAGCTTTGAAAATAATGAATTAAACGTCCAACTCTTAGTGGTTTCACTTAGCACAAGAAAGGATGTTCTGGCTGTGCTTAGTCTTTGGCATTGGCTGGAGTTCCAAGATGCAGGGATGGGTGAAAAAAATAGTATGAGTAAAATAGATATTTCATCAAACACCCGATCTGATTTAAAAAAATACAGAGATAAATGTCTGAACGTATCTTTTACTAATGAAAGATAAAGGAGATATAACTGGGCACAGATGTAAAATGTTGTAAGTGTATCAACTTGAATGTATCTTTAATAACAAAAAATACATAATTTTTTTAAAATATCAGGATTATGAGGGTTATACAGAAGAAAGGAAGAAGGAATATTTTTTTCTGGGCATTTCAGAACACAAGGAAAGTCCTATATCTTTAGCTATGTTTAATCAAAATGTATAAGCAAAACTTATTACAGAGACGGGAGCACAACAGCCCTTACTCCCTCTTTACAAGCTCCTCAATTCTAAATTCTCCTTTTATGAACCTTTTTGGGATGGGGCAATGAGTGCCCATGCAGCTAACTGCTGGGTGAGAAAGGAGAAAATCTAATAGCTTTTAGATTTGGGAGGGTTTCCCTTTCCCTCCCCATCCCAAAGTGGGAATTGATTTAGTGCTCCATTCCTCAGGTGGTAGTCTTATGGATATACTGCAGTGTCAAAGAAATGGGCAGTGTTGCTGAGAAACAGATCTCCTTGTAAAGCCCAGCTGTAGTCTGTAAAGGGCATGGGGAACTGGACTTTCTCATGAGCCATGATGTACATCAAGTTGTGACCTAAAATAAAATGCATTTTATTTTATTTCCCTTCTCTAAAAGAAATGTTCCTTACTCCAGAGTTCACTTCAGCTCTGTACTCTGGATTAAAAGAGTGAGGGGCTTGGAGTTTGAGGGAAGTCTGTTGTTCCCACTTGGCTGGCCACAGTATTTAGGCTTTGTCACAGGTTTGTCACAGCAGTAGCACAAGCAAAAGAAATCATCAAGTCCAAGTCCTAGGCTGTCCCCAGTTCCACTTTTTAGCAATTTAACATATTCATCACTTGCTTTTATGCCACCCATCCTTGACTGAGCAAGCATGATGGACTGCACAGGCAGGCCTTTTTCTCAGAGCTTTCAGCAAACTGCATCCATACATCACCCTCCCTGTTTATTTCCCTTTTGCAGAGCTCATTTATCTCGTGCAGCATCACAACAGCTGCAGTAGGTGAGCTGAACTGAGGGTTACCTAACTGCTGTCATGACCTGAGACTCCTGCCTGCTCTAGCCTGAATTCAGGATGACAACATTAGCGACAGGACTTTAATCCTAACTTTTGTTCAAGGAGCCTGCACGGTTCATACATAATTCACTTAATGAAATCATGTCGAACAGCCTGGTTTGCCCTCTTTCCAGCATTAATTCCTGTATATCAAAGCCATGAGTTTCCAACAGGCTTAAAAAGGCAGGCATACACTATACCAACCCATTTGTGACCTTCCTGTTGATTTATTCTCATCAGCCAACAGGTGCCTCCTACAGAGTTCGAACTAATAAATGCTGAAAGACAAAACTAACAACCTTCCAGTGAAGCGTTGTCAGGGAAAACTTCTAATCCTCTCTGGTTTTATAGCAGTGAAAAGATGAGAGGGGGGAAAAAAGAATAGAAAAAAGGGAGGGACGGGAGACAAAGAAGAACATCCTGAAAGAGTTAGTGCCCCAGAGAGCTGCATAATGATTAATGATTCTTTTTTCAAATGGTAAGTGATTCCTTCTCAGTCCTGGATGACAATAGAGTCATAACTTCATCAAAATTACTTTGAATAGCCTCATTAATGACACACGTCTTGGTTTGTCCCTGCCTCAATGTCTGATAATATTTTCATATCTGCTATTGAATGTGTGTTTAGCTTTGTCCTCCTCTTTTGTACAATGCATTCATACATATCCAATCATCTTCTTTTGTTCTTGGATGTTCAACAATTCAATAAAATGTTAGCAATAAAAGGGGGGTAAAAAAGGAAGAGGATAAGGTGACGGTTTCTTTTCAGTACAAGCTAAACAATGGAAAGGAAAGTGTATTATATCATCTGTAGAAAGCAGCCTACTTCATCCAATTCTAGTGGCAGAGAATATTTAGAAAGCACAGGCCTTAAATATGATTTATTGAAGTACAATCTTGCCTTCGTTGCATAGACTGGAGGCATTTTCTTCTAAAATAGCTGATTAACAGAAGCAGCTCCCTTAAGAACAGCTGCACAGAGTATTCCTGTCAAGCCTCTACCTTGTATAAATATTTTTAATTAATAGATGCCTTCATCAAATACAAGAAAAAATTAAGCATTAGTGCTCACCAGAGACTGTGCTATTAGAGTGATTATTTTAGATTTAGTTTCATTTGCAGATGTCATTAATTTATTTTTAATACATCACTAATTTAGTTTTATCTCTTTCTCACTCCGTTTTTGTAGATATTAGCAGGCTGTGCTTCCTTCAAAGTACACCAGCTTTCCCCTCCCACTTCCTCCAGGCTCTGTACTCTCCACAGTGCATCTGTGTTTAAATTAGCTGGACCACTGTGGGCTGAGACAGCGATTAATCTGCACATCTGCCACGAGAGAGGAGTTAACAGCCTGGCTGAGGGACTTAAAGCAAAAAACAGCATGACCACTGCAACTCATCTGCAGTGTTTGGCAAAGCAGGAGTTGTGTCCCATGGGAGCAGGCTGCCCTTGAAGTATCTTCTGTTTGAGTGAGTGGCAGTGAGGATTGTTGCACAGTACGTAAACCTCCTTTTGTCAGCTTGCATTAGCCACAGAATTGACTTGTAAGACATTTGTACTTGGGGAGAGAGAGATGAGCTATGTCCTGCCTGTAGCAAAGGGAATCAGTGCTGCAGCACAGAACAGAGACACCAGAGCTGGTTTCTTGGAGAACTACAGCAGCCTGGTCAAAGTTCTCTGCTGCTTCTGCTCAGAGAAGGGTGTTTAAATTGGGGTGTCTGTGCAGCTGTCCAGGGCGAGGTGGCTCCCAGAGCAGCATGCCCAATAGCTGCCCTGTTCCCAGGAGCTCAATCAGCCCTTTACTTGGTATTGGTCTCAGCAGTTTTAGCCTCACTGGGGTTCAGTGCACACAAGAGCACTTCATTGCTGTGGACAGGCAGAGAAACTGGGGCTGTTCAGCCTGGCGGAGAGAAAGTTGTGTGGACACCTTCCAGCAGGCCTTTGGAGCCAGAGAGGGACTCCAGCAGCAGCTGCAGTGATGGGACAAGGACAAATGGGTTCAGACTGAAAGGGGAGATAAAGGCTAGGTAGACAGAAGACATTCTTTACTGTGAGGGCAGTGAGACACTCAAACTGGTTACAGGTGTTCAAGGCCAGGTTGGATGGAGCTCTGAGCCACCTGGTCTAGTGGGAAGTGTCCCTGCCTGTGGCAGGGGATGGGAACTACGTGACCTTTAAGGTCCCTTCCAACCCAAACCATTCTGTGATTCTGTGTTCCTACATATGATGTTCAGAAAGGTAAGAGATGGAGATAAATCTTTATCCCTTTTAGACTAAGACAAGAAGTGAAGGAATGGAAAGTTTCCTTGCTCTGGTTTTTTTGGCAACTTTGCTGCAGGGGGATGGCATGACTTTTAGGGTTTTTTTTCACTCACAGGAACTTCAAGGAAGAGCTGTGAGATGAATCCAGACCTTCTGTGTCCTAATTCTTTGTTGTTTTATTACATAGGAGTGGTATTTCCTAAAGGGCAGTGCCACAGTCTGGCCAGCTCTGCTCCGTTATAGTCAATATGGTACTTTATCACTGACTTAAGAATAAGCAGAGTACACAGTCAACCATAACAAGACAAGAAACTGCTGATTTCATATTGATTTAGTGCATAAGCTTCTCCAGCAGTGTCTCAGTTTCTAGCTGGGGGATAACTGTGGATTTAATTTTAATCAGACCTCTTCTAAAAGAGATTAAAGAGTGCTGGTTGTGATGGGGACCATGGCACTACTACCTTCTGGAAACATTTTTATTTTACATCTGTGGGGATAATTTTGACTCTTACCATTCTTAGGCTGAATATGCACCAGCACCTCTTAGATTTAAGTGTCAGTTTGCTGTCTCAGTCAGGAAACTGAGAATGTTCATTCATAATCTTTTCCAGTAAGTGGCTGGATGGAGGTAGTTATACATAATCATTTTTAACTACATGTTATTAGTAAGTGCATTATACTAAAAGAAGATAAATATTAATGAAAAAGAAGAAGGAAATTATGATTATTGCCTCCGATCTCAAGATAATACTGGAATTTTCCTGTCAGGTGTGTGATTTTTTTTTCCTTCCATACCATTTTTTTCACTTTTTTTTTTAAGTGTATGAAATGTTGGGGGTTTTTAATATCATTCCATGAAGTATGATGAACCCACCCCATTTAGAAAAACAAGATGTTTTCTCCAGCTGTGTTGTTACTTCTGTAAATGGTTCCTCCAGGATAAATATTTTTTTCTTCTGAAGAATATGAAAGCAGAATAGTTCCCTTGTTTAAGAAAGGTAAGTGTTTTATGAGATTAACCTATCTGGATGTACATCTGTTGATCTTCCTGCACCTCTAAATTACCTCTTTCCTGTGACAACTCATATTATCTCTTTCACACTGACCCTCTGCTACACAATTTCTGTAATAATCTATGCAATCTTCATCCATTTTAGGTATTGCTGTAAACCTACTGGATTGTGGGCACCATGAGAATCTTCCAAGACCATTTTGTATCTAGGAATGGGATTCCTGTGGTTTGCCAGTTAGTCTGAAATAGCCAAGCATAAGTACATGTAGAGAAAAATCAATTCATAGCAACCTAATCTTATCAACACTCATAAAATGAGCATAGGGACAAGTGTGCAGGTGTGAAGGCAAAGCAGAGTTGCCCCTTTTGTGTCTTTTAAGCCAGCTTCGGTGACATTGGGGTGCTGGTGCAGCTAAATCACAGTGAGGAGGTCAAGGAATGCAGTCTGTGCATCATCCCCTACATCAGAAACTGTGAAAAATTTCCTGATAGGAAAGCTAATTTGTGGGCAGGGCTGTGACTGCAGAAAGTCAAGAGCCCTGGGTGTGAGGGGTACTGTCTTAAAGACTTTGCCATAGCGTGAGGTGTTCTGTCCACATCTAGAAATGCAGTGCTAGTCTGCTCACTTGCTGCCCAGCAGGTCTCAAGAGCTTCAACTCGGAAGCATAAAAAGATACAATATTCTGAAGGAGAAGGGAATTTGGTAAAAGAAGGGATGGAGACTCCAGGCAAGAATCACAACTTTTAGTTGAAGTGATGTGAAAGCAAATTAAAGAAAAGGTATGATAGCTCCATCATGAATGCATTAGCTGTAAATATGAAAAGCAGCCTGCTTAGCAGAATTTGTTGATAATTTGCATCAAGACTGGGATGAAAGACAAAGGTCTTGGCAATATTCCATAGTGCCCTCTCCAATGCACTTACAGGGAAGCCTTGCAGAGCGTTACTCTTCTCCACTGCCAATGCCACAAGTTATTTTTGGCTGCTGGGGATTTTAAGTTTCATCTAGATGCCAAGGTAACTTTGTGGTATGTTAAGGAGACCTGGCTGTGGTTGTTCCTCTGAGGGTGAAAACTCAACTTCTGAGGAGACTGTATATCTGTTTTATGCCAGATAATGAGACCATGGATTTTAAGAGTTGCTGAGAGTCTGAAAAGAAACTGGTTCTCAGCAGAGATGGTGTTGGTGGTTTTTTGGTGAGTCCCCACTGTGCAAACCATGGAAACCATAAAAATTTCCCTTAGACTGTGAGCTGTGTCAGCTACTGGGCCAGGAACAATTTACCAGTGGTTGTTCACTTCATAGATATACTGCTCCTTAATACATTCTGCTGCCATGTAAATGTGGGCTATGTATTTTTTCCAGAAAAAAAACCCAAAAACCTGGTCATTGTTTTCTTTCTAGTGCTCCACAAAACATACTTGCCATTTGATTACTGCAGATTAAAAACCTGCTGTGCAGTATATGCTTTCAAAAAATACACCACAGTAAAGAGAAGATTGCCTTCATTTGCAGGAGAAATGTGAGTTTCTTATTCACTGTCCTGTTTCCAAGTGTTGTTGCAGGATGAAGTGTCAGGGTGGATTGAACAAAAAAGACTCAGGAGTGCTGTGACTGTAATCAGTTCCACATGCCTGGTGCTTTGCCTGCTCTTGTTCACCAGTACATGACTGTTCTGATCATCACCCTCACAATCTCTGGCAACTTTGCAGGTTGGACTCTGGTGAAAGACTCCACACAAAGACATCCTACAAAATCATCATCTGATTTTCCTCTGATTCTGGCCTCATGTTCATGTTTGACTTCCACCATGTCAGAAAAGAACTCTTCCAAGACAGAGGAAAAGGCAAAATGAGGATTTGATACCATCTGAACTCTACCCAGAGTAAGTAACTGCACATTTTTTATTTTTGATAAGACAGAAAATAAAACTTTTTCTCAACCATCATTGCTCTCTGTCCTCTGGTAGCCCAGCTTTGTAAGCCCAGCAACTGCATACTAAGAAATGGTGTGTTAAGGGCAGTAAGGAATAGCAGAAATTATATTTTATAGGTTTAACTTTTCCTTTCTCTTTTGACGTTATCAGTGGTATTTTTCCAAGGATATTTGTTTACAATGATTACCTGAGCAACTTTGAGCTATAAATTCCTTTTGACATCTGTTCAGAGGAATAAATAATTTATTTGATGTGTTAGTCATGCGATAGCATTTCTGTTCTCTTTATGGCTGAGCCATAAACATTTTTATCAGGATTCTAGATTTTATCTTAGAATAGTGGATTTGAAACTATTTTTCTGTATGGATTGGTTGTGTTGTTTTCTACTAGAAATGTTTACTTTAAAAAGTATTTTAATCTATTTCTGAAAAAGAGTAAATTTGTGTAATAAAATCATAAGTAATTTAAAAATGGAATTACACCTCAACTGGGTTTCTGGACAAAACTATAAGCATTTTAATGACAAAATGCTATCACTTATTGCTCTTCCTGAGCTGTCTTCCTAAATTCTACATTTCATATCGCATTATGTGTATTTCCTAAGAGGAGAAATCAGGCTATTTTTTGGCCCCAGCATATAAAGGAGTGCAAATTCCATGAAGCCCCAAGAATGTCCTTCAAATCCAAAATATTATTGCTTTTGGCTAAAAAGCACTTAGAAGGGAGGATTCCTCCACAAGGTTTCCTGTGGGCAGAGAATGATGAAGAAGAAATTAGATGTCTTCAATTAACCACTGCAGAAATATTTGCTGGTATATGTCTGACATGCTCTCTGTGCAATGCCAACTGCACAAGTGAATACAGGCAAAAGTGAGTTCAAAACTGATATCCACACAAATATCTGTAAGTAGGGTGTTTCAACTTGGCTTGAGCTCTTCTGTCCGCTAATCTGAACTAAACACTCTTTCAAGATGTATTTATTGTGTCTTTTCAACAATGGAGTTGTCCAGAATGAAGTTTTATTTATTGTAAATCCTAAAGAATAGAGGGAATTTCACTCTGGAAATGGTGATTTATTGTAAATCTTTAAATCCTTTATAGACTAGAAGTGGTCAAAGTTATTCTTGATGAACTACTGAACTGACTAATCTTTTTTTATTCTTTTCTTCTGTTCCTGATCACGTTTTCTACGAATGTGTTAATTGCTCAAAAATAATTCTAATTTTTGCCATTTAAGAGAAGAAAGTAATCATTACAATGGCTTTTTATGAATCCCCTGCTACAAGTTCTTTAAGAATCTGCTAATTTTTTCAGGCATTTGATTCGTCTGCTTACTCAAGTCTTCTGTTTCTACACCATTATTAGATAATTTAGTCTTAAAATGAGAAAATCACCAAAAAGATCTAAACCATAATGACTTGCAATATTACTTTCCAACATGAATAATTATTCTATGACTATTTGCAAAGTATTTAGGATTCATAAACATCTTCAGGGCAAAAAACATTTGTCATGCAGATACGCATATGCAGTTGTTAATAATAAGCCACAAATAATAACTGAAAGAGCTGACAGTGCTTATGACAAAATTATTCACTATTTTTTGTGGTATTCAGCCAAGTCTGCCTATGCTTTATAAATAACTGCTGACTTAGACATTATGAAGGCCAGGCAGAACTACTGGGTCATTTTTCTGATTTCCTAGGTAGTATTGATCAGGTACTCTTCCCTAGTTATGCTGGATGATAATTATATCCAGGTGCATTTACTGTTTTCATCCTGCTGAATGCAGATAAACTGAAAAGATTTAAATAAAAGTAGGGGGAAAAAATCTGGCATAGTAATTGATGGGGCCTAGTAAGTAAAAAAGGAATGTTTAGTACAGTAGTCACATATTTAAACAGTGCAGCACTCAAGTCATAGTTAAAATTTTCTCCATATATACAAGGTGGAACGGTTTAGAGAATTTCTTATTCCTTCTTTTTGCAAAATCGTGCGGAATCCTGATGGGAAGCAGATCCCAGAGAGCAGCGACAGTTGTTTCTCTGCAGCAAATGTGATTGCTGATGGAAAGAAATGCAAGACAGCCATCTGTTGGTGCGCAGAAACCTGTTTCACTCCAGTGCCAGGGCAGGCTGCCTGCAGCCCAAGAGGAAGGAGTGCAGAGCTCCCTGCGAGGGCAGATGCTGTTTGAGGACCTTTTAAATCCAGCCTGGGCAGCAGGCCACGGAGAAGGGAATGCATGCCTGTGGAAATGGGTCCTGGGGGTGCTGCAGACATCTGGGAGGCAGGCAGGGCTTTGTCGTCAGCAGGTTGCTGGTTGGACAGAGGATTTCTGCATCTTTCCCCAGCAGCAGTTCTGTGCTGCAGGACTGTGTGGCCAGGTGCTGTCAAAGGTGATGGATTCAGCCCTGATCTGCTGCTTGAGGAGAGCACATGCACGGCTGATCTCTAAATGTGGGGCAGTGAAGTGCAGGAGACTTGCTTGTCCCTGGGCTGGTGTGACACCTTCAGGTCTGCTTTGTAAAGAGCATTTGAGTGAAGACAACAATCATTTATCTTTAAATGCTTGGGGTTAGGGTAAAGTTTGAGTCAGACATCTTGGATCTTTATGCTTTGTAGGCTTTTATTAAAAACCTTTTCCATCAGACAGATCAATATTGATGCAGTCAATAATTGGGTCTTTGATTGTCCCAGATGTCCTGACACAGATTTATGATTTGATAAACAAGACTGGTCACATATCATTGCCATTCATGCTGAGGGTCTGACCAGTATTTCTTATTTCCCACTGGAGATACCCTCCTAGGCTTCCATTTTGAATTGACTTTGTACCTTTCCTGGATCTGGGACCATTTGTGTAGGTTCAATTCCCAATAAAAAAGAGGTAACTTCACTATTCTGTCTGTCTCCAGATCTTTCTATTAGATAGAGACAAAACAGTGGATATACTGACCCTCCTGCTTACCACAGTGTAATCACTGAGCAGATTATCTCTCTTCCAAGTGTCAACGACACAAAGGAGAGCTCTTGATATGGTATTGTGGTGCTGTGTGTTTGGGCAGGGATTTTGTGAGCCTCTCACATATTGCCTTTTTTTTTTTTTTTTTTTTTTTTTGGTCCCTGCTGAGGCCAAGTACACTTAAAGCTAGAAAAAAAATGAGCCACTGTTGAAAATCACACCCTATGCATTTCTGAGTACCGATAGATTGAATTTCAATAAAAATTAAAGTGAAATAAATTGTCACTTGTTAATTCTAATTTAATTTTAAGTGGTGTAAATTAATGGTGGGGTTTTTCTCTATGTTCTTCACATACCCTTTTATAGATCAGTGAAATCACAAGGAGGGATAACAACCACCAATTGTAAAAGGCAAAGGCAGAGAAGCAAGCGAGTCTAAACCATAAGAAAGGTACCCAAATAACTGATTTTTCTGCTAAATAATGGAGCAGGAGGCTATACTGGTTGAACTGCACTAATAATCCCTACAGATCTCACTGGGAACTGAAGTCTGCTGCTCAGGTTGTAACTATCTGAGAGTTTAAAATTGGGTAGGGAAAATTAATTAATTAATTATTCTCCAGCCCCTAGCAGAACATTAGAATTGCTCTTTGATGGGACCATATACCCTTAATGCACAAAAATGTTCTCAATGTGTACAGGAGGTTAATCTTGTGGTCTCAGTCCAAACTCAATGGACAATTCTGTTTGAAAGGCATTCCAGTCTCTGCGTATGCAGCTATTAAAATAGGAATAATGCTTCCATCCCACTTGGTAATAGAGTCCTCTTACCTGAGCACAAGGCCCCTGAAAGGATGGAAGAAAAAGGTTAGACAGTTTCAGGGGAGATGCCTGACAGATTGTGTGCTGAATTTGAGAACCTGGCCTTTCTTCTAGGTAAGGTTTAATTCCTGCTTCATCAGCAATTTGTAATGACAAAGGTCTAGACTGGTTCTGATTTCATTATATTTAATATGAATTTCATGACTTTGCCTCCATTTTAATCTGTAATGTCTGGATTTTCCCCTTTAATTTAAATAACCTGGTTTTGAAATTGCTGACTGCTGCTCTTTGGGATTATTCACTTCCAGAAGCTCCTGGGGGAGAAGGACTGATCCCTAATGGCAGAGGAAGGTAGAAATTTTACCCTGCATAAATACCTTCATTCTCAGAGCAGTCTGGAGTGGGATATGGGAATTGATATATTGGTTGATATATTGAAGGCAAGGGAAAGGTAAAACACCTTTGACAGACATGCTGATGGATGCTTTCTGTTTATTGAGAGCTAAAGAAAAACCCTTAGAAATTCGGGAGCAGAGTCAAACCAATGCTTTTAATAGAATAGAATGGTTTCCTAGGAATTCTGCATATGTTTGATTCTGTTAATAACCTTCTCCAAGCTTTGCCTCTGACCCCACAACCAAGATAAAAAGAAAGTTTTACCTTAGTTGGCCAAGACAGATGAGCTTGTTAGAGCAAGCTAACAAGCGTGGATTATGTCACTGCAAAGACAGAAGGGGAAGGTGACACTTCAGGTGTTTGCCTCTGGCTAAGTGTGTGAGGCCAGTGCTATATTCTTATCCAGGCACAGCCTTTCTGCTTATCTTACAATAAATGAAACTGACTACTTGTCGCTAGGGCTGAAACAGCTTTTGGTTTTCCCTTTCTTCCTTTCTTTTACCTCAGGGTAACTAATACACCTTTGTTTTCCTGTGGTAAAGCATAGTGAAAGTAAGACACTTCATTTTATGAGATCAGTGCTCCACATCTGCCAAAGAATGACGCATCTCACAGTGAAACTGAAGTGCTCTGACATTGCTGCTTTTTTGTTTTGTTTTGTTTAAAATAAAACCCTCCTACAACCTTGTGTGTGCTAATTACCCCAGCTAAATGCAGCATCTTGACCAATGAATGAATTGTTTGAGCTGCAGCATTCCTATGTCATGGAGATCCCAATGCTGAGAGTAGAGTTTGTACCTTGGAAGTAATTTATCTCTTCCCACTGGTAAGCAATGTAATTTCCTTTCCTGGTTGTTACTCACTCGCATGTTTCAATTTGATTCACTCAAATTGATTCACTCACGGGAATTCTCATAGCATTCTGCTATTCTCCTTCCCAGATGTACCTGCTCAGATTTAGTCACTTTAAAAGTGCTTCTCCAGCTGACCTTCCTGTGTCACTGTCACCTGCTCTCCACTGAAGCAGATGTGATTAACTTAAGACCAGTATTTGGCGTCTCTGCCCAATTTATCCTTCCATCCCAGAGTGGCAGCCTGAGATTTGCTGGTTTCCTGTACTTAAATAGACAAACTCTATTTCCCAGGATTCTTATTTAATTGCTTCTCTTCTCTGAATTAATAGGTGAGGATTTTGACGCTATTCCTGTGCCACTCAACTTCTTCATTTCACTGTGCAAAGGAAAAAAGTCTGTATATCAATGTAAAAAAATTTATTTTCTTCATTCCCACTGCACCCAGAATTTCCTGATTATACTCTTAAAGAAGTTATACTGGGTTATTTTAGATACTTTCTAGCACATAGTCTCACTCTATAATACTAAAAAGGTTGGTCATAGCTTTGAGGTCAACAAAATGCATGAAATGTTTCAGCTCAAATACTCTTATATATTTCTAGAAAATATATTGCCAGCAAGATTTGTCTGTTTACTAAAGAGACAAAAGCAGTTCATAAGTATCTGGTGTTTTCCAGTATAAATTAGAAAAGCCTGCTGCCCAGCAATCTGAAAAATCTTCTGCTAAGTGTCAATTTAGTTTTACTTCCTCCACTTAATGGTAAAATAAAATTCATCTTCTTTTTTCAGAAAGTTTTAGGTATAGATTTGATCAGAGCCACTTTTGCAATAGCATTCATCTGTGCTAACAATGGCAGTTCAGAAACCAAAATTCAAGTAAGCAGAAGTTCGAGTTAGGACAATGCTCTCAAATAGAATCAATTTTTTTTAACAGGCCAGTTTTTCTAATAATTTTGCGATTGTCCCAGGAAATTAATTGTGAATTGCACTTTCTCCACAGTTTGCTGTAAAAGTGATTTAATCAAGCAATTACTTGACCCAAGAAATTTAGCAATATTTTTTCAATTTTACAAATCTTTCTCAGTTGAAGGACACTCCAGTAATTGAAGATATACACTTGACTTTCTAATGTTAAATCACAACACTCATTAACCCACCATCCGACTGGCACAATCCAAAGCAAGTAAGAAATTAAATGGGTATATTCTGGGGTGTTGACATTGGTCTGTGTGAGAGCAGCCTGTCGTTCAAGCTTTCTAACCACCAGAGCTTGCTGTCTGTGCAGCAGCAGCTCTGCAGGTGCCACCAGGGCACCACTTTTAAACAACCCTCTGGCAGATGGAATTATGACTTGAATCATTCAGAAATTCTGCTTTTTCTCCTGCAAATGCCTGCTTCTCCTGTCAGTTTTGGAGTTCCCCAGTTGCTGTGCTGTGCTCTCACTCCATTTATAGCACATGGTATGATCTGCCTCTCAAAGAATGTAAGTAGTGTAAGGAAAGAACTTGATCTTCATGGCCACTTTATCCCATCCTGTCTTGCATGGAATCACACCTGCTTGTATTTAAAGCGCACAAGCAGTGATATTACAGCTCTCAATGGCTGTCTTTGATAAAGCTCTTCATTTTATAAAAGTTCACTTCTCTGACAGCACAAAAACCCTTGGACAAGGTGGAAATAGATGTTCAGAGGATGCCGTATCTCTGCTGGGGGTCTTTCCTCAATGGCTGGGTTTTTCCTCCATGGCCATTTTAGGCTTTTGAGTAAAAGTGCTTTGTTCACTCTCATGTTCCAGACAGCTGTGATTCCAATAGTTTTCAGCAGGATTCAGATACGACTGATCTGGCAACCTCAACTTTTAAACAGCCTGTCTTCATGTAAAGTCAGATTGTGCAGCAATGACGCTTCTCTGATTCAAACCAAACACTGAAACAGTCTCTAATTGTGATATCAAAAAGAAGTTGACATAAAACCCTCCTTGAATCACCCATGAATATTTAAATTTGCTGATAACCTACAAGTAAAACTGCAGACTCAATAAAACGCAAGCAGGCATAGAGAGGTACTGAAAATTTTTAACAGAGAAATCCTTTTGGCTTCAATGGGAATTTCACCTGAACAGAAGCCTTAGAATCTGGTGCAACTGAAATTAGGGGAAACAAATAATAAAGGACTCCAGTGAAATAGAAGAGCATCTAGAGTGGTGGTTTTGCGGGGGACAATCTGTGTGACTTGAAGCTACCCATGATGAATATGCCATGCTTAACTCCTTGGTCTAACTAGCTAATCTAGGAGTAATCTCCTCTTCAAACTGAGTAGAGAACTCAGTCTCTTAAGAAAATTTGTACAACTCAGAGACTCTTACTACGTGGAGCTGTGTTTGTCCTGAGGTTTAATCTAGTGAATGCTAACATCTTTCATGAGTGATCTCATTGAAGTTAATCACGTGATAGGTTATCCTGCTGCCATCATCCTTGCTGCCATTAGGTCACCCGACTCATGGGCGATGGGAGGGCAGTGCAGGTTCTGTTTCAGGATTTTAAGAGGAGTTTGGATGCTGTCCCTCACAGAATCTTTCTGGAGCAGGTGTGCAGCTGGGAGATGTGCAGGGACAGGGCGTGCTGGGGGAAGAGCTGGTCTATGTGCTCGTTTTCAATGGGATAGGATCCATTTGCTTGCCAGTAAGTGGCATAGAGCTGGGTTTGGATTCAGGGGGGGAATGTGGTGGATAGCACAGGGAGGGTTTCATTGCTGCCGAGCAGGGCTTGCCATCCTCAAGCACTTGGCAGTGTCCCTTTGGACAATTCATGTCCTGTGCTCTGCCAACGAGGAGGTGACACCATCATCATTGCCCTCATCTCTGTGTCCTACTATGCCGAGAGTCTTCCACCCACCCTGCTCCAGAGGGCCCCCAAGTGCGCACAGGAAGCCCCCTCCCTCCCGCTGCCGCACTGCTGAGCACCGGGCTGAGGGGGGGCTGTGAGGGCACAAGGGGGCTGAGCGCTGGCGTGAGGCAGGGCTGTGATGTCACAGGGCTCTGCTGGCCCTCAGCACTGTGAGGTCACAATGCTGTGGCTAGCTATAGAAGAGGGGCCAGCAGCCGCAGCCGCCGGTGCAGTCGCGATGCAAGGCACTGGAGCCATGAGCGCCGTCAGTGTCGCCGTGTCTGCGCTTTTCCTGCTGCTGGCCGCTGTGGCTGTCTGGTGGGCTGTTGGCCACTGGATGCCACAGAGGCAGCATGCAAGGAGCGTCAAAAGTCGTAAGCATGCCGGGGTTCTGCCCAGAGGCTCACGGAGAAGCCGAAGAGCCCCTGTGGCTCCCAGGTGTTCCAGGCATGGGACAACCCCTCGCAAGCGGCCACGTGCTCCCACCAGCCCCCTGGACAGCCCCTGCAGCTGCGGCCCCTGCCAGCCTGTGGCCCAGGAGCTGCAGGAAATGATGCTGCTGCTGTGGGCTCACAATGGGACACGTCAACCGCTTTATTCAGGGATGTGGCAGGCGTTGTGGGCACAACTGGAGAAGCTGGTGAAGCGAGGCCACCTGCCCTCCTATGGCTCATCCAGCTCCTCCAGGAGCCTCCGTCACTTCAAGAGGCTGCTCACACCAAGCATCTGCATCCCTGGGAGAGCTCCCACCCTTTCAAGGATTTTCTTCCATTGGAGATCCTCCATCCGGCCGAGAACATCAGGCTGTCAGAGATCTGCCATCCTGCCGGGAGCCTCCACTGCCTCTGACAGCCTCCAGCCACGTGAGAGGCTCCAGCCCTCTGAGAACCTCCCTTCTTCCAAGGGGTTCTCTCCCGCTGAAAGCCTCTCCGTCTCGGAGAATGTGCATTGCTCTGAAGGGATTGACCTTCCAAGAGCTTCCGTTCTCTCTGACAGCTTCCAGCAATCTGAGAGCCTCCCTTCTTCCAAGGGGCTCTCTCCCTCGGAGAGGCTCCCCATCTCAGAGGACGTGCGTTGCTCTGAAAGTCTTGACCTTCCAAGAGCCTCCGTTCTCTCTGAAAGCTTCCAGCCTGCCGAGAGCCTCCCTCCTTCCAACAGCCTACCTTCATTGGAGAGCCTCCCAGATTCCAAGAACCTTCTTCCCTCTGAGAACCTCCTAGGCTCTGACAACCTTCTTCCCTCTGAAAGCCTCCCAGCCTCCAAGAACCTTCTTACCTCTCACAGCCTCTCCAATTCTGAGAACCTGCATTCCTCTCAGAACCTCCCTGTCATCCAGGACCTTCTTCCCTCTGAAAGCCTCCCTGTCTCCGAGAACCTTCTTCCCTCTGAAAGCCTCCCTGATTCTGAGAGCCTTCTTCCTGCTGAGAGCCCCCCCATCTGTGAGAACCTGTATCCCTCTGAGAGCCTCGACCTTGCAAGAGCTTCCATGCCCTTTGACAGCTTCCAGCCCTCTGAGATCCTCCCTCCATCCGAAAGCCTCCCCGTTCATGAGATACTTCAGCCCTGGGAAATCCAGCACCTTCAAGGAGTCTCCGTTCCCTCAGAGAGCCTCACTCATCAGAGCCTCCCTCCCTACCCAAGGCTCGGTGAGACCTGCTGGCCTGAGGACAGCGGTGACCCCATGGACAGCTCTGCCAGCTCCCTTGGAGCCAAGGACCTCAAGCACAGCAGCACATTCCTCAGCACTGAGGTGTCACTGTTGAGCCGCTAGCTGAGGAATGACCCAGGTTCTCAGACAAGGAAAGAGAGAAGAGAGCTTTATCGTTTTGATTTCTATATATATAGAGTTTACAGAGGTCACCCAGATTGGTCAGCCCGAGACCTCCCCCTAGGCCCAATTGGCCAAGCCCAAACTGACCTAATCCGGAGACATTGTTTGCAAAACATCCAAACTTTATCTTTGTTTATGAAATGTAGCAAAATGTTCTCACAAGAAAGACCTGTGCTAGTCACACTGAGGTGGCCAGGGAAAGGCCAGAAGGAGAAATGGCAGTGCAGCCCCATCCTGTGCAGCATTGTCAGGAGGAGCAAGTGGTGCAGCAGCAAGTATCCTGGAGCCCCCGGTTGTCACCCCACGGCTCCCAGGACGCTGTGCCGGCTGTGCCAACTGGGAACACCCCGTGCTTGGTGGCAGAGACAAGGCCCAAGAGGCCCAGGAGGTTCCTCCATCTCCGAGAAGCTGCCCCAAGACGGCCACCAAATACGAGGAATGTCTACATGGTAGCAGGTCAGATGTGAGGAGCAGAAGGTGTTCAATAAATTAGGATTTTCCCCAAGAGCTGTGTGAGCGTTTGCACTGGTCTGGATTTGACTGGGATACGCTTCCTTTCTACCCAGTAAGTGAAACAGAGCTGGGTTTGGATTCAGGATGGGAATGCGGTGGATAGCACAGGGAGGCTTTGGTTGCTGCTGAGCAGGGTTTGCCCTCTTCTGGGCTCTGAAGTGTCCAATGGGTTAATCCATGTTTTTCACTGTTGAAGAATGGCTAATAGAAAAGAGACATACAGACTTAGAAAAGCTGTTTCTTAACAATAGTTGTACTCAGCTAGTTTAACTGACTCAGCAGCTAACTATTGTCTAGATGCCAACCCTGTGCCCAATCAGCAATTAGGGCACAGTGACCTTACTGCAACATTAAGATAACGGTACCGATAGAGATATGCAAGAACCAATAAGATTATAGAAAACCAGACAAAGTTAGTATGTATCCATACATAGGGCAAATAGCCAAACTTAGGGCGTTAAAGCAAATAGCCAATAATAATATGCGGTTACAGAATATACATTATCTAATTAACCACACTATAAGTATGTATGCTAAAATTCAATAAACCGAAGCTTGTTGTACGTTCATATTGGATGTGTTCGAGTTTCCATTCCTTTAAGTCTGCTGCATTTCACCGGGAAGGGTGGAGTGAGTGTTGAAGACAAAGGCAAAGAAAGCATTAAACACCTGTACTGTGTCTCTGTCCCTGTCTGCGAGGTGACCCTCCACACCCTGGAAGGAGCTGATGTTATTGCTACAATGACTTTGCCATTAATGCTACAATGTCTTTTACTGTGCACCACATTTCTGGCCGCCTTAATCTCCAGGTCAGCTTTCACAGCACCACATTGCTCCCTACACTTGCAATCAGCATCTCTGTATTCTACTCCTGACCTGGATTCCAGTGGGCACGCAGCTTCCTTTTCCATCTTCTTTCCTAGAGAAGATGTTTGTTCAGGCAAGCCAGCCTTCTGCCCGGCCTGCTTGGCTTCTGGCATTTGGCAATTGCCTGCTCCTGTGCCCGCAGGAGGTGACGTTTCCAAAGGGAGCAGCACTGCTGGAGCCCAGCAGGTGCAAAAATATTTTCCCTGGGGACCTTGCTTCCCATTTCCCAGAGCAGCCTGCAGTGTGCTCTCCTCATTCCCAGAGCTGAGGTTTTGCTGGCACTTTTCCTCTTGTCAGAGCTTTGAAATTCCATTTCTTTGTGGTCACTGTGGCCAAAAGGGCCGCCAATCCCCGCTTGGCTGAAGGCGTGTCCCGATTCCACCTCCCCCGCCCGCCCCCCACTTCCCCACGGCCGAGGACAAGCCTCAGGGCCACTCTGCCGCTTCTCCCTGCCCCCCCGTGCCCTGTCCTCCCCCGCCGCTCTCTCATGTGCCACCCAAACATTCCCCCCCACACCTCCCCCCTGTGGGGGGAAGCAACTCCCGAGAGACGCTGCTGTCCCGAGTTCGTGGAAAGCACCCACTCCCCCTAAGCCCCCACCCTCCCGCCCCGTGTCCTCGTCCCCACGACCTGTCAGCCGCCAAAGGGGAGGAGGCCGAGGCAGGGAGGGGACCCGGAAACACAAGCCGGCTCGGCTCAGCTCGGCCCGCAGCGGAGGGGGAGAATTACCGTGACTCCGGGGCGGCGCCGCCGTCGTTGCCGGGCAGCTGGCAACATCGTGGCCGGAAGCAGCCGGCTACGGCGGCTGGCAAGGGCCGATTCCTAAAGGCAAACGGGGCCCGAACGGAGGCGGGCCGGGGGCGGGGCCGCGGGGCCCGGCCGCGGGGCGGGGCGGGGCTCGGCTCGGCTCGGCAGGCGACAGCCATGTGAAGTAACTTTACCGCGGTCAGCCAAGCGGCCTGCCGGCAGCTCTGAGCGCCGGGAAATGCAGCATTTAGACATGCAGAAGCTGCGGGACGCTCGGGGGAGGCGGGACTCCGAGGGCTCGGGCCAGCCACGGGGCCCGGCAGGTGCGGGGGTCACCGTCACTTGGCAGAGGGGCGCCGACCTCTATGTAAAACGAGTTTGCGACTGCTCGGGCTCCCGGCTGACATAGGGAAGCACCCTCCCCCTCGCCCCCCGCCGTGGGCTAGGTCGCGGTGCCAGAGCGCAGAGGGCCCCGAGCAGAGACTTTCCGATTCTGCCCGCTTGGCGGGGGCGGGGCTTTGCTGCGCAGCCTGCTCCTCCCAGCTTCCCCTCCCCTCCACGCCCCCCCTCCAAACTCCGGCTGTGTTCCCGGCCTGGCAGACTCTGCAGGAAAGGGGCACCGTCTCCGTCCCCCCACCCCGTTCCCCCGTCCCCCCGTCCGTCGTCCCCCCTCCCCTCCCCCCAAACGGGACATTTCTGGCTCACCTCTCGACAGAAATCGGAGCGGCAGACTGCCTGCCACTGGCTTTTGGGCCTCCAAGCTTCCCAAGCCGGCCTTTGCAGGGAGCCGCTGGGGGCGCGGCACGGCCCGGGCTGTTCGCCGGAGAGGGCTGCCTGCCTTGGCCCGCACAGGGGCTCGGTGTCACCCGGCACGGGCAGCTGCAGCACGGCGTGCAGGCCACCGGATCACCCCTGCCGCTTTCCCGTCCCAGGGTCCTCCCTCACCCCGGCCCGGCCTGGAGCTCCCGGCTGTTATAAATGATGGAGACCACGCCAATCGGTCTTAATTACAAATTAAGACAATTTATTAATTACAGCAAGCAAAGCAAAAGGCAATACAGCGCTGGGCGACAGGGGGATCACCGTCCCGCCAACTGCCGCGCTATTCTTGGTTCGTGGTCTTCTTTTATGTGGTCTAACTTCCTGTTTTTGGTAGTATTACGGGGGAGTTCAGCGAAATTTCAACCGCGTGACGGTTTCTCTTCTGCTGATTTCTGCAAAAGACTATTTTCTTAAGCAAACTTAAAAGTTAGGCAATATTAAGCAATCACACAGTTTCTCTCTTAGGGAAGTGTAAAGGTTAAGTAGTATCTGACATAACAGCCACCAAGCAGCTGTGCATACTTATCTATATTTCAGATTTAATGGACAAACATTCTCCTTCACAGCCCCCCCCTTTTCTTTTATGGTACATTTTTGTTTTGTTCATTAAATCTTTTGAGTTCCAGGCGACTCCATTCTAATTCATCTTCTTCTAATTCTCCTTCTATATGTTTAGCTTTGATTATCATTAGGTGGGCTGCTTCTAATCTATTTTTCACAATAGCTATTAATCGATTGAAGATACATGGTCCGAAAGTTAAGCCTAACACCAATAATATAAGAGGTCCTGCTACCGTAGATAGTAAAGTGGTTAGCCAAGGAGAATGGTTAAACAAATTTTCGTACCAGCTACGCTGGGACTCATAATCACGTTTTCTTTGCTCAATTTGTTTTTTAAGTTCTGCCATGGTATCTACGGCAACACCCGTATAATCCACATATGTGCAGCACTGTTCTTTTATGGCTACACAAAGACCTCCTTGCTGCATAAATAGTACATCTAGCCCTTTGCGGTTTTGTAGTACTACCTCGGATAAGGATCGTACAGATTTCACTAATGCGTCTATAGATCTTTCTAATTTTAGGAGGTCTTCATCTACTGCCTCCCTTAGAGTCTGTAGGTGTGATCCTTGTTGTGCAAGAGAGGCGATCCTGGTTCCTGCTCCCACCCCGCTTACGGTTAGTAAAATGGCTAAAGTGAGTGCTGTAATAGGTTCTCGTTTAGTTAAATGATGTTCTGCAGCATTCTGACGTTGCACTACATAGTCCTTTGGATGGTAAATAATTTTAGGTACAATTAACACTTGTACACAGTATTCATGAGTTTTTTTCAATTTGTTCCACAATACGCACGGTGTTAACCCCAGTGTGTTACAAATCCATTTTGCATTTGTTGTAGGAATTAGCCACGTTGCCGTGGAGTGATTTATTGTTTGATTACAGAGGTGTTTTTTACCTTTTGGTACTTGTCCAATGCATATTCCCTGTCCAGTTACGCTGGTTAGGGTTATACCGGGCTTGGTCTCGTCTTGTTTTTCCCAATTACATTCTGATGGGTTGGTCCCATTGCTTTCTGTTATATTACCTAGATATCCAACAGCCTCATAATAAGGGGGCCTGATGTCATAGCATAACCAACATTCCTGTGTTAATTCCGGGTGGGTTTGGTTCAACACTTGGTAACTAGCTTGCATCATCTTCCACAGTGTATTACCTTCTCCTAGGGTTTTTAAAATGTTTGTGGAGCTAGATATTTCAGGGGGCGTGGTAGTCTCACCTGTTGAGGTGTTTGTACCCTGACTTGGTAAGCCTTGAATGGAATCAGCCACTACCGGGTTTGGCCCTATGGCACGGGGGAGGTCGGGAGGTGCAGTCTCTTTTCTAATCATTATTAAGCTTCCCGGATCTGGTCTGCTTACGTAATAGCGAATTCCCCAAGTTTTCCCGATGAGCCACCCCATATCTTCCGGGTTCAGTACTTGTATCTGTATGTGAGTGCATTTGGTTCCTCTGATATTTGTTTGTCCGAATATTGTCTTAACACAACCCGGTCCGCAGTCTCGAATTGTGCATCCACTTGGCCACCAATTCGTTTGTAAATATTGGTCTCTGCTTGAAGGATACCATTCAGATGTTAAAGTCTCACAACCCCAATATGCACAATAATATTGCCCAGGATTATTACAGTATCCCTTACCCGGGTTGGAGCTTGGACACATATAGTATCCAACCATGCGGTGGTCTCCCCAAGGTCCTAATTGTCCTACCTTTACCACAAAGGATGGACTTCCCGCAGTTGTGTTTGTCTTAAGTGTAGGCTTACTAAGTCCCAAATTATAGAGGGACCATTTAAAGGGCTGGTGCGGGTGATGCGAAAAGGAGGGTACAGGAAGTATCAGTAGTAGCAAAAAGGTTAGAACCTGGGATCCGTGATTTCCCCAAATAAGATGGAGGCTACTAGTATTCTTGCTCAGTCTGCTCTGGTTATTCCCATTCGTGAGGCATTTCTGCTTCCATGACAGCATGGTTCCAAATTTTAGGGTAATGGCTCCCACTAGGTCGGGCTCCTTGACTTTGTTCATGGCATAGTCCGTTACAGTAATAGCACCTTTTTTGTGCCTGCTCTTTGCGTTTCCTCCTCTGTCTCGCCCGTCGACTTGGTTGCTGCAAGCCACAGGGTAGGCCATCTTCTCGACAGCAGGAGTATTCACAGTGAGGCGCTGGTGCTCGTCTGGACTGCCTGTCAAGGTATGGGAGCCAATTCTTAGCTTTAATGCGTGGAGCAAAACATTCAATATATGGAATTCGCTGTCGGCAGATGCCTGCTACGAGTTGGACCACGAAGGGAGTAGGCTCGTTTGAAGGATAGCAGTATAACAATGGGTTAATGCCAAATGCAAATATCTCCCACCACTTTCTACTCCGAAATTCGATTTCCCCTCAGGCTACCAGAAATTTTAGAGCCCAATTTGTTTGTTCTCACTGCGATTTCCAGCAGGGGATGCAAACGCCACGAGGGGGTAGCCTCTACCACAATGGGTCTACCACTTCTCCTTACACACTACACAAATAAAGCACACGAATGGATAGCAACCTATGCAATCAGGGTTATTACACTCAATACGTACATCACGATTATATAGGTTTCCTAATTCATCTTTTTCTAGTTTATCTATAAAATTCCTAATGCGTAGCCTGAGAGTTAATGGCACACGTATTCCTGTCCTAGGAGAATATCTAGTAACATATGAATATTCCCACCCAACCAACCGCGCACGCCAGTAAGAACAAACTGAACAGGTGCAAAAGGCACGACGTGAGCAAAGTCTCCAGGTATTCATGAACAGTATGGTGAATGTCTCTTTGGGTTAAGTCTTAGTAATTTTAATTTTTAGGTCTCCTGGTGTGGTGGTTACTCTCCACCCTCGTGGAGGTGGTATTGGTCCTTTGATACGGCTGGCGTGCGTCCAACCGTGCTCTGCTGTCCGTACAGCAGTGTGTGTAGTCGGCAGGACTTGGAAAGGTTGTCTAGGTTTTTGCAAGTCTTATCTGTAGTTCCCCTGGAGTACTAGTGACTTTCCACTCCTGAGGAGGCGGTGGCACTGGTCCTTTTACACGGCTGGCATGAGTCCATCCTCGTTCTGCTGTTCGCACAGCGGTAGGTGTAGTCAATAATGTGAGGAAGGGACCTTCCCAGCGGGGCTGTAGAGTGGTTTCTTTCCAAGCCTTAATAAGGACCCAATCTCCTGGCTTAATCTGGTGTAAAGTAATATCAAGTGGAGGCCTTTGAGTTATTAATCCTTTATCCCAGAGTATTTGTTTATGTTTCATTAATTGTGCAATATATGTTTTAATGTTTTTGTCTAATAAACTCGGGTGTTCCCTAGGGATCCCTGCATCGTAGGGCATTCCATACAACATTTCGAAGGGGGATATCCCAATATCTGTTCTGGGTTGTGTTCTAATATTTAACAGGGCAAGGGGTATACATTTGACCCAAGAAAGGTTAGTTTCGATGGTTAATTTGGCTAGGTGTTTCTTTAATTCTCCATTCATCCGTTCCACCCTCCCCGAACTTTGGGGGTGCCATGGGGTATGTTGTTCCCATCTTATTCCCAGAGCTTCTGCAAGGTTCTTAATTATTTTTGATGTAAAATGAGGTCCCTGGTCAGAATCTATTGCTTCAATTATTCCATACCTAGGGATTATGTGCTCTAACAAAGTCTTGGCTACAGCCTGAGCCGTAGCTCTGGTAGTGGGAAATGCCTCTACATAATGTGTTAGATGATCTACAATGACAAGCACATATTTATGTCTACCAGATTTCGGGAATTCAGTAAAATCAACTTGGACCCTTGAAAATGGTCTGATCGCTAGGGGTCTCCCTCCCATCGGCAGTTTTCTTTGTACTGCTCGATTAACTTTCAGACATATAGAACATCCATGTGTAATTTGTTTTGCCAAATCGTGCAGTCCCATGCACATATACTTTGTAGCAAAGTGATCCACTAAAGCTTGGCTTCCCCAGTGAGTTTTCTGGTGTATTTGAGCTAGTATCTGGAAAGCTATTGACTTAGGTATCATTTCTCTTCCGTCAGGCAAGCACCACTTTCCCTCCGCATCTTTAACTATTCCCATTTCCTGCATTTTCTGTTCTTCTTTTGGTGTGAAAAGGGGGCTTTTTACCTTATCTTGATCTAGTACCTGTTTCTCCCCTTGCTTCAATATTAGAATCCTGAGCGCAGCCTGCTTGGCCTCCTGATCTGCTGCATTGTTACCTCTTATTCTGTAATCAGTTCCCCTCTGGTGACCCCTAATGTGTACCACCGCTATTTTCTTTGGTTTTCTCAGGGCAGTTAATATTTCTTTTACTAGTTCTTGATGTATCAGATCTTTTCCTTGTGAGTTCCTTAAGCCTCTTTCTTCCCAAATTTTCCCAAAGGTATGTATTATACCATAACTATATTTGGAGTCTGTATAAATAGTCCCCTCTTTTCCTTGTAATCTTTTTAGTGCCTGTAAAACCGCATACAGCTCGCAGGCTTGGGCAGACCAGGAGCTATTTAATGGTCCTGATTCTATAACATTAAAGGTTTTCCCGTCTATGAGTGCATATCCTGATTTTCTCTTCCCCTCTACCACCCTAGAGGATCCATCTACAAAAATTCTTTCTCCTTCGTTTAGCTCCTCTTCCTCCAAGTCTGGTCTTATTTTTGTTTGTTCTTCTATTGTTTTTAAACAGTCAGGTACCAGCCTGTCATGTTCAGGTTCCCCGTACAGAAACTGTGCGGGGTTTCGGAGGGTTGTGGTTTCTAGAGTTAGGTTGGGGGCTTCTAGCAGAATTCCCTCATACTTCAAAAGACAGGAGTCTGAAATCCATTTTTCTGCTTTTTGTTGGAGGACACTTCTGATATTATGCGGCGTGAGTACCTTTAGATTGCTATTGAAGGTTATCTTCTTTGCCTCCTCAACTAAGAGGGCGCATCCCACTATTGCTTGCAGGCAAGTGGGCCATCCCTGACTCACAGGATCCAACAACTTGGATAGATAGCCTACTGGTTTCTTCCTCCCTGCCCAGTCTTGGGTTAGAACCCCATAGACCGTGCCATTATCTATGTTAACAAACAGAAAGAAAGGTCTTTTTAAATCAGGGAGACTTAACACGGGAGCATTGGCAAGGTCTTCCCGTATTTTCTGTAATTTTTCCTCATCGTGCTCATCCCATTTAACTAATCCATCAGTAACAAGCTTTTTGTATAAGAATTTTACCTTACTACTATAGTTCTCAATCCATTGTCTACAATCTCCCAGTAATCCCAAAATCTGCCTTATTTGTCTCTTGTTTCCAGGTGGTGGGAGAGACAATATTCCTTGTATCCGCTCGGGATCTATTTTCTTTTCTCCTTTTCGGATATAATGCCCCAGATATTTAACTTCTTCTTCCACAAATTGAAGTTTTGCTTTTGATACTTTCAGTCCCTTCAGCCCTAAGAAGTTTAACAACTTGATACTCTCTGCTCTAACCACATCCTCTTTTTCCCCAGCTATCAGCAATTCATCTACATATTGTATTAATGTGACACCAGGATCTGGTTGATATTCCTGTAAGAGTTGTTCTAATGCTTGTCCAAATAAATTTGGACTTTCTGTAAATCCTTGGGGAAGAACTGTCCACCTGAGTTGTTGCTTTCGGTTAGTGTCTGGATCTTCCCATTCAAATGCAAAATAATCATGACATGATTTATCCAGGGGGCAAGCCCAAAAGGCATCTTTGAGATCAATTACACTATACCACAAATTTTCAGGGCCCAATTTACTCAGTAGGGTATAGGGATTGGTGACCACAGGAAACCGAGAGATTGTTCTTTTATTTATTTCTCTCAAGTCATGCACCAGCTGGTATGTCCCATTTGGTTTCTTTACAGGTAATATGGGAGTATTAAATGGGGACATACATGGCTCTAATAACCCTTGGGTAATCAATCTCTCTATTTCTGGTTTTAACCCCCTCCTGCCTTCCAGCGAAAGGGGGTATTGTTTAACCTTTACCGGGATTTCCGGGTTTTTTATGCTCACCGTGAAAGGGGGTATTCTTAATTGCCCTACGCTTTCAGGAGTATACCAGACTTCAGGATTAATCTTTTGTTCATCCTTGATTCTAAGAGGACAAAGTCGAATCTGAATTTCTTTATTCTTTACCTCTAAAGTTATACCTAATTCCACAATTAAATCTCGCCCCAAGAGATTGTATTCCGCTTCCGGTACTATCAAAAAATCTCCCACCCCAATTTTTGTGTCGGTTTCTATCATAACCCCCTTAACAATTCCCACCTTAAATGGTTCCCCTTTGGCACCTATAACGGACGCCGTATCCTTAGATAATTTACACCCGGAAGGAAGTTTTCGCGTGGTGGATCTTTCAGCCCCCGAATCAACCAAAAATTCTAATTCTTCAGAAAGGGGACCTACCCGTAGTTTTATCAAGGGCTCCTGATGTTTATGGGTCCCCAAGAAATAGAGCCCCTGACCCCCCTAATCTTCCTTAAACATCTTCTCATCTCGCATTCTCTGTCTACAATCTTTCTTTAGGTGTCCTTTCTTCCCACAGTAAAAACAAGTTCTCTCTTCCCTTTGGTCTCTGATTCCTTGCCCTATCCTGCCCCCTGGGGGCGGATCCCGGGGCATTCGTTTCTCTTTTTTATCCAACTCCCTACTTTCCCGTACCGCCGCTACCATCATTCTCACTTGTCTCTTATGGCTCTCTTCTTCTCTCCTTACATATACCTTTTGGGCTTCTCGGAGTAGCTCATCTAATCCTCTATCTTGCCAATTTTCAATCTTTTCAAGCTTCCTTCTAATATCTTCCCAAGATTTTGCTACAAACTGTGTTTTCAACAATGCCTGACCCAGTTGGGTCTCAGGATCTAATCCTGAGTATAACTGCAAATTTTTCCGCAGTCTTTCCAACCACTCAGTTGGGGTCTCATCCTTCTTCTGTCTTTCATTAAATGCTTTATTAATGTTCTGACCCCTTGGAACAGCCTCCCTGATCCCTTGAATTATAATTGTGCGTAGATCCTGCATGTGTACCCTGTGTTGCTCATTTTGGTGGTCCCACTGAGGTCTTTGCAAGGGCCATTTAGTATCAGCCAAAGGCCCCTGGGCATGCTGAGCATCCCAGATGTGCATTCCTGCACGCCTGATCATATTTTTCTCCTCAGCAGTAAATAGTATATTTAGAATAGATTGTAATTTGTCCCAGGTATATACATTAGGTCCCAGGAATTGATCTACTCTTTCAGCTACCCCTAAGGGATCTTCCAGTATATTTCCCATTTCCTTTTTAAAGTCTCTTACATCCCCTGAGTTAAGGGGAACAGAGATAAATCCCATTTGTGGGTTGGGACCCCCCATAGGCATCTCTCTTAGAGGAAATAGGTTATGTTGTTGCCGAGCCCTATTCCGTGTCATGGGTCCATGGTCGCGATCCCCCTGGTCCTGATCTGCCTCGTGTTGTGGCGGGGGGGGGCTATTGCCGGCGGTGGTACATATGGTGGGGGTCCCACAGGGAGCTCTTCCTCCCTTCTATGTTTTTGTGTTTGTTTCTCCGTGTCTACTTCCGAGAGTTTGAAGACACGGACTTCTGATTCTCCTGGGTGGGTTACCCAGACTGCTGCATAATCACTTTCTTCCTGACTAAAAGGCGTTTTGGAGTTTACCCAAACATTTAATTTTTGTTGCACCCAATCTTCACCAGAGCCGAACTTCGGCCACCACACTGTTTTGTCAATTCTCCGTCCTCCCCAGACTTTTACACAGTAATGTATCATCTTCACCTTATCCTTATCCCTTGTCCCGGGATAATACTGCCAGTTCTCCAGCATAAACCCTAGTGGGGAGTCCCTGGGTACTGGAGGGCATTTCATGGGCTGAGAGGGCTTGCTCTTCCCCTGTCCCATCTTCCGGAGTGCCTTCAGTCACACGGGGGGGCTCACTCACTTCCCCTGGTTCGTGGCCCACGCCCTCACGGGCAATGGGAACCGCACTACTGAGGGTCCGCACTCACTTGGGGAATCCGGCTGCCAGTTCCCCTCTCACACACACGTCCCCCACTCGTTGCACTCTGGGATCCCCAACCCCGACCGAACGGATACCCCTGCGGGCAGCTACTTACGCGTCCTGCGTCTTCGTCCGGACTTTTGTGCACAAAATTTACAGGGTCGACTGGTTCGTCCTTGCCTTTTGCTTTGAATTTCGGATCGTCAGATAGAGAGGAGCGACCAGCAGGGAGCTGAGGCCGCCAGTATCGGCGGGCGCCTCCTCGGGACCCTCACGTAATCGCTGGATTCCCTATCCGAGTCACGGCACCATGAATTGTTATAAATGATGGAGACCACGCCAATCGGTCTTAATTACAAATTAAGACAATTTATAAATTACAGCAAGCAAAGCAAAAGGCAATACAGTGCTGGGCGACTGGGGGATCACCATCCCGCCAACTGCCGCGCTATTCTTGGTTCGTGGTCTTCTTTTATGTGGTCTAACTTCCTGTTTTTGGTAGTATTACGGGGGAGTTCAGCGAAATTTCAACCGCGTGACGGTTTCTCTTCTGCTGATTTCTGCAAAAGACTATTTTCTTAAGCAAACTTAAAAGTTAGGCAATATTAAGCAATCACACAGTTTCTCTCTTAGGGAAGTGTAAAGGTTAAGTAATATCTGACATAACAGCCACCA